>CAXIVR010000009.1:1297558-1897558 GCA_964035755.1 Teleogryllus oceanicus | reverse complement strand
CAACAATCACATGGGTGTAATATGCTTATTATTTGTACAATTCTTTTTTAATCTAATCTGTGAGCTATAAGATGTGTTTCCCCAGAAAAATACGCCATATCCCGGCGGGAATGTAGTTCATCTGCGCAGTATACACAACGAGCAGTATGAAGGCTGACTGAATTTCAAATAATTTATAAAAAAATATTATTCACACTATTATTTCCAAAACACTATTAATTCGAAAGCATGAAGACAAATCGAAACTATAAATGAACATTTTTGAGCGTGATTGACATTGTTTATAGAAAGAAACCGTAAAAGAGATTTAATGTTGCCAAATCGTATCTCGGCAAATGTCCTTAATTATAGGAATATTTTTATCATGAGATAAAATTCAACTTAAGTGTCTCAGATGGTCAGAACTATGTGGGGTTTAGGAAAGCCCCACTCAAGGCACAAAAATGTATATCCACAGTGAGACACAGCGGAGGCAATGTCTGTGTTGAGGTACTAAGTTGTCTCCGATATGGGAACTATAGCATTAATTGATGGCGTTATGGTATGTACGTTTATTTGAAGGTATGGCAGTTCATAGTTTACGAATTGTCTTCGGAGGCAAATGCTATTATTATTAGTCCTGTTAGTGTAGTGCATATTATAGCCGTGGAGGAGACGGTTTTGTTTTTCTATTAGAACTGACGGTGATCCGACGCCAAACTATACATCGGCGTAAGGGAGTACCCCCCCCCAGGACTAGAACTAGGTACTAGGACTAGCCAGCGGAGAACTAGGACTAGCTCTTAATTTCCACTGCCGTCGGTACTCGAATCTTGGACGCCGCTGTCAGAGACATTGCAATGACAACATGTGTTGCCTTCTTTTGTGTCTTACTTCGAATGTGTCATTAAATTAGGACTTGGTGGTCGCTTTTATATTCAGAAAGTGCAAGATCCTAAAGACGATGCTCGAATAACGAAAGAGGGACTCCTATGTAACACTCCTAGACGACTCATCATGCTTCACTTCGACTGAAATTTGACATATGGATCATTACTACGGAAAAACGGAGGATATCGGGCAGAGAAATCCTGAAAATTGTTCCGCACGAAGAATGGCGTAAAATATTTGGGAAGACGAACAAGAAGTTCCTTGGATTCGAGGTGACTTCGAACTATTGTTGATGCCAATAAAATGTATAGTATTCATCATTATATATTGTCACAACATATATTTTTTTGTTCTTGGTTGTGTGCAAATACTTATTTTGTCTAGCAGAAATAGTATTAATAGTATAAATAGTAATAGAATAAAATTAGTATTAGTAATAGCATACATTACATTAGTTTAGTTAGTTTAAATTGAGCAAATGAGCTTCTATACACCTTCCATCTGAATCAAGACACAAAATTAATATTCAATTTCTCATATCCGCGTCGTAACCCAATTCTAAGATACTTCAACCCATCTAGTTCTGACATATTTTAGACGGCTGATTTTCCTCAAAATATAAATAAACGAAGAGAACTATGTAGACTATAGTTGTCAGTAGCGGCTTTACAGCATCATCACAGCACTTCGAGTGACTTTATATTTCACGAAAGACCACTTTACATATATCGAATGGATAATGAAAATTACACGAAATACGAAAAAGGGAAATATTACGCAAAACTGCCATCGGATTGTGTGAAACTTTCATTCAGCTGCGAGTAACACTGTCTCCTACAATAACAGATTATGTATATCCACGGAAAATATGAATAACAGTTTCATTCATAAAATGATTTCGACTATGTTTCAATTTTATAGTTACAAAACTTACATTAAAACAAAAAAACTACTGAGAAGAACATTTATTAAAAACACAATTATAAAAGTTATAATTGTGGTTTTAATAAGTTGAAATTGAGTTTTCCATGTCTTGGGATTCCACGGAAGAAGCTGAAATATCAACGGGATTCTTCAATTTCCTTTGGACTGAATGTGTTTTGTACTCATTAAAGTATTTTCCTGGTTAAGTTAAGCCGTATTTTTCCATATTTTTAATAGCATATTCTTTGTACTCTTCACCATCTTCGCGTATTCATTGGCCAATCTTTCAAAATGTGTATAATTTCTTCTCTTGTATTTTGTGCCCTCGATTTGTGTTTCCTTCACAACATTTTTGAAATTGCTTCCACACATTTTCTCAGTTTCTTTTCTGTTTTTCGGCGCTGAATCTTTAATAATAGATTGGTTTAATTCGAATATATAGTTGCTTAGCATTGCTTACTTACGACGCGGGGAGGCCTGAGTGAAACAGTCACATTAAAAGCTCCTGAGGGTGGATCTTCCCTCGCGAGTCGCACGGGGAAGCAGCCCCTTCCAACTCACCGTTCGACCGCCGTCAGGAAGTTGGTGATCGGGTGCCAGAACGATAGTGGCCCTGGGCGATTGGCGTTCCATGCATGGAAACAATAGTGCTCGGTAGTTGATGTTTTCTACATCTCAGATCATCCTACTATGCCTGGTGCTAACACATCCCTATTTGCAGATGACACAGACATTTATTCTTCCCACCAAGACATACTCATTGCATCTGATCACATCCAATCATTTCTTCATATTCTAAATACCTAGTTTCAAAAATGGCGATTAAAAATCAATCCAGCAAAAACTCAAAAAAATCTTTACTCTCAGAAAACCAAAAACCCCACCTCCATTGACTATCAATAACACTCAACTACCCTCGCTTAACAACTCCACCCTTGCCAAATACCTAGGAATGTTACAATATTGACGAGTGACTTGGAAAGACTACATCAAATCCAACATACAAAAAGCTGCAGCTAAAGTCTCTAAATTGTATCCACTCATAAATTCAACATCTTCACTAAAACTTGAAATCAACGTACTGCTATACAAAAGTATTATAAGACCAAAGCTAACATATGAATACCCTGCCTGGTATACTGCACTGCATATAGCAATACTCAATAGTATGGCAACACTGCATATAGCACTACTCACAAAATTCAAGTGTTTCAAAATAAATGCCTTCGCAGATTTCTTAAAGCACTCTGCCTTATTTCTAACAATCAAATTCATTGTGAACTTTAAATACCTTATATCTCTGACTAGTTAATAAGCTTATCCTCTAAATTTTATTCACTTTTTCCATCTTGCCGAAGCGCTTCCCTTTTTCTCCTGGGCCAACATTTTATTCCGAATAGAATAAAATGTCGGTTTTCCAAAGATATTTTCAGCCCCCCCTGATTCAAATCTCCCCACATGTCTTCTCACATTATCATTCTAAAACAGCCCCTCCAAACCTTAACAATCTTCCTTTTCTCACCTCACCATAAAACAAAATTATTATTATTTTTTCTCGGTGGTTTGAACATCTCAATAAGATAATCAACTTAGGAAATTTTCCAAGAATTATTTATATGTATTCCCAACTCTATAGGACCCTCTGGTCCAGCAGATAGAAATATTTTTTTTAAAAAAGATAGTTGATGTTCAAAAAGCATCAACTATCCCCGATATCCTATTACTGTACACCTGCCAAACACCAGTGCACGATGAATTGCCAAACAATTGGGTCAAATGTCACACGTGCAACTTCGTAGTTAAAGATTTCCCTCAACATGTTCATGAGCAAAAAGTGATAATCTTCGCTCTCTCTACATGCCCTTGCAGTTTGTAACACTTATTCAGAGACAGACTGTTGAAAAAGCTCGTACCCTAAAGTTTGGTACCGATTATGAAGACCCCCTGTCCACTAAGAGAGATGGTTGAGCTCTCATTTGAAAACTTGGACAGCGGAATGAATCATTACTATAGTTCTAAACCTCCCTATAACTGCCGGTGAGTGCCATTTAGAGCCAAGTGAGATGAAGAGTTGTTCATACATTTGAGAGAGGACACAGGATTCTCGTGAAAACAATGGATACAAAAATAAATAAATCCTAAAATGAGGCATGCTGGTAGCAGGTTGTCACGCGAAATAGCTTGGCTTTCGGTGCGTGTTTCTAGTTTCTAGTTTCGTTTGACTTTATTACGGTAACCAATATTACGTTTACTTAATAAAGGATAATAATTAATATTAATTTGATAATTTGTTATTTCATAACTGATTTTCAGTATAATTTTTGCACAATTTAATAATGTAGTACATGCTCATGAACGCCGAGAGTCAAAGGTAACGAAGTTGCGGTGCAGACAGACTTTATTTATACTCCTATAGAAAAATTAAAGATGAATTTACCTGACTAGAATTGCGAGACTTTCTTATTAGAAAGCTTCAGCAATTGTAATACTTCGAAATAAGAAGATGAAAGTGCTTTCGATAATTAATACTTAGAATACCCGTCATTGTGGGCTTAATTACATAAAATTTTCTCAAAGCCACCGGATGAGCAGGAAACCACAGATCTCAGTTGTTAAGCTACAAGCGTGACCCTGCACTGGGAGAACGTAGCTGGCATTTCAGCACTCCAAACATCGAAAGGAAGAGACGGGCGTGGTATCCGCGAAATCAGGATCGAACTGTCATCTGCACGGGACGAGGCGTTCACCCAAGAAATTGCTTTCGAAGCTCGCACGGGGCGCGCGACTTAAAACTGGCGCTTTCGAGAAATTTATTAGATAATTTCCTGCATCCTCGCGATTGCATCGTAAAGTTTGAGCAACTAGAACGAGATATAAACATTTGTTGTTGTTGTTGTTTTGGTTTGTGTCTGGTTTCTTTTTGCATTTTGCAAATTATTAATTAATATTAAAGGATATGCTCCAAAAAACTCTTCAAATGCAGCTTCTCCATTAGCAATACAAAATTAAAAACCAACCAATCTGAAACCCGCAAGTTGCAGAAGTAGTTGCTTTTGTAACATCATCGGGCGCTACAGTTCGGTAGTTTTAGAGCCCCGCAATTTGGAATGTGGTCAGTCTGTAGTATTTGGAAAGGGGGTGGAGTTATGGGATGGGTGATGGAAGTGAGTTTGGGGATTGGGTTATTTTCAAAATACGCAGCACCAGGTAGGCTTTCATAAATTTAGTTTGATTTACAGCTCTCTTGATTTTTACGCCGTGTAAATGTGTTTTTAAAAGAACCCTACTTTGTCCGCGGTGCCACTAAAAACGCACTCGTTTCGAAATCTCAGTACCACATGTAACTTATATTATCGTATACACTTTAGAAGTTCATCTCATTGAGAAATCCTGAAATAATTTTGTTTGCAAAAAATGATACAGTATGCAATGAGTCTGAGATGAGTGTGTTTGATGAATTCAGGAACGCTAATGAAGAAACTGATTCTTCTAGAACTTGTCAAAACGGAGATAGAGACGACGTTATTCAAAGGAAATAGATACTTTACAATCCGAACTTGAAGGCGCTTCTGAAGACACGTTGATAGAGAAGAATAATCTTTTTTCGACATTCGTTCAACAAAGCAGAATATTTTTAAAATGTCTCCTCACCTTAAAAAAACTAAATTACACACAAAGGAAGGCACAGGATGCCTTTCCTTTTTATCAAAGCAAATGGAAGAAGAGATAGTGCAAAGTGCAAACGCTGAAGATGATAGCGCGGATGTATAGCGCGAATATTACCCCACCATTATTCTTAACCGTCTGTGAATTCATTCGTATCTAGGAACGTTGTGATAGTTGTAGTGGACACAAAAGAGAAAATAAAACAATATTTTAAGGAGAGAGAAACTGAATGTTTCCTCCACTGAATTTGGAATTTAATAGGCTTTGTTTACAATTTTTATTCAGGAGTGATATATTACAAAGAAGTTTGAAAACAAGAACTATGACTAATAGTGTTCAATATAAAAATATTGAGCATACATTGTCGGAAGCAAAATTTGTCATGAATGAAAGAATGAAATATTTGACATTTAATGCAAATGAGGAAAAAAATCAGCTACTAAAGTAGCATGACGATCATATCTGCGTACAATACTTTAAACTGTTTGACGGAGCCCTTAGGTTCTGCAGAAGCCTTGAAGGGTTCCATGAGAATTCTCAAATTTGAGTTCAGAAATGATTTAGTAAAAAACAAAACAAAATCACACCAATAATTTTATTATTGATCGAAGACCAATCAGAAAAGAAAGGAATGTATCACGATATTAAATCTAAGAACAAATTCAACTGGAGGGGGTATGTATCTCAATGATCCATGTATTAACAACGGTATTTTATTATTGGTCTTTTGGCTACTGGTTGCGTTCGTTCTCTTCAAGTGGGAAGTATACTGAGAAAGTTCTTCATGCATTTGCTTGGAAATTCTTGACTTCCCTGGAAATATTCTAGAGTTTTATCTTATGAATACTGTCTGCAGTTCTACACTTTTCATTTTAGTCCAAGGTTACCACGCGTTTGTTTCCATTTGGCGCAAATCGTGCAAGTGTTTCAGTTCTTTTATATGATCTTCCACTTGAAATACAGCCATTCAAATCTAGGTAGGGATTCCTAACGTTTATCGAATATTGACACTTAAATAAAAACTTGATCAATCAAGTGAAGATTTTTGGCGAATGCCACAAAGAACACAGTTAAGGTGACTTTAAAAAAAAAAGTGTCTCTGGGCTTTTCAAATTCGTAATGAACATCTAGTTTTCACCACAGAGATGACATTTCCATACCAAACAAACATCCGGAATGTTTGCCCAATGAGCACTGGCTGATATACGTTGCTGATCTCTCAGATATCTTCGAGAAGCTTAATTAAGTTTCTACATTCTTGCACGTGAAACATGCTACTGTAATCACAACGAGAGAAAAAATAATAGTACTAACATAGATAACCTTTGGATCGAATGTGTAAAACGAAAGCATTTTCAAATTCTTTCCTCTTCTTGCCCAATTTCTGAGCAAAAACAGGTTGCAAATCGAAGATAACGAATGAAAAAACACAATGAACCTCATAGTTGGATACTTTCCCGACAAAAGGAGGTTCAAACCACGGAAACCTCCTTGTTCACACAAGGAAATCTCCGATTTGATATGTTCCAGAGTCTGAAGAGTTGGATGTTATGTGAATTGATATTCTTCTTCGTCTTTGCGCGCAACAGTTCATAAGTGGACTTGGGTCTTCTTCAGGATTTCGTTCCATGTATCTGTTTCCTGTGCATTGCTCCTCCATTTTTTTACTCCTATGCGTTTCAGGTCTTCCTCAACACCATTCAATCATCTTAGGGGTGGTCTTCCAAATCTTCAGGCGCGAACTGGTCGCGTGAATTGACATTAGGAATTGATATTAGGAATTGATAGTTAGCTTTAAAAATGATCTTTAAATTTGTACCATTGAATGACTTTCGGGTAGTACTGACAGACGTATCATGACCCTTTCGTATCCACCTTTAGATGTGAATCGTTTTTTTCTGTTTGAGATCACGTCAAAATCCAGGACAGATGCTCACTTATGCAGACTTCACATTCGTGCATTGAACACAGTCTAATTTTCAAGCGATTTACATAGCAAAATGAAATTGTTTCTTTCATCACACGAATTGTAATTTTCAAACTTTGCATTGCAACCTAAATAGAACAAAGTAGCAATAATATTCACTGAAAAATTAATTTTGATTGCTTACAACATTTAATAAAGTTTACGAACCTGCTTAGGGTTCCGCAGAGGCAAATTCGTGTCTTTAAAAGAGTTTCGTAGCCAAAAAAAGTTGGTAAGCATTGCTCTACAACATGTGTTATTGTCGGAACTCAAACTCACGTTTCCGAATCGAACCGACAACACCATTCCGCCAGCGATTTACATCTCCCGCCGCCCCCACCTTGGGCTTTGCTCGGAGCAGCAACAAAAGGCGCGCGCTAGGCGGCAGTAGCGCCCGATAGTCACTATCTGATACCCGGGCGGCCCCTCCATTCACTCCCCTTACAAGCCCCCAAAGCGGTGTGGAGGCGCGGGGGCGACACGCGTTCTCGCTGAATGGAGGCTGGGCGCGCGCGCGGGTGCGCGGGGCCGCGGGCCGGCCGGCCGGCCGCCGCCCCCCACCGCGCGGCGCCCCACCGCCGGCCGGCCCCCACCCCGGCGCCCGGCGCCCGCCCTGAGTGGCTGCGGCGCGCGCCGCGACACGCCCGCGCTCAGTCTCCCGGGCGACGGCAGCGACAGCGATCGTCGCGGAGCGGAGCGGACCCCGGCGCCCGGCCCCGCTCAGCCCAGCACCCGCAGCCCACACCGGCCCGCCCCGGCGCGCCCGGCCCGCGCCAGCCGCCCGGCGACAGTGGACAGTGACAGTTCGAGTGCGTGCGCGCGCGCGGCCGGCCGGGGCAGTGACAGTGCAGCCCCGCGGCCCGGCGTGTGCGAGCGGGCAGGCGGACGCTCGGGGGTTGCGGCGCAGCCCCACCCCCTCCACGCCGCACCACCCCACCCCGCCCCGCGCCGCGACCTATCATATCCATATTTATGGTCGCGCGCAGGCCAATCGCAGGCGCGCGTCGCTGAATGGGATTATCATAATCGGCGCGGCGGCGCTCCCACCACCAGCAGCAGCAGCGGCGGCGGCGGCGACGCCACCCCGACGGCGGAGGCAGCGCCGGCGGGCATATTGATAATCATAAAGCGAGACCTGCGCAGATCGCGGCGCGCCGGCGGCGGACGGCCGGACGGACATGCACGCGATAAATTAAGGGGGAAAGGAGCGGCGGGGAGAGGGGGCGGCACGGAGAGGGGAGGCGGCGGCGGCGGCGGACGCGCGGGCGCAGTCACTCACACAGGCGCGGGCGCGCGCCGCCTCACGGCCCGACCCGACCCGACGCGCCCGACACGCCGACGACGACGGCGGCCGTCGCGACGCCCTAGCCCCGCCCCGGCGCCCTAGCACGCCCAGCATGTCGCGCCGCAAGCAGGCGCGGCCCATCCGCCACCTGGAGGCCGAGGACGGCCTGCCCGGAGCGCTGCCCAACGGTGAGTACCCGCGAGGGCCAGTGTCGCCGTTAGGCCTAGCGCCGAGTGCCAGTGCGACCAGTGGATGCAAGACGCAGTGCGGTGGAGCGCGGACGGCGGCTAAGCCGCGAGCGGCGCGCGCGCGCCGGGGGCCGGGCCGCGCCGCGCCGCGCCGGGCAGGTTTTTTGGGGGGGGGAATTTCGCGTCGCGTGGTGCCGTGTTCCCGGGCGCGCCGTCGCGGCCGTGTCGAGGCCCGCAGCCGCCTGTTCCGGGGCAGGAATGCTGCGGAGAAGGCCGTCGATGACGTATGAGTGACAACGCCTGGGCGTTCGCGCACGAGGCGCCGGTGAATCACGAAAGTGCGTTCTCGGAAGTGTCCGCTTCGCCTCATGTTGATGAATGCGGTTCTTGTGATTCGTCAGCTCAATTGCCGTTTATTCGCGTGGAATATTCTGGACTTGTAAAGTTAGAGAACGGGTTGGCAGATCTTCGAAGCCTATAGTGTCTTTTGGCAGAAGATGCATTTTCTGCACCTGCTCTCGTTCCGCGTAGTGTATCACTTTCGTTTGTTCAACTTTTGGGTAGCAGTGCATATTAGAAGGAAATTGTAAATCGTCATAAAGTTATATCGAGAAATATTATATTGATACATAATACATTCAAATGTAGGATCTGTCGAAATTTAGATAATCTGAATTTTCGATAATGTGTCATGAATTCACGATTTAATTTTATTCCTGAAAGTGTTTTCTAAATTACTGTATCATGCCTATTCCAAATTCCTTCCATTACTTCACCTCAAATAATTTTCATAATATTTCAAAGATTTTGTGTGTCTCACTATTACTACAGATCACACATCATACGATGATTACTAGGTGATGAATTTTGAGAATCAGATTCCCTTGTAAATCCTCCGCAATTCCTTCATTTCGCTTGAGCCCAGAAATAGACTAAATAAGTGATAGATATTGGTTTGGGCAAAATATTGTACTCAAGAAGTTATTGTTCACTTTGCGCGAATGTCAGAGGCTTCAGCTACCGATAGTTTGGCGATTTATATCATTGAGACGGAAAATGTGTGTTGTAACTTCGGTGTACAGGCGTAACTCGTATGCACTCGTCCCTTAAATGTTGCGAAAACGTCTCTTAAATTCAATAAACATTTGAAAACTGCCTTAGCTTTCCATCAAAGCCAAAGGGAGGAGGAATGAATGAATTTTGGCGCCTTATGTTCGTGTGCTTCAAGAAGATATTAGAACTTTTTCGCTTCAACATTCTTGCGCGCGTGTGTAATTTCGTGTTGTGAATTGTGCACACAAATGGATGGACATTTACAAGAAATATAAGCAAGAAGCTGGAAGGGCATCGATGTAGATAAATGTTAGGGCTTGGAAAAATAATATTCGATGTAGTATTTTTGTACCTCTCTTACATCAACGTTTCGTCTCTCGTTCTTTGCCTATTTTACTCTGTTTCTTCAACCGGAAGTAAAAAGACAATTTGTGATTGTTGACGGATCCACCGCCGGTAACAGTTTCTACACACTCAGCTTCCGTTTTTGTACGATCTATGCATTTTCTTTTTTCAATATTCGCGTGGTCATTTACAAACAACGCAGTGTATATTCATCGAAATAATTTACAAACTTTTGAAATGATTTTAAAACGTTGCACATTAAACTATAAAACAATTGTAAAAAAATGTTTCGAAATGGACGAAAGCCTAATGAATTGTCAAATCAAATTTGCTCCTACTCAAGGTATACGTAATATTATTTCTTAGTTATAGGAGTAAGTTGTCGGGCACAATTATGTTCCTCTTGGCAAATACTGTCAAAACCAAATACTGTAAAACACCTCAAACCCTAGCACGTAATCCGTTCTTCATGGGCAAACCCACGAAGGCAGTAACGAACCCGACTGCAATAGCGGCTGTATGCAATAAGCAGATCTGCTCGTGTGATCGGTGTCTGGTAAGCTTGGTCTGGCACAGGACCAGTGGGCGAATTGGCGTCTCTTAGTACGAGAATGTGTTTCGGATAGTTCGCACTTATACTTCGGTTTTCGTAACGTGGCGGGCGACATGAGGTCATTTTCACACCTCCCGCCTTAAAAACGAATCTTTATAAAAGTGATGAGCACATGTTTGAGGCCACGAGCCCCGTTGAGAAGAACGCTCGCGAATGAATTTTAAAAAAATCATTTTATAAGGCGGGAGGTGTGAAAACGACCCCGTGTCAGAGGCAGGCGTGGTTGCCGCTCTGTCACGCGTGCGGGCGCGGGCGAGCGCGCCGGGCATCGCGTGCACGCGTGCAAAAAGCGCACGCGTGCGGGTGGCTACCGGTTCCCGCGCCCGCCGCCGCCCATAGGCGTAATTTCCCCCCCGGCCCCCCCCCCCGGGCCCCAACCCCGGCCCCCGGCGCTGCGAGCGGCACCGCTCTCCCCTCCGACTGCTCGGCCGCTGACGGAAAACCGAAACACCGTCGCTATTATCTCCGCACGTTTTCTTGAGCCCTCATTCCGCTACATGTGGGGGGTTTGATTATTTTGTTGTCAGGGCGATTATATGAAATCTGCAACTCGTTTTTCGATGCAAAATAGTTTCTATTACCCAGGAGCAAACATTGCTGGTTATCAGACTTTGTCTGTAAAGCTTGTTGCTATCATTTATGTTGAATTTAACTAAACTTAGCAAAGGAGCCTGTGTAGGTATGCCGGGGCTCAAGAAAACCGTGCGCGTATAATAACAGTGTTGTTTGCACAGTTCATACTTTGCTCGAAAAACCTTTATTTTAAGTGGGAAATTGATACGAACGCAAAATGAATTACAAGATAACTGAATAATTCCAGTTAAATAAAATGTAACTTTGTACACCTAGCCGTAATGGTTTTGAATTTTAAAATAACCCGCACATTTAGTCGCGCTGGAATCTTCCCAGCGGTTAGTTCCCGAGCGACTAAATGTGCCGGTGAGTTTCAAATTCAAAGCCATTTCGGATAGGTGTACAAAGTTACATTTTATTTACTTGGAATTATTCAGTTATCTTACAGTACATTTTGCGTTAGTATCAATTTTCCACTTAAAATTAATGCTTTCGAGCAAATTATGGACTGTGCAAACAAGACTGTTACCAATTGTATGAAATAGCAATGAATGTAATACTACACATAGTGCTACCGACAATGTAAACAGTGTTAGAATGATTAATAATCGTCTCAACACATTATTATAAATATTTAGGCGACGAGCATGAATATAAATTACCACAAATATTCTAACGATAAGCGCTTAGTCTCTCAGCCATGAATGTGCCGGAATATGAACTAATTCTGTGATTTACCCGAATTTGTCACAAACACTTGCGATTTCTCTTCTCGTAATGAGCCCGACTGTAATATCCGCTGTGTACAATAAATAGAACTGCTCGTATACTTGGTCGTTGGTAAGCATCTCAGCGAAGGTCGGTGTGGCACTGGACCTGTCGGCGAATTGGTGCTTCTTGATACGAGAGTTTTGAGGGAGTTTGTAGGATAGTCCCGCATTAAGAGGCAGGGCAGTTATTATCGAATTGCCACTAGTTCATATGAGAATATTTAATATTACGGATTTCTCACGGCTATGTGGTATAATCGTTCTTTGATATGTTATTGTGAACAGTGTGTGCGTTGCTCAATGATACCCCTCGTACGACCAATCGACTCAGGAGCACCAAATTCATCTAATATTTAACCCGATATAAATGATTTTGGCCAACGAAATTCATTTCATGAGAAATATATTTATTAATACGAATAATCTGTCTAATATGTAACAGAAGAATGAAAATCAAAAATATTTTCCGTCATCACAAGTTTTGTATCAAAATCCTTCATCGGTCAGTAACTGGTAGGTCGTGCAGGAACTAAAGATTTCTTTTTAATAATGACAGTTGGTTCTTGGCATCTAAGTAACTGACAGTACGGTAACATATGCATTTATAGATACTTCTGGAGATTTTAATTTTCAAAAACCCAATTCACTCATTGGATAAGAATATCACAGCCAAATTTTAACGCACATTATGTTTGACACGTATCCAGAATATCCACAACAAAAACGAAGGCACTCATTCTACTTTATCGTTTGAGCTGAATAGCTTTGCTAAATCTAGTTTTTTCGTTTTAGGGTTACCTCATTTTACGTGTTTCCTCTATTACACTTAGCTTACAGATTCTATTCTTCAATTATCTTTGGCGGCATACTTTAAACGAACCGTATCTACCTATTTTGTTTTGCAAATAATTTGGTGAACCGTAAGTAAATAATTGGGGCGAAATATTCCATTGATTAATCTCGGTCCAAATGCTCCCTACATGTTCTATTAATTTTTTTAGACACATTTGTAGTCATGAATTTCAATTCCGGTAAACATCTGGTAAGAGATTCCATATTTGAACTTTATTTCTTACAACTACAGGCAATCACAGTTGATTTTGTGCAACGAAAATTGTGCTAAGCAATCACTGGGAATCCAATGAAGCAAATCTCATTTTAAACTATTACCAAAAATTATCGGTTCCATTCCCATTCCGTAGATGCGGATGCAGTTCTGCTTCTCACCCTCGGTGCATCAGCCGCGAGCCATTTCATCCACTCATTACGATGCCTGCACCGCAATGCGGGGCAGGGCGTCCCATTAGAGCGCGAAAGTGAATAGACGAAAGTTATGATCTCATTGAAATCAGAAGAGAAAGTTCGCCGTTCCCATGCACTCATGTTCGACGCCGCCGACCGGAAAGTGGCTGCTCGAACTAAGAAATCCGCGGAGGGAGGCAGCTCCAATTGCGATTCTCTTTGCCCCGGCCGACGTTGCTGCTCCCACCGGCACTCCAAGTCCCCGAACATCAGCGGCGTGTCCGCGCAAGCTCCTCCCGCTACTTGCGATTTGAAGAAACAAGATGAAGTTAGGAACCGATGGAATATATATCCATATAGTACATATTTATTAATTGTATCATTAAGTATCTCTCTCAAATAATGTGATTTGTCGTTCTATTGGAAATGAAAAGCAAATAAAAACCTCTTTTCAAAAGACAAAATAATGTGTATTAGGCACGTGTGCAGGAAGCAAAGCAGTATTTTTTTCGTACTTTATTTCATGTTTTCTCAGTTTTATTCAGTTCATTTCTAATGGACAAATATTTTTTTACAAAGAGATCTTTGTTACTACGTTCATAAATTTACAATATTGAAACAAATGTTCAAGTAATTAATGAGATGCGTTACTCTAAAAGACATGTAATTATATAGTCAGAAATTTACTCATTAAACATGAGAGAATTGAATATTTCGTATTATAATGTTCCCATTGAAAATGGTTTCGCTTCTCATTTTATCTTGTTTTCCGCCTAAGAGTTTGAGAGTTCAAGTACCATTCTTAAACGTTTTTAGCAATATAATTCTAAAACGTGTAAAGACACTGAAACTGATACACCGTGTAATAATACTGACGTAACTATAAAGACCTCTGTCTGGGAGGTTTATGCTTTACAATCGCCTTGAATCTTGCAAGGTTCATAAATGTTATATAAAATGGTAATTTTAAACTTAAACGACTCATACAAATTTATTTTCTGAAACGCTACATAATTATACTTTGGAGTAATCAACAACGACAGATGTCGTCGGTTTTAATAGTGAAATACCATTAGGCCCACTTTTCGCAACTAAATAGCTGAATCCGCGATTCCTTCATGCTTCACACTTCTTTCATCACATTATCATATCTTGATTCATTATATTAAGATTCGTCATTCAACAATATTTCATCAATTCTTTCCCAAGTTTGTAAATATGCTGAGATCAGCGGATCAATATTGCATTGTATCCTGAATTCTTTTAATGGTATTTTTACCGGTATCGTCATTTTCGAATCATTTTCATAACAACGAAATCGAATTCATCAGCAACAATTTTAATTGAATAAGCACAAGAACCACAATAATTATGATATCAACCATCATATTTCTAATAAAAAAAACAAATGTCAAATTTACATTTATAACTAGTAGTTTGCGAAAGAAGAGTGCACATCTGCTGAGCGGCCCTAAAAGAATAATTTTTGACATTATTTCCGATTGCGCTACCGCTCAATTTGGGCCTTGTCCAACATGAGCGTGTTGCTGGAGTCTTTCTATTGACGTGTGGAGCCGTGTGGGAACGGACCGTCAGCGCAACCCCAGCGCCTGAGGACCGAGTGGGAAGGAAGTCTCGTGCGCGGTGGGTAGAACGTCCAGTACGCCGGCATCCGCTTTTCGTGTTGACACTCAGTTTATTGTATTATTATTATTCCATAGTTATGTAATGGAATTGGTATGAGAGCGCTACACAAATAATTTCTTACGAAATATGAATACATCAAATTGAAACATAACATTGTGTTTCTTATTGTTTCCGATATCTTGAGTTACTAATGAATCGAATGCGCCATTTCACAGCCTTGTAGATGCTTTAGTTCTCGTACAACTTTTCGTATCTCTCCTATGCAGCGAGCGAAAGAGAGAGTGACAGACAGAGATGTGTTTTGCACACACACACATACATATATATATATATATATATATATATATATATATATATATATATATATATATACAGTGCTTGATTTAAAACCGGGAACCCAAATTAAATATTAGTAAAATATAAATACCCATATATTTATAATATAATTTAATAACTATTCTGGAGGTACCAGGACGCCGTTGCGTCGCGTTCCGTCAGAAATCAAGCCGTGTATGTATGTGTATATTTGTATAAAGAGGGAGAGAGAGGGAGGATGACTGCAACGATGCCTCTGCCCTGGGGCAGATCGCGTGGCGGGGCGGGGCGTGGCGGGGCGTGGCGGGGCGTGGGGGGGCGGGGGGGGCGGGGGGAACCCAAAAAGGGGGGGGGGAGCCTCCGCCGCCGGTGGGTGGTCGCGGCTTCGACTCTGCCTCCGCCCCTGGCACACGCTGCGGACAGATGGCGTCTTCGCGCAGGGCACGGGAGGGCAGAGCCTGCGCTTGCACATCACCTGAGCCCCACGCGAAACGGAGCAGGCTCAGAAATTATTACGAAGCGAAAACAGAGAGCTGGACCTCGTGTGAGTGTTTCATTTTAGTTTCCATATCCTCGCACTCCAGGAAGGAATTTGAAAACCATGAATTACCAAATAACACATAAATCATTATTACGGCAGAGGAATCATTTATAACAACAAATTTTACATCCACTTTCCCTCGCTTGTAAGTTTCATAATTAAATAACTTTTACGACTTGGTTGCACATAGCGGCGATTTGAAAAAGAAAATGAAACTATTCAGAAATGATAGTTGGTTACATGTATCCAACAAGTGGCATTTTCATTTAAACGAAATTTGCAGAAGCTGAGACTCAAAACGCTCTTTGTAAACTGAACTTCTTTGTCTCATAATTACAACAAGAAATTTGAAAAAATTCTGAATATTATACGGTCAGAAAATTGTGTGCAACGCAATGAGAGAAAATTATTCTGGAAACTGCCGCGAAAAACAAGTCCTAAAACGAACTGAAGAAAATTTGTATAATTTTGTGGCGAAAACGTTCACGGCAAACTGCCCCTGAAGCCGCGGAGTCGACGTAAGGAATCCAAGTCAGTCTTACTCTACATTATGCGAAAGGACAGTTTCGCAGTTTTGTTTCTTCTGGCTGGTGAATAAGCTGATAAGTAAAAAAAAAATTAATTTTACATCAGAGCAGAAAACAATTTTAAAATAATGCCATAAAACAGGGATTAATGATATTTAGACAAAACCTACACACACAAATATGTCACTTTGGTTAGAATATCATTAATTCTTGATTTACTTCAGTTGAAATTATTTTTTGCTTCCGTGTAAAAGTATGGGTTTACGACTTATCAGCTTATTCACCGGGATCAAAGAAATACGAATCTGTGGAGGGTTGTGGCGCAAAAAAGTCCTTCCACAGAGAACTGCCCCACTGCCTTGCTCTTCGTCCTTCGTGCCCCCCAGAGCCCCGTCGCCGCGTGGGCGATCGCGGCACCGCGCGGCAGTTGGAGGTGGCGACTGCGGGGGCGGCAAAGCCAGGGGTTATCGCGAAATCTCGGGCAGCGCGCCGCGTCGCGTCGCGTCGCGGCCAGCGGGGCGCGGGGGGCGTGGCGTGGCGTGAAGCGGCGGGGCGGGTCGCCCCCGGTGGTCCTGGCCGCCGCCGCCGCCGCCGCCGCCGCCGCCCCGTCTCTGCTTTCGCGCTTGAGGAAGTCACGAATAGGTGGGTGACCCATTCATTGCTCACGTACGAGGTTCAACGCTTTAGCGTCTCGTCCCGGCTCGGAATCCCAACACCGACGCCGCTCTTTATGCAGGTTGCGCGCGAAAAATATCGTTGCGCGCGCGTTATGTTTACTTTCAGCCCATTGGAGAATGGAAACGCAACAAATGCAGGCACACTGTTATGATTGGAAATGTGTTAACTTTCCTGCTTATATTTACAGCTCTATTTATGATAAGCGCCACGAAAAAATAAACCCGGGCAGCGCTACACATGAACCCCTACCATTACCGCAACTAAACGGGCGTTCTGCAATTCAGCGGGTTACAGGCATTTGACGCAACCTCTGCAATTAATAGGGATGAGTTTGTGATGTGGATGAATGGACAGAACACGCAGCAGTTTGTCATTTCCTTCCGCATCCCATTGCGAAAGTACACGGGAAAAATCATTTGATAGCCGTATCAATATTAGATTAGATATATAAAACCGTAGTTTCAATTCATGCGTTTTAACGGTGCACTTTTATGAGTATCATTTTGAAACGATACATCGTTTGAAAGCCGTAAAGAGACAATTAAACTTCTTGAAACTGTATCAAATAGATTGATTTTGCCTGTACTATATACGGTTATTTTCTAATAATGTAATATTCTATATAATTTTATTTGTTCAAGCTTCAGGTATTCATTGAAAGATAGTGGTTGTTTTTAGACTTGCAAATTATACATATATTATTTTTTTCTAATAATGGCTTAGTAGGAGCGCTTGTTCATTATTCACAAGATTTTTTAAAATTAGATTGTGACAGTTGTAACTTACATAGTAACGATTGTAATTTATTTAGTCAGGTACTAAAAACTACACAGAAATAAACAGCAAACACTGACACACTGTTACATTAATCAATATGGCATAAATTGAAAATATTCCAGGAAATGTAAGAAAACAATTTCAAAAGTTCATCATCTCAATAAAGGAATTTGAACTTGGTTTAAAAATGAAATGGTTCATCTCTACCAAATGCTTACAAAATATTCAAACATTATACTAGAGTGGAATTTTGAAAAGCATTTATTGCATGTATTGCCGATAATAATAATTAAGTCACTAAAACGTTTTGCTAACAACTGAGAATGAATTATTAATGAAAATTGTTGTTGTAATTTTCATAAAGTTCTTTTAATTTTCCTCTCAATGCGTAATATTGGAACGCATGTGACCCATTAATAGTAACTTATGATTTTGTTTTCCCTGGAATTTATTTGAGAAGAATATTATATTCACGATATGTGACGTTTTGCCTTCTCATCGCAAGTTAATCACAAATTGAAAAACCTAAAATCTCATTGGGGACCAATAGGAGTAGGGGGCAGTAGCCACCGGAGTTTCTGGCGCCACGTGTTGTAAGAATATTAGTAATTGTAGCGCTCGAAACTGGATTAATATATAAGCAGAATTAGCATCTAGTTAGAGCTTCGCAGGTTATGACCCCCATACAATATTTTAACAAAGTTTTAAATTGGTTCGTAAATATATTTCGATCGTTTTAATTGCAAATGTTACAGTTTATTTTCATATTCATTTTGAACTTATAAGTTTAATATTTGAGTATTACTAGTGTACCTGTGCGAGAATTCTCACATGATAAACACCAACCTCTTTCCTTCGTCACTTGTTCTATATGTCTCCTTGTAATTGATAACAATACAATACACCCTTGTCAATACAAACTATTCTTACTTAACGTCATTACCGAGCAGAGAGGTACACGTGTAATTCAATCACGTAGAATATCAAGTAATTACTTTCATTTCACATACCGTTGCAGATTCTACGGGCTCTGAACAGGTGGGGTAGAATCGAGAAGCGTCGAACCTGCAAAAATGTAATGGAGTGTTCAAGAACATCTCGTCCAGTTGACTATGGTGTGAGAAACGTTTCTTTGAGACCTGTGACCTCAACATTTTAGTTTTTAAGGCCCTAAAACGCTCAATTTATTAACGATGGAGATTCAAAAATCCTCCCGAGTGTTGCGGGTTGAATTTGGCACGAATATTTAGATGCATTTTTTAAAAAGTAATCCTTCATATTTTGAAAGTGAAAGTGCAATTCGTCACGTCCCCGTGAAATTTTCTTTCTTTCGAGACCTCATTTCTAAAGATGGGTTGCGTATGAGAACCGCAAAATGTATTAATACTACTGAAAACCATCAAGCACCACATTGCTCATCTCTCGAACAACTTCTATTCAAACATATCCTCCATAAATCAAATAGCCCATTCCAACCTAGCCACTCACAACGATTTCCCGACCCGAATCCGTAATAGACATCCGGTACATGCCTTTCTGCAATTTTTTTCCGATGTAAACTAAACGTTGGTGCTCAATGAGCATCCTAAACCTGGGTAGGAGATAGATTAGATTTAGTTTAAATTAAGTTAGCTCTAAGCCAGTCCAGAAACATGTGAAAGAGTATTAATACTGAACCGTGTAACCATCAATTGAACAATAAAAAAAAAACGTATTGAAGTAGTCTGGGGGCGATTCGAGAGCTCTGTAGGCACAAAATGAGCCCTGCGGCACCTCGTGATCGCCTTCCGGTCCTGGCTGCTCTGGGGGATCGCGGTGCGTGCCGTCGGTGTGTGCTTTAACAAATCGCACGACGTCCAGACGCGCGGGCGGCGGCAGCGGTGGCGGCGGGCCGGCCCCCGCGGGGGCAGCCGGGGCGGCGGCGGCGACACGGGCCCCGCGGCGCCCCCGCCCCGCCCCCGCCGCATCGCTATGCGAGACGGCGTCGCACGCGCGCATACCAATACCCGCGCCGGTACGCGCGTCGCGTCGCGCCTTGTAATGTCCGCACGCGGCATAAACGCGTCGCCGTGGCCTTATTAATAATCCCCCCCCCCCGAGGCACTTGCGCGGCCGTAAGCACCGCTGACTGAGCGCCGACGTTTTCGCACCTCGAGCTCGTCGGCGGAAGGGCACTTGGTGGATGAACGGCGACGAATAGCTTCGACCGTGGGACTTCCAGAAAAATATAATGATGAAAATACGTTTCAAAGACTTTCTGTTCATTTTTGTTGTGAGAATTGAGACATTAAAATCATTTTTTTATACATGAAATTACTTCATAAATTACTTTTAATAAGGTTTAATATTCTTCAATTGTTTTAATGTAGTATGCCGTTTTATCAGTTGTAATCCTACGAGAAGTTCTGAGTTTACCGATAAATTGACGAGCCGCGAAGCAGTGAGTGAATTCATCTGGGAAACTCAGAACCTCGTGTGGTAATTAGGAGGAATATTTCACGAATAAAACGATGTCTAACTAATAAAAGGCGCTGTATGAATAAAGTTAATTGTGTTTTTATTTTTAACTTACCACTCAGAATCACAGCAACTGGATAGTACGATTTTTTGTTTACCTATATAGTTATAGGAGATCTGTAGAGAAACAAGAGACTGTTCCCATTCAGCCGGATGCAGATGTGACGTATGTCTCAAGTACTCTTCGATCATTATGCCTGTCCAGCAACCAGATGGTGATAAGACAAAAGCGACAAGACGCGAGGAGAATTACAACACTGATTGGCTCTTAAGCTACAAATTCTTCAATGTGATTCGTCGAAATCACACGAGTGAAATAGTCTTAATAAGCAAATTTTCATACTTGATAATCTATTCTGATTTCATGGAAGAATATGAAAATGATGCATATATGAAAGTCACTGTTCTCTCACATTACTTATCACGTAACATGAGCGCCCAATTGTTTGTGTAAAATTAACGTGCTGTGTTCAGCTTTGCGTTTTCGTGTCCGAAGATACTTTTGATGAAGCAAATGACAGCGGAGCATCACCGTCGCGGAGCGTCCTTTTCCGCGAGGAAACCCTCCCACAGCGCGACACGCCGTCGGCTCGCGCGCCCCCGCCCCTGCCCCGCCCCCTCCCGCTCTCCCTCCGGCCCTCGGGCGCCGGCCGCGCCGCGCCGCGTCGCGTGTGAAAAGCGATTCTTTCTCGGCGGCGGGGCCCGCCGCCAACGATCGAACTCTCCGCCCCGCCCCGCCCCGCCCCGCCCCCCCCCCCCCCCCCCCCCCGCCACCTTCGCCGCTCCCCGCCCTGCCCAAAACTCCCTCGCAGCTTCCCTCCTCTCCGCTCCACCCTGTGCCGCGTCACCCTTTGCCGAGCCCTCCCGCCCAGAGCCCTCCTTTCCCCGCCTCGCCCTGCCTCACCCCGCCTCGCGCTCCCCGCCACAGCGGGGCACCGCAGTCGCTGACATGAAGCGCGCGAGACAGACTCGACTGACTCAGGAAGGCCTATGGCACTCTAACTGCGTCTCGTGCAGGGACTGTCCTTCCTGAGTGGGCGAAACCATCCTTCAGTGGACATTGGGAAGGTCTCTGACATGGTAGGGACAGAGAAAATTTCGAAAAAATATTTCTAAATTTATCATTAGATTTGAAATTATAGGTTTTATTATCTTACAAAAGCAAAGGTGCACGTTTTTAGGGATTGTTCTTGGCAGGCTATAACTAGTAAAATAGATAAGACGGGAAGTGAAAGGGGAAATTGTCAATGTGTCTTGGGTTCAATCGGCAAAATTATATTTCCGTTGTGTTTTTCCCACCTCCATATTTCTTTGAATGAGAGAAACGAGTGATAGGTCGAATGAGTTCAAAAGACTACACTATGTGAATATGATGCATCACGCAGAAGCGTTAGAAAATCGATTTGGGACCTCAGTTAATTATCTGAAAAACGCTTGGAAACTTCTGTTCGACGGGTTCGAAATGATAACCAACTTGAGTCAACAGTGTTCAATTAGCCCCACAAATCAGGAAAAATTACTAAGTAAAATATGTCCGTGATAGATGTGGCAGAGTGAAGTAGTATATAATATAATCGTTACTTCACTGTCAAGTAGATACCAGCTATCTCAAAAAAGGCAATGGCTTTTCCTTAAAAACCATTATATTAGTTATTATCATCAGATGGCTAGAACTTGAAAATATTAATTACGTATTTCACAGTTCCCATTTTTCTTTACAATATAAAATATACAATGTATAAAATGTGTGTGTGTGTGTGTCAAGTACAATATACAATATTAAATATAATATACTCGTACAATAGAAGTATTTAATATAAGTCCACAAATATTTTGTATTTTTAGAAACCTTTACAAGTGTGATTGCGAATCAAAAATTGAAATGAATATTCAGAATTCTGAGGTACAATAAACAAGAACACGCATTATTAGACTGACTTCTAGTGACTTCCTCTGAGTGTTATCTAAGTAGATTTGAGTCGACGCCCGTTGCAATTCAACAAGTCTCACTCAACACACCGCAATCAGTACGCGAGCGTGCCAAATGACGGACAGGCGCCCCTCGCAGCTGGCTGCCAGCGTCGCGGCGGCACCCGCACTGCACCCAGAGGCCTCCCCCACGCAAGCAGCCCCCCGCCCCGCCCCGCCCCGCCCCGAGGGCGGGCTCGCCTCTTTTTGGGGAGCGCGGTCGTAAAAATTACGGGGGCGGCCGGGGGCGGGGCGGAGGCGGGGCGGGGGCGGGGCGAGGGCGTGAGTGAGTTCTACCTGGGGTGTAAACCGCACCGGGGACCCCTCCTCACCTGAACGGCCGCCGTGTGCTTCCGGCTGAGCCCTTGGCCCACCCGCACGCGTGCACGCCCGCCCACTGCCCTCGTGGGCACATAAAGGGGAATCGAGTGCCCGAAAACATACTTGTAATGCGGCTTGTTTCATTTTTACTCTGTTTTTTTGTCATAATGTTATATATTTGCAACATATATTCATTATTTTGTTCAGTACTCTATATACTTGGGTTTTCGTAACGTTGCCGATGACATTAAGTCATTTTTTACACCTCCCGCCTTGTGAAATGAATCTTTTTAATTCATTTGGGAACGTCCTTCTCAACGGGGCTCGTTGCCTCAGACATGTGCTTATAAAGATTCATTTTATAAGGCAGGAGGTGTAAAAATGACCTAATGTCATTGGCCACATTATAAAAACCGAAGTGTAAATATGTTGTTTTTTGACAAATTGAAGGAGGGAATTTGTGCAATCAGATATTCTAGAAGTTCGTTTGCATGATTATTTTCGGCATTATCCCTTAATATTTTGACATATATAAAATTAGTAAACACTAAACAATCATAGTGAATTACTAATGACTTTGATTTAATTCTGAATGTGAATTAAATGATGAAGCATCAAAAATTATTTTACAGAAGGAAAGGGCTCCTTTTTTTTAACAATTCAGAATTTTAGTTTTAAATTTCAAGAACGAAAAAATATATATTTAACGTCACAAAACATTGCTCGATACATTGCAATAAATTATTCCGAAGGAAATATTTGTTATGTTATAATAGTGTTTATTGTTTACGGATGTATCGCAACATATGTGAATAAGAGGATCCAGTAATAAAGAAGTTCATATCATGAAACCACGACGGAAATAAGAATTTGTGTTTTGAATAACAGCATTAATTTTAACAATTTGCAGAAGATATTTTTGATCATACGTGAATTTAGGAGAATTCATTTTTCAAAAGTGTAAATGCATTAAGCCATTACCAAACGCAACCCCTCTCGATATTTCTGGCACCGTTAGCCCCCATGGAAATGCAGTTCAACATGAACACGTTCCCGAAAGAAATCATCTCCCTCTTCCTCGAGTCACAACCAACATTAGTATCAATGAATCACAAATATTTTCCCACAAACACGCCCGCTTTTTCGGCGCGCCCTCCTAAAAGGTGCTCTAACTCAGAATTTCTTACGGCAGCAAAGTGAAAAATCTCTATTAATAGCGTGAAGACCTCCCCAAAATAAATCTAATTTTTTCCCTCCCTTCCGCTTAAAAAGGACCCTTAAGTCAATATCCCGCCGGAGGGGGCGCGTGGCGCGGCGTCATCGTTTCCCGGAAACCGCCCCACAGCCGCAAACGGCCCGCGACGCCAGGCGCAGATTGCGCTCGCGGCCGCTGTATGGCGCTTTCCACGCCGCCCCGTTTTTGTTTGCCTTTTCATTTTTAATTTTACTTTCTTGTACAGCGAAGTAAGCGCTTTGCAAGATTGAATATGAACTACAACTTAGCACACGTACTTCTGAGTGTTGGATGCAACGTTTTCGCGAAATTTTGTTTTCTTTCTAATTTTTAATTTTATTTTCTTGTACAGCGAAGTAAGCGCTTTGCAAGATTGAATATGAACTACAACTTAGCACACGTACTTCTGAGTGTTGGATGCAACGTTTTCGCGAAATTTTGTTTTCTTTCTAATTTTTAATTTTATTTTCTTGTACAGGAAGTAGTTGCGTTGGAAACAACTTAGCACTCGTAGTTTTGAGTGTTGGATGCAACGTTTTCGCGAAATTTTGTTTTCTTTCAATTTTTAATTTCATTTTCTTGTACAGGGAAGTGGAGTTGGTTGCTTGACACGTACAAGGCGGTAGTGCAAAGGATTTTATTTTGGAATGTTTGGAAAATGTTCTTGCTCTGGGATGTGATGCACAACGGCATAAAATATGCACAAATTATTTTGTTTGAGAACGGTATGGAAGTACAATTTGGGACATTTTCTTCACAGACGACTTGTAAAAACGAATATTAGACGCTGGCATAACACCTCGTATTCGAAATTAATTAAAATTTGTTTTGACATGTGCGGCTTGGCAAATCGTTTGGAGCACAAAATATCTATAAATAGAAACAAATATTTCTTAAAATGTGTCTTAATTCTTACATCGATTCTTTTCGTGTTTTGCTAGGTTTATTTTTGTGAAATAAAATTGTGTTCGCTTATTTGTGATTGACATTTTTTTCTCGAAATTATGCCTATATTTTTGATATTGATATACTGTGAGTATTAGTTCACAATGTGATGTGAATATTGCCTCATAGATTAAGAACATAATTTTAATTCTGAGTGAAACAATTTTTTGTCTGTTAAAAAGTTTTTCCAATTGCTTTCCCCTAAAGTTTTATATGAGAATATAAAAATCTATTTTTTAATACAAAAATATATTTTTTAATATAAACAAACTGCGACATTCCCCCAAAATACCCGATATATTTTGTATTTCTAATGATCATCTAAAAAAATAGTGCAAGAACGATGATTTGCTTCCATTATTCTCTCATTTTTTAATCTGCTCAGGCCTCTATTGAATAATTTTTTATATAAAATTAATTATTTTATACATATTCTAAAAGAAATTTCTCTCCTCCAATGTTCTGTAAATAGTTTACACTTGGACAACATGACATTCTCAGAGAAAAACTTATGTAAACATTCATAAAGACTACACAACGTATTTTTAATTTCATTTTTCTTCTTCTTGACTTAGAAATGTTTCCCATCGCGGATGTGTCAGACATTCAAACTAATATAGAATATTGTTTTAAAAAATGAGGATGAACTCTTTCTTAATCTCTAATGACGCTTCCATTCCCGTAAGGCTGCCTGTGGTGCAATTGTCCCCGGCCGCCGAGGCGCACCGCGGCCGATGAGGCCAAAAACTGAACGCGCGCCTTCTCATCGAGATGGATTCGAATGAGTGAATATGGTGCGAGCCCGCGTTGTGGGCCTGTGGCGACGCCGCGCCGTGAAGGGACCTTTGAGGCGGGCGTGGGGATGTTGGGGTTGGCAGGAGCGAGTGTGCGCGGCCAGCGGCCCAGTTGGCGCCCGACGCGCCGTGCGCCGCCGCCTCCGACGCCTTTGAGCGCGGCTTCGCGCTCGGCAAAGCTCGACAAGTCGCCCGAGCACGGCTAACGGCCCTCCGCGGCACTTTGGGCACCCGCAAAAATGGGGCACATTCTACGCGAACGGGTGATTCAAACGCCCGTTTTGTGCTGGTAACGTTAGAATACGATTCTCGGAAGTAAGATTGGGAAGATTTTGGCATTTCCCCAACAATAGTTTTATATCATTCATTCGTTTATTCTCATTCCATAATAATATGCTTAATTGTATTAAAATGTGAGAACAAATGTTTGCCTCATTTATGTAGATAATCATGAAGGTCAATGACCGATAATGCTTCGGCTGCTGCCAGCACCAGGTGACCGAACAGGCTGAGTAGGCTGCAGCCTGGGGCGCGCAATTTTTGGGGGCGGACGAATTTCAGCTGTTGCAAAATTTCTTAAACACCAAGTTTTGAATATTTTTGTAGAAATGTTTTCTCCATATTTGTAACAACAAAATGAAAATTGTTCAAATATATATCCATTGCTATAAAGATAAAATGAATACAAAAAAAATCGTATATTTATTAAATCAGTATTGTGGTGAGAATTATTTATACGTATACGTATAATCAGTTATAAGTACACATTATTTGCGTCGGTTACAAATATCGCACAACAATTTTTTAATAGCTTTAATGCAAAAAAAAAAAATTAAAATGGCGCTAAAACATTTGACAGCCTAAGGCGCGCGGAAGTCTAAGTCAGGCACTGGCTGCTGGAATATCAGATTTTTAAAATCAACATATGAGGTCAATCATGTACTCTTAAAGGTCAAATCAGGATGTTTTCAATGATGTTAGGTCTGCTACATTTTGAAAGCTGCGTACATTTTACGTCGTCTCCGCTGCTATCCTGCATCCAAACATAACGGCTGATATTTATCCTTGGATACAACCAAGAACCCCGCGCTTCTTTTCTCTTTTCGCGCCATCGATTAAACCGTAAGCACTCATTCGCGTGCGTGCTAATCGTGACTGGATAGACGGGAGAGCATTAAAAATTGTGTTGCTGACGGAAATACTGGGCACGACGCGTGTTCGGAAATCTAGAATTTGCGAGCTCGCCAGTTAGCAGCACGAAGGCGGCTGATAAACTCAATCTGGGAACGGTACATTTGCCTGCAACGGGCTGATCGGGCGGGTGGGGCGGGGAGGGGGCGGGGAAGATAAGGCGGTGTCTGCTATGCGAGCCACTTTCGCCCGATGGCCGCCGGCCGGCCGGCCGTCGCCGCGCCTCCGCCGCATTAGGCCTCTCGCGACGCCCCTGGGGCACGCCGCCTCCGCCCCGCCGCCCGCCACAGGCCAACTGCTCCTACCCTGCATAGACCCTATTTTTACTTTTCAATAATTCTTTGGTTCCGATGAATAAGCTGATAAGTCATAAACACTTAATTTTACAGGAGAGCAAAAAACAACTTTCAACTGAATTAAATCAGGGATTAATGATATTCAAACAAAAATTTTTGTGCGTTTTTTTAATATTATTAATTCCTTATTTAGAGCATTAGTTTCGAGTTGGGTTTTTTTCCTGTAAAATTATGTTTTTTGACATATCAGCTTATTCACCGGGATCAAAGAATTATTTTCCATTATATTTATTTATTTTAAATAATGGAAAAATAATAAAAATTCAGAAGTAAATTTTAAAAAAAAAATTAAAGTGGTACTCCTTCAACAAAATGTGCTATATTTCACGATTTAAAAAAATTCAAATCGTTTAAAATAACTATGGAGCAAGTCAACAAAATAAGTATAATTTTAGTTTGATTATTTTCGTAAAATCGTTTCGTTTATGATGTATGGAAACAGTGTGTTACTAGGATGTTCCCCGCCACTTGAAAACTATCACTTCATCTCGTTGCTATCGTTCATCTTATTGCGTTTACGCCTAACAATGCTTCGAGTGACAGAAAGCATGATGTACAGTACGTGTAATATAAATTAGTTCATAATTAAATTACGACCTGAAAAATATTATGTTACAGCTGAGTTACACTATGCAATAAAGGGTTAAATATTGGATATTTAAGATGATGTGCAGGTCAATTTGATGCATTTCTAAAAGGAATTAAAAATCAACCATGTATACACCATTTTAGTGACAAATATTTTTAATACGCAAGCTGCCAGGAAGAGCGTGCTGCTTGGTCCTTTCGCAAATGTAGATTTCCCTATCAGACTAGATTTTTCATATGTTGGGTAACTGGAAAATTGATGAGAGGGGCCCATAAAATTGTTCGTTACAATGCACAATATCATCTCTGTAGTGCTATGGAGTGTATTTCGTGCTTAGGAGCAACGCCTATATAGTACAATTATAATGCTTACAATGAAATAAATTACAAAGCGCGAAATGATGTACCCACACAAGAAAAATAACTATATATCAGTTCCACTTATTTTAAACTTTGAAATCTATCTTTATGAAAATTGAAAATACAATTCAGCTCAGTAAATTATTTACTCTACATATTCTGAAAGAGTTTTTAAGTAGTTTTCTCTAAATTGTCATTTGCTTTATATATTAAGTACTTTCAAATGTATACACTTTATTGTTTATTTTATTTGTAAGTGTAACAGCAGTAAACAATTTCTGAGTGAACAAATCGTATAGGCTACTGAGTAATTTTGTGAAGAACATCTGTTGCATCACAAAAATATTATTTGAAGCAAGTACCGTTAAAAATGACATTAAAAGTAAAAAAAAGGAAAAAAAAAGATTTATTTGTCGAAAAAAAATGCAAAATAATTATCTAAAAAATCTCATTTCTTTTTGTCATAACATAAAATGAATTTCCAAAATAAACGGCATTATTCTGAAGTAAAAAGAAAAAAAAATGACATTTCATAAAAATCAGCTCCCTAGTAATAAGTAGTATTTTAACAATTTATGTCTGCTGTGCGTCCCACAAATTCTGTTCTCGCTGACCATTGGTTGGGGAGCCGCCGTGGAAAATCCCACAACACAATGAGAAAAAGGAACAAAATGCACCACGCGCAATTACACTGAATGACTTATTTAACTGTGATAATACAAGCAAAACAGATTTCTCATGGCGTTATTGACATCTGGCAAAGAAAAACGCTCGGCGCTATATAAAGACTCCTTTCCCGTCAAACAGAACAAAATTAAATATGAAAATAGCAGCCTCAGAATTCAAACATTTCACAAATTAAATGGCTATAGCATTAGAATGATTTTATTGCATTGACTCATATGTCTCTTTTCTCTCTAAAACAAAATTGGTTTTATATGAAAAATATTAAAATGGGCATAATATTAACTAGGGATATGCACATGTATCCTAAAATTTACTAATAAGTAAAGTATTTTTTGTTGAGTGACATATTTTCAATCCTTTCTTTTTACCGCAATAATAGTCCTCTAAAAATATTCATTTGTAAATTTCATTAATAATTCGTATTAATTTTTATTAAGTTATTATTGTTTTTTAAACTTTTTCCCGTACATCAAACGTTTAACACAAAGCGACTACTAGAATTTTGTTATAGTAACCAAACCGTTGTTACTCTTCATTATTGCAATTTTTAACTTACTTCTATCTATTGTAATACTTTCCGATAATTGCCAATATTGTAACTGGTAGGGCATTTTATTGATTCTGTAATCTGAAACTCTTGCGGAGATTATTGTGAATATTTTGTCAGTGAACTTGGATAGTAGTAACAGCTTTGACCTCTACCATAACTACAGAAAACTTGCTCAATGCGGAACGTATATAATGCGAAAATCTGTCTAATGTGAACTCCAATTGCGGTCCTGCCAATCACAAATTCTACAGTATTTACATTGCATAAATCGGCATCTTGTCTAATCCGGGAAAACGTTCTGGTCCCTTGAGGTTCCGCTTTCAGCAGGTTTTACTGTACCGCTATTTTAGTGCTAAGAGGCAAAGCGCCCATCACTTTCCTCGACGGAACGACTAAGTAAGTTGTCCACAGTGTCGTTAATGCAACGCAAAGTGGTGTTCAATGTTTTCAGGATCTGAGAAATAATGAAAGCAAGAATGCCACAGTGTCGGTGTTCTGTAGTTTAACGGGATAGTTTGCACATTTTGTGAGAATTCGTTGCGAGACCTTAACTATAATGATATCTAGTGCCCATTAGTTTAGGAATAGAGAGCGTTTTAATAGCGAACCGTTTCATTTTTATCTCTCCTGATGGTTACTCAATTTCATTGCTTGCCCCGAGCTATCCCTCCTCCAACCAATCCCCTCCTATTTTTACTATGGCTTTGGTCTTGATCGGAGTGTGATAAGAGATATGACCAAATACGACAAACTGATAGTGCATTCTCAGTAATACCGATGCCCGAAGAGAATAATTCTTGAGGGTATTTGCCGGTGCAATCGGGAGATGAAATGCAGGATTCGAGCCTTCGGAGTTCACCGACGCTAGCGACGCAGCAGTCAGGCCTACGGGGCGGCCCCTCCTCTCGTCTGACGATCCGCGAGCCATGGAACGAGCTCGTTTCGATATTTCATGGCAAAGAGTGTTTTGAAGTTACAGAACACGACTTGGCAACTTTCCGAATGGCGTTTCGACGTTTTACTTCACCTACTGCGAGGAATTCTAGCGCTGTCTCTCCACGAAGTGTCGGTTCGCCGATGGAGAAGGTAGAAATGAGGCATCGTTGCGTTTCACGTCGGCGGTGAACCCAATATTTCTTCGATATTTCATTATCTAACAATATAAAATTCACAAAACGTTAAAAAAAATTAATAGCAAATAATAGCAGTTAAATTAAAGGACAATTGTACGTACTTTACAATTATATTTTATAAGACAGATCTTATACAAGAACAATTTAGAAGCAAATATAATCTCAAATATACTATCAATGTATTGTATTATTGTAAGAGAATTATTATTCACGACGTTCGCTGCAATAAATGGTGAATTTGTAATTATTAAAAGGAAAACACTTCTGGAATACATTAGCATTTCTTTATTTTTCCACATTCTTAAAAGAGCAGAAATATTAATTAATCTAACGTTTTAAAATATTGTGAAATTTGGTAAATTGTTCAAATTAAAATTAATTTACAAATGTCGGCCACCATTTAAATCAGTTTCAAACAAATAAGTCAACATCACACCCATGACATTCTTCGAATAATGTGAACGGCAGAGGTAGTTTTCTTCCAGTTCAGAACGAACTGAGTTCAAGAAAAGACAAAGAGTTAAAACTGTTTGAACTCATTCTTAAAAATAAAACCCAATTTTTTTTACACGTTGTGTTTAATTTATTGAAATAAAACCACTAAAACTTCCATGTGGGCCACGAACCTTTTACCTTTTTGAGTTATTTCCTCGGTAACGTTTCCCTCCAATACCGAAGGAATATTTCTTCATTGACAAAATGCTATAATAGATCACTCTGGAATGTGTTTGCAAACCCGAGAAATAAAAAATAAACAATTTCATAATTTAAACGAAAAGTAAAATTAATAAGTAAACTGTAAAATCATGTCGGTAACCTAGAAGGACTCTCAATGAAGTGATGACTGCTGTAGTGATGTGGATGACAATCAGTCAATCAGGTTTTGTGGATGCGGTATCACCTGATGAACCAAGAATACACACAGTTTTATTTCATGAATGTCAAGTTATCTTGCGCAATGAAAATGATTATTTTATAACCACTGTGAACACATTTTAATTTCATTGGGGTATTATTTCCTATTGTGTTTTCGACAACTCCACAGAGCAATCGCGTATTATCGGAGGGCGAATGAAAACAATCGATGCGGCCGTTTGAGGGCGGGGAGGGGCGGGGGCAGGGCGGGGGTGGTCCGGTGTCGGAACTCGGGCGCGGCGACCGGAACCGGAAACGCATCCCGGCAGCCGCGGTTTTAATTTCGCGGCCGGTGCACGCCCAAAAATTGTAGATTCCGCCCGGAAGCGGGAAATCGAATTTTGTTTCGACACTTCCTCCCGCGGGCGGTGGACCGTAGGGCGCGGCGGCGGCGGCGGCGCGGGAGGTTCCCTGGTCGCGGGTCGAGCCCTTGGACTGCCTGCACGCCCCGCCCGCCCGCCGCCGCACGCCGCCGCCCGCCGCCCGCCCGCCCCGCCCGCCGCCGCCCCCCGCCCGCCCGCCCGCCCGCTCCGCCCGCCCGCCGCTCCGCCCGCCCGCCCGCTCCGCCCGCCTCACCCGCCCGCCCGCTTCCCGACCGCTCGCCCGCCCGCCCGCCCGCCCGCCCGCTCCGCCCGCCTCACCCGCCCGCCCGCTTCACCCGCCTCGCCCGCCCGCCGGCTCGTTCGGACACCGCTGGGCCAACTTAATCGCCGTGGCTATTTCTTCGCGTTTGCCGGCGCCTGCCAATCACGGCGCTGGGCAGCGTGCCTGGGCGGGCGGCGGGGGCGGGGGCGGGGGCGACGCCCCTCGCTCCATTTCCCGCGCGCGCCACCTCGCCCTCACCTGCGCCCACGCGCAACAGGCGATTAGCAGCCCATGCAATGCAACATCGATTAAGTTTAATAATTATAAACATCTCATCAAAGTTCATCTTGATTCACAATTTCTGTAAATAATATGTTTCTAGGTCGTTTCATTTAAAACTTTTTTTTTAATTCGAAATATTTTTTTCGATGTTCTTTAAAGTTAATGATGTTCAATTTTAAATTTTATTAGTTATTAATTCATAAAATCATTAATGGTGTCATTGGATCCGCTTTATGCATCATTGGTACATTACTTTCCGATTCCTTCTAATTTGTTTGGGTCATGATGCATTGGAATTAATACTGCTTGTAAAATGTATGCATTATTATCATTATTATTATTATTATTATTATTATTATTATTATTATTATTATTATTATTATTATTACTTAAAAACGTTTGTGAAAATATTATTATATGATTCGGGTGTGTATTTCTGATTTTCTAAATCAACACTGTTAATTCAGAACTATATACTTATGTTTAGACTTAGGAATCCTTGAATAACCCAGGAAAGCGAAACGTGGTAATTAAGAATTTTGATTGACGTGTAATTTGAAGAGTGCTGCGCGAGGCCAATGGTTGGACCAAGTGCGGTGGTTGGCTGAGCACGCGGAGGCGCGCGGCAGGTGGCGAGGGCTGCGGGGAGCGATAACCGCGGGGAAGACGCAGGGGATTGAGCGCGGCCCCAGGCGGCGAGCGCAACAACACCAGGGGGAGAGGGAACCAAGTCGTGAGGAGTGAGAATAGGTAGGGGTGGCGAGAGGGAAGAAACGTGGTGGAACCGGAGGCGGGGTGAAGGGAGGAACGTGTGAAGCGGGACAGGAGTGGGATGGAAGAGCGCGGGGCGGGGCGGGCGGGGCGGGCGAGGCGAGGCGAGGCGGGGCGGAGCGGACGGGCGGGGGTGTAGGGAAGAGGGGGGAGCTGGACGGGGCGGGGCGTGGCGGGGCGGGGCGGTTGGCCGAACTCTGACGGGTGACTCCGCCCGTGGCGCGGCGTAAATCGGGCTGCGCTTTCATAAAAGTTTATGCAGCGCCCGTAAAGCGCCGCCCCCACGAAATAGCGCGCCTGTCGCCGGAAGATGGCCGCTCGGGGCGTGGCGGGGCGTGGCGGGGAGCGTCTGCAGGCAGCGGGCCAACGCCGCCCCCTCGCCCCTCCGCAGACACCGTCCATCTGCCCGCGAACCCTGCATCATACGTCGACACTGACGGGGCGCGTGGATCTAGCGCTCGCGGGAAAGATTTGCTTCTTAAAATTCCTTTTAGTTTTTACTGGCGCGTACACGCAGTACGGTGTTTGCTAAGCGATATTCTTAAAAACCATTTTGAGATTTTGACTATAATACACATTTTTTCTTCCATAAATAGTGTTTTCAAAACGTCCATCAGTTTGTCTGTGCGTACAGCAACATTTTTCCCCTACCGATCTGAGTGATTGTGAAGTCTTAGAATTTTAAATGAATCTTTTAAGTTCGTTGGCGTATGTTACATGGCGTCTCACTAGGAAATTTCCACAAATGGCTACATCTTTGTTTTCCTTTTTCATGAAATAGAGTAAAATGCGCCCAATGTTGTAATAAGACATATCTCCAATCATGCACTTTTATAATGTCAAAAATTTCAAAGGCATGTCCTACATGTTCAAGAGATTTCTTAATATAATGGTTTCTATAGGTGGAGTGCTATGAGAGCTTGCACGGTGAACTGTTCATGTTAATTTGTAAAGTTTGTACAATTTTGTATATTTTTTAAGTTTTTTAATGTTAAGTTAGTGTATTCTGCCACCAGGTTCTCAAACTTATTTGCAAAATTAGTAATAATAAATTTAATAAAATCTAATAATAGTAGAAGTTTTAATCATTTCGTGTATAATTTCTTACGATATTTTTGGTAAGCGCATAATTTTGGGTCGCTTAGTTACAGTTATTCTAATGTACGCAGCCAAGGTTTTTCCTCATTGAATCTAAATTTCTTCTTCAATGTTTTCGTAAAGATAGAGCTCAATACACTGAATTCTGACAATACATTGTATACAAATTCAATTTGCATTGAAACGTTTCAATTTTTAGAAGGTAAAGATGTATTTTTATGGGTGCGTCGGGCCCCGCTGAATTATCTCATCGGTGTAATAGCACGTTAATACAGGAAACCCACCCGCTCGAATGCAAATCCCAGCCTGGGAAAAGAAAATTGAAAGTTGGGGTCACTTGTGGACATGTGAGGCGATCCCGAATTTTTGGGAAGGAGATCCGAATTTTCGCAAGAGTTCCCTTAAAATTATAAACTTTTGTAGCCGCTATAATTAATATGAGAAACTACACATTCGTTAGTAAGATCACTGGTTTTATAACTATGAGTGCTATTTTGAATCTAACTTTTAAATAAAAAATATTTGTGATACATAATTAATGGTTTTAAATAGCTTTAGTCATGAAAATTAATTAATAATTAATTAAGCTTTTTTTGTTGTTGGAATTACGCAACTGTGTCCTCAGATGGGTGTCGCGTAGAAGACTACGACGTCCCACGTAATAGTGGCACTCTCACTCAGAAACAAAATGTCCATTTGATACAGACCAAGTCTGTCTACAAGTAGATGAAATTTTAAAGCCTTTTGCTGTAACGAAAATGAAAACAAAAGAAACAGAGATTACGTTGTTCACAAAAAATTGTCAAAACTTATTCCTTTAATTCAGCAAGACGATACTGTTTAAATTCACATTTTCTCTATTTAAGATCCACATATTCATTTTCAAGTGTTATTTCTTATGTGATTTGCAAGGTGTGTTGAATAGTGTGTTTGCATGGTGTGTTTTTGTTGACAAAAATTCTCATATTTGTTTAATTGCCGCAACAAAAGTAATATTAAAATATTTCGGTTAACACTGAACAAATCAGTTCTGCCATTCACGAGCTAGTGCTAAAAATGTTGATCACTAATTCCAACGAGCATTCTTCGCAGTTAAACCATTGTCCAGAGGCAATAGTGACGACAGTTACGCCTTATCAAAACATTCTGTAGACAGTTTTACTGACTCTATGGGGAAGATAACATTTCACCGTTTGTCTATAACTGTACTTTTCCTCATTAACTAGCAAATAAAATTATCTAATACTCTGAAAGAAAATTATGTGATAAAGATGTGTACTCTGTCATTGTCCTGTATATTTATATGACGTGTCTGATGAAATTGTATCGAAGAATACCACTTATAAAGCAGAAACAAATCATTCTGGAACTGCTGCTGTTAATGAAAATTTTTTTTTTCAGTTAAATGGACAATAACTATTTTCAGTAATTATTAAAATTCATTGATCAGTTTGCTTAACGTGATTCTTCGATTACAATGAGTAGAATTCATATTTATTACAGATACGATATGAACTTCACTTCGTTGATGGTATAATATCATTACTAATAATATTAATACCACAAAATATTATATATCATCCAACATAACAAGAAAAAAACGTCATTAGAAGTCATTTGAAACACTTTCTCACAAATATACATAGAATATAATAAAAAATTTAATTTGAAAGAAAAATCTCTATCTTCAGTTTTATGGTTGTAGGAAGACGCCGAAATAATTCAATTTTTTACAATTTTAGCAAATTCAGAGTTAACAGTGAAAATCGGACCTATGCTATCTTTATAATCATATTTTACTATACTCTTACAATAAATTTAAATAATATTTTGAAGCCAGTTTTAAGAAAATTCTGAAAATGACCGGGGGGCTTCATGTGTACCCCCAAAAATTAATCAATGCTTTCCAAAATTACAGAGGTTCGACTCAGGACAGATCGACAATGGATTTTATTCATTGCAATTTGCAATGCAATTTATTCAATTTGGAAAACAGTCCTACGTGTAGTTTAATCGCTAGTGATGTTCACATACATCCAGACAGACGGACTTTTTGCCGTTAATCGAGATTTCGGTATCAAGAACCCACAAAACATGAATTCAGGCTACACCACGTGTTAGAGGATTTTTTTTCTTAATTTAGCAATTGGATTTATCCACTTTTTCGTTCGGGAATGAATTATTTTCCGGCCGAAAATCCGCAGTTTTTACGCGCAGCATTACATAACTTTCTGTATACTACGTTTATTACTCCGTATATAATTAGGTATACGAGACAATAAATAATAATAATAATAATAATAATAATAATAATAATAATAATAATAATAATAATAATAATAATAATAATAAAAGCTGAAAATATTTTGTGAGGAGAGAGCAACCTTCAATATTCTTCTGCAAAGGGAACCAAAAATTCGCATTCGCAGTGACGTCGGCGGGGGGGGGGCGTGTGCCAGGTGGGGCTGGCGACTGCCGTCGTGCGACGCGTCTCGTCTCCGCTCGCTGAAATTTTAACCGCGTAATAAGCGCCTGCATCGGAGCGGGCCGGACGAGGTGCAAGAGACGGGCCGCAATTTGTTGTACAGTCGCTGGCAAAACGCCACGACGCCGCCGCCGCCGCCTAGGGGACGCGTGAGTGAGCAAATTGTCGCTGAGCTGTCCTCGCGGAGCCCGGGTGGTTCGGGCTGGCTTCATAATTCAGAGCGCTCGAGTTTTATCTCGGATGAAGGAAGTGAATTTCGTGGAACATTTCGATTATTTGTGGTCCATGAAAGAAAAACACGAACACGTGACACTCGTAGATTTGTTACTTGCAAAAAACTGGATCAACTTCTGTGACATTTTAAAATAGAGGTAGTTTCTGCCGCATGGAAATTGTGTGTATGGACGTTTATTTTAGCGTCGAAGAATTCAAATAATATGTTCTTGCTTAAAAATCACCGTAGGACGCTTGCTTTGACAGATAGCAATCTCAGCCAGTTTCAGATAAAATAGAACTTCCTAAATGACTCTAAAATTCTTATTTATTGGGGGTATAAACATATTATTTTATGATGTGGCGTCATTTCTTAAATCAGGTCAAATGTTGTAATTTTAGAGAAGATACAGCAAAGTAAATTACTTTTTCCATTTATTTAATTATTTATAGGAGCATAATAAAATACCGAGAGCGTAAAAAATGAAGGAACCCCAGAGGTTTGCGAGGGGCCATGACATCTCGTTTGCAAAGCTCCTCCCGTTCCCTTTTCTTTCCTCGCGGATCCTGGAGTTCCCCGAATTATTTTTTACTGTTGTTTAACACATATTTTCATTTAGTGGGTATTACAATCTCCCTCTTGTTTCTCTTCCTCTTATCCTCTCATCTACAAAATGGTCAGACAGTCCTGAAAGTTTTTATTACTTTTTTGTATTTTTTCGTCGCATCCGGAACTTTTGAAAACATTTTTTAATTTAGGAACACGCCCCGAGCCGCGCGCGCTGTCTGGACGTTCTTGGACGCGAACAGAAAGTTGGAGGTCGAACGGAATGGACGTATATTAAAAACCGGGGGTAAAATCGCACAAGTGAAAAAAAATGTCGGTCGACGCCGCCCGATTAATTACGAAGACGTGTTCGAAAATGGCGGAACGGGCGTTAATAAATTATGTTGAAAACACATCGGCGGGCGAGTCGAAGAGAGCTTCGCCCGCCCCGCCCCCGCCCCTCCACCCCCGTCACGCCCCCCGCTCGCCCGCTGGTTTTGTTCGCGTTGTGTGTTCACCCAATGGCTGTTGACCGATCGCGACCAAATGTCAACCGAATCTAAAATTCCATTACGCCACGCGACCCGCGATTGTCGGTGGACGGTCGCCTGTCCGCGCTGCCCCTGACCCCCCCCCTCGGGAGCCCCCCGCCCCCCGGTGCGTGCGCCCCACGCCGACGGCCATCTAAAATGCCTCCCAAGGGGAGCGCGGGGATTCGTGACGCAAAGTGGACTCGTCTACGTATTTCATCCATTTCGAAACTTGACCATTTGTTCTTCAATCGTACCAGTGAATATTTTATGAAATGTACTTTCCAATTTCTCAAGGGAAATTGTAAAACAATTATCATGCCATTCTGTTACGGACAATTCACGCAAGTTAATATTTGTCACTCCACAATGATATTCTTATTTAACGGCTCGGAAAGTCTTTTTTTAAAAAAAGTTTTAATTTTAGTTCATGTTTATGATTTTGAAAATATTCGGAACATCAAATGCCGTTCATTCAATTTCACAAAAATCGAATTGAGTTACTATTATTCGCGCACGTTTACTAGAGACCCGGAATACCTACCCCCTCTCCTTTGCCAACATCAGTTGAATTAAGAATAAGTGATACCAAGGAGCGTTGTAGACAAAATATAATAAAAAGAAATATTTTATCCCCTGTAATAGCAACTATTTTGCATTGAAAAACGAACTGCCAAACTGATATAAAATTGCTTTTCCGAAAATAACCACACACTTCACTGCTCTTGTGACGGGCGAAGCGAGGGCTCAAGAAAACGTGCGCGGATAATATGTAACTTGTGCATCGGGGAATGGAGTTATAATTTTAATCGGTCAATTGTAGTAAATTTCGTAGCAACGCTGCCCCATTTTGCGAGCGAGTGGAACAGGAGCGAGTGGAGAGCGGACGCCCTCTGGCGGCGCGGCGCTGCGAAAGCGAAACCGCGGCGGTGGCGCCGCTAACGCGTGTTGTGATAAGAAATTAGTCGCAAAGGGCGGCGCAGAGGGCGGTGCGGGCGCGCCCTCGCTCGGAAATTGCGGCTCTTCTTTCAAGCGTCGCCCCGCCCCCGCCCCCGCCCCCGCCCCGCCGACCGACGCTGACGAGCTGGCCGGCCTGGGGCAGGCAGGTTCCCTGGCCAGCCGACAGAGCTCCGCGGAGCCACTCCGACCCCTCCTGGGCGACCCGAGGTGTCCCGCCTCGCCCCGCACCTCTCCGCCCCGCCCTGTCCCGCCCCACCCCGCTTTACGCATCTCGCTCTGTCCTCTCCACCCCCTCATCCTGCACCACTTTGGTTTTTTGCCTTCGTCGAGCGCCGCTCTTGCTAAAATCCCTCCATACGTAATATTGATAAAAAGAAATGCCTCATCTTCGACAAGGAACAAAACTAGCTTATCCTAGAAGTATCTTACGGCATGTAATGCAATACATGATAGATTTCCAAGAATTAATATAATATATATCAAACATACAGTATTACATTAAAACGCATTAATATGAGGGAAAAAATAAAAAAAATAACAACACAACGCAAGGTGTGCGAGACAAATGCATTCATAGCATCATTTTTATATACACATTCAAGACATTCATTTACGCCTACATACACAAAACCTCTCATTTACAGAAACGCCCACTTTGGAAGCACCCAACCTTGACAACTAAACGCAACGGGCTCATTCTTCTTTTTTTTTATTTTCTCCCTCTCTCGTATTCTCTGCTACAGGTATTCTGCCTTTCCCTTACTTCCCTTACCTTTTTCAACCCTCAAAATACATGAATACACTTCACACATACACACATTCACAAATACACCACACACATACACATACAATGCGAATATTCTAATGCACCAATCTGGCACAACAGAACATCCCTCCACCGTTTCAGACGAAAAAGTGCCATCGCGAGCATCCACATCGCCGGCTAATGAATTGTAGCGGGGTCGGGCGCAGGGATGTCGCAGCAGCAGCTGCGGCGGGCGGTGGCGGCGGCGGCGGCAGCGACGCGCTCAATAAGACATCGCCCCGCAGGCGGCATTAAAGCTTTCGCGCGCGAGTTAATTGCCGCACGCCGCCTTTGTTATCCGGCCGCGAACGAGCGACCGACAAAGCGATTCTTACGGCCGGCGCCGACGACGGGAACTTAATGTTCTGAACGCGCCCAGCCACGCTCGCCGCTTTCCGTCATTTTCTTGGGAAGTGTCAGTTAAGGAGAGATAAGGCGCCACGTAATTCAAGCCAGGAAGCCGGTAATTATCAATTAGTGGGCAGTTGGCAGGTTTATAAATTCGGCACTGTATTGACAGCTACATAGCATCATCAGGGCATAAATTCGTGGCTGACGTTCCTTCGTTTCAAAGTTAAATTCTTGAAATGAAATCCTAGAAGATCTCATCTTTATTAGAAACATTCATTTTCTTAATATTCTTTTTTACCTTTCAAAGTAAACATTTCTCATCCTACAATTTTTTGAGCATAATTACCATGCATTTCCATACATACAAAATTTTATTGAAAATATACTCAGCACCAGTATTCTTTCAAAAAGAAAATTCATATATGAGTGGTATCTTCATACTTAATCTTTTGAACAGAAATATCAGCAAAGAGTCCTCTCTCCCTCTTTTTTTTCATCCAATTTTATCCGGGATGAGAGAATAGCGTCATTTCGATCACTGTAATGCTCTCCGACCGACCAGAGGGAATTGTTTTCGAAAACGTCGCTTGTTTACTCTATTTCCATAAAATCCAAAATTTAATTGTCGCCAACGGCCGCGTGTGAAATTCGTATTAATAAGCCCCTCTCGATTCGCCCGGCGGGCGAGCGCCGTCACTCCATTACGCGCGGCGCAGCGACGCCAAATCGAGAGCAAACACCGCCCAATCGACATTAATTTCCATATTTGAATGTCGGAATCGCCGGGCGGTGCCTGTTGCGGGCTGCGCCGGGAATCGCGGCAGGTGTTGCGGCAGGCGCACCTCACCCTCTGCGCCGCTCCTGCTCGATGAGGCGCCTGCTCGATGAGGGGCGTGCTCGATGAGTGGCGTGCTCGATGAGGCGCCTGCTCGATGAGGCGCTGCTCGATGAGGCGCCTGCTCGATGAGGGCGTGCTCGATGAGTGGCGTGCTCGATGAGGCGCCTGCTCGATGAGGGCGTGCTCGATGAGGCGCCTGCTCGATGAGCGCCTGCTCGATGAGTGGCGTGCTCGATGAGTGGCGTGCTCGATGAGGCGCCTGCTCGATGAGGCGCCTGCTCGATGAGGGCGTGCTCGATGAGTGGCGTGCTCGATGAGGCGCCTGCTCGATGAGCGCCTGCTCGATGAGTGGCGTGCTCGATGAGGCGCCTGCTCGATGAGGCGCCTGCTCGATGAGTGGCGTGCTCGATGAGTGGCGTGCTCGATGAGTGGCGTGCTCGATGAGGCGCCTGCTCGATGAGGCGCCTGCTCGATGAGTTGTCTGTTAGATTAGGGGTCTGCTCGATGAGGGGCGGGCGGGTCAGGGAACGGACGAGTCGGTTAGTTGAAGGGACTCCCTGGCTGCTGCAGAGAGCGAGGGACAGGATTCACTGTGTGCTTGTGCACTTTCAGCCCTAGATCGGAGCAGGTGACGCGCAAAACTGAAGAGGCAACTAGCAGCGGCTGTGGCTAACTACAAGAATATATCTAACAGAGCATATCTACAGAAATGTCAAGGGGCAGGAAACGGAGATCTATTTTGAATTTTCATTAGTATTTTCACGCCAATTTATTTGAAACTACAGAAAGACATTTGTGAAAAGCGAAAAATAAACGTTTAAGTTGTATTTCGTCGGTTGGGTAATTTTCTATATTCTGAACACAAGAAAGTTAATGCCAAAAACTAGTCTCTCTATCCAAAACGACGCCCCTGTACTGTGTACTGTCAAAATAATGTTACAAACAGGGAAAATCCGCGCGACTGCATGTATTTTGTACTACAATTCAATGTATCCTGTTGTACTATAAGTGCAGGAATCAATACGCGAATAATTCAGAACAAGTGGTGATGGAGAAAGAATCTAGATTATGTAGGTAACCTCTGCGTCTCCTTGAGCACTTAAGATACCTCCGGCGTCCTAACGAGTATCTTTCGTGTACGCCAGTAATGAGAGTAATTGAATGTACAACACTTTTCCTAGTGGGGGTAGTTCACCATGCTGTACAGGATTTTCGCCGAACAATTAGTCGTGCAATCAGTGAGCTTTAATAGAGTTTATCGCATTGCAGGAGCAAGACGGTCAATTAAGCTCGAACACCATTGTTCTTATTAGGTGAAAACGATAAAATTACGTCATTATTTCTTCTACTTAAAATGATATGAAAAATGTGAAACCCCCGTCGATGTAATTGGCTTTCACAACGTTTAGTCTTTGTTTGAAAAGTATTTTGTCTTCCTGTTTCAATGAATATGAGGAAAACAATTTATCAAACCCATAAACTGCGTTTGTCGCCAAACTGGGAGTCACCATCGAATACTATTTTTTTTTTATTTCACAATATATTTTTTTCCAACCCATTGCATGGTATTCCATTTTCCTACAGATGTCCAAAATTATTTAAATTTTTTTGTGTTACTTAGAGTGTAGTACTTGTGTTACAAGAGAATAGGAAGAGAGAAAGAATATGCATCATCCAAACCTACAATTAGAAAGGAAATAGTAATTAATTTGTAATATTCTTCGCTTTATAATGTACTTACACTATAGAAAACAACGACCATTTACGAACCTCAAGTCTAATCATCCGCCTAGAAGTCTAAAAGGAAGGCCCACCTCTCGTTTACAGCGCTTTTAAATGCGCCTCTGCCGGCGAACTGGAGAGGCACCGCCGTGAATGGAGAGCGGGTGCCGGGGGGCGAGGGAGAGCAGCATCCCTGAGCGGCGCGGCCTAGCGGCCAACGCGGCCGATAAGAGCCCCAGATGCACTCGTGCTCCGCTACAGCTCTCTTTGCCCCAAGGTCCACACCCCACCAGCGGCACCGGGAGCGGTGGCTCAGTGCATCACCTGATGCTGGGAGGTGCTAGGTTCCAGTCCAGCACTTTCGACACTAGCTTGTCAGCTAGGTCAAATTTTGGAGGAGAATTCCAGCGTCCGACTGCTCTGATTGGTAGTTTTTCGTAGTTTCTCCGACCAACACCAGACGAATGCCGGAGCAGTACCCTTACAAACAGGCCACTCATCGAGCGCGATCTTTCCTTCCTCTTCCTTGGCCTATCCTCACCCCTTACATGCACTACACTACCACATCCCGGGAGACCGGTCGGGAGCTTAGAGCTTGTCCCGGCTGGGGCGGTGCCCCGCTGGTGGGAGAGTCCTGGTTAGGGGGAAACCCCGCTAGCCGACGGTAGGTCGTTGCCGAATCTGGCCATTTACCGGAGGAAGGCCACCGCCATCTTCTGAGCAAAACCACGCACTACACTTACGGGACTAATGACCATAGTAGTTGACGCACCCGGAATCACTAACAATCATTCAATCAATCAACAGCAAGCGGCACTCACTCCCTCAAGAAACCAGCGGCTGGTTCATCTTTGAACTTCCGTCCTGACGCTCCCAGCAACACTGGGTGGTGCAATTAAACGACGGACATGCGACAAGGTTTATTGGAGCAGGAATCGCCCTCTTCAGTTCCACGACATGGTACATGCAATCACTGTGATGTGATAGTTCTTCTTGTATCAGATTCTTGTTTTCTCATTAGATACGAACATTGATGGGCATTATCTTTAAATGGCAAGACACGTCAAGGCAAGAAAATTATCTACAGCATCATTCAGTTCACGGAAGTGCTTGAAAATGTTACACTGTCTTGCAATCAAGCATGAAATTTTTAGTGTTAATGATCTTTCAAAAAATAAATAATTGCTGTGGGTATTCCTGGTAATAAACTCACAGGAAAAGAAATATCCGTACTAGCAATATATTGCGACAGGAAATTAATTTTTAAATTGGGATGAAATTATTATCTTAGAGTGGCACTAGGAGATATTTACAATTACAATTACAATATTGTAGTTACTTTACTACTTCATAAAATAATAATTATTGAAATATTTTCATTAATTAAGACTTGAAGAATCGGAGATTAAACAAAAATGTTTAGGAATTTCTTGTCATCAATATGCAGGCTGTCTTCAAACAACTTTTAAAATACACACGAAAGCTGCAGAACGTAGAGCATTGTAATGTAAGACGGGCATGAATCTTGGAAACTGAGTTGGGTGGACAGTTTCGAGGGGATCCAGATACAAAAATACCTTGTGGGCTTTGTTCGCTCTTTGTCTGGCTCCTTGGAAGCGCAGTGTTTACACGGCGGCGCCGGCGGCGGCGGCGGCGGCGACGACCGCCGCGAGGGCAGCGGAGACGCAAGACAAGGCGACGCCCAGGGCGGTGGAGAGACCGGAGGAGGGGCCCCAGGCGCCTGTCTAGGCGACCGCGCCGGCATCGGAAAGTTGTGAAGGGAATCGTGCGTTGGTGGGGACGGCATTCCCACAGTGGAAATGGCGATGTGTCACGGGAATAGCGGCGCTGGCGGTGGCTGGAGCAATGGAATGAGTGAACGAGGGAAATGAACGCAACGAGCGCAGAAGCTAGGGGCCCGCAAACGCCGCAGGGACCTCACAATAGGTGAGAATGGACGAGGGCAAGGTGGAGAGGAGTGGCGGAGGGACGACGGGTACTGCTGGGGCGGTAACCACGGAGTCAATATCGGGGAGGTGGGAAACGGGGCGGAAACGGCCACGGGGGTGGGTGCGTGGGCGTGAGCGAGGGCGGGGTCGAGGGCGAGGGAGGAGAATTCTAGCAGCCGGCTGCTCTGATCGGTAGTTTTCCATCAACACCAGGCGAATGCCGCAGCAGTACCCTAACAAACGGGCCACGGACCGCGCGCGATCTGTCCTTCCTCTTCCTTGTCCAACCTCTCCCCTTACACACACATGCACTACACTACCACATATTCCGGGAGACCGGTCGGGAGCTTAAGAGCTTGTCCCGCTGGTTGGGGAAAAGTCCGCTCTCCGACGGTAGGTCGGCGCCGGATCTCGTCATCCAGCGGGGGAAGATCTTCACCTGCGGGACGCATGGCCTGAGCTCTGAATGGCTAACCGCCCAGCGAGGGCGAGGGCGAGGGCGCGGGCGCGCGCTCTCCAAACGAGCGCGACCGCGTGCCGGCGGTGGGGCGGCGGTGGGGCGGCGGTGGGGCGGCGGTGGGCGTGCGGTGGCTGCCGCGCGCGTAAGCCCCCTTGCGGCCGCCCGCCACCTGCGCCCACGCGGCGCCGCTCAGCGCACGAGAGGCGGCCGCTCTCCGCACACGCTCCCATCGACGCATTCCACTTCTTCTCTCAATTACTTCAGCTACATTGGTGATGCATTAGTCACGTAAATGTATTTCATTCACAAACTCTAATAATCTTTATAAGAATTATTGTTGTTTATTAACACAATTAAATTGCTGCTCTGGAATACTTATGTTTGCATTTTTTTGCATTTTTCCGTTGATCATTAAGAAACAGGTAGATGGATTTCATCTACCATTTGTGTAAGATGCATAGTAAGTTAATATTTTACATGATCAGTTTGTTTGTATATATATATATATATATATTATATATGTGTGTGTGTGTGTGTTTATTTTATTTTATTTTATTGAGATGTTTAAAGTCATAAAGGAATATTTCTGAAAAAGGACTAAAAAATTAAAATACTTACAAATTGTGCTCTTCATTCATATTCCCTTTTTAAAAGGAAGAAAATCGCAACCACTGGAACGCGGTAGCAGCCCGTCTTTTTCCCCTGCCTCGGCAAACTTCCCCTCCCTCCTCATTCGTCTCCCCCTCGTCTGCCCTGTCATTTAGCCACCCGCCCCCCCGCGCCGTCGAGCGCCGTCATCCTCCCACTCGGCTGACGCCGCTGACGCTGTCCAGGGCGCGCCCGCCCCAAAGATTGCCTCTCGCATTATTTCCAGCGCTTCCGTGCCCGCACGAATTATGGCGCAGCGGCTGCTTCCTCGAGAGGCCCGGGGGCGGGGCGGGGGCGGGGGCGGGGCGGCGGACGTCAAACGGAGCTCCCCGCGGCGCCTGGGGCCTCGTCCATCCCCCGGCCATTGACACTCGGTGGAAAGCAAGCCGCGAAATATGCACTGGCCGTATATTTGTGCTCCGTTCGGAGGTGCAGCTCGCCCGCGCCGGGTACTTACACTGCGAGCGGGGTCCGGGAGGGCGGGGCTGGAGGCAGTCGAGACACGAGGCGCCCGGGACGGCGGGGGGGAGGGAGGGGAGCGCAGTGTCGGGGAGGGGCGAGGCTACGAAACCACGGAGGAGGCTCGTGGCGTTTGAAACTTCCTCGCTGCGAAGGACCTCTGTTGTGAGAGGGGAAACATACTTACTTTCTAGTGTGGATCGGTTTAAGGCAGATTTGATGACAATACGTGGCTAAGGAAAGTAAACATTTAAAGCAAATATCTATTCAAATCGGTGGAATTTTTTTCGTACATTTCCGTAAATAAAGATCTTCAATGTTTTGAGTTGAAAATTTTCTTTCTTAAAAGATTATCCAAAGAAAATCTCCGAAGTTTTCAATTGAAAAATTTCTGTCTTGAAAGTTTATTTCAGAGATTTTTAGTTCGTCATTTCATATTTGCCTTAAGGATTAGCAATAACGATTGAACGAAAAATGACCCTGATATGTACTGTAATTTATGAAAATATACTCAAGGAGAAGATGTGATTGTGATTATTGATTTAAATATTTGTATGAGAAGTTGTGTCTAGACATACCTTATTCATAATTACATTAATTTTGTATATACTGATTATATTCAGAGTCAACCTTTGAATGTATTATAGTTTAAATCTAACGAAATGCGTTAAATATTACTTGCAAAGTACAAATTCGTTTTCTCAAACAGCAAAGCCTCTATTCGACGTCGAGCACTGCAGGCTACAGCTGTCACATTAAAGCGTGAAACGTCCTCTCGTCCACTCACAGGGGGCGGTGCCCAGGCTGGGAAAGCAGGGGGCCGAGCGCAGCGCAGCCGAGCCCCGATGCGCGACTTCCACGGCCCCCTGTGGCGCCCCCGCGCCTCCTTCCCCGCCCCTCGCTCCCTCCCCCGGCCTCCCGCCACCGACAAAATTAGCGTGTCACGTGAACATTCATGTACGGTTTATTTCGATTTCTTCCCTCGCCCGATCTCATCACTTAACCACTTCACGAACGATTTTCCCCGCTTCCGCTGCCCTCTCCCCCCTTCCCCCGCCGCCGCCACCCGCCATTTTATTGGATGAATAAGAATACGGAAAGCAAAGATTATAAAACTTTTTTTAAATTTCCTGCCGCTCGGCGCCGAGTGCCAGCGCGCGCAGGGGGAGCGTGTTTGCACCGCACCTCCAGAAAAAATAATCGCCCGCGCCGCCGAAATCGAGTTTTAAAATTGTTTTGGAAGGCGTGCGGGACGACAGTGGCGCGGCCGCATACGTGCCAATCTGCGGGCCGTCCTTCCGCCCGTCCGTCCCTCCCTCCGTCCGTCTCTCCCTCCATCCGTCCCTCCGTCCCGTCTGTCGTCCTTCCGTCACGTCGTCCCTCCGCTCCCCGCTCCGTCCTCGTCCTCCGTCTCTCCGCGTCCGTCCCCCGTCCTCCGTCCTCCGTCCGTCCTCCTCCGTCCGTCTCTGTCGTCTCCTGTCCCCTCGTCCTCCGTCTCGTCTCCGTCTCTCCTTCCGTCCCTCCGTCTGTCTCGTCCTCTTCCGTCCGTCGTCTCCTCCGTCCGTCGTCCCTCCCTCCGTCCGTCTCTCCATCGTCCCTCCGTCGCGTCCTGTCTCGTCCGTCCTCCGTCCGTCTCTGTCGTCGTCTCCTCCTCCGTCCGCCGTCCGTCCCGTCTCGTCCTCCTCCGCACGTCCGTCCCTCCGTCCGTCTCCGTCCGTCCGTCGTCCTCGTCCGTCCGTCCTCGTCTCGTCCTCCGTCCGTCCGTCCCTCCGTCCGTCCGTCCCTCCGTCCGTCCGCCCGTCCATCCGTCCATCCGTCCGTTCGTCCGTTCGTCCGCCCTCCCGCTCCTTGGAATGCGGGCAGAGCGGCCGGGCTCGCGACGCGTGCTGCCATCGAAGAAGAAATGGGACCTGTGCTGGAGCACGAAACTTGCCGAGGATTTCGTTTCTGGGTCTTTTTAGAGCAAGTTGTTGGTATTTTGTGTAATCAATGTTGTAGTTCGAAGTTCTCTCAGAAGGTCTTTCACATTGTTAAACGACACACTGGACAAAAATAACTGTGTGTGCGATTTGATCAATCAGATTATTCAAACGCCTTATCAAACAGATTTTTCAGAAAGATTTAAGAGTTAGTAGTTCAAATAAATAAATTTCCGATGTTTTGGAAAGGTAAAGAGACATTATAGCCTACCTAGCGATGAAAAGCTGTTTATGAAGGTTTCACATGAACTACGCGATGGAGTTAGAGTATTCGGCATTTCCTTCGTCGTAAAATGAAATTAGTAATTGCTTGCAACATCTCGATCGTGGTCATTTTTCAAATATTTTTTGTTTTACTGTTAATTTCCTTACTATAAGTGGGTATTGCCGAGGAATCAAGCTCTTATAAAAGACCCAATGATTGTAACTCTCCAATGGGAATCCATTCTAATACTCTATGTATGTATGTTCTTTTACACGACAGTTCTTTACGCGTTAAGGCCTACCAGCAGCGTCCCGGCCTTGCGGCCATTGGTTGAGGGGTACATGTGGTTAGCACATAGCGACCCCTACGCCATATCGCTGGTCTTCTCAACCTGAGAAGTGAGCGTTTTCATCGTCACACAGACACGTATACTCGGCCATCGCAACGAAAGCACACAGTTAATTCTTGCCCCTACTGGGAATCGAACCCGGGGTTGTGCCGTGAAAAGCGAGAACGCTCAACAACTAGCCACCTAGGGCCCATTGTAACACTGCATTAGTAAAATTCTGTAAGATTCGTTGCGAGATAGATAATGCAAGCGCTTAATAAAAGCATTCTACATTAAATGCATATGTAACATTTTATTCATATTTTATTTGTTTTACTTTTATCTTTCTTGAGGAAAAATTTGATTATTGCTAATTTTTTCATCTCTTATGGCTTTATTTGTGTGTTTGAATGTACTACAGAAACAATCTATAAATCTAAATGCACGTCAGTAGGAAGACTAATGTGGCTCATATCTGAAAGTATATGTAGGCCAAACGATTTCACATATACAGAATAGGTACTCAAATCATTTCTCCTTCCAACTAAGGAATCGAACGCTGTCAAAAGCAGTTTCTTCTTGTGCCAGTGCTACTTAGAGACTACTCGAAGCGCCCACTAATTCTCTTATACGCAATAAGCACTTCACGATTTTGTGTCACAGTAAAATACGACAGGGACGACTCATGTATCGGCAATCAATACTCCTTTCGCGCCTTAATATAACACTTCTTATCGTTGTGGACACAGAACTGAAGAGAAGAACTATATCTCTGCCAGTTCATATCGTTAATATCATGCAGTGCAGGTATAACAAGATGGAAAATAAACAATTTACAGATTTTCGTGCATATGTTTTTTAAGTCCTTGTTCTTCGTTGTCAGAGTTACTCAAATTCTGTACATTAGCATAAATTCTCGAGACAAACTCATTTTCAGAACAGACAAGGGCAGGAGTATCGCCGATACTGCACAGTTCGTCAAATTGGATCTACACGAATATGTGTCGGCTGTATGAGATAAAACGAAAAGAAAAGCGTATTTAAAAATGTCTATCTAAAATTATTCTTTAATCTAAAGAACTCTTCGCTCGGTGGAGCAAATGAACTGGTGCATTTGCCTGCGTCTTATTCCCTTAATCCACTTGCCGCGTCTGCAAAGCCAAAAGGCGAAGGCTCAACGCACGAATTATTTGCGCACAATCCTGGTAACAAGAACAGATTCTGCGACGGCCTCTATCCTCCGCGAGGCCTTGTTTTACGGTGGCCGCTGAGCGCCTGAGCGCGGTTCGATTATGCGTGCAGCTGGGGTCGATCCACGGACCGATAGCCGCCTGCCAGTCCGGACGCGGCCCTCGCCGACAGGTTCTCCCGACACGGCCGCCTGCTCGTTCGTGATTGGCCCCAGTAGATGCTCGCTAGCGAAACAAACGATTCCCCTCCACACGCATATTTTGGAATCTTCTAGAAGCAGATTGTTTACTTGGTGGCTGAGGTACTGCCATCGCTGCAAGAAGCTCGACGGACACAATCATGAAAGAGGCAGCTTGTGATTTGGGAGATTCCAACAAAGCGTGAGGTTATGGTCTAGGAGCCCTCACAAAGGTTGAGGATATGGATAATTATTTTTCAACGTTATAACTCTGGAGGTACATTTAGATGAATATACTTTCATCAACAGCAAGAGCACGAAGTAGTTTTGTGCTCTAAGAACTCAAGATTCACTTTAACACTGAGCAATGAACTTCTAAGTAAAACTAATTACAATAAAATGTGAAACTCATTTTGGTTGAATGTTGAAGTGTTCATTGTTTTCCACAATTTTAATTAACATTTGTATTCCATCACATCTGAACGATCAGCACTTGAATCAACCTCGAAATCTCGAATCGACTTGAAAAAAATATTTCCATAAAAATATCATACAATCACACTCGAGAGTATCGTTCACAGGTATTCATAGGCATCTACCCTACACGCAAGTCAAACACAATGCTTTCACCCACGCACTTGACGACTGCCAAGTGCGACAGACCTCTCAGTCAAGAAGAAGAATGCTTCCCGCTCAGCCCTACCAAGGACAAGAGAAAATCGCCACGACCTCGCCATGCCCTTAGCAACTTCGTACAACTCGTACTAAGTAGAGACCGGGAGCGGTAGCTCAGTGCATCAACTGAAGTCATTGCAGCGCCTCTGACTGGGAGGTCTTAGGTTAGCTCTTTAGCTAGGTCGAATTCAGTCGCTGTCTGGAGGAGAATTCTAGCGGCTGGCTGCTATCGGTAGTTTTCCGTGGTATCTCCGATCAACTCCAGGCGAATGCTGGAGCAGTAACCTATCAAAGGGGCCAAGGACCGCGCGCGATCTGTCCTTCCTTCATCCTTGTCCTATCCTCTCCCCTTACGCACACACACTAACATGAACTACACTAACACATATTCCGGGAGACCGGTCGGGAGCTTGTCCCGGCTGGAGCGGTGCCCCGCTGGTGGGAAAGTCCTCGCCGGATCTCGCCATCGAGCGGAGGAAGATCACCGCCATCTCCCGAGAAAAAACTGCAGCAAAAGACTTTGCCTCGTTGCTAATAATAAATTACACAATGAATTCGATCTACTCACAATATATTCGTCTCTCATGTGTCAAGTTAGTTTTACAAAGTTGTACGTTGTTCCCCGGCCACACGTAATTTTTCTTCTTAGATAATGCTGAGAAAGCAAGAAAGAAGAATCGAATTGATAAATTCAAATTCCCACAAAAAGCCATTTTCCTGCTTAACCTAAGTGTAGTATTTTGTAATCGTTCTTCCTCACTCTCCACTCACGACATCCTATAGTTACTAATGACTAACGAGGGCTGCAAAGCGAGTTCTCTTGCTCTAAGTAATGCTAATGTAAATTTATCTAGGTGGTGTATAACCGGTGACACTCTAGGTGAGAGTTGGTCTCTCGTATAAGAAAATTGTGTTATATAACATAAATACACAAGGATAAAATGTAAAAAGAAACTGAACTACTGCTTACGTTACTACAAGTACAATTCCTCACACAAGAATAAATGAATAGTATCTTCTGTGCAGAAGTCTACAACCATTGATTATCCTTCAAATGAGAACTATAGTCCACAGAAGAACTTCTACAAGTCTCTTCATTTTATTTTAGATTAGTTATCGATATTATTTTGATTTCCAACAACTTCACTAACCTTATCAAAAATACGCCTAGATGAACATTTGTATAACACTCTCGTAATTTTTATAAATCACGCTTTACAGTGCTGGATTTGTAAAATCTTAGGTCCCAGAACGCGCCACAAGTTAATTACTAATTAATAGAAATAGTTCTATATTTATAATATAACTTAATAATTATTCCCGAGGTTCCGGAACGCCGTTCCGTGGCGTTCCGCAAGAAATCAAGGCCTGATGCTTTTATTAAAACAGATGATTTGGTTTCCCGTGTGTCTATTCATCAATACAATTCTTAATATCCATTTATTAGATACAATTGGATTTTGTAATGTGTGTAGCAACGTGATTCGTTTTCGGGAACTGCTCTTGGCCACACGTCGCACCTTGGGAGCGTGGCTTTTCAGTGCGTTCTCGGCGCCGGCCGCCGCTTGATATAAACACGGGGCGTTTTCAATGGCGCGCGACCCAAAGAGAAGAATCGACGAGCGGCGGCGGCGGCGGAGGGTTGCTCCTGCTGTTCCGTGTTCTAAACGAAAAGGCGGACACAGTGGCTGAAATTAGAATCGCGAGGGCCAGCCGGCCGCGCGCCGGGCTTGGCGCGTCGCGACTAGCGACGAGGCGACGGTGGGAAGCGGAGAGCGGGCGGAGAGCGGGCGGAGAGCGGCGGAGAGCGGGCGGAAGCGGGCGGAGAGCGGGCGGAGGCGGGCGGAGAGCGGGCGGAGAGCGCGAGGGGAGAGCGGGCGGAGAGCGAGGCGGGCGGGCGGAGAGCGGGCGGAGAGCGGGCGAGAGGAGCGGAGCGGCGGAGAGCGGGCGGAGAGCGGCGGACGGCGAGAGCGGGCGGAGAGCGGGAGAGAGCGGGCGGAGAGCGGGCGGAGAGCGGGCGGAGAGCGGGCGGAGAGCGGGACGAGAGCGGGCGGAGAGCGGGCGGAGGGCGGGCGGACGAGCGGGCGGAGAGCGGGCGGAGAGCGGGCGGAGAGCGGGCGGAGAGCGGGCGGAGGGCGAGGGCGGAGAGCGGGCGGAGAGCGGGCGGAGAGCGGGCGGAGAGCGGGCGGAGGCGGGCGGAGAGCGGGCGAGAGCGGGCGGAGAGCGGGCGGAAGCGGGCGAGAGCGGGCGGAGAGCGGGCGGAGAGCGGGCGGAGGGGCGGAGAGCGGGCGGAGAGCGGGAGGCGGAGAGCGGGAGCGGGAGAGCGGGCTGAAAGTCCCCAAAGTAGATCAACTTGGAAGGCCGTATATAACCATTTGATCATAATGTCTTTCTTATTTTTTATTGAAAGTCCCCAAACTACGCCTTAAAGATGTATATATTTTTACGTTAAGTTCTCATTAGAAGTTTTATTATTTGAAAAATCTGTAAAATCTAAAATCCGTGTAATTTAAAATAAATAACATCTTCTCTAAATGCAGTGATAAATGTGGAACTTCCGTAGGATAAAGTCAACAATTATTAATAAATGTGAGAGTAAATGAACTTAAGAATTGGGAAGGGGCGGCGTGCGGGGTGTGCCTAGGGCAGGGCTCCGGGGCGAGCGACCGCTGGGACCAGCTGTCGACGGGCTGGTGGGGGTGGTAGGTGTTGGCGTGATCAGGCGGGGGCGGGGGCGGGGACGGGGGTGGGGCGGGGCCACGGGCCAAAAGGGGCGGCGCGCGAGCGGGCGGGAAAGCCAAGGCTGCGGGCGAGAGGCTTTCCCGGTGTTCCGCCTCCGCCGGCGGCAAGCAGCCCGGGGCGACGGCCAGGCGCGGGGGCGGGGCAGCGGGCGAGGCAGGGGGCGTGGGTGGGACAGTGGGTCTGTGCGGGTGGCAAGGCAGGGGTGTGAGCGAGGGGCGGGGCAGGGGGGTGAGCGAGGGGCGGGGCAGAGGGCGGGGCAGGGGTGTGAGTGAGGGGCGGGGCAGGGGTGGAGGGGCGGAGGGGCGGGAAGGGGCGGGGAGGGGGCGGGGCAGGGGGCGGGGCAATGGGCCACGGGAAAGGTCGGAACCGGCGATGGCACGCGGGCGCCCTCGCTAGCGACGGGGCCAACCGCCCAGTGAAGGGCGAGACGAGGGTCACAGTCAACTCCGCACTCCATCCACTTCTCAAATTAACACTCCGCGCCCCCCCAACAGTGTGTGCATTGTGAAATTATCCTCTAACTTTCTTTCCGATAAACGAAGTTGTCAACAAAAAGAAATATTGAGAATTTTCAAAACTGCGAAACTCTGGCAAGTAATAATTCGTTGCAAAAATAAAGTGACTGAAATGACGAACCGCAACCATAAAGAACGAAAAAAAATACCGTTTTAAAGTCTCGCAGTTTTAAAGTTATATCTTAATCATTAAAAAATTTCATTTATTCACATAGTGATATACAATAGTCACAATAGTGACCTAATACATCGTTAAGGTATAAAACGCAACTGAACACTGCAAATTTGTTTGTCTTCTTTCTGTTGATATACCAGCTATTCAATTTATAATTTCTTCTATATAGCTTTCTACAGATGACGATTATGATACTAATAATAGTAATATTATTATTATTATTATTATTATTATTATTAATGATAATAATAATAAATATAATCAACAATGTGCAATTCAATATCAACGTATATGACTTAATCCATAGATTACCTACTGAGTTCCATTTCCATTTACAAAGTAAATAATTATTTTTAATCCTTTACGGGAAGTACATAAGCATGTTTATTGTTATGTGTCATGTATACGCTCTTTTTGATCTAAGTTATTGACTCTGCAAGAAGAATTATGTTGCAGGACAAAACGTTACAATATTCTCATTTTTCATGCACGCTCCGTTCATAGTAGTTGTTGATCACATAGACGTGGATAAAGATTTTATTGACTTCTTGGAAGTTGGACGCAATTCAACGCGTGAACAATTATAAAGAATGATGGTGACATCGTACGATGGAAGAAATAACCATTTATCATTTGTGTTTTTCATGCCAAGCATTGTCACATTTGCCATTCGATATAGTATGACAGATAAACGTACAATGAATGCAAATAAGATGATGCAGTACTCATAAGCGTTATAGGGCTTGGAACTCCTACGCAATGACAAGCGTCGACTCAGCACACGTCGTTCGTGTTTTTTATTAGAATCTTGCGCACGATCTATGCAGGCTGGATTCGTCCGATTATGAGCGGAAAAATAACTTTGTTTTCACACGATTCTTTTTTAAAAACATAGTTCCGAGTTTTACATTCCTGTATTTTAAAACTTCAACCAAGAGCCAACTTCCTACATTGTACTTGTGTTAATGAGACCTGAGAAAATGCTGAGATATAAAACACTGCCACTAACATAATAACTTGCTACCTCGTTTTAAAGATGAGAAAGGTGACGGTTAGCTACCGCCGTGTGCCATGTAGGAAGTGTCACATCTTAATTACGTCTTATATTACAAGGAATATAATGCAATTCTTGTTCTCACTCTTGTACTAGGTGCATCTTCTCACGACTTTACGATCTGTGACGGTAGAGAATATGTATTTTATTTCCTCAACAGGGGTCTTGTAAGTGTTGAAAGAGAGGGTTGATACTGAATTATGAAGTGAGAGAACACACACACACACACACACACACACACACACACACACACACAAGAAAAAAAAGAGACGTCTCACGATGTGCTCACTGTGCTCAGGGAGATAGAAAGGCGAGATAGACAAGGACACTTGCACAGAACATTTTAATTGGAAAAATTATAATGACACAATATACATCGCCGTTTATGTTTTCATCTGTAGACAATTTGCTTTAGATTTACTCCAGAGATTCTCAAAAATAGATTTTGTGGGAATAGCTCTGATTTAGAAGAGAGCATTCTTTTACTTCAATGCCCACAAGGCCATCGAGCAAAGTTGGTTCTGCAACAGAACCTATTGTACGAATCTTTTAAAAAATCAAATCTAGCTTGAATTCAGAAGCGGAAGAAACGACCACAAAACGTGTCGATTGTGCTCTCCATCAACGGCCGCCTGGCATCTGCACGTCAGCGGCCTCATCCATTGAGGTCGGGCGGCGGGTCCCCACAGCAGATGTCGCCTCCCCCTCCCCCTGCCCCTCCCCCCGCCGCCTCTTGCCCCCTCTCCCGGGCCGCGCAGCCGCGCGCTGGATCTTTTATTTCGAGCGTGCAGGCGATCGCTCGCTCGCCCGCCCGCCCGCCCGCCCGCCCGCCCGCCCGCTTGCCCGCCCGCCCGCTTGCCCGCCCGCCCGCTTGCCCGCCCGCCCGCTTGCCGCCCGCCCGCTTGCCCGCCCGTCCGCCCGTCCGCCCGTCCGCCCGTCCGCCCGTCCGCCCGTCCGCCCGTCCGCCCGTCCGCCCGTCCGCCCGTTCGCTCTCCGTCCGCCCGTCCGCTCTCCGTCCGCTCTCCGTCCGCTCTCCGTCCGCTCTCCGTCCGCTCTCCGTCCGCTCTCCGTCCGCTCTCCGTCCGCCGCTCTCCGCCCTCTCTCCGTCCGCTCTCGTCCGTCCGCCTTCCACCCGTCCGAACGCATGCACGCAGAAGAGCCCACCCGCTCGCCCCGCCTGCCGCGCGCCACGCCCCCCGCCCCGCCCCGGCCGCCCCCTGCGCGCGCCCGCTCGCGTGCGCGAACGCCACTACGCACCGGCCGGGCGCTCGCTCGCTCGCCTGCCTTTAAAATGTTTAAAAAGTTTTATAAAAGATATTTTTCTAAGCGCGGCGCGGCGGTAGCGCGGTAATAAATATTTTGTGGATTCGAAAACACAGGCAATCGGGCGACTCCGCTCTGCGCCGCGCCGCCCCGCCGCAGACACAACTGCGCTCTGTCGGCGGCGGGTAAATAAACCGCGCGGCGGTTGTTTCGGGCGCGGGGCGGCGGCGGCGGGGGCGAGGCGGGCGGCGGGGGCGGGGCGGGCGAGGTGAAATAAAACTGGCCGCGTAATAAGAGACGTGCGATAACAGGAAGCTGCGCTGCTCGTGGGGCGGGGGGGCGGGGTGAATGTCTGCCGTAAGGTGGTGATGACGGAGTTGATTTTTTTATTGTATTTACCTGAAAATTCAAATATAGAGAGAAAAATAGTGGTAACGCTGTTAGAGAGAAGTTAAAAGTGCTTGTTGAACGATCCAGGTGGGGCCAGCCTTCCAAGGAGGTTATTTCGAAATTTTGCGGGAGAATTGTGAAAAAAATAAACCAGGAGAACTAACAGCACCCGTGCAAGCATTCCGAATTTTGTACGTCATTGATTTAAAAGCAAAAGTAGCTCCATAAACAATGCCAAGTTAGAGCCAATTGAACTATATGTTGAAGCTTTGTAGCCTGTCATGTTCGGTGAATTTAATTTTACATACATTTCTAGTTTCCTGATTCGGAAGCAGGGTCATCAGAAGAGCTCAGTCTTAACTCAATGTTTCGCTCCATCTGATCCCTGCACCATGTTTGCCCTCTCAATGTTCACCACATGTTCACACAATGTTCACCAATGTTTCCGTCGCCTCGCATGCTCTCCTGAGTGTTCCTCTGCACGTATGGTCCCTTAAATGTTTCCTCACATCTTCATCATACGTTCTCACATGTTAAGCACAGGTACTCACATGTTCCTCAAATGTTCCCCAAATGGCAGGCATCGACTTTGTCACCTGTCTCTTCTCTGCCCGCAGTCAGCCATGGAAATTTTGGACAATTATATTACATCTCAATGTTACGTTAAGAGCAGGAAGACGGAGAAAACTACACGAAAATGATCTAGACCCGCCTGAACGTATTGTCCCTGATGTATTGTACTTTTCTACTTTAAATATCATTTTGGCCTAAGTGCTGCAACTATGCTTTGGTGCCCTACATATGTGATACGAAGGAGAAAAGAGAGAGAGAGAGAGAGAGAGAGAGAGAGAGAGAGAGAGAGAGAGAGAGCGAGAGCGAGTGAGGGGTGTGATTTACAAAGTGCGTGCGCGAGCGGCGATGAACGCCCTCTGGCGCCACTGACCCCGCACGCCCTTGGCAGCGCCGCCAGCGCCTTTCGACGCCCAGCGACGCTGTCACCTCGTGCGCAAAGCTCGCTGCACAGCTATTCGCCTTCCTGTCCCTGCGGACGGCAGTTCAAGTGCCTCACTTCAGGACGACGCGGAACACCACCATCTCACGGAACTTAACATGCGCTACTCGTACGCGACTAATTTCGTCAGTAGTTGACGGAATCAATATTCTCTCTCTCAAAGGGGTGAAGAAAGAACATGATGATTTTTGCACGGAAATATTGTTGTCTCCTTCGAATATTACTGGCTATTTATAATTTCGATGTCACTTACCCCTTCAGATCCACATGCCAAATTCTACAGGCCCAGTTTTATTCAATAGACTTAAATAGAAATCTGAAAATAGTTTTCAGTTTCTTTGCGATAAACATAATTAAAAATCGTATCAAACCACTCTCCATTTTTTAAATTTTTTTCGTAATTCCCAGTCCACACTCTTTTAAGAATATAAAGAGGCATTTCTTCTCAAATTAATTACATATTATCACATAAGAAATATGTTGCTGAAATAAAACATTTTATAGGATTTTCACTCTTATAAACTGTATATTTCAGACTTCAGTACAACAATTTTACATTGTATTATTCCGGAAATATATACGCTCTGAAAATCTTTCTCTTATTTGCTTTAAAATAAATTATTTGCACTCTAAAATGTGTCAAATAAACAAGTTTAACATAATTTATTTCTATAGATTTCTTTTAATAATATTTTTTTCACTGACCTGGATACTAGAGAGGAAAATTATTAAGAAGAAGAAGGAGGATCATAACCTTTTTCCAAAGTTTTTTCGAACAGATTTATTAGATGGCCAGGTTACTCTAATTCTTACAGACTACATATTTGAGACATTGTAATCAATATAACAATTTTGCAATTTATCCAATCGATTGTTTGAGAAACGCTTTTCAAGTTTTTCTCTTATTTACTGTAAAATTACATTTTCATTCCAAACTTCGACAAGTACGCAAGTTGAAAATGATTTCTTTGGAAACATTTCTTTTAATAACCTTTCTTCAACAGCCTGTACGGCAGAGGGGAAAATGATTAAGAAGAGCGACACGAAGGCTTCTCCACCAACTTTATCAGATGTCGACCGCCGCGGCGTCCACAATGGGTGGATGGGGCGGCCGCGGGCGCAAAGCCCCCTGCGACCGCGGAGTAATTCGCTCGCGTCGCGGCTGGGGGAGGCCGGAAGCGATCCGCCCGTTTCTCAACGTCACGCGCCATAATCATAGTAATAACCATCCATCAGGCGCGCTACAATAATTATAAGCGGCGTGGCACGGCATACCGATCGAAGCGATCAGGAGCGAAGCGATCAGTGGCACCGGCGAACGACGGGCGGCGAGCTTTGGCTTGCCTCCCAGCCACGTGCGAAAACGCCTCGCGGGAAAATCTGAGAATAAATGTGAAGGCTGAAAAATAGCTTTCACACTTTGATCGCATGTTTTGTGTTTCCTGCGCAATTCGCGATATCAACGTACTTGCGGTTGGTTGGAAACGAACAGCAGGGTAGAAACCAACGGCGATAGGCTTGAGGAAATTCATCCAATGTTTTAATGTGCACAACAAATCTTCAAAATATATTCGATCATTCTTTCATCCTTTTGCAGTATTCTAATACTACAGTTATGGAAACCATTTGTTTGCCTCCCAGCCACGTGCGAAAACGCCTCGTGGGAAAATCTGAGAAAAATGTGAAGGTTGAAAAATAGCTTTTCACACTTTGATCGCATGTTTTTTGTTTCCTGCGCCGTTATGACAATTGGCGATATGAACATACTTGCGGTTCGTTTGAAAGGAACAGCGGAGTAGAAATCAATGGAGACAGTCAGGAGGAAATTCATCGTGTTTTAATGTGCACAATAACCCTTCAAAATATATTCGATCATTCTTAAATTATTTTGCATTATTCTAATACTAGTTATGAATTTTATTACAAGCACTATTTTCCTGTAATATTGTACAATCTTTATTGCGCATACTCAGTCATTTAGATTATCGCGTGCCTGTGAAATTTTAAATATTTCTTACGTTTGTGTTTTGAAAAAAAAATTTTTTTTCAGTGTGATTTGGGTAAGGAAATGAGAGAATCGAAGAAAATATTAAGTGATAATTGAGCATCTAATTACATTGGTGATGAGGGTTTTGAATGTAGCTGCAAATTTGATTACATTGGAATTTTAGCCTTCCATCTGAGAAATGAAATTCATTTAACAATTTACATTTTGAAACATCCTCATTATCACTTTTCGAATTCTATTTGCTTAAATAAGAGAAAAAGTAAAAATATTTATCACCTTTTGAAATATAAGTCATATAATGAATGTCTGAATGAATATGAAATTATTTGTTTTCATTATATACACACGACAAAATCGACACAACAACATGGCGTCTTCTAAGGATATTAAACGGTGTTTTTGTTTAATTGTAAGAAAAATATGAAAGAAACGCATCTCTATAATTACCATCATCATGCGAAACCGCACAAGTAATTAACCTGTTGCCAAGCGTAGAAGTTCGAAAGACAAAATCACTACCTCAGCAAAACATATTGTTTCTTTTACTTGATCTACAACAATAAATCTGTCGTTGTGTGTAATTTATTGTCAACCTGTGTGGCGATCTCAAGCAACATTGCTTGTTTTACATACATGAGACGTGACATGACTCACACCTGCGATTGTTGAAATATTCACAAAGATAAAGATAATGTTATCCAGTCCCGTACACATGAAGCACTCTGAGCACGAAAGCAGTCTACACAACGGCCGCAGACAAAAGCGAATCGTCATAACAGCCGACGGGCTTCAAGCGCAGGAAGCTGCTGCCTCCGCCTTCTCGGCAGACACAACACCGCCCCTGCCTTTGCTGTCCTGACGCGTCACCGCCAGCTCGGTCGCCTCCCCCCCCCCCAACCGTCCCCACCACCATCAGTGCCACCACAGCGTGCGTCAACGTCGGTATGTCAACGCAGGTATTGCCGTGGCCACCACAGAGCTACACCATGACCACCGTCACTCACAACACCTTAAAACCACACATTCTTAGCAACACCAACCTGTTATTATAACTCATAATCGTCGAAAATGGCATCACCTAGCTGCTTCCCATCAACTTAGCACCATCAATATCTCGTCATCGCCACCATTCACGCATCTGTCGTAGCCCATCAGATTGATTGACTGTTGTTTTTGTGTTTTCGCGCGCGTCAACTGCTTGGGTCATTAGCCCCGTTAGGGTAGTGCATTTTTTTCTCGGGAGATGGCGGTGATCTTCCCTCGCTGGATGGCGAGATCCGGCACCGACCTACCGTCGGCTTGTAAGATTTCCCCATTTAATCAGGACTCTCTCACCAGCGGGGCACCGGTCTCCGGAATATGTGGTAGTGTAGTGCATGCTAGTGTGTGTGTGTGTGTGTGTGTGTGTGTGTGTGTAAGGGGAGAGGATAAGACAAGGAAGAGGAAGGAAAAATCGCGCGCGGTCTGTGACCCATTTGTTAGGGTACAGCCCCGGCATTCGCCTGGTGTTGATCGGAGAACCCACGGAAAACTACCGACGAGAGCAGCCGACCGCTAGAATTCTCCTCCAGACAGCGACTGAATTCGACCTGGCTGAAAAGCTAGTGTCGAAAATGCTGCCGCCGTGGGGAGTGTAACCTAGGAGCTCCCGGTCAGATGCGCTGCAGTGACATCCGTTGATGCCCTGAGCCACCGCTGCGGGTCGTAGCCCTAGGGAGCGTTGCTGCTTCCAGCGCCGTCTCCACCGCCCCCGCCCGTCCATGTATACCCTAACATTTACAGTCGCCGCGCGCTCTCCAGCAGGCGGGCGGGCGGCGGCCGGCCCATCTATCGACGCCGGCCGTCCAAATGGCGGACTATTTCCAGAAAGAAATTAAGAAACGTCAACACGCGGACGGTGCGCGGGGCGGGGAGGCGGGGCCCCGCGGGCGCATTTCAGGCGCGAAGAATTGTTTCTCCAGGCGCAGGAGGAGGCGGAGGTGGATGTGGGAAGGGGGACGCCTCAAACATTTACGCTCGCAAAACAAGAGCGCGCAAATAAACGCGCCGAATATCCGCGGGCGCCTGCGCGAGGGCGAGAGCGCGAGCGAGGGCGGTGGGGGGGGCGGTGGAATTATAACAGATGGGCGGGTCGCTCGGGAGTGGGGGGACGGGCGCCCGCTATATGAATAAGCTGCTGAAAGCCGCTTTGCGCGAAATATCACCCATACTCATAACAGGTGCGCTTTGTATATTGCTACATTCCCCGGCCGAGCGCTTGTTTTGGATACGCGATAAAGCTTCCTTTTGTAATTTTTTTTTTCTCTCGTAAATATGGACTGTGAAAATGCTTCATCGCCATTTCTCTTTGGTGGGGCCAAGGAGAAAGGCCATTCATTTTAAAAGCATAAAAGAGTGAAAACTTCATAAACATCTAACATAATCTCTCCATTGATAATAAAGCAGCTGTCTGAAGGTTTCAGAAAAAGATTCCTGCCAATATTTGTATTTTAATCAAACAAAAATAGTGCAAAATGAAAATCTCTCTTTTTGTTCTAAATTAACGAACATACACATTATAAAGATGAGAAAAAAAGGAAGAGAAGAAGAAGAAGAAGAAGAAGAAGAAGAAGAAGAATATCATCATACTAATAATAATAATAATATAATAATAATAATAATAATAATAATAATAATAATAGAAAAGATCTAAGCATAGCTTAACTTGAACTCTGGTTGGACGAAGCATTTTTTTTTTTTTTTGGTAAAATGATGGAGGGTGGGTAAAAGAATGTTCATATCTAAATATTTTTGTTATTACAATTGCATTTTAACGTGTCCAAACCTTTATATCTTTAATATATAAAAATATTGGAAGAGTTAAATTTAATGTAAAATTAAATCCAGCATTTTTGTATGAAATTGAACCAATATTGAACCAAGGACCAAAAAATATCTTCTGCTGAATACTGTCAGCATCTGGTTTTTTACTGACGCGTTTACACTAGCTTGAAATTATTTATTAAATATTTAAAATATTAATTTCAATACCTATGCAAAGTAATGTTTGATTTCACGAACACTAAAATACTGTTGGACATTCGTTCTTATGCTATGACACAAAAACGTGATTTGTGTATAGGTAATCCTGAAAATATACTGTTTCTGACACAAAAGAAGATTATAACGCAATTAATGCAAATATTGCGTTATTGGGTATAGATTTAAAAAAGATCTCAGCAAAATATGACCGTCTCTCTGTTACAAAAGAGAAAATAATATAACATTGAACTGCAATTAATTTTAAAAATAAAAGAAATTTAAAACAGATTTTTTTTCTCGATAATGACAGTGCCAAAACGCACTGGTCTCGCCGCGGAGAACGATCGGCACTGAGTGGTTTTGTGTCGAGCTCTAGCTAACAGGAAAAGAAAAGAGTAAACATTGGGTGTGGTTTTGAGAGATGTCAACATATCTAACTTATTGAACTGTTGTTCGTAAATTAGAATGCACGAAAATTTAAAAAGAAAGAAATAAAAAAAATAAAAAAAACTTTGTTGGAAGATGTAAAAGAACAAACCATCGCCCGTAACTTGTGCTTCAACGTAGAAATAGCGAGCACTTTAACGGGAACATGAGCGGCCGTGAGACACCTCCTCGAGCAGAAGCATTTGAGGCCACACACGCCGGGGAAGCGAGAACGCACCCTCCAACGCCCTACCGGCTCGTCCCGCCCTGCAAGGGCCGCGGAGGGCCGCTTCAGGGCTCTCGGCGGCCCTTGGGCCCCCCCCCGCTGCCTGCGCAAACGAGCCCTGGGGGCGCTTCATAACCGGCCCCGCCCCCCTCCGCGCCGCGTGGGGCGCGCGGAAGGGGACGCGGGAAAGGGTGAAGGGGCGGGGGTAAGTAGCAGGCATTACCTCCGCATGCGAATTAAGAAAATAATGAAAGCTCTTTTTATAAAGCGAGTCGTATCGCTGCGGCGTATATCTCCGCTGCGATATTGCGCGCTCGTGCAAAAAACATCCCCCCGGGGTGTCGCGAAGCGAGCGTCGCGGCGCCGCGCGCTCGCCGCAAGGCTCCGCCCCCTCGCGCCGCGACGCCAACGACGCCGACGCCGACGCCGACGCCGACGCAGGGGGCGACGGGGTCGCGGCTGCTCCTGCAATTATAGCGCACCCCGGCATACCTAACCCACACTCCTTTTTTAACTTTGGTTGAATTCATAATAAATGATGGCGACAAGCTTTGTTGACAAATTCTGATAACCAAAACTATTTGCTACCGGGTAATAGAAACTATTTTGCGTCAAAAAACAAGCTACAGATTTAGGCTGATCCCGGGTTTATGGTGCACCTTAGCCTAGGCTTCCTCGATTGCTGTGTCTTGACGTGATTCGATTCGCTTCCAATCGGTGCACAGGAATGTTATCGTTCACCACAAAGGAATCGATTATATTATTTTCAGAAACATTTTAAAAGAAATTCTCTTAAAAGTGAGCGTTCTGTTTAAAATAAATCCTCTTATTCAAAATAAATTTATTTGCATGTATGTGGAGAACATAAAGAACATTCACCTCAAATGATTTTTGAAGATTATTCGCATAAAATGCGTTGGAAAATTATGCGTTGGTCAGACACAAGGATGTTTTATGTTATCGCAAGAGCCAGAGGCCCGAGCCTCGTCCTCAACTCGGACACGCGTAGCGAAGCGTCAAATTCTGCACGCGTGAACAAAACGGATCACAAACTGCATTTCTACCAAAAGAAATTTTCTAAAACAAGTGTTTAAACGTTCCGTGTATGAATCACTGACTACCGTTCACGACACAAAAATCAGAAGTGAACGATACATACAGAAGTATTAAGGAGGCCGTGACAGCGAACAAAATAATCATGCCCCTCACGCCCGTCGCAACTAGCGAAATGAGAGCTCAAGAAAACGTGCGGGGATTATACGGCGGGTGGCGCCTCATGGATGGGAAATGACCAATCCAAGGCAAGTGCTCCTGGACACTACTTTCATTAGAAACGTTCTCGGGAGATTTTCAAAAAGAACATTTCAACGCGGTAAATAGAGAAAGGTTTATAAACGCATTCGGATGAGATGACTCATTTGTTTTTATTTATTTTCTGGAGCAGCAATATCCAAAAGCTCGTTTAGATAACATAAAGCGGTAGGGTGATAAATTTATCGTATGGGATTTTCTGATATCTTGTAACACCAAAATAATATAGTTTCATTTTAGTAATACCAAAATAATCCCCTTTTGCCGGTGTGGTAGATCTTTTTTATCAGAAGATTACTAGCAATATTATTGATTTAACCACAACATGAAATGTTAGTATATATTTAACTGACAAGATTAGCTATAATTTAAAGACTACATTTCTTATCAAACGAAGAAAAATTGAGTAAATCACCGTTGATGGTGTTGTGGGGTATTAGATCTTTTATGCATAAGGGAAATATTCAAAGAATGAAGTAAAACCATTGGAATAGGAATGCGACAGAATCACCCATTTGGAATCTGCCTTTCTCGGAGACTGGATGAAACTTTACTGAAACTAATGTGACTGTAGAATTTACATTTTTATGTATTTCCCCGTGTGTATGTTTTCATACAGGAGGATCAATTTAAGTAACTAATGTTGTGGTATAGCACAGACGAGCAGATGAGTCAAAACGGTCGGACAGTTTCATGCATTCATAACTAGAGGCCGGGTTTTTATGTAATTACATATTTTTTGTCTTTCTACCTAACGTTCTCAAAACTCTTACCTTGGCAAATCTTCGCCGCACTAACAAAATATCCAATTTTTTGTTAGACTCTTTTACATATTTGGTACTATATTACATATTTTACATATTTTGCTATTTTCACACAATATTTTTTATTTTATCAATTTTCCTCTGTGTTAAATATATTTTTTATGAAAAGAAGTTTTTTTAATTATAACTTTTTCCTTCATTATTACTGAACAAGTCGAATCGAGATGCGCTACGTTAAGATGCGTTCGGATATTCTTATCGTCAGGCGCTCTTGCTTCAGTAATCTCCCTGGCGGGATGTCCGACTGAAATAATTTTCACCTCTCAGCGTGAAAAGTATCACTGACGCCGGTTTTCGTGATTTTTAATTTCCGAGAAACTTTGTCAACCACTGACGTGTAACACTTCGATGAGAATTCTACATGTTTGGGTGATTGCTGGATGTAGATGTCGCCAATTTGTACGAAGGCTACTATTGCGCTATTGCGTGTAGTCTGGCTGCTAAACAACCGTTCTGGATAGCAATATCTGAAGATTTTATTATTGATAGGAAAGTCATATGGCGCAAAATGTGCATCAACTTGTGCTCTCAAAATTATTTTTAAAACGTTTGTATTATTTCTAAAATTTGTTTACGAAATTTCTGATGAATGTGATGATGAACTAGGTAAATGTGTTTTATAATGAGCGTATTTTAATATTACATATTATATCCGATTTGACATATTTATTACATATTCTCACTGTTTTCATTACATATTTATGTGCATATTTTGACGTTTCATCCTACGTATTTTTCCGGTCTCTACTCATAACCTGCTGACAAATGCCGGCGGCGCGCGGCTGGTAAGTACCTCCATAAAACGCATAATGTGTAGTTTTGTTTTTAAAACAAATGAGGCGCGCGGCGCGGGCGGCGGGCGGCTGCGACCCGCGTGAGATGCGTGTGGGAAGGGTCGGCGCTGTGCGTCATTGTCAGGCGCGACATGAACAGAGGAACGCCGCGTCGCGCCGCGCCGCGCAGCCTCCCGGCCTGGAGGCGTTGGGCCCCCCGCCGTCTTTTCACTTTCTCTCCGTACACAGGGAGAGAAAGCGAACGCGGCTTGGGAAAAAATTGATTTTAAAAAGCTCGAGCTCTAATAGTGACAAGGAATATCTGCATTCGAGGAAATTGATGGGCTTCTAAGCGCACAGTAGAGAAAGAAGAAACAAGACTAAGATTGCGGAACTTGAAGAAGAAGAAGAAGGGAGAAGAAACTGGATTAGTGAAAAGTATCCGTCGATTCTGGATGTAAGAAATGGTGAATACGTGAGTGTGCTACTATGATGAGTGGCTAAGGTAAATCTAAGAGTTAACATTGTAATGTAAGAATCCTTGTGTATAGAAAGAATAAAAAAAAATATTGTCTTTCCAAAATTTTTTTAAAAATTTCATGACTGGAAAAAGCAAAAAGAGAAGAAATAAAAGAGATAATCTTCCTATTTCTTCTCATAAGAACGTCAACACCACGACATCAGAATTCCCACAAAAAAGCAAAAAGTCCCTGAAAATTTTCCATATCATGTTTATGCTCGCACCTTTGAAAAAATAACAATGATAATTAATGTGCCATGAACCGCAATGCTCCGATCAAGTTATTACAATTATTCATTGCGAATTTAATAAATGAATTTTTTAAGAAAATCTCGTGATGATTAAAATTATTGTTGCAAACAAAGAAAAGCGAATGCAATTATCATAACCTTTTTAAATTAACTACTTAATGTTATTCCCTCCTGCAAAACTAATTACAAAAAATATGTTTCGATAGTATGTAAATAATGACAGTGTTTTATCCATGAAGTACGTAACTTTTTAAGCAGACAGAAGAATACCTACCATGAAGAGTAATTTTTTACCTCCCCTTTGAAATGATTATAAGTGTCTGATAGGTAGTTTGAAAATACAAAGTTTATATAATGTATGAAAAGGAAAGTACCTTTTTTGCATATTACATCCATTAGGAAGCAGGAAATGGTCTTCTGGCTTTAAAACATGAGATACGCAAATTATATTATTTTTATATGAGTGTGACGTGGCAATAATGTAAACTTTGTATCATGTTCAAGTGTTAAAAGTATTCTGTACTTCATCAACGGTTCTATTGGCGAATTAGCAAAACAAAATGCCTGTAAAGGAATGAAATGAATTCGCAATTACTCAACCAACTGAATATGGATTATAAAAATTCTGTCAATTAAAATAAAATCGACAGCAAACGTTATGTAAATAACCTATTTCATGAAAAGGTATTTTCTTCTAAATTACATTTCCAAAGATAATTCTAACATTATCATCACTATATGTCTCAGAAAAATAAAATTATATTTCCTCAAATTTTTAAAAAAGTACACATTTGAAATGTAAGTAGTATTCGATTGAAATTTTCAATTAAAAGTCAGAAACTCAAACCATAATTTATCATTATTAGAATTACAAATTGTTCATTAAATTTGACAGTTCCGCGTCGTATTTAGCAACATCTTAACGACAATTTATCTCGGACAAGCGCATTTCATTTGATCTCACAGAGCATCACGTTGTGCGAAACATCTGGCACGCCGCAAATGGCTTGTTTGAGGAGGTATAATGCGATCGGAAAGTGCACATTTTGTGCCATTTCGCGCATTAAAAAAGCGAGCGAGCGATCGCTTCCCCATGAATCACGTTTGCCGCCGCCGCCGCCTAGTTACAAAGGCGCGAGCGGTTGCGTCGTCAGGAATGTCGCCCGGCGACGCGACGCGGCGCGGCGTGGCGCGACGCCGGTGGGGCGGGGCGGGGCGCGGCGGGGCGGGGAGCATCGCGTCGGAGCGTGACGGGACGAGCCGCGTTCAGCTCGCTTCAGACGCCAGCAGCCAGCGTGTCGCCGCGCCGCGCCGCGCCGGCGGAGGCGTCGCGAACTGTGCACGAGGGTTGGGCGGTTTAATCGTGATTGGTACGACAATCGATTCATCGAAAAATTGCAGTCGATTTATTTCACACCGATTAATTTACAAATCGATTGTTTGTTGTTTTTTTTTCGATTTCAAGCTCTGTTAATTTAATTCAAATATTGATTTTTAAAACTAGCAAAATATGAAAGTACATATCTACCTTTTAACTTTGGTAACGTTTGTTCATTCCTCTCCAACTGCAAAACATGATTGACTCAAACATAGCCATTAATTTAATGTTAGTTAAACTAATAAGATGAATTGCCACTACGTATGTTCTAACATTTTAGTGAAGGTATTACATTCAGTATGAAATAAAGAGACAGATTTACTAGTATTCTTAGCTTCATCCTCAACCAAGTACATCGTTAGATTACAGTTATTGATGATACTGTTTCTTGTTACAGTCGTTTCTCATGAGTACGTGTGTGAATATTATTAATTAAATAATGCCGTGCTTCTTAAAAGCTAGTAAACGATTAATTAATTTACAAATTAAAAATTAACGATTTTATGCATTATTTAAAATACATATTTACATTTATTTGAACTGCAATTGGGTATGACCCGGTGGCAGTTAATTAACAATAATTACAATAATAATAACACTTAACATTAATAATAACAACAATATTAATAATAATAACGATATTAATAATAATAACAATAATAATATGTCGGTGATGCTAAAATTTAATACAAGCTACATAAATATTGGCTAAATTTATTGTTTTTAATTCATTGATCGCGTTCACTACAATTAACTGCACGACACTGCAGCTGCACGACACTGCAAAGATGAATCTTACATGATACATGAAAGATTAATCGATTATATAAGATTAATTGATTAGTTAGGAACGATTAGTCGATGTATTTTAATCTAATAAAAAATCGTCAATTTGATGTTAATCGATTATTATTTAATAATAATAATAATACTTACTATGAACGCGCATGCCGTCTACACCGCGACCCGACCTCGTCCTCGCGTGCTGGCGACGCGTCGACAGCCAGGGCCCTCCCTTGAAACATTAATTCACATATATCACGCATAACGATCCCAATGTCTTTATTGTTTTGTGTCATTAATATTATCTGTTTTGATCATTTCAAATTATAAAATAAATTGCCGTACATTCTAATGATGAAAACAAGGGGAAATCGACCTAAAGGACCGAACAGAAGAATGAAAAGCCACTCCTAACAGTCGGCGTTCATTAAAGAATTCAACCGTCGCCCGTTCGTTATAAGCAATTGAAATAAGTTGTATTAAAAGATGATGTATGAGTAGTCCTGACAAATAAAAGATCTTATTTCTCGGATTATTCTCTAATAAGAAAGTGAAAGGAAAATTATTGAACGACAAAAGACGGATATCGCAAATAACGAACTTGGTTCGTCACAAAATTCGGCTATTGCCTCAGTTTTCAAACTTCAACTGTGGCCGTTATTTGCTCTGTGCTTGAATATATTCCTTTCTTCACACAGTTCAGTTATCTCACATCCCCTGCATGTACCTCCTTCACTTCGTCCCAACAAGCTCTTTTCATCCCTACATGGCCTCTCCCCACATCTTCGTCCTCTGCACCCCTCCGCTTCTTTTGTCGCATCTCCTCCTCGTCTCCTCATCGCCTTCTTCTTTTCGGCCTCCTGCCTCCTCTCCTTCGCCTCCTCTTCCGTGCGCCTGCTCCGTGGCATGCGGGCACATAAAGAGCGCCCACGGAAATCATAAATACGCAGCCGCAATTTCTCATTAAGATAAGCATCGACAGCGCCGCGCTCGGATCATTTTACATTTATTTTTACGGCAACGACTCCCGAGACGACTCGGAATAGGCAGGTATTGCCTCGCATCATCTTCCCACGACCGGCGTCTATATAATAAAAAGGAAAACGCGCATGTATATCATTCGTATAATATTTAGACGCTCATTTAAATGTATGTGACACGTAACTCGATGGTATTTGTGGGCTGGTTGGGCGCGCGCGCGCCGAGGGAAGAAATTACGTCTTCTTTCGCCAGTTTCCAGCCTTAGGAATTTCCACACAAAGACGCGACCGTTTTCTCCCGCGATGCAGCGGCGACGCAATGGCGCGGTGCTGATTCACTAACCGCTGAAGTATTGTCGCTATGGAGAGTAAATTCCAGCTCTGGGAGCGCAGCATTGACTTCTGTTTTGATTCGCCGCCGATCTGAGAGAATACGGGTTGTATTTGGCTTTAAAGTTTTTTGTGAAGGCTTTGTCCTTGAGGATGGTAATCTACTGTATTCTCAACTTTCCATTCTAAAGATGCATGCAATAAATTCGAGATCGCGTATATTTGTTCACTGTGAGTGACACAAAGTTCTAGGGATGTATTATATAATATATAAACGCATAAACAGTATAGTTATATGTACAGGAAATAGCAAAAAAATTCGGAAGTATCGTTTTACTTGTGTTATTTCAGAAAAATAAAATTCAGTGTAATTCAATTCAAAGTTGGTTTCAGTAGAAACGTAAAATTCACTTATTTAAGGTTATAGAGTGCGAGGAAAACTAATTTTCTTCAACACTTCACTCAAGAACAGATCGAATTAAAACTCTTGCATTATCTTTTGGTACAATTTATTTGTATCGTTTGCTTATAATAATCGGTGGACAGCAACTCTCAACTTGCTTCATATTATTGTGCCATAGCTCTCTCTCGGTAGGCAAAAAGAAATTGCCTAACAAATACAAGTTGATGAAATAAATAATATTTACAGTCTTTCTTCGTATTAATTAATGCCTACATTTTATGAAGGAAATAAATAAAAATGCCACACTAATTGACCGATGATGCATCCTAAATAAAGAGGAAAGTTGAATCCCCAAAGTTCGGGCTACTACTTTTCAGGCCTGTTGAAATGCAGCGACAGCAAAGCGAATGGGCGCCGAAGAAACCGGATGACAAGACTCACCGCAAGGTTGAGAAGAGAGAGATGGATGGTGCAGCACCAGTGGTTCAGTGAGAGGCTGGCGAGAAACATCGAGAACTAAGAAATGTGATGGGAACAGTTGTATCCAGCTGGTGTGCAGGATGAAAAGAGGGAAGAATGCACCTGAGATAAAATTGTATGTGTGGTTGATACATGTAAGCAACGTGTAGGTAGGAAGGGAAGGAAGAGTAGATGTAAATTACGAAAAGTTTGTGGGGAAGGAGAGAGGGTGACGGTTGTAGAAATATTCATTATGACATTAGGCCAATTTGAAAACAGTTATTCAATCTATAAATAATAAATCAATCAATAAATAATTTTCTTCATAAATCTCAATACGTTTTAATACCCTGGTTGTGTCTTCTTCTGCTGAGTACACATATTAAAATAAAATACAAAATGGTGGGCTATATTCAATGTTGGATATGTTTTTCTACGAGTACACGAGATTGATGAAACAACTACACAAGAAAACCGATAAATGACGATGTAAAGTAGCTCTTTTCTGGTCCGGAATACTGATTGTTAACACATACGAAATTATGGCTACGATAGGAGACCAGATCAAACGAGAGCTATTACTATATACATTAACCTCTATTTATGACAGACTTAATCCACCTAGGAATAGAATTTAATTTTAATTTTATAAGTATACTCATATTCAAGAAGACAATAAATCAGATCGTTGAAACGTGTATAAATAACTTAAATATGAGTGACTGTAGGTTTCATTGGTCTAATACTTACTCTTATATACAGAAATCGAATCACAGCGCAAGTGGAAACAAAGAGCAAAGAGGTGTGCACGAGGAAAGGAGTGCGTGAAGTTTAATGTGCGAGTGCGCATGTGAGAGAGCGTGTGGTGGAGTGTGGGTCTCTCCGTGGCGTGGAGCAGGCGGCGGCGCGGCGACAAGGGCTGTGGGTCGCGAGATGACGCACGGAAATAAATTAAAGGAAGCGGAGAAGGGGCGAGAAGTCGACGTTTATGGCTGGCAATCTTTGCACTCACAATTTCTCGCTTGTCCGCGTCGCACGAGAGAACTAGGCAGGCCCGAGGGCCGCCCCGGCTTCCGATTATTCCTAACCCTCAAGCGGCCGACTGCGAGGTGCCGCAGGGGCCTGCTAGGACCCCGAGCGTGCAGAGGAGAGAATGAAAAAGGAGAGTCAGGAAGCATCGTCATGCTAAAGGGCTGGTGCTAGCGGTGTAGGTAAATATAATTTTAGGGCTGTTATGTTTCCAAAAATTCAACATAATATATTCAGTTATGCTGCATTCTTGGGAATATATGTTATTTTCCGACATATGTTGGGCATAATAATTAATGTTTAATTAAAAATACATCTCTTATTTTCCTCGTTTTCTCTTTCATGTGTCCTAGTGTTGTATAACTCTTTACTAATTAATAAGTTGTGCTTTTTAAGAACAATTTTAAATTCAATTTTTGTGTTTTGACTTATTAAAGAAAATAGAATGGGCGAAATAATACTTACAGAATTATGTTTCCTAAAGGTTTATGAAATAATTTAAAATATGACGATCTTCTTTCAAATAAAACGCTTACGACGCCTTCTTTCAAATAATAACTTACATCAAAATGTTAAATTTAAACAATTAAATGAAATAAATTCACACAAACACCACACTATCATGTGTTTTCCTTTACATGATTTCTTTGTAATGATGTAAAAAATTGCAATAATTTAAAATACTCATTTATAAAAATAAACTACATAGAATTTCTTATACTCCTATACTAAATGTATTAACAATTGTTAAAAGTGGTCCTTCTATACCAGAAATACATTTTTATTAGCCTTATTCTTGCACAAAAATATCTCGCGAGAAAATGAGGAGAAACATACAAGCATTTATTTATAAAAACGTCACGGGACACGCGGCGCGAGCGTGTCCACGCGTTGAGCTGCTGGCCGGCGGGCTCCCAGCTCCGCCACTCTGATACGCGTCCTGTAATGAAACGTGTTACATCCACGCCTCGTACAATTGTGATATTTGGGAAATAATTTCCCACCCGTTTCGCCAGCGGGGAGGTTGGCCGGGTGGGATGGGGTGGGGTGGGGTGGCGTTCCGTGTGCATCGCCTCGGGTGCAGGCCGGGGCGGCGTCAAATAGCGCGTTCGCCAGCGAAGAGGCAAACGAATTATGCAACGATTTATGAACGCACCCGCTCGCCGGCGCCCGGCCGGCTCCGCTGGTTGGCTGCCAGTACGCGCGTCGCATGAAATATTTTTAACAACTAAAACGTCATTAATACCGTTCCGAAGAGCGATGCACGCCTCCGTAGAATTATTAGTTTTGGCGGCGGACCGTGGCGCCCCTGGCGGACAGTGAGCGAAGCGAATTATGCCGTCCGGTGACGGGAATATTTATCCGTTATGTCCGTGACGTCCCTCGAGTCCATTTGGCGATACGGAGAGGAGTCTGCGCTTTATCACGGACGGCATAAGCTTTCCTGTTTCTTTTTGTTTTATCCATGAATAAACAAAAAATATATTGCTAGAAGCTAATTCATTTGCAGTCATATGTATTCTGCATGATGTATTCGCTCCCAGGGCCGTAATAGCCTGAATCATTTGGAAGGTTACGATAAATATTTTTGCCAACGCCGGGGAAAAAAACTCGCCAAACAGAGAATGGTTTCTGGAATAGCAGATCGTTCAGTCACGGATTTTCATATTTGTTCAGCTTGAGCATTGTGCAGCCATTTGGGAGGGAAACGGTCACGTGCCTCAAAGCAGCCTGAAAGAGGCGTGGGATTGTTGCAGATCGAACCCAAGGCCTTTCAATTACGCCACATTGCCCGTCACTGAGCCTCAGCCTTGCTTCGAAGAGGGCGATGGATGGAGACAATCGTACAGCAAATCCGAAAAGAGAAAAATCGTTATTTGGAGCTTAAGAGAAAGGGATAAAAAATGATTTTGAATGTCGACAGGTCGGATTGTTGATATTTCCCTTTAATTGTAGGATCCGCCTTCGAACCGCTTCCAAATAAACGAATGCAAAATATTCGAATAAATTACCCCTCCGTGCTGTCTGCAAGTTCTCTCGCCGCCCCTTCTCACAACATTCAGGTCTTCCCACGATGAACACACGCTGCGCCCGCTGCTAAATTTTTAAGCATGGCGACATATTTATGTTAAAGTTATATCCTTTCCTTGTTTTTATTGCTATATTTTTATTCAATTTGGTGTTTCATGGTATTTATGCAATGAGGCTTTTTATTTATTTTAGTTCTCCGCCCATATTTTCGTTCAATTTATTGCCCTTAATATTCTTTTTGCAAATACTTTAGCCTCCTGGGCGACCGGCGCAGACAAAACAAATTCTCATTTCTCGTGGAATTTTCAGAACGCGCGCCGACCATACATCGAGAGCTTTGTTATGCGGGATGTTGGCAACGCAGACAAACACCGCTCTGGCCCCGCACACAAATTCCCATCCGTCAATAAGAGTCGTGGGGGAATACAATATCTTCCGTTACATTTGAGCGATTTTAATCAAGGGCGGCGAGGCGGGGAGGATCCGAATGTGGAAACATTCGAACGGGTCCCGCGGAGAATGCGAAAAAACAAACCCAAAAATCGAAAAACAAAAAAATCTCGCCAGGCACGTGGCGAAGGACGCTGATATGCAAATGGCGGCGGAGACGAGGGCGAGGCGCGCGGGGGTTAAACGTCCGCCCGCCCCCCCCCCCGCGCCACCCCGCTCCGCCCCGCGCCACCCCGCTCCGCCCCGCCCACGCCCCCCGCCCCCCTCCCCCCCCCCTCGGTCCGCTGTGTCCCGCTCCGCCCGCTCGCCAGTCGAGTCGACCGTTTGTCTCGCAGCCCTCGTGGGGGCCGTTACAATTTGAAAATTAAAATTTTATCACGCATGTCATTGCCGAGGATATTTTTCGAGTAATAAACTCCGCGGAGAGCGCGGCGAAAACATGGCAAGAGTTATGAGAGCCGGCGGGCGGGCGGGCGAGGGCGACTGCGCGCGTGTTCATGCGGCGAGAGGCTCTCTGGGGTCGGGCGCGCGCGGCAGACGTATGGGGGTTGCGACCCCTCGCCTGAATATCTCCGCAGAAAACTGACGCGCACCTTTTAAGAGAAATGAAACCGGCCGCCGGGGCGTGTGTGTGTGTGTGGATGGGAGAGGGGGTGAGGAGGAGGGTGGCCTGCGGGGCCCCGCGATTAGGCCGCGCTTGTCCCGGGCGAGCGCGCCACAAAGGAGGCCATTCAACCGGCCCATGTACTGCGATGTAAACAAACCGAACCGATCCCGTGCTGCTAGATTTCTGATATGTGTGGCAAATTATACGAACATTATTTCAGAAGGAGGACATAATGGCACTTCAGTCGTCATTGAAATGTTCCGCGTGTTTGCGAGGGGAGGGGCTACACAAAGCTTGGAGAAAGACAACTATTTTAGCGGTTACTGTTCGAAACAAAATAATTTCATAGATCAAAACAGGTACTCGTACAACACTCGTACAACTTTTCAGTGAAAACTTAACATACAATTTTTTAGAGAGTCAAAATGATCAAATCATTTTTTGTTTACAAACTTTCATGAATTTATAAACGAATTTAGTAGAATTCAGTCGCTGTCGGGAGGAGAATTTTAGCGGCCGGCTGCTCTGATCGGTAGTTTCCCGTGGTTTCTCCTATCAACACCAGGCGAATGCTGGAGCAGTACCCTACCAAACGGGCCACGGACCGTGCGCGATCTGTCCTTCCTTCTCCTATCCTCTCCCCTTACACACACACTTACACTAACATGCACTACACTACCACATATTCCGGGAGACCGGTCGGGAGCTCAGAACTTGTCCCGGCTGCGGCGGTGCCCCGCTGGTGGGAAAGCTAGCCGACGGTAGGTCGGGGCCGGATCTCGCCATCCAGCGGGGGAAGATCGCTGCTATCTCCCGAGGAAAAACATGCCCTATACTTACGGGACTAATGACCTAAGCTGTTGACGCGCCCGGAATCACTAAACAACCAACCAACCAAATAAACGAATTGTTTCGAGAGTTAAAGAAATTAATAACAGAGTTACAAAGAAAATGTAAAACGAAAACTACGTATTGCCGTAAAGAGCCAACTGCATTCGTAGAGACTTGAAAATGCGGAAGCCCGGTTTAATATTCCGAGTCCTTGAGCAGGAGTTGGCTTCGCCTCAGCATTTGCAGGCGGCGCCTGTGTCGCCCCGCCCCTCCAACCCTTTCCCTGCGAGGGCCTTCACAAAGAGATGAATTATCGGCGCCGCCTCCGCCTCCGAGCAATAACACAAGCGAGTAAACTCGTGATATCTCCTGCAGAATTCGTTAGAGGGAGATTCGGGTCCAATATCGCGCGCGTCTCCAATTACTAAACCCAGATCTGCGAGATAACATAAAATTTAATTCCATCTTCAATCAGAGCGCCGGCCGGGCTCTCCCGGCAATCCGTGCGGCGCGACGGGGCGGGGCGGGGCGGGCCGGGACCTCCCGGCCGGTAATGAACCCCGGCGTAGAAGCACGACCACGGGGGGCGCAAGCGGAGGCGAGGAAGGAAAGGAATGGGAGGAAACGGTGGTGAGGCCGGCTGTTGGTGAAAGGGTTAGAGGGGGGTTGGAGAGGGCCGGACTAAATGCTGCGGTGACGCAGGGGAGGGGGAGGCGAGAGGGGAAGACATGGGCAAGAGAAGCCTGGGAGTTGGGAGGAGACCAGAGGGCGATGCCATGGGAGGTTGGCGAGGCGAGGCGAGCGGGACGGATGAGGGCGAGGCGCAGGACGCGACTGAGCCGCGTCAACAACACGCAGCGCCGGGACGCCCCCCCCCCCCCCCCCCCCCCCCTCCCCGCCCCCCTCCTCCCTGCCCCGCCCCGCCCCCTCCGGATTAGGCGCCGCGACCCGCGCGCCGGGGCGCCTTCTTCCGGAGCGATCGCGCAAATATTTTCGCTGGACGCGGGCCACCGCCGCGCCACGCCCCCTCCCCACCCTCCCCGCCCCGCTCCTCTCGGCCCCGGGCGTAATCCGCACCCTGAGCACTAGCGGCGCTGCGGGCCCGCTGCTCCGAGCGCGCGAGGAGCAGATGAAAGCGACATTCAGAGCTCCTATCAATGGCTGAGAAAACCTCCCAAACGTTGCAACATATGGAAAAGAAAACGAAAACGTTACTTTCATTCTGTATAATTCGGCTATAATTTTGGAGATTTCTGATTCCCGCCAGTGTATCCCAACATAACTTTTACTGAATGAAAGTAAGAAGAAAATTCTTCTAAATAAAATGAAGTAAATCACATAGGATTTTATTCCTTCCAACATGAACGTATTCATAAATAGGAGGACTGTTAATTTTATGCGTTATTTTTGTATTTTCATCATTTCAAGAACTACAAAAATTGCGGTTGAAAATTGCAATATTTCTTCATTTACATTTAACGCTCAGATATCATAAAACATTCAATATCGCTTTCTTTACTACTAAAACAGTAAGCGCTCTTCTTTCACTGATAATACAGTTTTTTTTAGTTGTTGCCCGTGATATAAGAAGGTAATTGACTTTTCTTTCTTTCTTTCTTTCTTCTTCTCAGTTGTTTCTTGCTTATGCATCACACAAATTACAACATCCGCACTCAATTACTGTAGCATTGGTTCCTTTTTAAAACAGCTCAAAACGACTTCCTCCAACTTTTCTTTTCCATATCACACACTGCTTTTTCAAAGCCCTCTTTCCTCTTATCATTTTTTCTCTTCTTCTCTCGTAGCAATGTTCATAGAATTTACACATGCACGTAAAATATTACAGTAGGTCGGCGCCGGATCTCGCCATCCAGCGAGGGAAGATCACCTCGACGGAAAAACATGCACTACACTTATGGGACGATGACCTAAGTGTTGCGGCCGGCATCACTAACAACCAACCAACCAACCCTCCGAGGAAATAGCATGCACTACACTTATGGGAGGAAGGACCTACGCTGTTGACGCGCCCGGCATCATTAACCAACCAACCAACCCTCCGAGGAAAAACCGTGCACTACCCTTACAGGACAAATGACCTAAGCTGTTGACGCGCCCGGCATCTCTAACCAAATCAATCAAACCAATCAATCAAACAAACAAACAAAAATTTAAAAAAGGCAAAAGTTTGGGTTAGGCGTGGTGCGCGGGGCGGCCGGGCCACTGCACCTACAGGGGTGCCGCAGGGCAGCCACTGCTCCGCCTCCCACTCGCCCAAGCGCTGCGCGGCGCTCTCGCGGGATGGCGAGCCGCCCACGCCCACGACGTGGTCACTGTTGGCGTCGATGCCCTTTCAGAAAGGCTCAACACAACAGAAATGAGTTCCCATCTATTGCAACGAGGCCAGCCTAGAAAGTCTTCACGACTCCAGCGTATTAACTGGCGATGGCGCATTCTTCACCATCAACAGTGGAAGCGTTCTCAAGATATCTTTGACCCGATAAGTCAGAAGAACTTAATTTTACAGGTGAGCAAAAAAACACTTTAAATAAATACTCTAAATCAGGGATGAATGATATTCAAACAAAACCTACAAACAAACGGTTTCGTTTGAATATTACCTTCGTTTAAATATCATTAATCCCTCATTTTCGTCAGTTGAAAGTTGTTTTTTGCTCTTCTGTAAAATTAAGTTTTTGACTTATCAGCTTATTCACCGGAATCAAAGATATATTATTCGCCGTTTTTAGTTTCATTTATGCGAAATAGATGTAAAGTAGCAAAAATTTGATCACGTCGTTTTAGGGGTCATTTCAATGGTGGCATGTGCCATTAGACGACGTTACGACTATATTCATTTATTCAATATGTCTCTGTTTATGGTACAATAGACGTCATGCAACGGGGAAGAGAGAAGCTTCACTATTTACATGTGTCTTATGAGAACAGCCATCTCCGCATCTCCATCTCGATCAGCCAGAATGTCCGATCGTATTTCAGTGAATTATTGTACAGAATGTTAAATTGTATAATTTCATTTTTCCTTTACCAAAGCTTATACTTCATATCAATAACATTTACATTGATATTTAATGACAGGTGAATGCTTACCTTTCATTTTTAAAATTTCTGTGTTATTCTGGATGATTTTCTCCCCCATACGTCACATATAGTTTTTGACTAAATAAATAAATAAATAAATAGATTCATATTATACATCAATATTTCCTATGATTAGTTCACCCTTCGCTCTTTATGTTAATTTAGAGAAAATTTTATGAAAAGTCTGAATGAAATATTTCGAAAAAATATTTTTAATCCTATTAACAAACGAAGAAGAAAATATACATGTACTGTAACATCATGTCAGAGATTGCATCTTACAATGAATTATGCACTTCGTCACAACCTTTTCCTTTGTTTAGAAACACAATACCGAAGCTAGAAGAGAGGCAGGAAACAGCTGTTTGAAAGGCTAAAAGGATTACGAAACTCTTACTTTGTGTTTCAGTCAATGTCTAAGAGAACTGCATGGCAATTCGTCAGCAAGAATAGTGTGGTTTCTGAAAGCATTTATTACGCAATACCATTGAAATTAGATTTCCCAAGCAAGGACGCAAGAAAATGTTACACTATAATACTTGTTAACAACTATTTTATAAAAAATTGTGTCTATGCGCAGATCAGTAAACGTCTTCAAGCTCCAATGCAAAGCATATTGTAATTCATATTTTCTTACAACTTCCCCGCATAGTATTGCAAGCAGCATTTTCGTGAATCCACCGAATATTTCCAGAAATAGACTAACACGAAATGCTTCATGTAAAGTAGCGTCTCGATTACAATATTATTGCTGGAAAGCATGTCTCTGTCGTAAATCTTACCAAGATTTGAATTATGCTTTAGATGCCATAGGAAAATCTTAAAGGAAAAAGACAACACGAAGGCTATGATTTCATTTATTTCTATGGAAGCAATTTCAGTCATTTAATTTATTACGGCTGTAACAACAAAAACTGTAATAACTTACCTCATTAACATATAAATGATATTTCAATTCGTCTCCGTATCACGCAGGCGGTAATTTGATTTAAATGGTGCCTATAAATGGTAGAGCTTAATAAACAGCAGCAGAAAATTTATAACTACACTTTGTAAAATTTCAAAAATTATATTACCATCAATATTACTACCATGAGAATATGTATGAGATTTCTGATTGACCGAAAATATATTTATGCTGCTCTAGTATTTAACTTTACATGAACACTGCCAATTGCCAGAGAAATGCTCCGGGAGAGGTGGCTCAGTGAATCAACTGATGTGGATCGGGAGCTTAGAGCTTGTCCCGGCTGGAGCGGTTCCCCGCTGGTAGGAGATACTTGGTTGGGGAAAACCCCGCTAACCGACGGTAGATCGGCGCCGAATCTCACCATCCAGCGGGGGAAGATCACCGCCACCTTCCGAGAAAAAAAACATTTTTTTACTTATTTAATAGGAAATTATTACAGGCAAATTAGATAACTTGATGCTATGTGGCTAGGCCGATGGCTTCTAAGCCATTAAATTGCCTACATGTGCGAGTAAAAAAATACACTGCATTTACGGGACTGTAGTTGTTGACGCGCCCGGAATCATTAACGACCAACCAACCAGAGAAGTGCCTGAAACATCCATGCAAAGTAGCCGTTCGCAAGCTGTCAAGGAAAGGGACAAGCAAGTGCGAATGAAAGGCTCCTCAGAGAAATGCAGGCGGATGGCTTGCGAGGGCGAGGGCGAGGGCGAGGGCGAGGGCGAGGGCGAGGGCGAGGAGGGCGTCTGGGCAGCGCTGCCGACGCCGCGGCGCCGCGACGCTCGTCTGCCTCATCTGCCAAATGGACGCGGAGGCAGCGACGGCAGCGCTCGCGTGCATATCTCAGTGCCGTCGCCCGCCCACGCAATTTGCATCATATTGCGTCTGCCCTGATCGCCAAGTATTTACCTCTGCTTTGGCCTGCCCTTCGTCTGTCTGTAGAGTACGTAGCTTTTATCATCGTTCTTCGTATGTAGCGCGTCTTTCCTTTTTTCCCCTTTTTAAAGTTCTTCCTTTCTTTCTAAAATTCACCATCCTCTGGGAGGACCCTAACTCTGCTTGACAATCCCTCACCTTTCCAATTGTGTAATTCCCCGCGCGTGTACTGATTGCTTCTTTTGTTTACTTCCATTTCATTTCCTTTACTGTCGTTTTTAGTTCTCGTGTATTTCCTTTACTCATCCCACTGCCTGTATCAATATTTATCACATCACAAATATTGCTGCCGTTTAGATGCGGCACTCTCAACTTTTTCCACTCCTAATCTTGTTTTCGCTTCTTCTGCATTTACCTCTTCTCACGAACACCGACATTTATTTACCCTATCTGTTAATATTTTCCCTTACTTTCCTGCATCTCATGTTTCGTTCCGCGTGCCTTGGGACTCCGCCTCATTCCCTCTGCCGTCCTCGCCCTTCGGCCCCGCCCCCTGCCCTCATCTGCGTGTCTCCGCGCGGGGACATTCCTCCTCCGAGTCGGAATTCGTTTCGATTAATCTCCCGGGAGTATCGCCCCGCGAAAATCGGTATTGTCATTCCGCGCTCCCAGAATTCTAGATACATATCGAGAGCGGCGCGCCCATCGGAAATCGACATTCGGAGAAGCGAGCTGAAACACCCTCATATAAATGCGCCCCATTACTCGTCAAAAGAGCAATTCCGCCTCGCGGCGGAGGGGCGGAAGTGACTGCATCGACTGGAGGGCGGGCGGGAGGTCGACGAATGAAGCGACCGTGGCTGGGCGCGGCGGGAACGCCATGTGCGGGACGCGGAGGCTTAACTCGCCATTTGGTCAATACCATCCACTTCGCTCTCCAGGGGCGCGTACGGTGAAATTAATACAGTAGAATAATTTCGACAGACTTATATAAATCTTGGAGCTATTATATCAATGAAGTCTTGCTCGATACATTTCAGAAAGAAGCGTTTTAGAAAAACAAATATAGCTAATCCATCTTTTCTCTTTTACTTGAATATTTGTTATCTTGCACAGATTTATTCACTTAGCATTGGACTCTGCGTATCTCAAGAACAATACCCCTAGATTAGTTTTTCTCATGATTTTAAGAAGTGTAGTGGAAAAACGCTCAAAGTATGCGAATGAAACATTATAAACTTCCATTTGCTCATGTACTGCTACGAACATGTACACGATCTTGAAAAAGTTTCGTCCCTACCGGCTGATGCCCCCGATAAAATTACTATGTGATCAGAAGCCCAAAGGTCTTAAGTAGCGCGAACGCATTCTGAACGAGGGTAACAGCCGCATAACACGAACGCACGAGAAAAAGCCCCGCGAGGCCCTGTTTGGCACAGAGAGGACATTTTAATAGACGCGATCAAGATGAACGCTACTTATAAATCAACAGCCCCTCCTGCCTTGCCCAAGGCTCCCGTCGCCCATTGCCACCGTCGCCCCCGACGCCCCGCTCGCTCCGCTCTCGCTCCTCTGTCCCCTGCATCGCGCCCAAGCGCCTGGCCACCCACTCCTCCACCGGCCCCTTTTCCGCCGTCCCCCCCCCCCCCCCCGGGCCCCCCATACCCCCCGCCCCGCCCCCCGCCGTTCCCCGCCGCCCCCCGGCGCAACGCGACCCAACCTCAGGGCGGCACTGGCCGAATCACGCGCCCCTCCCGCGCCGATTTATTATTTCCTTGTTATGAAATTGTGGCGCTGGCGAGCGCTGTCGCACGAAATGCTTTCCCACGGCGGAACGCGTGCGCCGCTCGCGACGGAATGCGCCGTCGCTCGGCACGCGCCCACAGGTGCTGATTGCATGCTGCTCTTCGCGCCGGCAAATTTACGTGGAATAAATTGAATGAATGGAAAATGAATTACTTTGTTGACACACTTGTTGACAGGATTAGGAATGGCAGGCATTATTCCAGGATGAAAATAAGGGGCTTTATATTTCTAAACGTGTCTTTATTTTTCATTTCGAATGTTTTTCGTGCCTGCTATATTTGTTTGCGGACATAAATTGCTGTTTTGTGTGAATGCAATGGTATCGTGTCTACGATCAAAAAAAAAGTTGGTTGATGCATTTGACATTCACTCACACAACAGGGACGTGCCATAGGCGCATAGCAAACGCGACTATTGTGTTAACGATGGCACGTGAATAACTAGGTGGAATATCATGAATAATTTAAAGCTTCGTTTTCTTACTTACTTTGTCCTATGTGACTCAGTAAGCCATCTGTTACGCATAGCTTCTTAAACAGGATGCAACGTCAGAACAGAGTTCTGATGATGACTGCATCAATTCAATTCAGTTGGCAGTCAATGCGAATGCCTACCTCACCCAACCACCCCATCCAAGATGTATTGCAAAAAACATATGTCACGCGAAAGTGAATATGAGCACGTCAGAGATTTGCGGAGCAGACATTTTGCACCCAAAATACGTTTCACAACTTAAAACTCCTCCACTTATTTTCATTGATGTCAACTGTTTTTCTTCTTCTGAGAATACAATAAAGAAATAATTTTAATTCTCGATCATTTTAATTAACGTCAAGACTCAACTTTTCACCTTGTTGTTACATTTATTTTACTACCTTCACCGTCTCTCTTTAGCTCAAACATTCATGTGATACTAACAGAGAGTAATTTCTGCAAGAATAAAGTTCACAGTCTGGAATCGAGAATGATATTCTGATGGGAAGAAAATGTAGAGAGCTCTTATTTCTTGCCTAATACTGCAACATACGGAATTGTTAATATCGTTTTCTAAAAAAAAATGTATCCGTTGAATGAAATATCCTGTTCTTTGTTCCTGAAAAATTAGTTCCGTAACCCATATGGAACACTACAGCGTCACGACTTTCACCCTGTCGTTTCTGGATCAGCGGTTCTATTTCAATGCGTTAGGTTAGGATTGTGAAGGTCGAAGATGGTTTTAATATATTCACAGATTTATCTCGTTTCTCCTTTTTAACTCATCACCGTTCCATTGTCATTCCTCGCACAACCATTATCATCATCATCATCATCATCATTAGCATATTTTTCTCTAATATGAATGACCCACTCAGTCAGCTGCCTCCGACAAAATCCTTCTGCCGCTTCTTAAACGCATCAACCTCCCCTAATCAGAATGATTCGAATAACAATGGGAACAGGAACTATGAAGCAGCATCCCCTTCCGTCGGAGAGGAACTCAGCTGAAGAACAAACGGAGGTACTCTGGCGTCGGCTGCCGCAGATGTGAGGGACTAGGCCACACCTGCATGGCGCTAGAATCCCTCGGTATACAGAGTACCGCATTCCTTTGCGCCGCCGATTCCGCCATTTTATATCCAAATGAACGGGACGGTATTTCTCGTGAACTGGAAACCACCAATCTACCAAACACCGATGATAATATACTGGAAACTCTCAGTGATGCTTTCGATTGTTAGAATTTGTCCTCTACTCTTGCATGATGCCTGTGGGGGCTATGGGGTGAAAGGATGTTAAATGGCGGTGGACATTCAGATTGCCTCCGCACCTGCCCATGAGCCATTCCAGAGGCTAATTAAAAATTAATAAATTTTCTTTACAACGATTAAATTTGCTAATAGTATTTATAACACCAACTTCCCCTGTTCAAACCTCCTTCATCTATGAAAACATTTTGCTATTGGGTTACAAAATTTTATAGAAGTTAGAATCTGTGAATAAAAAAAATACGAGGATTTCAAAATCAAAAGATACAACGTATTTATATAATTCAGGTAAACCATTAAATTTTATAAAATTAATTGATGTAATTTATCTTGCAGGTTGTACTTAATCCAATTTGTACTTTTAATTACCTAATTTATAATGATATTCATTTTTCCAACTTTTTTGTTTTATTTTATCTATATATTTAATTTTATTAGACCCTGAAGAACAAGGCCACTGACCTTCGAAACGTTGGTCTAAATATATGTAAAAAATTAAAATGAAAATTTAAAAAAATAAATGTCTGCCTAAAAATTCCAAAGAATCTTCAAGATTTACAAAAAAATTAATAAACTTTCAAATTAAATCCCCTCAGCCTGAACTCCAGTGGATTAAAAAAATGAAGTAAAACCATCGATGGTTTTGGGTTGATTTTATAATTTTGAGCATTAATGTTTATAATCATGGATGTTCTGTGCTGCGATGTCGCAGCCCGCCCCCCCCCCACCACCACCACCACCGCCCCCACCACCGCCACCGCTGCCGCCGCCGCCACAACCACCACCACCACCCCTACCATTATCACCCCCCACCACCCTCACCCCTACCACCATCATCCCCACCACCACTACCATCACCGCCACCGCCACCGCTGCCGCCGCCGTCACCACCGCCGCCGCCACCGCCGCCGCCACCACCACAGCCACAGCCACCGCCGCCGCCGCCGCCGCCGCCGCCGCCGCCGCCGCCGCCGCCGCCACCACCACCACAGCCACAGCCACAGCCACCGCCGCCGCCGCCGCCGAGCGGCACGCGCCGACGCGACGCGGCGTCGCCGTCTTTTTTGCGGCGGCGCCAGAGGAGGCGGCGGGGGAGGGGGTGTCGCGCGCACATGCGCTCGCCGGCACCGCGTGGGCGCGGGCGTGGGCCGGGCCGGGCCGTGCGGGCCAAGCCAAGCGGCGCAGGTGGCCGCCACCGGGGCGGAAGCTGCGAATCGCTCTCTGTCAATTACGCCGCGCGCCGTGTCAATGGGCGACCCTCCACTTCTAAATTAAACACGGCGGTTCATAAGGCGGCCCGGTTGCTACAAAGCAGCAAACAAGTAAGGCTCCGGTTATAGCGAACCCTCGGTTATAGCGAACCCTCGGTTATAGTGAACACTCGGTTATAGCGAACAAGTATTTTGTCCCGTTTCGCCCACATTACAAATAAGCATAAGAAGATTCGGTTATAGTGAACCTAAACCTTGGCTACAGCGAACGTAGGAAATACGTCGAGCAAATGAATTCGATCTCGTATGTTATTAGGCGAGTAGAAGGGCCTTCGGAGAGTGGGACGGTGTTCCAACAACGCAAGAGGCATTGAATGGTGTCAAGACTACATTACGATACTTACATAGGTCAAACAATGGAGGATAAAGAATGGAAAAAGCACGAACTCAGGAGAATGATCTAGAGAAACTACTAATGAAAAATGTAGGAAGCAAACAAATGAAAATAATTTATTTTTTACGGACTAATAAAGATATTGAAATTTTCAGTTCGTACTGTAAATGAATTTTGCTGCATCTTTTTATTAATAAAATTAAACATTGTGTAGAAATTCCATTTATTTTTGACATCATAGGATGTAGTGAACCTTGGATATAATGAACCCAACATGTTAGTACCCAGAAGTTCGCTATAACTGCAGTCGACTCTATTCCAAGTCTCTTAGACATTAGTAAAAAGAACATGTGTGCAATTATCTACAATTGTTATTACAACATTCTTTTTCGCATATTGATAGATCCGTGACTTCCAATCATGACAATGTCATTGTCTTTGTAACATTTTCATCGAAAAACATGTTTTATCAATGAGACATTTAGTGACAGTGAATACATAGAACAATATTAACGCTGGAAAGCCTGGAATAATGTACGTAATATTGCAAGATGAATAATGTGAAAGTGGTGTAACAAATTATTAGACACGCAATGTTTGAATTCGATGTTGTAAATGATAATATCTGTGTACATTATAGAATTAATTATTTCGTATCGTTAAACATGTACGATATAACATGCAGCATACTTTTAAATTTAATTTCAGTAACGGATGATGTCTTCCCGATTGTAATCGCCTTGTAGATGAATGAGAGAGATGCTAAAGATCTCATTTGAAATGCAACAGAGATATGCTTGCGCGCGCGGTGCGTATTGACGAGACGTGGCTCCGCTTCCTGGGGCACGCCTTCCTCTGGCGGGGGCGGGGCGGGGCGGGCGCCCGCCCGCGATGAGGTCTAGGACGGCGGCGCGCGGCCGTGGCCTTGCCGCCCGCCCCCGCCCCCGCCCCCGCCCCCGCGGCGCCCGCATGCCACGTCAACCGTGACCCCGCCGCCGACGTCGCGAATCGGTGATCGGCCATCCTTTCGCTCCCACCCGCTCGCTCCGGTGGAGACTCAACGCCTGCCGCCCGCCTCCGCTTCGTAAGACCCCAGTTGATTTTGAAGCAGTTCGTTTTCTGTTATTTAAGGCCACATCAACATCTAGGTCATTAGCGACCACTAGTGGAGTTAACGGTCTGGTGACTATGAAGATGAAACGAAATGGTGGTGGTAAGGGGTGAGATGACGAACACAAGTACAACCATGACCGAGGCGGCACTCGAACCAGCAGCCCTTTGGTCCGAGATCACTACGACACTACTGTCTTCTAGGTTTAGGCCGGCAGTTCGTATTTTTCTCTATCGGTAAACTGCGAAATAAATCACAGAGTAGTGGGCTAGCGTTCGGCCCGCAGGGTCCATTGCCATCTCTATTTTTCTCAGTTTTTCACCTCCCTTTGAGTTTATTAGTAAGATCATTGAAGTTATGAAGTGCCTGTAAGTAAATTCTATTCAATATAGTTAACTTATCAATGGAAATAGTCTAATAAAATATCACTTCTTTTTTTCAGTAAAGAATGTAAATTCTTAGTTGTGCACTCATAGTTTTCCTCAGTCTAGTTCTCATCGGTTAGAGATAAAGTAGCAATACGCACAGCAAAATAACATAATCGTATTTTCATACAGCTAGAATTTTTTTTCACGTCATTCCTTGGCTGCGTAAATCTTCAAAACCTTCCTTCAACATTTACTCCACATAATGATCTTCAAAGATTTTTCTGGCTAATATAAAAATGTGAAACGAAATCACTCTTGCAAGAGAAATATGCAGCATTTAATGGGCGGATTCATTACCTGTCGAGAAAAAAAAACGCCGCAACGTGTGGGAACGTGAGATCAGAACTATGAAGCAATGCGATCTTCCGTGGCTATCTAGCACATAACAGACCCAGGATGAATATTAATGGAAGGAACTCACAAACTTTTAATTGTGTCAAATTCCATATCAAGAGAAAATTGTTTTTGTTATACCTAATTCCTGTGATGTATGTTTATAACTTAATCAAAAAGGAAACGTGAGATCTTACGGAAAAGTTTGTATGAAGCACATTTGAACAAAGCGTTGGGCTGAACATGGCCACCACATAACGAGTGGCCATCGAATGCAATACCCTTCCCGCCGAGGGCCACTGTGTGGTCGCCGCTGTGTGGCCCAGTGGCTCGCGTGGCGACGCCCGCTGCGGGCTCTTCGCCTCTCGAGAGGGAGCCACAAAAAGCGCCATTGTTGCCGGAGCGACATGTTGCGACCATGTGCGTCGGCGGGTGGGCACGAGCGCGCCTTGCCTTGCCTTCCTGGAAGCGCTGCGAGGCGGAGCGGGCGCGCGCTGTTGATGGACGGGGATTCGAACGAAGGCTGGGCCACACGCTTGCCCAACAGCCACCCCTCGCCTAAGCCTTCCTGCTTCCTTCGGCGGAGGCTCTTCCGATTGCCAGATTACCCAACAGGCTCAGTAGGCTGCAGCCTGGGGCGCGCAATATATCCATTCATACATACAGATAAAGTGAATATAAAATATCGTGTGTATGTGTATATATATATATATATATATATATATATATATATATATATATATATATATATAATTGATATTGGTGTGAGAATTATTTATACGTATAATCAATTATTTACACATACACAATTTTGCGTCGGTTACAAATATCGTACAATTTTTTTTATTTTTATTATAAATAGCTTTAATGTTTAAAAAAAATAACAGGGTGCTAAAACATTTGACAGCCTAATGTGCCTTAGTCTAAGTCAGGCACTGCGTACATCACGTTACACTTTCGATTGCATTGAAAGTAATTCCTTCAAATGTAGTTCAACATCGCGTTAATGAGAAACAGTATTACATCGCGTTAATAAGAAATCCTATAAATCACAAGAAATAATTGTCATTTACACTACCTCCTCTTTATTTGTAATTGATCCATCAGGAAGAGGAGAATAAGGTCTCGAAATAGTGAATCATCCTTTGGCATAATTCATTACTGAAACTCGTCTTGACTAACAACAACTGAAACTCGTCTTGATTACTTTGTTCTGGTTTAATAGAAACTGTGTTCGAACTCTCAAGACCTTATGTAACTTCAATAACGGTGTGGTCGTCCAAAATAATATAATGCTTTTTAGAACCCGAGTTTTAGTGAATATCTCTTCTCACAATATAGTTCGTTGTTCAATCATAAATTTTGATTTTTTCCTTGAAGATAATTTAAAATACACGGAATAATCTTCCGAAACAAAATATTTCAGGGCAATTAAGCCATAAAAAAATATAATCGTTTCTACCCCAAAAACACAACGATTTACCCTTTAAAATCTTCTTCGGGTATTTTTATTGCAGTCAATTAGGCCATCGTTTCCTCTACATTTCTATTTCTTATGCTCAAGTAATGAATTTACTTGTACATTCATCTCAGAATTAAAAGGTTGTAAGAGAAAAGAAAACTAATGACATACACGCTCTTTTATTGTGAAGAATGCGTTGAAGTTAGCAAGGAAAATTTCTAAAATTGTATATTCCTTTCGCATGATGTACATGCACAATAATTATTAATTTATTAGTATAAAAAGTATATTGCAAACGCACAGTTCACATCACGCTTAAACAATTGCAGATTCATTCCACAACATCCAAACCTTAAAGTAGGATCGACAATTCTAATATTAGAAAACTAGGAAAATTACAGTTCTGAAATGAAACGTCGTCACCATGTACATCACAATGTGCTTCAAATAATAGTTTATACTCTTCATAGAGCAAATATAGTCGAAATAATAAAAAATGTAACAAATGTGTGTCAAATAAATTATTGTGAATAATCCAACTCTATCAGTACTTACAATATCCAAATGATTTTGAAAGAACATACATGTGAATGAATCTGTGTACCATCTTGTGCATTGGTACCTCCCAGATGGGCGCAATCGCACGCTACTTGCACAAGTGCAGCTGCTTCACGCTCGTCATGCTGCGATTGCGTAGTTCGCGCCGCGGGCGCCGGCAGCGTGCAGGGCGGGGATCGATGCCATTCAGCCCCTCAACTGCAGAGTGGGCAGCAGAAGCAGAGGAGGCGACCGGGGCGGTGCTGGCGGAAAGGACGTTGGAGGGTCGGCGGAAGTCCGCGTTGAAGTGAAGAGGAACGGAAAGGGGTGCAGGCAGGAAAGCGAATAAAAAAACATCGGTGGAAGCGGTAGCCCGTTGGTGGGGGTGGAAGCATCGACTATGTCGGGAGAGGGAGGGGGTCAGGGCGGGCAGGGCGGGCAGGGCGGGGCAGGGCGGGGGGGCGGGGCAGGCGGGGCAGGGCGGGGCAGGGCGGGACAGGGCGGAGGCAGGACAGAGGCAGGGCGGGGACAGGGCGAGGACAGGGCGAGGACAGGGCGGGGACAGGGCGGGGACAGGGCGGGGCCAGAGCGGGGGCAGGGCAGGGGCAGGGGCAGGGCGAGGGCGAGGGCGAGGGCGGTGGCGGTGGGAAGGCCAGGGCGAGGGCGGCGGCGGGGGCGAGAGCGCGGATGAAGGCGAGGGCGGAGGCAAGTTCCGGTTAGAGGGCGCGGGCGGGGAGGCAGGGACAAGGGCGAGGGTGAGGGCAAGGGGCGGTGAGAGAAGAGACACTGGCGGGGGCGGGGGCAGGAGCGGGAGCGGCGGGGGCGGCTAGACGGCATGGGCAGCGCGCGGAGCGGCAAAAATTGCCTGCGTTCAATTAGCAGAAAACCTGTTCGCGAGCAGCAGCAAAGCCCCGCGCCGCTGCGAGCAGCTCCCAGGCGAACGGCGCCGAGCTCTCGGAAAAATCCGCGCGGACACACGAAAAATGCGCCGAATGGAAGACGCATACGCTGCCATCGCCAAGCCGGCATAAGCACATTAATAAATGTGGAATGGCTAATGCGATGAGATCAGAATTCAAACAAAACTGATGGATCTGTATTTTGAAATTTATGGCTTCCTGTTAGATATGTCATTAATTGTTAATAATGAACGTTGGATATAACGCACCCAATGTTGTTTGCGATAATAAATTGACATAGAAATATCTTCTTGTATTATGGGACAGGTTCTGACCTTCAGTTCAGTCGAATGAGTTGAAAGCGGACGTAATAATTTTATGATGCCCGCATTCGCTACATATCATAAAACTGGAGTATAAAAACGAACATTTCATAAAAACTTTTTTCAGGTTCCAGCCATGTCACGCATTGTGATCTGTAAATGGAATGGAAAAACACAAACTTGAAAAACGAACTGTCGAAATCAAAATATATTTTGATGAAGATATTTAATTTCCTAATTAAGTTCCTATATTATTTTTTATTGAAATTGTATATCAATAAAATGGTGGAAAAACTGCATTCTTATTTTTCTTTTTTTTTGTAGATGGTATTCTTCACAATCAAATAATTTGATATATACTAATTTCAGTTAATGTGAACTTCAATTAGTAACATCCTCACCATAAACATTCAAATGATTCGAAAATCTTGTTTACAATACGTTGCGAAGAAACGATTGCGCAGATATACAGAAACCTTGTGAACCTCCCAACATAAAACACCTGGTAGACGTGAGGGACGTTCGTCGACACGCGACGACAAGAAAATTGCCCGTCCCAAGCGGGCGGCGCGGCGCGGGGCGGGGCGATGGCGTTGGGCGACAACCCGCCAGCAGATCGCTTCGCGCCTCGTCCACGCGGTGCTCGGGCCACGTGGCCCAGGGCCGGCCACCCGCCCCCCCCCCTCTCGCTTTAACGAGCGCCGGCCGCGTGTCGGAGGCGGAGGATAAAAATAGGGCGGTGCCGCCACCCCCGCCCGGGGCGGCGGCGCGGCACCTCGACGGCGGACGCTCCCGTGCGGCAGGCCGCCCCGCCCCCCGCCCCGGGGGCCCCCATAAAGCGGCCGCACGCACGCCGCCGCTGTGTGGCCGAATAAATATTCCATTTTCCGGCGTGATTTGATAACCGAGGGCGCTCGCCCTCACTCGCCGCCGCCGCCGCCGCCGCCGCCTCGCCCGCGGAGCTGAGGCGCCCGCGCGCCCGGCAGCTGCCGCCGCCGCCGTAATTTCATTTTACAATGCGGCGTGTGCGGGCGTGCACGCACCGCGGCGGGCGGGCGGGCGGGCGGCCACCGGCGCTCGCGTGCCGCCCCGCCGCGATCGATGTGAGCCCCGGTTCGCATCCCGCGAGCGCCCGCCGCCAGCGGCTGAGTGCGAGAGGCGGCCGTGGGAGGGGCGCGCGGAGGAGTGTGTGACCTGTCGCCGTCCGTCGCGGGCCGCACGCGAGAAAGTCCGCGCCGAGGGGCGGCCCGGATTCCCCCCACGAGCCCTTCGCGTCCCCGCTGTCCCACCTGCCCGGCGCCCGCGTTTCCACCTTCGTTTCCAGCAGTTTATGGTTGAGCGACCTGCAATGTTCTTCACCGGTCTCTCAGAAATGCATCGTTCTTCCGCTCCCTTTCACTTTTCTTTTTTCCCCCCCTCTCTCTCTTCTCTCTCTCTCTGTCCCTCTGTCACTCCTCTCCCTCTCATTTTTTTCTTTCATTCTTCCTTCTACTCGCTATGTCTCTGTAGACCGCCAGCGCCTCACATCCACCCACCTCTGGTGTTCTCATTGCCATCTGCCCCACGCCGCCACACTCCAGCAATCCCTCCCCTCCCCTTCGGAAATGTTTTCCCCGTGGACATATTTTCTCTTCTTTGACTGCTGTAGTTACCATTCTGGGGACCAGTCCCTCGCGGTGCGCCCCTGGCACATCGCAGCCATGTGCCCCGCCCCGCCCCGCCCCCCCCGCCGGCCTCGTTGGCGCAGCGGCCGCCGCGGGAATCGATAGCTCGACGGCCGCGCCGCCGCAGGTGCCAGGCCAATCGCCCGCGGGCCGCGCGTCGATTTCACGCACTGCGCCCGACGCGCCCGCCCCCTGCGTACCAAAATGAGACTGGTGAACGCGAGCGAATTACATTCGGGGGTAGGGAATACCATGTACTACAGTTTATACAGAGTGTTTGGTCGCACGATGATTCATTTCGCATATTGCTCGGGTGGTCGCATATTGCGTGAAACAACCTTACCTGCAGATTGAACATCTGACTTCTGTAGTCTTCGCGTGACGTAAAATCTCTTAATACTTAACGTTCTATGAAGCTTTCGAGGCACCATACTTAGGTTGATCTAACGTGGCGGCTAAGCCTGGTATCTCCTCGCTGGAATTCGGCACGACTTTTTGAGTCATTCTCAGTCCTGCCAATAGAGTCGCTTGATCTGCAGCACTGCTGGATGCGGTCGCGATCATACGACATCTTGCGGCAGGACTGAGAATGTCTCAAAAATCGTGCCGGATTTCATATTGGAGATGGCCAGCCGCCGCGTTAGAAAAAGCCAAGTCTAACGTTTTGTGAAACTTTCGAGGCACTCGTGTCGGAAAGCGATTCGCAGACGCCGGGGGTGGGGGGAGGGGGGAAGGGGAGGGGGCGGCGCAGGTGCGGCCCGGCTGCGACTGGCGCCCCGCCCCCCCGCGCCCCGCGCGGCGTAAATATTTACGGCGCGCCACCCGTGGGGAGCGCGGGGAGACGTCCTGAAAGGAGGCGACAGACGCAACGATAAGACATTTATTTCTCCGGGATAAAAGCGCGGAATTGTGGAAGTGTGTGTAAACGTTTTAATATACTTACACGCGCCGAGGCTGCCCTCTCGCTCGCTCTTCGCGCCTGCCGCCTGCGAGCCGGGTGGGCGTCCGCCTCGCCCCCTCCGCCACACCGACGCGGAAAGGCGGAAAAGAGCGCGGTGGAAAAAAAATTTAAACACAAGAGGCGGGCGGAGGCGCGAAAGGGCGAGGGCCTGCGCGACGCGAGCGGGCGGGGGGCGCGTGCTGCGGCGCGGAGGGGCGGGGCGGGGCGCGTGTGGCGGGGCCTGCAGATGCGCCTGAATGGCGGCCCTTGTGGCACGCCGGCCGTAAACGCCCTGCCGCCTTTTTGATGTCGCTGGGTGGGCGGCGGGCGGGCGGCCGGCCGGCCCTTCGCGCCCAGATGTTGCGGCGCCTCTGCCCTGCGGGCGCGTGGGCGACTCACGGGGCGAGCAGTGGACCGTAATGATTAGGGGGCGGATTCTTATGACCTAAAATGATCAATAAAATGCTCTTAAAATGCTTCAAAAATACCCTAAAATCATAGAAAAATGATCGTAAAAAAATCTTATCAAAACCAGTTCGGATGAACCACTCAAACTGTTCGGTACGTGACTGATGTAATCGAGACTTCTTCCATATTCCACTAAGTAGTGGTTACTGCTTAGTATTGAGGTTGATACCTCTTATATCCTGAAATTTTAATCATGGAGTACTACAAAATCTCTGCTGGCACTACAGAATTGAATGAAATGGCATAGTTTACTATGAACAACTTTTTTCTTATGCATTTATATATAAACATATTGTAATATGCTCATCGAACAATCTGTCTCCGGTGAGAAATGCAATTTTTATAGTGCATGTTCTTACATATTATTAATATTTAGAGGATATCATTAGAATGATACATACTTTGCTATTTTCACAGGAAAACGTCTAAATAATGCAATAGGCAATACAAACTTTATTAATGTAGTTACTACTTTTTTAGTAACAATTATTATTATTATTATTATTATTATTATTATTATTATAAAGTTAATAACAATAGTTGCTTTTCACTAGGAACGGATTATAATTTTTGTAACATATTGAAATTTCGGCCTGGAAATATTCCCACAATGAGTGTTTTGTCTAGTACATATTTTATGCGTTCTTACTACATATAGTACACGTGTTTTAAATCTCATAATTACAAACATATTTTACATTTTTAATGCATAACTATCCGATCCCTAGTAATGATAGTTGGGGTGGTGGGGTGAAAGTGTCATGGAGGGGGAAGAGTTGCCGTACACTGCAATGACAATGATGAAACTTGAGACGAAGAAGCAAATTTCTAACACTACGAAACGAATAATCAGAGGCATAAAGAGCTACGTGTGTTTACTTTTTGACTAAGGACTAATTTATACTTACACGTAACATGTATTAAAACTATTTCACGCCACTGTAACCAATTGTTGGTTCCTTTGTGAACCATGAATTTTAATGAATGTATTAAGAAATAATAAAAGCCCCAATAAACTTCTAGATAATTTGTGTTAAGAACGAAAGGATCCCCTACTTAATATATTATTCAATTTTTGGGGGTATTTCTGCTTGCAAAAGAATGTATTACCGAAAATATTTCGAATAGATGATGTACTATATGCACTTACATAGAGAATAAGTTTATTTATCGATTTATCTACAAATCGCGAGTTGCGTCGTCCTGTAACTAGACCCTTTTAGTGTAATACTGAATAAAGGCTAATGAAACGGTGAGTTATATCCGTCGGCGGTTGGCGTCATCGCCTGTGCGGGGCTGTTGGCGACACCTTTTGCTGGAGCTCGGCGCGGCCACTTCAAAGGCGAGCGCCCGGCTGCGCTCGCAGCGCCCTCCGCCCAGCGCACCGCGCGACGCGACTGACGCAAGCGCCGCTTTGACAAACGCGGGGGCGGACGGCCAGACGGCGCTGGGGGGCGGCTTCGCGAAGTAGGCAGTGCTGCCCCCAAGCACTTGGGGCCCAGAACCCTGTCTCCTACGGAAGGATATTGTGCAGTGCTCTGCCCACCTTCCATTCCACTCTCGCCGCCTTTGCTTCTGCTGTCATTTCTCTTGCTTGCCATTCCGTTGACCTCCGGTTCCGCTTCTCTTCCTGACCACTGTCTTTGTGTTCCGTTAAACTCCCTTTCCTCCCCCTTCCGTTCAGTTTGTCCCATTCCTCCCCTTCCGTTCAGTTTATCCCATCCCTCCCCCTTCGATTTATTTTATCCCATTCCACCCCCTTCTGTTCAGTTTATCCCATTCCTCCCCCTTCCGTTCACTGTATCCCATTCCCCCCCTTCCGTTCAGTTTATCCCATTCCTCCCCCTTCCGTTCAGTTTATCCCATTATCCCCCTTCCGGTTAGTTTATCCCATTCCTCCCCCTCCCGTCACTTTATCCCATTCCTCCCCTTCCGTTCAGTTTTTTCCATTCCACCCTTCCGTTCAGTTTATCCCATTCCTCCCCTTCCATTCAGTTTATCCCATTCCTCCCCCTTCCATTCAGTTTATCCCATTCCTCCCCCTCCCGTTCGGTTTATCCCAATCCCCCCCTTCCGGTTAGTTTATCCCATTCCTCCCCCTTCCGTTCAGTTTTTTCCATTCCCCCCTTCCGTTCAGTTTATCCCATTCCTCCCCCTTCCGTTCAGTCTATCCCATTCCTCCCCCGTCCGTCGACCCCATTGTCACCGCCCCCCGTCCGCGCGTGGCCTTCCCCCCCTCCCGTTCGGTTTATCCCAATCCCCCTTCCGTTAGTTTATCCCATCCTCCCCTTCCGTTCAGTTTTCCATTCCACCCCTTCCGTTCAGTTTATCCCATTCCTCCCCCTTCCGTTCAGTCTATCCCATTCCTCCCCCGTCCGTCGACCCCATTGTCACCGCCCCCCGTCCGCGGCGTGGCCTTCCACACAGCGGAGAGCCGTCACCGCCGCCGCCGCCGTATCTGGTGTATCTCCCGCTGTTTAGAGACCCGACCCGAGCCCCCCACCCCCGCCTTATTTCGTTTCTATTAGATTTTGCCGCACGTCGCCGCGCTCCTGCCTGCCGATGGTATCGCCGGCGGCGGCGGCGGCCGGCCAAGAGACGCCAGATGCCATTCCGCGGAATTATTGTTGTTATTAACGGTAACCGGTTTTCCGCCTCCTCGCGCACGAGGGCTCCCCGACCGCCGACTCCGCCCGCCGACGCGCTGTTTGTCCAGGGCCGAGAAGGGATGGGCCGGCCCTAGGCAGGCCGCTCAACAGACGCGCTGGAGCGAGCACACAATAATGTGACGGGGGAGGGAACAGAGAGAACAGAAGTGTTGATGTAGTAGCAAGATCGGATGTGAAGGAAGGGAGATTATATCTCATAACACAAGTTATAATCGTATTAGAAAACCATAACATCCATTCACAACGAAATTGAATACAATTTATCTATTATAAAATATCTATTAAACAAAATTATTTTATAATAAACCGGTAGCGAGAGCGTTGATTAAATTTGCGTTGTGTTGAATAGCTTTTGTTTGAATAAATTGTAACGAAATCGGAATAGTTTCATATGAATTCAAAAAATAGAGCCGGAATAATGAAACATTACTCACGAAAGTGCAATATCATTTTCAATGAAGGTGCTACTTGTAAGTAGGTTTTATGCAAAACTCGCCACAGTCCACCCATACTGGCGGAACGAGCCTCCTGCAATGGCGGTAGATGAGCCGAGAACAGGGAAGTGCCGGCGCAGGTCGTTCCTCCGTCGACCGACATTCGCTGCGTTCAATCCTCTATTGTATCGGCGGCGCGTAATTTTTGCCTTCCCCTCTTTGATACGCCACGCGATGTCTGTGGCGGTAGACGTCGGCGGCGAAGTGGGTCGTGCGGCTGCAATACGTGTTATTATACCCGGGGCTACTATATCTTTCATCTCGCTGCCGCGATTTGCCCGCTGGGAACGAGGTGCCGCCGCCAGGGGCGCTGGCCGCCTTGGGAGTTGACCGCACGGAAGCCGAGCGCAGACGCGTCGCGACTTCGCACTTGACATCGAGGGCAACGAACAAAGGTCAAATTGGAAGTCAACATTACCAGTTAATATTATAGGTTAATCCCGTGAAGTACGTCCATTTCCTTGGTATTTGTCTCTCCTTAAACAACCGAACAATCGCAACACTACAATCTTAATAAAATTAAAGAGTAATAATTAATTTTATTATTTATTTCAAATAACTTTCGTTATAGAAACTGCAGTTTGTTAATTATTTGGAAAATGGTAAGATAATGAACATGTAAATACGTTAATAAAGGAAATTAAAAATTATCAAAAATATCAACTTCAAAAATCCCAAATTGATTGCTTCTTTTAAAATTAATTCAGTGTGCTGATCATTCAAATATAAATAAAATAATTAAACATTTTGAAAATGTTATACATTTATTTTCTAAATCGTTTCCTACTGAAATTGCAATAAATTTATCGAGTTAAAATTGTGAAATACAAACGGAAAGGAATAAAATACGATATTGTTCATTAACGATCAATTGAAGCATCGAGATCAGTGGCTTTCATCGCAATCGAACAGAAGGAAAAAGGCGCCTTGTTAACAAAATAATTGACGTGAACATAAGTATTATTGATAAGTAGTGAAGTAAAATAAGTGGAGAATGATGTAGGGGTGGGGGAAGAGGATTAGTGGTACGCATTTGTTTGCGTCTGCAAAGCCCCGCTGGCGCCGAGCTGCCGCAGCGGTGGCGAAGGAAGCCGGGAGATTGTGAGCTGTAAATCCCTCGCTGTAAGTTCATAATGAAGGAAATTCCCCGAAGTCCTTTGTAGTGCAGCTGGGCTGTTTATGTCGAAGCAATTTTCATAGAAGTGTTCCTCATAAAAAATTCCTTGTTCTGTTGTAATTCTACACGGGCCGTTTCGCGCCTTTAGAGGGCTTGTGCTGCTGAACAAAGACGCTGCCAACTCCTTTTCACGCTTAATCTTAAGTTCTAATTTTTGTAATAACATAAAAGCGACATCTCCTTGAGATCATAAATTTTATTAGCTCTCGTTTCGTAATAAATCAGCTCGTTTCATATCTACATCATATCTTACTGAAAAAGTTACATGCATTTTCAATGGCATGCGACGTTTTTGCATATTTTTCTCTCAAACAATTATTTCAGTTGTTGGTTCGGCAAAAAGGGAAAAACTCCTGATTACGATCTTTGTTTTTTCTATACATTCAAATAAGAAAATAAAACAAAATAATGCGTTTTTACGCATAATACGCCAAGAAATTCTTTAAAACTCCCAACATTACAAGAAGTAGTTAAGCAGGATAAGGCAAGACCTTCTTATGCCCACACCGGGAGAGGTGACTCAGGGCATCAGTTGATGTCACTGCAGTACCTCTGACCGGGAGGTCCTATGTTGCAGTCCCGACAGCGGCTGCATTTTCGACACTAGCTTGTCAGCTAGGTCGAATTCAGTCGCTGTCTGGAGGAGAATTCTAGCGACCGGCTGCCCCGAGAGGTAGTTTTCCATGGTTTCACCGATCAACATCAGGTGAATGCCGGAGCAGTACCCTCACAAACGGACTACGGACCGCGCGCGATCTTTCCTTTCTCTTCCTTGTCCTATCCTTTCTCCTTACACACACACTTACACTAACATGCACTACACTACCACATATTCCGGGAGACCGGTCGGAAGCTTAGAGCTTGTCCCAGCTGGGGCGATGCCCCACTGGTGGGAGAGTCCTGGTGAGGAGGAAACCCCACTAGCCGACGGTAGGTCAGCGCCGGATCTCGCCATCAAGCGGGGGAAGATCACCGTCATCTCCTGATAAAGAACATGCCCAACGGGACTAATGACCTGAGTAGTTGACGTGCTCGGGATCACTACCAACCAGCCAACCAACCGCCGATGCCCGTCGGGCAGCATGTGTCGGTGGGTGTGAGAAGGATCGCGATGTGCGCGGGTCGTGAGGAAGGTCGGCAGCAGCGTGGCGCGAGATGTGGTGCCCGGGGAGAGCGGCGAGGAAGCCGGCGCGTGCGGAGGACTGCGCTGATAAAAGACGGATAAACTCCGTCACGAAAGTCTGGCGCGAGGACGCCAGGAGCGCCGGCGGCGGCTGCGGAGCCTGTCTGAGACCGTTGCCCTCGGCGGACAACGGCCTGCGAGGGCCTACACTGAAGAGAAATGAAAAGTATCATAGGCAATACCACCTATGGAATGGAAATGGATCTGGAATTTTCCAATTTACGAGTGGGTTTTAATAAGACGATTCCACAAATAAAATAACTACAAGAATATTTCAGAATAAGCCAAATATTGATTGTGCTCGAGCTTCAAATGCACACAACACCGTGTCCTGCAATTGATGCATCGCTCCTTGTGTAGAGGGGATAACAAAAAGCAACAAAAAAAGCCATTTCTTTAGATTCACTGTCTTGATTGGTGCATAGGGGGTATGTAGTTCAATGCTATTAGTGTTAATTTCGCGAATGTAATAGTGAGTATTACGTACATGATAAAATAGGACACTAGTGTTAATTTCAAAGCGTTTTGCTTAGTGTAAGTGATAAATTTATCACGGTTCCACAAAATATTTACATTCACCTTATTAACAGACGCGCTTTTGTCTCCTAGTATTTTCTCGTAACCATTCGCATGAAACCTGAAACTTGAAACTATCTATCCGACGTACACACATTTCGTTACATCGATTTTTCTTCTCCTTTTTACTGTGAACGCTGAACCACGCTCCTCCAGTAGTGGAGCACTCACATTAGCGCTGGCTGTCACCAATAACTCCTTTTATCAATTATCGGTCGACCCGCTTTCCCGGCGGAGAAAGGATTCTCGCGGCAGGCCACAAACTGGGCGCGCGTGAGCCGTGGCACCGGGATCGATTCCCGGCGGAACCAGTTCACGCGCGGGGGCGATGACGCGCAGATAAGGCCGCGAGGCGCGCGCGACGCGACGCGACGCGACGCGAGCGCGGGGCCTGCGACGGTGGCGCCGCCGCCCGTCGCCCGAGACGGCGGGAGGCCGCGGAGACGAGTCGACCACGCGTGACCCTCGCTGTTGGATGGGGGCTGCAAAAGGAGAGGCTTAGCGCTTGGCGATGCACTGACTGCCGCGCACCTCTCGCCTCTCGCCCAGCAGCAGTAAGTGTTGGTTGCGCTGAGCTGCTTTGTCTCACGCAACGTCGTCGTGCTTCATTTCTTTTGGAGGGCGTCATTCAAGAGCAAACATTCAAAAGGTGACATGTCCATTTGGAAAAAATTCAGATCTGTTGTTTTTACTTCAAGTTTTACTTCCAGACAAAAACGCGAAATGTCTTACAATACTTTAATTGGTACCCCGTTCGTTAAGTGTTGGCGGTTTTGAAAAGAGTAAAATTTGTGCTCTATTTTTCATTTTTATTGCAAAAGAAATGAAGTGGATATGTCACGTTTTGAATGTTTACTCCTGATTTCTTGTCACAGGGCTGGTATGCGATGCCTTACGTTTCCCATCTAACGATATTTTTCCGCTGGGTGGATAAATGAATACTTTTGTATCCATCAAAATCTATAATGTCTACTCTGCTTTCTACCCGAACTAGAGTTGCTGAGGTTAAGTTTTCTACTTTAAAAAGTAAGTTGAATATCTAAGGAAAATTATGGGCAACTACGAGAATGCTTACGTAGATCATTTCTGAATTTAATGTTTATCCACACATTTTTTGTTATACTTCGTTGTATACACATTTTAAGTATACAACCGAACTTATTTAATACATTTTCTGTTTTGAAGCATACACAAGTGCACGCTTTCCAACTCTTGTACTTGACGTTCCCCTTGTCCTCTTTCCCCTCTGAACTTCCCCTCGCATCCCACCTCATCCCTCGTCTCCGCAATTTCAACTATCTGATGCCTTCGTCCTGCAAGTACACGCCCATTCGCACTTTCCGTTCTGCCCGCTCCTAAGGTTCCCCAGCGAAGAGATTGGCTCACATCACAGCCCGCCCCCTCCGCTCCTCGAGGCTGCTGCTAAGGAGCATCAGATGGCCGCCCTCATTACCTGGACGGCGCCATTAACAGAAAAGATGGACAGATATTCTCACGAATATGTGTATGTTACGAGCGCCTGCACGCAGTGCGAGGCGATGTTCTTTTTTTCTGTTGCGAGAAATGATGGCATCAGCCACGCTTTTCGGATGTGCTCGGCGTTTTATGGACGGGCTCCTTTTCACTCGTTCCTGTGATACACATCTTCAAGCGGAACATGAGTGAACATTACACAGGCGCCGTTGAAAAGGGCAGCTGTCTTTCAAATTGCACGGGATTGAAGATGGACTTGTTCAAAAGTTGCTTTGTGAAAGATCACATGCAAGCCTTCAGGGCTCATACGCGTGTATCTTTTCACTAGCCCTTTTTGTTTTAATTTCGGTATTGTGGATGCTACATAAAACAGAAACCGCAGAGAGTCTTTAATCAAAGAAACATTTTTCAATTTCAAAACGAGAAAATAACTTTTTACATGTGAATGTGTCAATCAAATATTCTTTAAATTATTTTCATTTATTACGTCTTGAAACTAGGAAAATAATTCTATTTACAAATTCAGCTAAAAAATGGTTTTGTTTTGGAATTAACGCTAAATATTTATTACATCTTTAATTAAGAGTGCTACCATAATCCCAATCAAAATATCATACTTTTTAAATAATAATATTTAAAAATCATTCGTTCTTAAGAACAGGGGATGCATATGAGAGAATGTATGAGTGTAACTTATTAAATCAGTAAATTTTAATGAAATAACCAAATATTTGTAGAACCATTACATGATAAGAGTAATTTATTTTTCTGTAGTTGTGTGTAGTCCAATAGAACATCTTTTTGTTAAACCCTACATGCTGTGTAAATTGCGCCTACGCCCCCAATAAAAGCTCAGAATGTGAGCATCTTGTTACAGCGTAGACCTCCATCCGTCGCATCGCTGCAGCGAAATCGGAGCGCACACAACAGCCGACCTTTCACGAACCGGTTCACCGTCGTGGACGGTTCGCGGTTCAGCTTACAGTCGCCGCCTCACCGCCGGCTCTGGGGAGGACGGCGGCCATCCGCGGCGCTGCATATGTCTTTACTGCCCGTGAGATGATAACCGCTAATAAAACTTTTGTCTTTATGCTGCCACATTCCTCATCGGCCGAGGCATCGCTCGCGGGCCATAAACGCGGCCGCGCCGCGCTGCCGCCGTAAATTCCTCAATAAAAGCGGCGCGGGCCGCGACGCGGAGCGGCGGTGGGGGCGGAGGCCAGCACACGCATCGCCCCGTGATAACATAATGAATAAACGGGTGGCTGGACGCAGCGCCCCGCTATAAACCCTTTACATCTACAAAATAGATTTTTAATTATTTTTGTTGGGCGGTCCCTTAAGTGTTTCCGTGCTCCTGATGGGAATCTCGGTGGCCGGCCGGGCGGGGCCGAGCGGCGCCCCCCAAGACGGCGGGGGCGGTTCTCCGCTCGCTCGTCTCCGGAGCTGTTAGCGGCTACAAAAAGGATCGTGGCGGTTTATGGCGGCGGTGCACTGGAGAGAGGGCGAGAGAGAGGCCCGCCGCCCGCCATATGGCTGGATTAATGCAAAAGAAGCTAATCTCCATTTAGTCTGGCTAAAGGAAAAATATGCTACTGTGTATTCTGCCTCATTTGCATGGCAGTTAGCGAGCGAGGCGGAGGCGCGAGCGTGCGGCGCCGGCGGGGCGGGGCGGGGCGGGGCGGGGCGGGGGCGGGGGCGGGCCCTCCGTGCGCCTCTTCCACTCCGCCCCCGCGCAGTGCTCTGCTTCGCTCCTCCGCCCCGCCCCGCCCCCGCCCCCGCGGGCGTCCTCCAACCTGCCCCGCCAATCGGATGCGCCTGCCTCGCACGATGTACACTGCCATGGAGCACTCGGGGATATCGCTCTGCCTCGTTACATAATACTGCATCAGTTGGGTTCTCTTACTTAAGCTACAAGTAGAGTCTCTGCTTATTTACATCGTTCGATATTTTCTTATTGAAACCCATTTATGAATTTCGCAATAACATTGTGTCGTGTTAATGACATTTTCAGTTGTCCACCTAGAGGAACAATAACTTTAAATTCCTGAACATTTGTGACATGGAAATTCTACATTTTCATACGTGTTTCGATGTCGAATGGTTTCCGATCATTTCATAATACTCGCTTTAACCTCAGAAAAATAGTTCGTGAAAAAAAATATGCTATCGTCTGTCAACTGCACTAGATCGTGCAGCTTACTTAACCTGGCCGTTGTCCCTTTGGCTGCGTCTGTTATTTACATCGTCCATTATTTTCTTATTGAAACGCATTTATGAATTTTGCAATAACATTTTGTCGTATTAATGACATTGTTCAACTAGAGGAACAGTAACCTTAAATTCCTCAACATTTGTGACGTAGAAATTGTGCGTTTTGATACTTGTTTCGAAGTCCGATGGTATTTGATTTAATAGTAGAATGATGATTTCACAATATTCGCCTATATTTTTCCACGAACTCTGTTTCTATCGTGTGTGCCGCCTCTGGCTGCGAGTGTCGCTCGTCGCCCGCCACCTCTGGCGTCCGCGTGCGCGGGCGCGCCTCGCCCCCTGCTCGGCCCCGCGGGGGGCGGGGGGCGGGGCGGCGCCGCGCGGTTATTAATGCCCGCGCCCTCACCCCTTCCGAGGCGGCCGCCGCCCTCCGCCCGCGGCTAACGACCCGGAAACGCTGCGCGCGCCGCGTCCGCCCGCTTTGATCGGACGAGGCGCAGATATGAAGGGCGGGAGCGGTTCAGGGCTCCCCCTCCGAGATTAACGTAATGTTATAAGCGGCGGAAACAATGCGGCAAATGGAGCCCCATAGTTAAATGGAATATTGCATTCACCATTTGCCGCGGAAAGTGTCGTATTAAACAGTAACGATGTGACTAGTGTCGTGGCTTTAGGTGTCTTTGAGGTAATTAAACTTTTCAAACTTTGTTGCTGGTTATGGTCATGAAAGCGTTAGCTAGTACAGTCTCTTAGGAATATTACAAAATCTTGCAATATTCACTGCACTTGAGCCATCGGCCAAGTGAGAAATCCATGCAGTACTTCTATGTAGGATTTCATTATTTTATTAAATAAACTACAATATAATACGGGGATTTTTATTATTTCATTGATATTTTCAAAACTACAATACATGAAACTTTTAATTTAATAAATAATTTTCTATCATGTTAATGTTCTTGACTCATAAACCTTCAAAGAAATCAGTACAGGGGTAACCTTTTAAAAATGCTAAAGCAGGTAAAAGCAAAACTGAATCTCGTGATGATTTGACCTCTTTTAGGAGCAATGCAGGAAGTCTCCTAGTCGAAACGCAGTCAACGATACACTGTTAGAATTTACATTAAATTTAAAGTAGTTTTGATGTACGACTGTACATAAACTTTCATGTACCTTGCGCATTAAAGAGAGATTAATGTACCTGAACATTAAAAGTAATGCATAATAAAATCAATGTAAATTTAATGTACGGCTGTTAACTTACTTGTGTACGTTAATTTTAATTGTACACGTACATTAAAGTTACTGTGCGTGTACATTACATTCAATACACGTACATGAAAATTACTTTGATGTACTTTTACATTAAAAGTCACGCAGAAATGTCTGTCAGTGCAGCAAGAAGCGAGGCACCCGATGTGTCGGAAGGGGAGCAGGGGGCGGCGCTGACCGCGTCCAGCCGCCCCTCGCCCGCCGCTCAGGGATCAGCGCAGTGCCGTCCCGTGTCACCCTAATGAGATTAGCGCGGGCTGGTCGCGCGCAACATGGCGCCCGGCCGCAACACGCCAGCCCCGCCCCCGCGCCCCGCCCCCTGGCGATGGATCGGCCCCGGGTCAGCGCGCAGCCCCGCCCCCGCCCGGCGCGCCGGTGTTGCAGCTGGGGCCGCCCCGGGCGCTGGTCGGGGCGTGGACACGCGCCGGCGGAGGCGGAAAGGGCGGGAAGCGCCCTCGCGGCGACGGGGGCCCGTGCTACGCAAAGTCTTAGCTAGAGGTGACGTCATGGAAATATGAAACTTCGGGAAAGGTGTGAACATTATTAATACAACTTTACAACACAAAACGAATTCACTGGTTCTTCGTTGAGCGCTTGTATGCATTATTTCATGAATACCACTTCTTATGGAACGACTGGCGAAGATTAAGCGAGAACTGCTACGGTCCAAGTAACTTGTCGTAAAATAATTTTCCCCGAACACCGACCTTCAGCAGTGGCATGTAGAAAACGTCAATTTCTGAAAACGAATGAAAGGTTATGCCCTTGTGGAAAGAGCTTGTACCGAAAGGAAGATGATGATTAGATCCCTGCGCAAAAGCCCCTCCCTCTCAGCATGCGCCTCCGCTGGAGGCGCTAGGCGGCGGCGGAGGCCTCGCGCTTTTTGCCGACGTCGCATGGGCGAGCCCCAGCCACCAGCTGCCGCACGCCCCCTCGCCCTCTCCCAGTCGCCCTCGCCCTCAAAGTTTACAGAAATTTAAATAGTATACAAAATTTTACAAAATTAAAACTTTACAAATTATCATGATTATTTCACCGCGCAAGCTCTCATAGCAGTCCACTTCACTTCACCATACTGCTGATCACAGAGTTTAATGTGTTTCTAACACACTCGTTTCCCTCAACTTCACAATACTGCTCGCTGCATTATTGTTATTATTCTGAGTAACGCGGATGTTTGTGGATGTCGCGCCGCTAAGCAGCGCGCGCGAAGCCGCCGCGCGGCAACGTGCGCTAAGGAAGGCGGCCGCGGGGCGCGGTCGCGGGGCGCGGGCGCCCAATTTGGCGGCCGCCCGCGTGGCGCAGCGCCGCTGTCGCAAAGGCGCGGTGGCGGCGGCGGCGGCGGCGCTTTGCTCTCTGTAATTGGCAGCGAGCGCCGCGCCGTGCCGCCCCGCGCCGGGCGGCCGGTTCCAGCGCGTGGCGCGCGGACTGCAAATGCACGCCCCGCCCACCGCCCAGCCACGTCCCGCCCCGCCCCGCCGCCGTGCCCCGCCCGCCCCGCCCGCGCCAGCTCCGCCCCGCACGCCACGCACGCCACGCCACGCCACGCCACGTCCGCCCTCCCGCCCCGCCCCTCCCCGCCCGCCCGCCCCGCCCTCCCTCCCGCCCCGCCCCGCCCCGCCGACTCGATGCTTCCAAGCCCACACTCAGGGCAAGCAGGCGCTGCTTCTTGAGGCTAGTGTTGCGTAGAATAAGGCTTTCTCCCCTCAGGTTATTCTGAATTTCCAGTGGCATTGAATCGTAGTTGGAATGAATTTACTAGAGCTTCAGTAATTGCTTAACAAGAGTTTTGAAGCAGGCGTTGCTTCTTGGGGTTCCGTATTATTGTGGTGTAGAACAAAATCTGCCCGGGGATTGGCGTAATTGCATATTATTATTAATTAATGTAGTTATTATACTTATGTACACGTGACATTAAACTGTAGCGTGAATTAAATTACTAGAGTTTATGTAGTGTGAACAGTATTTTGACACTTTTGAAACAAATCTTCCTATCACTTCGCCTTTGAATAGAATAAGGCTGTTGAACTGAGTAGTCTGCAATCATATAGGATGATTCTAATTGATAATAATTATTAATTTCACGTACAATTAAATGTAGCATGTGTTAATGTACGAGTATTCATGTAGTACAAAACTGTATTAGGAGTGTTTTGAACCAATGTTTCTTATGGCTCCATCACTGTAGCAACGTTGCGTAGAATAAGAATTTCTGTCTTGAGCAATTTATATAAGTGTTGAGATGAAAGTAATTGCGAATTATTATTTACAATTGTTAATTGTATAAATTGTTTCAATCTTCCTTAGTCTGTGCATTAATCGTACGTATATTGTATGCATTTCACAATGCGTAAGTTGGTAACAACAATCATTTCATCGCCACTTCCTTCAATGCTTCATGGTTTATCATATTATGTTTTAAGTGAAATATGACTTCCAAGAAATTGTTTAAGCATTGCATCATCGGAAAAATATTATATATAATATCTATTTTGGTTCAGACCTTCAATTAAAATTTTTGAATTACTTCTCAAGCATTCGAAGTTTTTTGTTTTGTTAAAATATCTAAGCCACTTGTCTTAAACTAATGTTTGCTTCTCTCTCTTTTGCAGGTAAGATTTCCGAAGCAGCGCTGACTGCAAACTTATACATCTATCAAAACAATCCTGATTATGGCGCCTTAAATGTTTCGCTCGGTAAGTTCGTTGGTGTTAAATGTTTCAATATTTTATGTACAAACGAGCATTAACTGTACAATAAGAATTGTTTCATCTTAACGACAAGCTTTGTGGGATATTTTGGGAAATATTTTGAATGACTTTTTCAGACTGTCTAATAGATAATAGTAATAGTAATAATAGCAATAATAATAATAATAATAATAATAATAATAATAATAATAACCACGACACCTAATTTAATGATAAGTGTGAAACACGTTGAAGATATTTCGCTTTAAGATTTCGCAAATCACTAAATCGGTATCAGAGAAAAATGTTCCATTGTAACATGATACTCCACTGACAACTATGAGAAATTACAGCAAATAACCTCATCGAATTTAAAAAAATAATGGTAGTCTTGATGCTGAAATACAATACGATAAAACGAATATAATATAATGTAAAGTTTTATGACAAGAATTCTGATTTAACTTCGACAAAAAGAAAAAAGAAAAAGTTGTAGCCGTCATAACATGAAATAAGATAATTTTGAAGTTGTTGCATAAGCTCGATTTCATAAGACATTACAGTCACCAGACATTCATGCAAGAAAATTAATGCTTTTGGTTTATTTCTCAAGTCACAACAAACTCGTTTCTAAGTTTTCACTTCGCAAGATTGTCCATTATTTCACCTAATGGGTTCTCTGAAAGGATATCGTTTTATCCGTCGTTTTTTCATAATTTAAAAGCAGAACATATTTCACCTTTCTGTTTTGCAAGTTGCGAGTGAATACAGAATACTAATGTAAGCAAAATATCCATATTTCGTAATGATCTCCGCTCCTTTCTACTTCTTCAAATAGAGATAACTTGAATGTCGCCACATTCTTCCGATATCGGCTTTCTGTGTGGGTCGACCGCTTTCTGGACCGGAGCCCGAGAGCGGGCGTGGGTTTCGAACCCAGGCGCTGGAAGCAAATCGCCTATCCCGCGCGTCATCTCCACTGAAGCTGCAACCAACTCCTCCTGTTCCTGAAGGACGGCCGTCTTCCCCGTCCTCCGTCCTCCGCCCTCGCCAGCAGGCCTGGTCGCCATCATCCTTGCTTTCAATCTTTCGCTCACTTTCTTCCCATTCTTTTGTATTCCGTCCACTTGTCTCATTTTCCGCTTTCTAGTCGTTTACGTTCTGCACGTTCCTCGCTCATTTCCATCCCTTTTCTGACGGCTTTCCATTTGTTATCTCGACCGCTCACCAACCCCTGGTTTCCTAACCTGACCACCTGTTTGTACTAACGCACAAAGGCGACTGCCCACTGCTTAACACTTTTCCCGTCTCGCGACATTGTCTACTTATTAATGTTCTTTTCTACCGGCGCTCACCATTGGATCCATCACCCGACTCGCCCCTTCCTTCCTTCCCTCCGCATTCGCCGCCCGCCGCCCGCCGCCCGCCGCCCGCTGCCCGCCGCCCGCCGCCCGCCGCCCGCCGCCCGCCGCCCGCCGCCCGCCGCCCGCCGCGCCGTCGCGTCCAAGGCTGGCCGCCGCCGGGGAACAGGTTTCGCTTGACAGATTTTAAAATATTTTTGCATTCGATCGGCGAGGCGGACAGCGGCCGCGGTGGCGGCGTGGCGGGACCGCGGACCGCTCGCCCACCCGCCCGCCCGCCCGTCCGTCCGCTTGTGCCCGCCGCGTCGCTGTCTCCTCCTCTCGCTTAATTGCTGATCGGCCAGCGACCACCGGCTGCATTAGCGGTCTTGGCCCAGGCGTTTTCACAATGGGCTCCCTCCAGGAGATACACGCCCGATAAATGCAAGCAAAGCGACTGCGCCGTGTCTGCACGTCAGCCTCCATCTCTGTATGACGTTGTCCTGTCTTTCTCCGTTCCCTACAAGGTACAATGTGAGCCGCCCAAGACATTCGCCTCCTTAAAGGCCACCTTTTTAAATACGACCTGCTTTCAATGATCACTCGATTGATTTATATGATCTGCTCTTTGAAATGGACTTCAAAAGTAATGCAGATGAAGCATAGCAGTCAACTTCCTTCGAATACCCCAACCAGTTTCTTTTGTTGTAAAATTAAAATTGAATTGAACAATGAAGAACTTCAACGTGTTTTCAACGGCTACTTCTACTAGACTGCAACATTTCACTTTTATAGTTATTATTTCCATAAAAACATTGATATTCCTGTCCTAGTGAAATTCCGTGTTGTGCATTGCTTTTAATTTGGCATTACGCCCAAAAAATCGTCGAAAAATATCAGTTATTGTGATGAAGCATCATTTTGGCGTAAAGTGAGAGTAGGACAAGTCGGTTTAACGTCAGCGTGAGCGAGTTTGTGGGCAGGCTAGCAGCGGGCGAGTCGGTGGATCTGCCGCTGTCACTGCCTTCCCCGAAGGCCCGCGGGGGGCGCCCACGCCCAGGTGGCGGGGAGGGGGGGCGGCGACGTGCCCTCAGCGCCCGTGAAGCGGCGCGTAACCCGATTCTCCGCGCCCCGCCCCCCGGCCGGCCTGCGCGCGCCCGCCCGCCCGCGCGCCCGCCGCGAACAGGTGTCCCGCCGCCGTGACTCGGCGCGCGGCCTTCTGGGAAGCGGCCTGTCAATGCTCGACGCGGCGGATCAGCGGGGCGGCTCAGGGCATCCACTGACCTCACTGCGTTCGAGTCCCGACGGAGCTTGCCAGCTAGGCCGAATTCAGTCGCTGTCTGAAGGAGAATTCTAGCGGCTGGCTGCTTTGCTCAGTGCCCTAGAAAATGAATCATGACCCGCGCGCGATTTTTCCTTCCTCTTTCTTGTCTTACCCCTTACACATACTTACACTAGCATGCACTACACTACCACACACGCCGGGAGACCGGTCGAGAACTTAGAGCTTGCCCCGAGTGGGGCGGTGCCCCGCTGGTAGGAGATACGAGGCTGAGGAAAACGGGGTTGCGCGGAGGCGGGGAGCGGAGTCAGGGAGGGGATGCGGAGGCGGGGAGTGGAGACGGGGACCCGGCGGCGGCGAGTGGTGGCGGGGCGCGGAGGCGAGGGGCGGAAGCGGGGAGCGTAGGGGGGATGGGAGGCGGGGCGCGGTGGCGGGGCGGGGATGGGAGGCGGGGCGCGGAGGCGGGCTGGGAGTTCCAAGAATCCTCTGCCGCGGTGCGGTGGCACGGCTGTCCGGAAAGAATCGGGATTAGTAAACGTTTTTATTATTATTGTCACATCGAGGCGGGCGTTAATTTCACCCTTTTTGCCGGCGCTGCTTCTTTGAGCCGTCGCTGGGCAGGCGGGCGGGCAGCCGTCGCCGCCCGCGACAGCGCCTGGATGTCACTCGGACGGAGAGCGTTTCTTTGGCGAGGGCACGCTGACGCGCTGAGCAGGAAATGAACGCCCAAACGATTTAGACACTGCCCTTTATTCGGCTTCGGCAAAAATTAGGTATGCGAGACTAATATCCGAATACGCGCGTAGAAGTAAATATCCTACATTATTTTCCTCTAAACGAGTAAAAACACGCGTTTACATTCAGAGTATAATTTAATTAATTAATGGATTATTATTATTGTTATTAATAATAATTAATGGACTAATAAATGGATTGATACCTTACATACGAACTTTAGCGTTCATTAATCACATGCATCTGAAGAAACAATATACCAAACTAGTGGCTTTCAACAGTAAAGAAATGCCACCACAGAAAAAAATGTTTTCCCCAAAAGTACTAAGCACAATGCTCAGGAACAACACATAAAATTATTTCGCACAACACTGCAATAAATGAAGGATTTTAACAAAAATTAGCTTTACTTCCTGCAGTTCGTAGATTCGCCTCTCACATGCCTGAAAGCTGAATAGTTTTCTTTCAATTTCTACGCGCATTGGAAATTATATTGATATCGAATATATCGATATTAAGTTCATTTTCAAATGTACATTGTCTTAGACTGATAAGACTGAATCCCCATACAATTCACTTTAACCAGACACTTCTGACTCTATACATCGACACAAATGATTAGACAAATCTCCGGTGATCATTCAGATTTTCCGAACCCAAGTGTCTGATTATTAGGGAACGAGATTTCATGTGAATACATTTTCTTGCAGTAACAAGATATTCACATTCAATAACGTTTTTGAAAGTTTACAAAATATTTTGAATGAATTGGAACCATTTTGATTTTATATATTTTGGTATCATTACATGTTTTTTTAATTTTTTCTTTACATTTTAATACATTTAAACTTTTGAAACGTAACATTTCAGATTTGAATTTCAGATACCAATTTTAAATACTATATTTAATTTTTATTTTACCAATTTTATATTTTTTCTTACGTATATTGGAAAATATGAACACATATGTATGTACATATTTTTCTCTTATTATTACGATAAATGGGGTTCTCTACCGATAGTTAACTCACCTCCTTGCGAGGTAAGATGGGCTGCATCTTCCTGAGCGAGCAGCTGGCCCTTGGGCTACACCGCGTGGGGCTGGCCCTTCGCGGGTGGCGGGCCCTCGCCCTGCGCCCTCCGCCCTGTCGGCGGGGAGGCCCGCAACGTCCCCGCCGCCGCCGGAAGTGAAACCCGAGCCCTCCTGTGTCTCCGCCGCAGCCGAGGCGCTTTTTCTGCGGGTGCCGCACGAATCCTTTGTCGCGCGCAACAATAACCAGTTCTGGGTATCGGTTGTGCCGGGGCGAGTATTATGCACAGCGCCGTCGCACCGTGCGGGCTGGCGGGCGGGCCTTCACAGGATAATAAACGGTGAAGGAAATATGGCGGGCGCAAGATACCAAGGTCGCCTCTTCAGAAGGTGCCATGGACGAAAGGTCTGCGTCGAACACTTGAGTAAGAAAGAACGCTCACAATGAAGCAGAAAAAAATTCACAAAAAAATGCAAAGGTTAAAATATGAAGGAACCAGCTACGTTCCTGAATTCTTAAAGGTTTCGAACCGTACAATTCAAATTTTCCAAAACGCAGATGGTTTATGAGCCTATTTTAGATACCTAGTTATGTTTACAGGTGTTCATTTCAGGTACAGAAATCAAGCAAAAGAGTTTTACATCAAATATTATGTGTACGATACTACAACAGCAGCTCATTGTTATTCGTCTGTATTATCAGCGCATGTTTTATTGAGCCCTCGTTGCGCTAGATGCAAGAGAAGTGGGAATTTGGTTATTCTGATAACAGGAATATTATATCAAATCTGTAGCTCATGTTTTCAGTTCAAAATAGTTTCTATTACACGGGAGCGAACTTTTCTGTTGATCATTTTTTTCGACAAGACTCATTGTCATCTTTTATTCTTAATTCAACTCAGTTTGAGTTTCGGAGCTCAAAACACCGTGCGCGTATAGTAGCATCGCGACTGACACATAATGAATCCTTCCAACTCCACAGTAAAATTCAAGCAACACGTCAAAATTATAACTCCCCCCTCCATCGAATGTGTGCGCTGCGAACAACCGCACATCGTGCCCGCCCAACAGCAAAGGGCGCCGGCGAGTGAAACCGTAAATTTCCGAGGCTTAAGCTGCGCGGGGCGCGCACTTGTCCCAGGGGCGTGATTAGCGTAGCCGCGATCGCGTAGCGCACCAGGCGCCGACATTCGCGGACTGCCGACGAGGAGAAGGCGAAGAAGCAGAAGGAGGGCGGGCGGGCGGCCCACGAAGCGGTTGGCTGGGCGGGAGCGGCGTGGCCCAACACGAAACGACGGCCCCACGGCCCCGCGGCGCGCAGCCTAAATGGGCCTAATGAATAAATTTATTAGAGAAGCCGCCGCCGCCGCCAGGCCGCCTGCGCCACCCGCCGCGCATGCGCACAGGGGGCCAGCTGCGAGGGCGGTGATGCTGCGCTGGTGTGAGAGTGCTTGTAATTGAAGAGGTGTTGTAGTGTCGAGTGCGCTTGTAGATAGGGTTCAAGAACTGTGGGTGGGGGGCTGTGGTTGTACTTGAAGACGTATTATAACGAAGAAGCTGGTATAAATTTATTCTTAGATATACTGATGACGCTGGTTGATGTTACTGAGGTATAAAGTGTATTTTTTCTACACAAGTGTTTCAAAGAAACTTATATAACAAAATGATCAAGATCAAGAAGTAGCTGTTTAAAATAGTGTAATGATTGATTTTGATCTACTTCTCCGGTTGATAGTTTTATATTTAAGCTGTCCTTCAACATAGTATCCCCCTTTCATTATGACGTAATTAAACTTATTTGGACATACTTATTTGGAAATTCAATTTCAGCACACAAAAAATGCTGAATTGCTTCCGGTTATCTTTAACGGTCGTGTAGGTTTTGGCTTGTAAAGCAATGACGGCGTCTTGTGATCGAAAGCACGATAACGGAGACAAATATGGCGCATGTATTCTTATTGAGGAATGAAAAGTATCTGTAAAGAAAAATGGGCAAAAGCGCAGGGGACGATGAGCGCTGGGCGGCGGCGTGGGCGGGGGCGTGGGAGCGCGAGGCGCAGCAGCTGTGACGGCGAAAGCGCGCCCAATCGCCCAGGGCGGCGCCCCGCGGCGCCACCTCCACTGCAGTCACTCGACTCTGGGGCGACGACTGGCTCAGGGCGTTGCAGTGCCTATGACCAGGGGGCTCTAGGGTGCCACTCCTCGCGGGGACAGGATTCTCGGCAATACGGAGCTGGGTCGAATTCTGCTACTGTCTAGGGCAGAATTCTAGAGGTCGGGTGGTCTAATCGGTAGTTTTCTGTGGTTTCTCCGATCTATACCAGGTGAATGCCGGAGCAGAACTCTAACAAACGGGCCACGGACCGCGCGCGATCTGTCCTTCCTCTTCCTTGTCCTATCCTCTCCCCTTACACTAACATGCACTACACTACCACATATTCCGGGAGACCGGTCGGGAGCTTAGAGCGTATCCCAGCTGGGGCGGTGCCCAGCTGGTGGGAGAGTCCTGGTAAGGAGGAAACCCCACTAGCCGACATGTAGGTCGATGTCGAACCTCACCATCCAGTGGGGGAAGAACACTGCCACCTCTCGAGGAAAACACATGCACTGTACTTACGGGATTAATATACTAAGTCGTAGATGCGCCCGGAATCACTAATCAATCAATCAATCGGACTGGAGTGGCCACATCATTATGCACCGCGCACCTACGAATACGAAGGAAAGATGATGGCTTTTTCCTGTTTATAAGAACAACACAGTCCCTTTTGGAGAGGGAATTACTTCCCAATCTTGCATCAAAAAGATTTAAAACGAGAAATAAACGTTCACCGATTACACTCTTTGTCCTTGGCAAGTGAATTATTTCTTGATGTCTTATATCCCAGACGTTGCGACAATGGCCATTATAGCTACCAAAGTTTGCTTTTAGCTCCAGGAGAATGTGTTTTACCATACTTTGCCTATCATCGAATATGGACATAGGTCAAACATGTTTATAGAGATAACGTTGTAGAAGAAATGAGGTACCCATATCTTATACTGATCTCCAGCTGGCATTCAAAAATATGCTTTTTTAAGCCATTTCTGTGATGCTTCAACATTTCCAATCTTGTCTTGAGAAATTCCACACAAATATGGAAAAATTTGTCTTTTAGATGTTTTGAGGTTATTGACGCCATTCTAAGTATCCAGGAAGAGAAAATGTATATCAGAGAATGCAAACATATAACAAAATCACATTCCTGCAAATTAAATTTATAATGCCAATTTTCTGAACTTTGTAGACATGGACAGACACGAAATCACAATTAATCCTAAAGGAAAGACAAAATGTTAAAATGTATTACACTGTTATGATTTAGGCCCATGCAATCCTCAACCCACGCTACCATCCTATTTAACGCGGAAACGATGAGACTTAAGTGGTTAAAATTATATTTTCATTTCCGTAAAGAGACATAAGTTTATTATCACGGCAGAATCTAAAAATGACACCTTTCTGTAGTTCAACTAGATTTTTGAGGATCCTCCCTTTCCGTGGCATGGGTTCTCAAATACGTTAAAAGGTGGGTTCCAGTTTAAAGCGAATTTCACCTTTAAAACAAAGATTTACAAAGTGCGGAATTTTCGCACGGGCGGGTCCACCTGGATATATTAGGTGTTAATAAGGCACAAAAAACGAGTAAAAATACATTATATTTATTTAAAGACATCATGTTTCATGACAGAGTACGTGCAATTCTAGTTATAGAGGTCTATTTACTGAAGATTTACTAACCTCACGATCAGTTGCGTCTAAAACTATAACCTGAGTGTCATATTGAGAAGGACTGAGAGGACTAGATGTGGGAAGGACTACATTCAGGCCTTCTTCTTCATGTATTAAGACAGCGCCCAAAAAGAAGCTCGCATTTTATTGATAGTGTCACTGATCAGAATCACAGATATTCATTGAGAGCCTAATAACAAATAGTTTATAAATAATATTATAGTTAAACTCAAGAAAGATGTTTTACATTACGATATTCTTTTTCGCTAAAGCATGACTTTGAAAGTCTGTTGATCTGTGAAACCATTCAACTTACGAATTATCTAATGATTTTATCTCTATATTTGCTTTTAGTTAAAAATTGGTAACTTTCCTCCCTCAATTCATATACAAACCATTAAGATACATTTTGCATAATCATATTTATTATCTACAATAAACCATAAAATGGTTGTTGCGACGTACAGAGGACTGATGTAAGGCCATCCACATAAATAATTTCATTATTAGTTCTTAACTGAAGATCCAAAGAACCCGCAGCGTTTTCTTACCGAGAACAAAAGTGTTCACGAAAACGGAGTTCTACATTATACTACATTGGAAATTCTCGTTTTATGGCATCATGAACTCGCTTGGAGCATGTTCTAAATGGTGTCTGCGTGATGTCCGTGGGCCGGTTAGTATCCTTCGCTTGTCGGTGAGCTCGCGTGGCAGAGAATATTTTTAAGGGGATGAAGGAAATGTGTGCCTTCGTGTTACACACACACACACACACACATCTACAACGCGTACCACCGCATCCTCTCGGGGAGGGTATATTTTCTCTGAAGAATCGCTCTGGAGATTAAGACTAACGGTGCGCCATTTAATGTGTCGTTCCGTTTCCGGAAGCGATGTGTAGATGAAACCGAAAGAAAAATTGTACACTCAAGCTGCGAGGAGCGCTCCTCGGGCCGGGCCTCATCGTTGATGGGCTGTTTTGGAAGTAATGGCTCCAGCTGAGATTGATGCCAGAAGATCCCTGAAAATGCGCCGTTGTTTTGAGAAAATTAATTTTAACATTAGATCCAAAAAAAGCAAGAAAAAAACGGTATTAATTAAAACTGCATTACAGAACTCACTTATTACAAAAATGTGCTCACTTGCGATAAAACATATTTATTTTATAAAAAATTAGATTCAATTGGTCAAAACCGTAGCCGTTTAAGCTTATCAAAAGCCATGAATAAATGAGAAAATGAATATTAATATTCGGTAAGACATTCTGTGAATTTTGGCCAACAGATTTTGTATACTTTAAAGCAGTTGTTCTTAGAGCTTGAACTAATTATTTATTTGCGTTAAATCATAACTTATTGTGTGTGGTCGATCACATTATTGTCGATCGTACTTAAATATTTTAGTAATTTTGCGAGCAAAAATGCATTGTAAATTACTAGAAATAATAAAATACTTGTATAGAAATGTTTAAAATGTCCCAGGGGATTCATGTAAAGTACCCCCCAAAATTAAAATATCAATTTTAAATTCAATGGACAGCGACATCAGCTAGATGTGATGGGGATTATCATTTTTCGAGAAAATCCGCCGAACGGTTTAGCCGCTAGCATTGCTCGCAGACGGATGGACGGGGAGACTTTTTGCCGTCTTTCGATTTTTTGGTACAAAGGACGCACAAACCATTAATCCTGGCTACACCACGTGTTAAAGTTTTTTCTAAATTTAGCAACTGGGGTTTGTCCACTTTTTCGTTACCAGAGCTCTGTAATAAGAATTTTTCTGCCGAAAATTCGAATGTTTTTCCCGCAGCATTGCATAACTTTCTCGGTACTGCGTAATCGGTAGCGAGAAACCAAAAACGCGAGCACGGGCTTACTACTGTTCTCCACATCAAAAACCTAGATTCGACCTCTAAGTACACTTAAATTACCAAATTCAAATACAGTCGACTCCCGTTACAGTGAACTTCTAGAGACTCATATGATTGGTTCACTACATCAGAGGTTCACTATATCCGATGATATAATTAAATAAAATGTCTCCACAATGATTGATTTTATTAATACCGAGATACAGCAATATTTATTAACAGCATGTACTGCAAATTTCAATATCTTCATTTGTCCTTTAAAAAAGTCAATTATTTTAAACTGTTTTCTTCGTATATATTTCATTAGCAATTCCTCCAGATCTTTCTCCAGTCACAGTTTGTGCTCTGTCCACTGATTCTGCATTGTCCTAGGTGTCCTCAGTATCGTATACTAAGTTGACACCTTTCAGCGCCTCTTCCACTGTTGGTACACGTCCCACTCTGCGAAGGCCCTTCACTCGCCTAACAACCGACGAAATCCAATTCATTTCCCACCTTCACTGTAGCCGAGATTCAGGTTCACTAACCGAATCTTCTTATGCTTATTTGTAATGTAAGTGAAACGGGACCAGTGACTTAAGTTCACTACAACCGAAGTCGCCTGTACACGCCAAGTAGTGCAGAAGTCGCATTCGTTCGCCGCCTCGCGAAGCGCGCAGAGCCCGTCTCCCGATCAGGCCTCGCCGCGTCGTGCGAAGCGAAATCCCGGTGGGCTAGGGTTTGCGGCGCCGGCGCCCTGTCGCCGCGCGGGATTTTCCCATGGGGCGCCGCGCCGCCGCCGCCCACGCCTACAGCCGCTCATGAATAAGGCAGGCGACGCGCCGTCCCGCGCGGCCAGGAGAGTCGGGCACGAGGCGGCGCGGCGCGGCGCGACACAAGCGCCTCCGCCTCGCTTCGGTTGGTTACTGATTCCGGGCGCGACAACTACTCAGGTCATTAGTCCTGTAAGTGTAGTGCATGGTTTTTCATCGGGAGATGGCGGTGATCTTCCCCGCTGGATGGCGAGATCCGGTAGCGACCTACCGCCGGCTAGCGGGGTTTCCCCCTAACCAGGACTCTCCCACCAGTGGGGCACCGCCCCAGCCGGGACAAGCTCTAAGCTCCCGACCAACCTCCCGGAATATGTGGTAGTGTAGTGCAGGTTAGTGTAAGTGTGTGTGTAAGTGGAGATGATAGGACAAGGAAGAGGAAGGAAAGATCACGCGCAGTTCATGGCCCGTTTGGTAGGGTACTGCTCCGGCATTCGCTTGGTGTTGAACGGAACACTACCGATCAGAGCAGCCGGCTGCTAGAATTGTCCTCCAGACAGCGACTGAATTCGACCTAGCTGAAAAGCTAGTGTCGTAAATCCTGCCGCCGTGGGGAGTGTAACCTAGGACCTCCCGTTCAGAAGCGCTGCTGTGACATCAGTTGATGCACTGAGCTACCGCTCCCGGTGCCTCGCTTCGAGGCGAGATATATAGGTGACCGTATGGCGGCGCGTCCGTCAGGCAGCCGTGAGGCTACATGCATAGCGGATGAGGAGCTTTCCCTGGAGCGCACCATGAGCTGCCAGGGCGACGCCTCATTTAGATGCCGGCTATGCGCTCTCCAAATATGCGCCGCACTACACACTACGTACTACGACTCGGTTTGTCTTCGGATGAAACACTGTGATGAAAGATTCCTTCAGTGGAGGTTGAAGACTTGCCAAAGAAGGTGCACTTGTGCAGGTTACAGCGTCGCGTGCTTCGGAACTAGAAATAAGTGATACATTGACTTCTTTACTACAATGTCTAGCTAACCACTCGGTAAGGAAAATGCGACATTTGTTTTCATTTGGCAACGTTAAAAGGACAGCTTACGTAGAACGAAAATAAAATTTCATTTCTTGTTACATCGATTAATAAAACTATTTGATGGGATTTTGGTAAGGTCGTTATGGTAAATCAAGAAGTTTCTCTTCAAATAGATAATATTATATGTAAAGATATGTGAATTTTTAAGATAGTTGAAGTTCTAGGCATAGTATTATGCTTAATTTCCTTTATGTAGGATATGAACAACATGGCAGGGGCAGTAAATGAAAAATGGCATCCCCTTATGTGGGTCAGGGGAAGTGTCCCGGCATAAACATTTCTAAACACGCCTCCAAAGCAGGTAGTGCCATTTCTGAAGGGCTCTTGGAGGCAATAGCGAAGGGCTGGCCTTTATCATGCACAGGGGGCAGAACGAAGGCGGGCGGGCGAAAGTCGCGACACCTGAGCGCAGGCAGCGCTGGCTGAATGGGCCAACGCAGGGTAATTTACAGCTCGGGCACACAGACCCACCGGCCAGCGGCACGCGCAGCGCCCTACAAAGGGCAGACGCACCCTTCGCCCAACGCCCAGCGCCAGGGAGCTCTCCACATTCCCACTCCTCCGAAAAAGCAATGGGATGACATGTTCCATTGCGCTTTGAACACAGTTTCTATAATCAGAAACGAATTGACAAATAATCAAATTTAGTCTTCAGAGAAATTTCTAAAAAAATTACTTGTATTAGACGAATGGACAATTTTAAATGCGTTATTTACGTACGCACACATAATAATGTGTAAAACCTCAAACATGAACGTGTTTTTTTGCGGGGGCTGTAATAAAATGTATTTTGTAATTGGAAAGGAAATGTAATTTAGGAAATGTTTACGTCTCCGGTGGTGTAAAGATTAGCATATTGCACTGTCCTTCCCAAGGTTGTTGGTTCGAATTCGATCGCAGATAAATTCGGGCGTCCCGTGTTGTAGATTTACTGCATGCAAAACATACTCAACCTTAAAAGAAGGCTCTGAGCTAAATTCTAATCGCCTGTATCGTCGCCCGAGTAATCCCTTCTTTCTCTGCTAGACGGCGAAAAGGGCGTAGAAACAAAGTGCGTGATCAGGCGGAAGAGCAGGCCTGAGCCTCACCACGTAAAATACGACTTCATTGATTGACTGTTTCACTAGCTTTTCAGCTAGGTCGAATTCAGTCGCTGTCTGAAGGAGTATTGTAGCGGCCGGCTGCTCTAATCGGTAGTTTTCCGTGGTTTCTTCGATCAACACCACGCGAATGCCGGAGCAGTACCTTAATAAACGGACCACGAACCGCGCGCGATCTTCCTTGTCCTATCCTCTCCCCTAACACACACAATTACACTAACATGCCCTACACAACCACATATCCTGGGAGACCTGTCGGGAGCTTAAGAGTTTGTCCCGGCTGGGGCAGTGCCCCGCTGGTGGGAGAATCCTGGTTAGGGGGAAACCCCAGTAGCCGACGGTAAGTCGGCGACGGATCTCGCCATCCATCGGGGGAAGATCACCGCCATCTCCCGAGAAAAAAACATGATTTACACTTACGGGCTTAATGATTGAATGATTAATAATGAAGGTGTTGACGCGCCCGGAATCACCAACCAGCCAACCAACCATCAAGAGACTTTCGGCCATTCCGATCTTGAGCGAGAGGTGGGGGCGAAGGGTCCTCCGAGGACGCGCTCCCTCGCCGACACCTCTCCGCCGCCGCCGCTGTGTTATACTTTTGGCGTGAAAGCCGCGGGCCCGCACCTGCCCCCGGCGCTGGCGCCGCTTTGGGTGGGCGCCGGCCGCGCCGCGCTGCGAGGCTGCTTGTAAACAACTTAAGTGCACCTTTATGGCGAGGGCCCGTACCGACCGCGTGTGTCATCGATTGATACGCTTCTCTTCTTTATTCCCTCCCGCTGGCGACGCGCCCAGCGGGCAACCAAGACGAGCAGCTGGCTGCCACACAAACGCGTGCACCCCTTCTTGGAGATTTTTATTGTTATGCAGCATCAAATGGAAAAGCAGTTGAAATCAGGGAGCTCAATGAGTAAAAAATTGTTGTTGGAAGACATCTAGAACTGAAATGAGCAAAGAAATGTTTTAAATGTCGGAAATCCGGGCATAAATGCATAAACCTAACACACACATATCAACTTTTAGGTTATGGTTTGGCTAGAAGACAGAGAGAGTACTGCAAATGAACCACAAGTAAACAGGCATTTAGTACATTAAATTCATTATCTGGCCAATTTCCGCAAGCGTATTTCAATCAATTTTGCCTGGACGTATAAAAACACATAAAAAGCATTGCATAATATCTACAGATGTATGAATGAGCTCTCCTTTCGTACAGGGTGAGAGAGGAGCAAAATCGAACCATTGACAATTTTCATTACATCTTACAGAATTGCCGGAATAATCCATAGAAATCTAAAATGAACCGTCCTTAGCAATCTCATTTTCATAGAGAAAATGTCTTTATAAACTTCAGTTAACCAACCTACAACACGCCCCTCCCGAATAGCTACGCAATTTAACCACGACTCCGCTATGGAAGCCTTCGATTGAGGAAGGCATGGACAGAAGGCGAAGTGAGTGAATGAGTATTGATTTTCGGCACGTTAACTATTGATTTCGTTCCCGTAAGTGTAATGCATGTTACATCCTTGCTCCTCCCCCGCTAGAATGTTGAGCTCAGACCCCAACATTCACGTCGGCTTGTGCGGTTTTCCTCAGATATCTCTCCTAACGGAGCACCACCCCAGCCAAGTCAAGCTCTGGGCCATTGGCTAGAGTACTACTCCGCCACTTGCCTGATAGTGATCGGAGAAAACAAGGCAAAATAGTAATAAGAACAGCAACCGGCTAGCTGCTAGAATTTCATCCAGTTAGTGATGGTTGACTTTGACCCACATAATACCCAATGTTCGGCATGCCTTAGGGCTCGGTCGGGAGCTTAGAGCTTGTCCGGGCTGGGGCGGTGCCCTTCTGGTGGGACATACCTGGTTGTGGGAATACCAGCAAGTCGACGGTGGGTCGGCGCCGGATCTTACCATCCAGCGGAGAAAGTTCACCGTCACCGTCCGATGAAAAACCTGCACTACACTTACAGGACTAATGGTCTGAGGTTGACGTGCCCAGAATTACTAACAATCAACCACCCTACCCATCATCGGGATTCAAATCTCAGGACTGGCCAGGAAAGCCACCGGGAGTGCCGCTGAGCTATTGCAGCCAGTGAGTATTGTGGGAGAGCGAGAGAAAAGGAGGGGGTGGGAGTGAATCGCTGGCACTCACGAGCGAGGATTAGTCGCGGCGTGCAATCTCGCAGCCGCACCCCGCCATGTTTGTTTTTGGAGCCGCGATAATAATAAAATGAAAAATGTAACCCGCGACCGTTGAAAAAGTCTCAAAGAAAGCGAATCGCATTAAGAAAGGAGCCGCGAGCAGGGAGAGGAGAATGGATTTCGGCGCGCCCCGTGGGGGAGAGAATCCGATGAGAGGTGTACAATCGAGGGGCGGGGCAGCGACAAACAAAAGAGGAGGATTGAAAAATTGGTCGTTATTAGGGGAGAAGGGGCGTGAGGTGATTCGGGTAGACGTGGAATTCGCAGGCGAAGGGCGGGAGAAATGAAGTGTCAGGACCAGCAACTCGCTAGCGGAGACGCTCAACAGGAACAACTTACGGGAGAAATTCAATGAAATTACGCGCGGGTTTGTAGAAAAAATACAGAGTATCTTCAAGTCAGGTTTTCTTAAACCGAATGTGTTAAACTAAAATTCCGAAAATATCCTCATTTAGTTTTTTCAAACGCTTAGCTCTACTACCAAAAATTAATTATCTTGAATTATATGTTAAATGGACGGTATTTAATAAGTGTCTGCAAAATATCCCAAGATAAGCAACAAAATTTAAAGTGAAAAATACACGGTGTGGTTTCATAAACTTATATTATGTAAAACTCATGCATCACTACAGCAATATGTACAGCGAAAAAAACAAACGAAAAACAAAAATCTTAGCGAAATCATTTCAAAATATTCCCGTGATCGGAGACAACTTTCGGTTACTTCCTCGTGGCTGTTCTGAAGCCAAGAACGTACTCTAATTGGTAGTTCTGGCCTTTTGTCTCGTCAGCACCTCCCCAACGCGTTGTCCCCCCGACGAGACGTCTCTCCTCGCCCCCCGCTCCTCTTTTTGCGCCTGCAAGTCAGGTGGCGGCGTCGGCACCGCTGTTTTATCGGACGCTTCTCGTTTCCTGTTTAAAATATTTTAAGCGTGAAATCACCGAGTGAGTCATCATCTCGATTGGAGGGCAAAAACTGCTCGTCTCCCCGTGGCCCGCCCCACCTCGTCCCACCTCGTCCCGCGCCGCCCCGCATCGCCTCGCGTCGCGACGCGTCGCGTCTCCGCCCTCGCCGACGCCGCAATTCGTCATCCGCCGCCTCTAATGACGCCGACGTCAGCTGTCGCCCGCCGACGTGGCTCCTGGAGGCTGCCCCGCCGCTCAACAGCGCCACTCCACAATGGGGCAGGGCTCTAGTGCAAATTTTTCACGGCATCCACCACGACTTCACAAATCGAACATTGCAAGAGCTATCTATACCGATGTATATATATATATATATATATATATATATATATATATATATATATATATATAAGTAACTCCGACGGTTGGTCGCACCTATTGGGCTCGTGTTGCCGGCTAGCTCAGGAGGCGAGTAGAGTCTGAAATTTAGATGTGGACGAACTAATTGACCCTTTCACTGCCTACGGGAGGCACACCCGGTTGCAACACACACACTGCGGAGAAGTTATTACAAAATAAATGTGTTTATTTCCGAATCTGATATTTGGTTACATCCATCCATATATATATATATATATATATATATATATATATATATATATATATAGAGAGAGAGAGAGAGAGAGAGAGAGAGAGAGAGAGAGAGAGAAATAGAAAGATTATGAGTGTGTCCTCTCTACATGCTTGGACAGGTAATAATAGTGGTGACAATGTCTCGGAACGAGCGAGTGATGGTAGGGTTGATCACGAAAAGTGTGTGATGAGGAAGATGGAAAATTCCAACCCACCGCGTTGGCCTTCGCGCACTTGGAGACCACACTATTGGATACTGCTACAATTCCTTGCACCAACCAGGCGTAGAAAATTCAACCGATTTCATTCTGCATGTTGCTTGTTTGTAAAGGACTAATGGGTGTAATTATTAATTAACATTGACACTACAGAGTTTCGAGATATTTTAACGTTACTTTTACAAAACTCAGTTTAGGGCACCTGCTTTAAATTTATTTAGAATTTTCATTTCCTGAACATTTTGTTCACAAAACTTCAGAGCTCTTTATTGAAAACCCAACATCTCTACACAACACATCTAAAAGATGTGTACATCTACATCACATTAACACTGCAACAAATTCGAAAAGGGAATCTATTAGTGTCGGTGCCAGCTCTCTTGTGTCGACCACATTCGTGTCCAAAAGGAAAATCGCACCCTCACCTCCAAAGTCGGAAATGTGAGTAGCCTGTTTGTCAAGTCGATTTACGAACCGATACGAAGTTGAAAATCCAACCAAACTTGTTGAGGTATGCACCACTATTGATGTACGCATCCTAAGATATTGCAGCCTACAATATTGCATTTCAATTTACGAAGACAGTTTCTCGATTAATAATTTTGCGGTATGTATTATCATTATTCCAAAAAGTTCTACTTAATCCTTCTAAATAAGCATAATACACGCCCTCTCTACATTTTATCAAATTATGGATAATCATATACTTACCTCAGAATGATTCTTCATTTCTCTTCAAAACTAATACAACTTATTAAAAAATTATTATTTGTAATGCCCATATTCCTCCATGAATCATGAAGAATGATCAAGTATCATGTTCACAGTGACATTCAATGTTATTTCGTTTGCTGTACACATAAATTAAGTTGCTAGCTAGGTAATTCGCATCTACTTTCCGAGTAACAATGTCACGACATTCCTCATGGACGTTATAATGAAGATGAAGCCATGGAACGCCAGAACTTCTACACCCACCTGGGGGAAGAGGCTAAAGATATTTCATTGCAAAGGTATGCCTCTATACCAGTGGGGTGCTAAGAGTTGCTTTCTGGTCAGGAGATAGCATTCGTTCTTGGGTTATTACCAGTCATAAAATAGTAATATATGCTCTTTATTGAACCATCTCGTACAGAATACTTCCGTATCACTCAGCCTCTTGGAGGGTCTCATTAAAATGTCGATTTTTTATTCTCTGTGCAGCTTCCATTGCTTCAGGCCTTTGATCAGATGTGCTTCCTTCCATTCTATTTTCGATAAATAAAGACGAAAGATAAAACAATTACGTACAGTAAGTGTTTTTTGTACAATAGGACAAAGAAGAAATGTCTAAAGGGTTTTCAAACAAATCTTTGATCACAGGAATTTACAAGCGTCATTGGTTTTTTGATGGCCCTCATCGAGGAAAATGTTCGTCTGTGGCGTTTACGACGACTGTCATATAAAAGTAATATTCGCGCGTGGTCGGATGGGCGGTGCCAAGCTGCTACCTCGCGGGCTTTTACCGCCTTACATTCCAGCTTCCTTCCTCGCGTGATTGTACCCCAGGCCCAGAATATAATTTTCGAACCCTTTCAATCTGTATGGAGACTCACCCGGTTCGATTTTACAATTTTGTATCGTGATTGTTTAATTACATAACGACAACCTCGTAGATTAGTGCCTGTTACTGTAACATCTTAGATATTGATTCTCATGTATTTGTTGGTTATTTCCCTTCGTAACTCAGAGGAGTTTGTTATATATTTCGTAGAAATTTTAATCGGTGGAATCTTTATGATCTAGAGTCTTTCATATGATTCTGAAATCTTTAGACGAGAGAAGACTTAACAGACGAGCAAGAGCCAAATCCCAGAGAAAAATATGTTTCTTTGTTACAAAACTTGGTACAAGTTCGTAAAGTCCAAACCTGACGACGAATATCCGACCTATCACTCTATAAGGTACTATAAACCAAACGTTGTTTACAACAGAAATCAGTTCCATGTACGCTGTACATGAAACAGATCAATTTGATTCCCGGAAATCGATGGTGGAGGATGAAAAAAATAGTAGCGCGAGTTGGAGCAAAGACCTTAGAGAGAAAGATCAGATAAAGCGCAATGCTGAGCGGAAGACGTGCTGCACCTCCTGAATACCAGGAGCGCTAGTATTCATTCTGTGATTCGGACGCGGAAGGGAAGCCGCGACGAGGCGAAGCCTTTGCCTGTGAATCCGAGGGGCGGGGCGGGGGAGTATCCTGCTCGCCAAAACACACAGTCAAAGGCGGTGAGATAGGCGCCCGAGCGTGGCGGCGCGGGGGCGGGGGCGGAGGGTGTCGGGTTGCGCCGTCCGCCGCCACAAAGCGACGCGGCTAGAGATTTACCGCCCGCGCGCCCGTCGCGCGTCGCATTTGTCATAACCAGCGTTGCCAACGCTACTACTTCGCTGCGCGTCGGAGTCGGGACTGGGTTTAGCAATCGCGTGTTGTAACTTATTAAGTCGCAATTGTGTTTGTCCATCTGTGTTCTTGAGCATGTGGGGCTCATTAGGGCATGGTGGCTTCTGAGGCCTGCTGCAATTTACACATGCTTGCTGCGGCTACGAAAAAAAGTGTCAATATATACGAGTTCAAATGATTAATCTTTTGTACATGTTGTGGTTATTTAGTTTGTTATTCTATCGTATAATTTATTTTCTGCACCATTCGTCAGCTGTTATTGCACCCTATCTATTCAGAAACATAGAAATGTCTTCTTTTCAAAATTCAGTTGTTTTAGTTTTGTGTTATCCTTCTCTGAAAAAGCAACACAAGAAAGTGAAAAAATATAAACAATACATTCGAATACACTTTAGAGTTATTAAGCGTTTATGCAATTTTAGGTTATATTGTCACTGGCACCGTTGGCGTTTTGCTCCTCAACACAAAAATGTCTAGTTTTCTTCGTATTAATTTACGAAGAACAAAAGTCCATAGGGGCAGAAATCTATCTCAGCGAACTCATTTGTGATTGTCTTGTTGAAGACTGGAAGTTCACTCTTCTAATATTTCACACCTGCAATATTTCCCTTTATTTGAATTTTTGCCGAAAAATCTCCGTGAAAATGTTCAATAGAATTAGACAGATGAATACGGTTGTCAGAGTGATGAATGTGCTTGTTAGGTAATTTTTGGTTTCTTTGTTTTCAAGTGAAAATTAGATTTGGAATAGTTCAGTTTCTTTGGATAAAAAAATAAAAATTGGATTAAACTAACGCTTCAAGCGAAATGTGTGATGTTATGGGTTTACAACTATATTGAGGGCTGGAATTTATTCTGAGTTATCCTAAGAATTAAATTCATCCTTGTTTCAAACTTTCAGTTTAGACAGGCTATCTTTCCCTAAAACAATGTTTTAAGATTTTTATGAAACCAAATGTAAAAAGTTCTTTTCTGAAATTTATTTGTAAACTGAAACCTGAAATCACTGATTTATTCCACTACAGTGCCCATAGTCCTATCAACCGAAACATAAACAAAATACAGTTGAATCGAATATAGTGAACTCTCGGTTGTAGTAAACTTACGACGCTGGTCCCGTTTCACTAACATTACAAATATGCATAAGAATGTTCAGATTTAGTGAACCTCGGCTATAGTAAACGTGGGAAGTAAGTTTTGGAAATTAATTGAATCTCTTATCTAATTAGGAAATTAAAAGGGCCTTCGGAGAGTGAGATGGTGTTCCAACAGTACAAGAGGTATTTAAAGGGGTGAAGACTGCATTACGGTTCTTAGAGACAGAGGACAATACAGAATCAAGTATGGGGAGAGCACGAGCTCTTGATAAGTATCTAATGAAAAATGTACGAAACAAACAATTGAAAATAATTGATTTTTTTACAAATAAAGATACTGAAAATTTCAGTTTGTGCTGTTAATTAATTTTGAGGAAGGAATGAAGAAAATCAACCATTTAGTAGAAATTCTATTTAATTTTGACATCATCGGATATAGTGAACCAAAAACGTTATTCCCCAGGAGTTCGTTATACCCGGAGTCGAGTGTAAAATGTCCCAGCCCCCCGGCCGTGGAGGTGGCGCGCGCGGGGTTGGCAGGCCTGGGGCCGCACAGGTGGCGGGCGCCCGCACAAAGCGCGGCGTATCGCGCGTCTCCGCGCAGCGACGCCCTCCGCCCCACGCGACGTCTCTGTCCCTGCGCGCGCAGCACAAATTGGGCGCATCCGTCATCGGCGCCCCCACGCCCCCCTCCCCTGCGCACCGTTATAGTAAACTCGGTTATAGTGAACTCGGTTATAGTGAACTCGGTTATAGTGGAACTCGGTTTAGTGAACTCGGTTTAGTGAACTCGGTTATAGTGAACTCGGTTATAGTGAACTCGGTTATAGTGAACTCGGTTATAGTGAACTCGGTTATAGTGAACTCGGTTGTAGTGAACTCGGTTGTAGTGAATCCCGCAACAGTACCCTAACAAACAGACCACGAAGTCTTTTTTCCTCTTCTTTTTCTATCCTTACCTATTACAGACATGCCTGTTACGTAAATTGAAATATGGTTACACTAAACATCTCCTGTAAATTGATTTTTTTTAACCGAGAGGTTCTTCTTAACTCGGCTAAATAAGATGTAGATTTTGGGAGATTTCAAACATTCGTTAACTTGAGAAAAGTAATTAATGATCATCTGAAATTCTTTTCTTTCTTCCTTCCTTTATCCACAATGTCTTCCATGTTGTTTTCAATTGAATGTACATTTGTTCAATTTGCAAAGGAGATTTTTGGTAGATTTTGGGTAATTCTTTCGTTTTAGTGGTACACATTATATCATGCGATTGTTTTCACCAAACCGATAATCAAATTCACCATTTATTTCTCTATTAAAACACTAATGTAGTTGAGGTGCCTCCCAGGGCGAGAGGAGACAAACCCAAGAATCTGAGACAGTTCGACGCATTTTGTTCAGGATGATCTCTTCACATTCGTTCTGAGATAATTGCAATGAAGAATTAGCGTCAACACTTCAACCGTGCCCACTCAAGATCAGGCAATGCAAAATTAAGATGTCAGGAGGAACATTTCCAAGGAACATATCGCCTCACAAAAAAGACTGACTTTTTCTCCATACATCTCACAATACAAAAAAAAAAGAAGAAGTAGAAGAAGACGAAAAATACAAACATCCCACCTCTATAGTCTTTCGAATCCCAGCATCCATCGTTTGTTTGTTCCGCGTACCTTTCTGGTATTTTAAATAAAACTCGCAGGTTCATACATATGTCACTATCAACATAAAGCCTAGAGGAACTTGGCCGATTCTTCCAACGACACAAACCGACTGTTTTACAACAGCACTCTATATATTTGAGAAGCACAGCACGCGCGGGTTGGCGCGGCGACGCAACCCGCGCAGCGCGACCTGTGGCCCGCGCGCTCGCCGCCGCCGCCGCCGCCGCCGCCGCCGCCGCCGCCTCGCGGGCGTATTTTTACAGGCGGCGGCGGCGGCAGAAGCGAGAGACAGAGCGCGGGCGCCGCACGTATCAATTAATAGGGAAAGCGCGCGTCGCGACGGTGGCCAGATAAATCTGTCTGGCTGACGTCATATTTCATAAGGGGAATTAGGCTGCTCTGCCGCCGCCGCTGCCGGCACTGGAGTCGCCCGACCGCCTAATTGCGGCAGAGACAAATCCGCCGACGCACACTGGGCCCAAAGGGAACAACGCCGCTAAAAGGGAAAAGAATCGACGAGGAAAATGCTGTACCGCCCATTAATATTATATTATTATTATTCGTGATTCATATTCTGTAAGTTGTTGGCTGATAGTACTGAAATGGCCGATCCGGTGGCCGAGATCGGAAAGGCACTAGTGTCATAGTGATGTGGGACCGAAGGGTCGCGGGTTGGAGTCCCTCTTCGGGCATGGTCGTATTTGTGTTTGTCCTTTCACCCCTTTTAATCACCATATCGTTTCCTGTTCAAAGTTACCATAACGTTATTTCCAATAGATGTCGCTAATGACCTAGATGTTGATGCGACCTTAAATAACGAAAAAAAATATATTACCTTTAAAGACGTAACATTTTAAATATAGTACTATACGTTTGTGGATACACTTCGAAAAGAAACTTTTAATTATCAAATATGAAAAAGCAAATTTTGTACCATAATCATGTAGAGCTCATGGAATGATGATGAATCAATATCAACAACGATAGTATTAAGTTTGAATTTCTTTTCGAACCTAAATAAACAAGAACAATTCAAAAAGGAATAAAAATATTCAGTACATAAACTTCAGCCAGTAACATTTAGGCACGTCACATCATTTAATACGTAGAAAATGGAAAACGCGCCATCCAAATTCTTGCCCACCTTTTATTAATAATTCGTGCTCCCTGTTTGCCAACTGGTTTGCGACCAGGTTGCTGGCCTTTGGGCCCACTGCGAACTGAGGCCGTGTCACATCGGCGCACGCAATGGGCCGGGCGATCGCCGCCGCGTCCATTTAATAAATTCCTCTAATTTACGGCGCCGGCGCCGCCTCCCAATTCCGCTAGGGGCGCCCGCCGCGGGGTGGAAGGACGGACGCCACGGCGTGGGCGGACGCGGAGGGGATGATCCAAAGGAAACACGCGTTACGGGAGGGATTATGGAGATTGAAAATTGCTGATGAAGAAGGTGGCGACGGTCAGGGAGGCGAGAATGCGCGGAAAATAATTATTCTTCATTATTATCATTATTATTACTACTGGAAGAGGTTGAGAAGCATTGTAAAGAATCTCATTTTTATGTTTCATTTCATCTCGTTTACATGTAAAAGAATTTATAGGTGCAATGGTTCTAGTACTCACCGATGTGTCATGAATTTTGGATTCGTCAAAAGTAATGTCCATTATAATGCCTGTGAAGGTTTCTCTGACAAGCCAAAAATGAATGAATCTGCAACAAAATATCATAGAAAACGTTCACAAAGTAATAATGCTATTGCGAGCGAAATGGAACTGAAGACAATACAGATTATTTTCATTAATTATCCAGTGTGATGATTTTTCTGGCGGAGTAGCGGGGGGCCTAAACAAAATAGTCATATTACCGATAAGGTATGTCAGGCAACAAAGAACCATGAGGGAAGATTTCCTGTAGTTGGTATTAAGAAGAAGTTTTTGTTGGTTTCCTGTAAGTTGGTATTAAGTTGGTATTAAGAAGAAATTGTGATCATTTTTTAACTTGACTATAATATAAGTACGAGTAAAGACACCGATGAGTTACTTGTTGTTTTGCCCATTGTAGCCACCCCGAGCATTTCTTCTTTCCCCATAGATTTACTTATATTGTGTTCCTACACAAATTACAACGTTCAGCCACTGCTTTCCTGCGCCCCTGTAATCTCAAATATTGATACAAATTTTGATTAACGGCAAACGAATAGTACCGCGAGTTGAATTGTGAGATTAGCTTGGTCGCAAGCGAGGAGGGTGTCGCGGGGAGTAGTAGGGCGAAGCGGGGTTGGCGGGGCGGGGAAAGGGCGGAGCGGGGTGAGGCGGGGCGGGAGCGGGGTTGGCGGGGCGGGAAGAGGCGGGAGGTGTTCCGGTGGGAGCGGGGATGGCGGGGCGGGGAAGGGGCGAGCTGCGGAGAGGCGGGGCGGGAGCAGCGTTGGCGTGGCGGGGAAGGGATCGGGGAGGGCGGGGAAGGGGCGGGGAAGGGGCGGGGAAGGCCGGGGAGGGAGCGAGGCTGACGGGGCGAGGAAGGGGGCGGGGCGGGGGTGGCGCCGGTAAATGACCGCCTGCGGCCCGAGCGTGGCGGAGGGCGCGTGGAGGCGCCAGAAATAACCGCGCGTCATTCACGCATAGCCTCTCGCGACCACGTTCGCCTCCATTTCATTAAATAAATGTCCTCGAGAAGTGGGAGAATCGATTAGTTTGTTAGTTGTTCTGAGAAGGGCGGACGTGCAGGTTCAAGTGGGTCATCATTTCGTACGCAAACACGGAACTGTAATATTGTCTTCAACAATTAATAAAAAAAATGGTTTAATTGTACGTTCATTTATCTTTACGTTTTATATTACAGCAATGTCCATCACACATGTCAGTGCCTGTATAAAAATATATTGAGTAGTCGGAGTATGGGTTAAAAATGTGTATATATTGTCGTTCTTCAATAAGTCCTGACGTACTCAGAATAATTTTCTTGAATGATAAATTTAGTTTATTTTTAAAGATGGAGAAATGAAATCTCTATAATTTTCATACAAAAACTGTTCTTTTGTTTTCATTGGTGTAAATTAGGTCCACACACGGCAGTATTGGTTCGAGTATATCTTATATAAAATTAGCTCAGGATTAAGACAATGTGTTACGGGTCTGATTTATCCTCCTCCTTCGGCTAAATTCCAACAGGTAACGAAAATACTCTGGTAGTGTCTAAAGGAATAGAAAAACATTTTACAAATACAATAAAAATAAGATTAATTTTAAACCTGCAATTTATGATATCTGGGTTCCTAAAACAACATATTCAGCCATTACTCTCGCAGCCAATGTCTCCAGACTCGCAGGCTATTTTCTGGTGATCTATCATTAGTCTTCCTATTGTTCTGTGTATTTTTGTGCTTATAGCTACACACAAAATGTATTCTTTGTCTCAAGTATCACTCAGGGACAACATAATCTTTGAAGAAGAGTCGCGGAGTGTGCGATGAAAGGGATCATTGAGTTACACAAAAGGATACACAGATTTTTTGATAATACATAACATCTACGACATCAAAAGGTTTCCGAGTTCACTTTGTTTTCTTTTCTCCTTGAGATCTATCTCACAAACGTTTGCTAGTCTTTTGGGTGTCATCACAAACACCATGTTCAAACGCGCAGCTAGCATTAACATATCCGTTCATACGCTACACTAAAACCCCGATGATATTCGCTGAAGTTAGGTGTTTATTGAAGCGAGACAACGTACAACGTCGCGTAATAAATCCTGAGAAACGAATGATAAACCATTGGCCTCACACATACCCCTGAAACTATCATATTTCATAAAATATGGCTATTTAGGTTTCAAAAGAATAGTAAAATGATAAGTGAGGTTTGTGATATGCTCCAATAGAAAATAGACGTAATTTCATCAAAGTTCTTTAATAGCACTTACAGGTTTTTTGCCGCATTACAGTTATTATCAGTGCAATTCTTGGAGCTTGAAGACTTGTTTATTAAATTAATCAGCGCAGTGCCTCTGAAAGGGAGGTTGTAGGATCGAGTCCCGAGAGTGGTAAGATTTTCGACACTAGCTTGTCAGCTGGGTCGAATTCTGACGCTGTCTGGAGGAGAATTCTAGCGGCCGGCTGCTCTAATCGATAGTTTTCCGTGGTTTCTCCGATCGACACCAGGCGAATGGCTGAGCAGTACCCTAACAAACGGGGCACGGACCACGCGCGATCTTTCCTTCTTATTCCTTGTCATATCCTCACCCCTTACACACACTTACACTAACATGCACTTCTCTACCTCATACGCCAGAAGACACGTCGGGAGCTTAGAACTTGTCCTGATTGGGGCGGTGCCCCGTGGGTTGGGGTGGGAGATACTGTTTGGGGAAAACCCGTTAGTCGACGGTTGGTGAGCGCCGGATTTGGCCATCCAACGGGGGAAGATACCCGCCACCTCCCGAGGAAAGGCATGCACTACACTTACGGAACTAATGACCATAGCCTTTCACGGGCCCGGAATCACTAACAATGATTCAATCCAAAGTGTCGGATATGGAGGACCTTATCTTTACGAATTCGATGCTTGCGGTGAGAATAATTCGCACATATTCATAACTAGGAAACGAATTTTCATGAAATGTCATTTTTTTCACTTTAGAACAATGCCGATTAGTATAGAAATTCATTTTATGCAAAGACGAAAGAAAATGACACATTTTTATAGGTCATTATTTTGCAATTTTTGTCCATTTCGACATATAAGTCATTTTTACCTTTTTTCTCTCCAAACCAAAAGTTTGCAAGCAGAGTTCACTCCAACGAATGGAAGAAGCCTCGATTACATCAGTAACGTATCCAACAGCCTGAGTTGTTCATCCGAACTGGTTTTGATAAGATTTGGTTTTAGGACATTTTTAAAGCATTTTAAGAGCATTTCACTGATGATTTCTGGCGACGTTTTAGGCCATCAAAACCCGCCCCCTATTCGCAGCCGCTGGGCGTTTGGGGGGAGGCGCGGGGAGGATTGATAAGCTGCGCGGCGCGAGGCGCTCAAAGTCGTCGTGCGAGGCCAGCTGCGGCGCAGTGGGCGGCGCGGCAAATCACGCGTGATTGACGCATTGCGTAGTGGGCGATGAGGCGCCTCCCTGCCAGCCCCACCCGCCCCCACCCCCCGCGACGCGACGCGACGCGACGCGCGCGCTTCTGCCGGCGAGAACAGTAAACACGGCCCACGGTGAGGGTGGTCGGGCTTGACAGCGAGAAATGGACGGCGCCGGGGCTAGAGTTACGTTATTAATACCTGGAGTATATATTCTTTCTCGGGACGGGGAACGTTCTCTTTTTTGTTATACACTTGGCGCTGGTTTCTCAACCAACAACTTACTTTCGCTTGTTCCGTAAAGTAATTCAGCACTGTCATATTCACGCAAATGATACGGGGAAAGTCGATTATATCCTCGCATATGAAGTCAATCATCTTGATTACTCTGAATTTATCTGTTGTTATACATTTAGATGCGAGGAAAAATGCCAGAACTTCTATTTATATTTTCTACTAAATGGACCTGTGAACGTCCACTCGTTTATCTCCATGCTCATTGAAAGGCTCATACTACATACAATGCGATGATATTTGACGTAATGAAACTCAAGTTACGTTGCACTCTTTATTAATGTTATTAATGTTGTTAACTTTTTATTAATGAACATATTTCACATGATACCAACTATTGACAATTTTGTAATGTTCCTTTCAATCTAAATTCATCACATGAAATATGTTTCAACATGATTCCAACAATTAAGATCAATATTATAATGTTCTCTCATCTAATTCCTTGTAAACTGACACATTGTTAAAGGTCTGATGATGGAGGCATAACTCGACCTGTGAAACGTTGCCACTCTATTTTTGTGCCGCACTACTTTCAATGTAATAATCATTTGTGTTGTAATATATGTAATTTGGACTGTCTATAAAAAAATAATGGCACTTTTATTAACAAAAAAACGTAGTAGCAGACACCCTATGTTTCATCTTTATTACATAAAACTTTAATCATTCTAATTACTTTTATTTTCTCTAAAATGAAGAATTCTCGAAGTCGCCTGTTTAATCACCAATACTCTACTTCTTTCACCGAAACGTGAGCAATTAGAGTGGGCGCTGGTGCTTGCCATTTGAGTGAATTAGTTTGCTCCACGCTCCAACGCATCCCGACAAATTCCCAGGGCAGAGACGAGTTAAATTCGGCATAAAAATCAAATCGCAACAGCTGCTGTCCCTTGCCTGCGGAGGTGTTGACGCTGCTCTGTGTCGTGTGTTGTTGACACGGAGCGCGCGGCGCCGCGCATGTTTGCACGTGCGATTCGCGCCAGTCGGCTGGTTCGAAAACAGGTCGCGGAATCGGCTGTTTTTTCGAGTGAGATGCACCAATAAACAGTTTTAAAAAGAGTGCCCCGGTCACTGCTTCATCAGGAAGCTCGTACGCGCAGAGTGTTTTGAAGTTAGGTTTCTGCGAATGAGTAGTTTACTCTAAAGCGAGAGCGGATCGGATCAAGTGCGCCATGTTTGATGCTAGTGAAGAGTGCGAAGAGGCGAATCAAGCGAGGCGGCAGGAGGCGGCGATGTAGTGAACAGTCGATGAATGCGATTTTTCGCGGCAGTTTTGTGCGTGTTAGCTCTGCCTGGATAAATCTGTAGTGAAACTTCCGCAAGAAAATATCTTTCGATTTGTTCGTGTTCCTAATAGCAGCCATATGGTTGTATGATCAGAAGACTTAATCTATCAAAGGAATAAAAGTTAATAATAAATCCATGACTCAAAAATGTTGCAGTAATGTTCCCATTTGTCTGTGATTTAATTGATGAATACGCAGATAGCTTCACGAAGGGTACAAGTAAATTAAATAATCGACGGGTCTTCTGAATACTCAGTTGCATAAAACAAAAGACACAGAACCTACGTCATTCGATAGTGCCTATCGTGCATTTCTTAAATTCGAATAAAATAATAGTACGGATACTGTCAATAATGGAATTGGAATGTAGGTATTGGATGGTATCTTGGATAGCATCTTGGATCGTATATCTTGGATCTAGATAGAACGAATGTTGAATAGAATATATTATAATCATAAATTTATCATTTACTCTTATAGCTCTCAAAACAGTCCCTCGAGTAATTAATACGGCTATTATCCTTGAAGGGAATAGCTCATGAAATAACAAAACAACAATAATAATAATAATAATAATAATAATAATAATAATAATAATAAGAACAAACAATAGTTCTGTTTTAAGTGGTGTAAGCATTTACTGAAATCAGCAGTTTATCTGAATTGTAATAAGGTGGATGCAAGCCTAAAATCAAGCGTTTAACGATAATTTGAAAATATGAGGCCCTGTCTGAGGGCGGGTGGCGGACGACACTGGGCAGTGGGCGCTGGCCCGAGGGGCGAGGCCGGAGCGAAGCCGAGGGCGGGGGCGGCGGGCGGGGCGGGGCGAGGCGAGGCGAGGCGGGGCGAGGGCGGGGCGAGGGGCGAGGGCGGGGCGAGGGCGAGGCGGGGGCGAGGGCGAGGCGAGGGGCGGGCGGGCGAGGCGGGCGAGGGCGAGCGGCGGGCGAGGGCGGGGCGAGGCGGGGGCGAGGAGCGAGGGGCGAGGGCGAGGGCGAGGCGGGCAGGCGAGGCAGGGGGGCGAGGGCGAGGAGCGGGCGGGGCGAGGGCGGGAGGCGAGGGCAGGGCGGCGAGGGCGAGGGGCGAGGGCGAGGGGCGAGGGCGAGGCGGGGGGGCGAGGGCGAGGGGCGAGGGGCGAGGGCGAGGGCGGGGCGAGGCGGGGAGGCGAGGGCGGGGCGAGGGCGAGGCGAGGCGGGCGAGGCGAGGCGGGCGAGCAGGGGCGAGGCGAGGGGGCGAGGGCGGGACGGGGCGAGGGCGAGGGGCGGGGCGAGGGCGAGGGGGCGAGCAGGGAGCGAGGCGAGGGCGGGCGCGGGCGCAGGAGCGAGCGAGGGCGAGGGCGAGGGCGAGAGCGAGAGCGGGCGTTAGGGCGGGGGCTAGGACGAGGGCGCGGGCGCGGGCGCAGGAGCGAGCGAGGCGAGGGCGAGGGCGGTGCGGGCGCGGGCGCGTGGCCAACACGTGCGTTTAATCAAACTTGTGGATTCCGCGCCGCTCCATGCGTCTTCGCCGCCGTTTTATGGGCGACGCGGCGGTGGTCCGCCCCCCCCCCCGCTGCCCGGGAGCCCCTCCTCGCCCGGTAGGTCTGGTTGCGATGATCAGTCGCTCTGTAAATTGGCATTCGGGTCGACCAGATGGTACAGTAAGATATTATCCAATTATTTTTACGAAAAATCGGTAGTATGAAACACTTCAAATTAAGCGACTAATAACAGTGACACATAATATGAGAAGCATAAATTGGGAGAATATCAAAATATCTCTTTTCTGAAATAGTACGTTCCTTGTTAAAGAACAGAAGAATTAAGGAATTAATTTTATTTTATATTTTTTGTTATCTAATAGAGAATCAATTATTCATCATGTCAATCACATCAGTGGACTTAGTAAAGTTGTATTACGGTTTAATGTATGTTTTTATAAAACCGCAGGAATATTATGATTAAGTTTCTTTAAATATATTAGAAAAAACATGTATTTATACCTCATAGATCTTCGAAAATTCGAAACGTGAAATAGAATATAGCATAAATCTTCACCAATGTCATTACCGCTTCACAACATTGGACTCTGAGGGATAGCATTTTAATTTTTTCTGCTTGCTTTCCAGGCGCAACCATGTAACCGACCGTCCACAATATGAATCCGAAGAAAGCGTTGTGAAGCCAGTGGAGCATGCCGGTCCGTCACGCCTCGCGCGTTGCGAGCCATTCAGATCGCAGTTCGTCACGGGAACTCTCAATATGTTGGAAATAGCGGTGCCGCTATGTGCATCGTCATCCCCCATCTTTTTTCGTTTGGTTTTATTGCTTATACGTTCACAGATGCACTCCAGAGAGTTTTCATTACGTTGAAGCAACACTTGGAATTCGAGATCGGTACTTCTTTTACGATACAAGGAATCCGTTCTTTTGAAGTTTATAAAACTGTTTCATTAAGTGTTTTTTAATGTAATAACAAGAGTTTCTTGTCACTTTTTTCTAGAGAGTAGAGCAGGTACGAACAATGTTAACATACCATTTGAATCACAAATATTTCATTAGTGTGAATCGAGCACATAGCACACGTAATGATGAGAGACGTTTCCACCAAATATAATGCTTAATACATTTTCATACACAAACATACGTTTTCATGTTAAGTATTCTAATATTTTCACAGACTCTGGGCCTATCTAGACCAAAAATAAGGCATCAAAATCTTCTATTTTAAGTTTTAAATTACATTCTAAATTAAGAATATCAAGTTTAGAGCAATTTCTTTCTCAACTAGAGTGATGGTGCAGATGGTTCATTTTTTCCATAACTTTCCCGTAACTACTTCCCGGTATCCCATCTATTTTCTCCATTTCATACTGGCGCGTGTTCTGGCTTCACCCCGAAGGAGCTGTAGTCCATAATTTTTCTCTTGGAATTTCGATGAATTCAGTTTCTGAACAGCTTGACTACGAACTTTCGTGTTCCATTTAATAAAGAGCCTCCCTGCTCGTCACCTTCCATTAAGCATCACCTCACGATGACACACATTTTCACCATAATCATATAAATGTAAATTTAAAACATTGCTAGGACTTTTTCAAAGATCTTCTCTGTAACAGTGAGTGGATACTATGAGGGTTTTCACAGAAAATGAAAAACAGAACGATAGTAAAATGAAAAAAGGTGGAAGTCATTATAATTCGTCATCGTTTAGTTTTTTTCTTTCTCTGGACATTTAGAGAAGACTTGTTAGTGCCATCATCTGTTCAACGTAGAGGCAAAACTTCGGTGTATCTAAATGGTCTTCTACTATTACCTCAGTTTAGTGAACTTGATCGTATAAAAAGGGAGAAACTACTTTTAGCCGATGTGCAACGGTACCCAAAGATAAAATAGTACAGGATGACTGTAAATTTACAGTAAGGCTTGCTGAATCATTTCTGCTTCATCATTTCAGTCATACCTCGACACACAGATAAAAAAGGGGTTACAACGCTCCATACATTATTACATTTCTCACTGAACATAAGAATAGGAAACATGAATAACTTTGCTTCGTAAAAGAAAAAAGCCCAGAAACAGCAATACCTAACGTGTTCTTAAAGTATACAATTAGAATTACTACGTATTTCCTTAAACCTCCACAACGGGTGCACTTCTTACTTCTGCAACCAATCCTGTTTGTGAACATTTTGTGGGCACACTGTTCAGATTTCCAATCATATCAGCCCACCGCCTGGCACCGTTTCTCGGTAAACAAGCGCCGCCCGCGCCGCGCCAGGTTTTGCGCCTGGAAAGCGCAAGCCCGCGAGCCCCGCCGTCCGCGCACACAAGAAAGCCCCGCCCCCCAGCGCCCCCGCCGCCCCATGCAGTCCCGCCACTCGCGTCGGTTCGTTGGTGAGTGATTCCGGGCGCGTCGTCAAAAGCTTAGGTCACTAATCCCCTAAGTGTAGTGCATATTTTTCCTCGGGAGATGGAGTAGGACCTACCGTCGGCAAGCGGGGTTTCCCCCTAACTATGACTCTCCCACCAGCGGGGCACCGCCCCAGCCGGAACAAACTTTAAGCTCCCGACCGGTCTCCCGGAATATGTGGAAGTGTAGTGCTTGTTAGGGTGTATGTGTGTGTAAAGGGAGAGGATAGAACGAGGAAGAGGAAGGAAAGATCGCGCGCAGCCCTTGGCCCGTTTGTTAGGGTACTGCTCCGGCATTCGCCTGGTGTTGAGCGAAGAAACCACAGAAAACTACTGATCAGAGCAGCCGCTATCCTCTACAACTCGCGGGCTATTCATTCCTCCACGATTTCGCCCCACCCGACCCCTGTCGCCCCCGCCGCCCCCGCCGCCCCACCCGCCCCACCACCCCCGCCGCCCCCGCCTCCCCCGCCGCCCCGCCGCCCCGCCGCTCCGGCCCGTCCCCGCTGCCGCCCCGCGCTGCCTCGCCGCCGCCGCCGTTACCGCCCCCGCCCCCGCCATCGCCGCGACAGCGTAACGAGACCGCGCGCCCTCCGCCGGCGGAGTCGCGTTCGAGGCCCGCGCACGCGATCGGCGCTCCCACGCTCCGTCACATCGCGATAGGTGGCGCGGGCGGCGCGGGCGGCGCGGGCGGCGCGGGGCGGCGGCGGCGGAGAGAGCGACGAGGTGGCGCGGGGCGAGCAGTGGGCGCCGGCCCGGAGCTCTTTTTGCGGCGGAAGGCGATGCTCACGACTCCTCCGCACTCTGGGAAACGGGCAGTCCAAGATTGTATAAGATAAGGATACACAAGGTGGACATAGTTTGGAGTTACGATAATGTGAAGAGTTTGTTGGTTCTTGCGCTTTGGCTGGCGGGGTTTTTGTCCGAATATTAGAATCCCAATCGTAAAAGGAAAATCTATTATGGTAAGCTCACCAGAACAAAATTGTAGGAAGGAGTCCTCTTTCTTCTTATTTCAATCTCAAAGTAGATAAATTCTAAAAAGAAAAATTCTAAATCAGTGGGTCGATTAATATTTTATCAAAATTGTGCCTTCCCTTATTTTTAGGTGTTCAGTTTACTAAATATTTTCCATTTCCTTACCATTAACGCTTAGTCAAGAAGTAGCACGAATTGTCTTCTTTTTGTTGTTCATAATAATGACACCTTGCAGAAAGCAGACGATTGCTCAGCCAGATGTGTCGACTCATTTACCCTGAAAACAGTTTCAAGGAATAAGAAGTTTGCAAGGATCGTCGATCAAGGGGAACGAGGAAAATCTTGCGCTTTTGCAGGTCGCATATTCTATCACCATTTCATGTGGCTCAAGCCTTTCCGAAAAGTAGATTTTTAAAATAAACCTGCGTGCCACCATTCAACTCAAATTTTTAGAACTTCTTATTTTATTAATATGTAAGTATTTTGTAGAATATAAGACAAACGTATTCATTATAATTATAACACTCAAACTCACTAAAACGGAGCTATTCACATACCTGTAAGCGAGATTTTAATAAAATATGAACCCATTTGAATATTACGTGGTTGCAGCATTAATTTGAACGAAATTAATGCAGTAATTTTTATCAAAGATAAATTCGTAGGATTCGATGGTATAAAGCCGAATAAAGTAAAGAAAAAGATGCATGTTGATAATGAAACTCAACTCTGGTTTGATGATTCAAAATTGAACAATTTCATAGAAAGATAAGGAGTCTGCTACTAGTTACTTGTATGTTGAAAAATCCTCTATTGTTACACCCAACATTTGTCAGGGTGCAATCAAATCCAAAGAAAACATACTACATCTCAATACGGTCATTTGTTCAATATGTAGGAATTTACAATTTGGCTGTTTGGATCACAAGCATCCATGGATACGCATTTCCTAACATTTATCCGTGTTATTTATTTGAAAACAGTTAATTTCTACTTGTTTGTCCCAGGTTCGAGTTCCGATGGTGCCAGGATTTTGGCCACTAGCTTTTCAGCTAGGACGAATTCAGTCGCTGTCTGGAGGAGAATTTTAGCGGCCGGCTGCTCTAATAAGTAGTTTTCCGTGGTTTCACCGATCAACACCAGGCGAATGCTGGAGCAGTACCCTACCGAACGGGCCACGGACCACGCGCGATCTTTTCTTCCTCTCCCTTGTCCTATCCTCACCCCTCAAACACAGTTTCACTAACATGTACTACATGAAGAGCCATACCGGGAGACCGGTTAGGGACTTGTCGTAGCTAAGACGGTGCCCGGCTGGTGGGAGATACCTGGTTCAGGAAAACCCCGCTAGTGGACGGTAGGTCGGCGCCGGATCTGGCCATCCAGTGGGTGAAGATCACCGCCACCTCCTGGTGTGAAAACCTGCGCTACACTTACGGGACTAATGACCTGAGTAGTTGACGCGCCCGGATTCACTCCCAGTCAATCAATCAATCATTTAGCCATTGAACTAGTAATGCTTGGGGGGGGGAGGCGCAGCCGCCCACGCCGCCCCCGTCGCCCGCGGGCGCATCAGGCGTGTCCCGGGGGCGCGGGAGGTGTAAAAGCGCTGTAGCGCCGCTCGAGATCCTTATAAAGCCGATCCATCTTCGCCGACGCCAGGCGCGCGCCGCCGCCGGCGTTATCGTCCTCATCGCATTACTCATCGCCGACGCGACGCTGCACCCCGCCCCCGCCCCCGGCACTGCTTAGCCTCGCCTCCCCCCCCCCCCACGTGGGACCGAAGGCGCGCTCAGCGGAAAATTATTGTCACTTCAGTACGACGCGGACAAAATGCTACGAGATAATACGTAGGTTGACGTAACAAAGCCTTCACGAAATAATTCTCTTGATGTTAAAAGAGAGCGGTTTTCAAGTACTGTAGACAACGTTAATACAGAAAAAGAAACACGCATTTCACCATGAGATTGAATGAAAGAAGGCGCCAAAAAAAGGTAGAAATCCTGATCTAATGTCTTTATTTTGGTATAAATTGGAAATGATAATGCCACAATTGATATTTGGACATTGCTCACTTTAGAAATGTAAAGGATGCAGAAATCATTCCATAGTCGATAAGGGGGCATGTTTCTTTAAAGTTATTTCAATTTATTCATACGGCGACATTGACATTTTGGGAAATTTTACTAGTTTCAGTGATGTATTTAAACGCTGAAAGTATTTTACTGGGTCATATCGGTGCACTGCGTATCCATGGATGAATCCTCTTTCGCTTGTACCTTGCGTGCGCACGTTGCTTTAATGTCCATCGCTAGCAACATCGCGCCCACTCTCACTATTTCGGCTCCCACCCGTCTGGGCTCTGTACTCGTTACTCTCACTTCGATCAACTACTCCCTTCTCAACATCATAGTCTCAGAAATTGACTCCGTCTCTAGTGCAGGGACCGTTCCTACAATCTGTCCCCCGCCGCCCTCGTCACCCCCGCCTCCCGCCGCCCAAGCTGCCCACGCCGCCCACGCCACCCACGTCGCCCAAACCGCCCACGCCCCCCGCCGCCCACGCCGCCCATGCCCCCCCCCGCCCACGCCCCCCGCCACCCCGCCGCCCACGCCGCCCCGCCGGGACCTTATCTGCGCGAGCTCCGCGGCCGACCCTCCCTTCCCCGCGTCGCCTCATATCGTGGCGCACTTGACGCGGTGAAAAAGCTAAGCCGCTTTATGCGCGTTCAATGGGAGACGCCCGAGGGGCGACGCCGGTGGGGGGTGGGAGGCGTTTTCAGGCGAGACGCGCCGCATCCGGCCACTTCAAACACACGCAGGGCGCGCGTGACGAGCTAAAATAAACACTCGGCCGGCGCCTCGTTCAAAGAAGGCGCTAAACGCTTTTGTATTAACAAAATGCGAACTTTCTCACCAAACACTCAAATTGAGACTAGGGTTGGATTTTTCTAAATTGAGAAAGAGGCTTGAAATAATACTCTATAATACAATATATCCCTTGCGCGTATTCAATTTAAATAATTTTTCTCATCAAAAGATTAACTTTTATCGCTGCACGTCCACATTTTGTGTACGTATTGAATAAAAATGTTTCGATTGCAGAAAAGAATCCAGAAACTAAAAGAAACGATCCCGCAACGTTTCAATCCACAAAATAATCCACGAACAAAATTCACATTCTCCTATCTCATACCACCCTTACAATTCACATTACAGTTTACAACTGAATACACGGCTGTAAATATCGAACGTGAAAGGAAAATATTTTGATGAAAAATTGTTTAGAAAACTCGAAAATGTGTATTATTTAACGGTTTATTTTGAACTTAAACAGAAATGGAACCGAGACATCTAAAGATAATGCGCCACATGTTCTTTGTTTCATAACGAGTGGTTTTAAATTCACGAAACTCACTAAATTATCTCATGAAAAAAGAATGCAGAGGTGTAACCAACTTTCCTTACTCTCTTATAGAAAATGCTGACGCGGTAATTCGCAAGCAGCAAATGTCTCATTCTCCCCGTTCTAAAAGTGTCTGGATGAATCAACTTTAAGAATCCGTCTCGTTCAGCAGAAAATGTTTTGTAATTGAACGAAATTGCTGTGGTAGCAATCAGCGTAATTACACTTAGCAAATTATTTTTAAATAAACCGGAAGAGTTGGCTCAACTGATGTCACTGCAGTGCCTCAGACATTCGAGTTCCGACGGCGGCAGGATTTTCAACACTAACCTTTGAGCTAGGTCGAATTCAGTCGCTGTCTCGAGGAAAGTTCAGGTTGCCGGCTGCTCTGATCGGTAGATTTTCGTAGTTTCTACGATCAAAACCAGGTGAATGCCAGAGCAGTACCCTAACAAACGCATGCGATCTTTAGTTCCTCTTCCTTGTATCCTCTCCCCTTACGCACACACTTACACTAACATGCACTACACTACCACATATTCCTGGAGACCGGTCGGGAGCTTAGAGCTTGTCCCAGCTGGGGCGGTGCCCCGCTGGTGGGAGAGTCCTGGTTAGGGGGAAACCCCACTAGCCGACTAGGTCAGCACCGGATCTCGCCATCCACCGGATCGCCGCCATCTCTCGATGAAAAAAACATGCACTACACTTTCGGCACTAATGACCTCGTTAGTTGCCGCGCCCGGAATCACTAAGAATCGAGCAATGAATCTTTGAATAATGTGCAAAAACCCTAGTGTCATGAGTAATGCCCATCGCCCCAGTGTCCATTGGAAGGCCTCGTAGGCGAAACCTCTCGTGACCGCGGCCTCAATTACTTAGCAGCGCGCGCCGGAGACGGCGCATCGGCGCTTCCTTCCGTCGTTCCCCCCACCCCGCGCCGCCCTTTGTGACTCACGTTTACGGCCATCCTCCGCCGCCAGCTGCCGCGCCGGCCACTCCCCTGATTAGCCCTGGACGCGGCCCGCCCCCGCCCCCGCCCCTATCGCTTACATACACGCCCACGCCACCCGCTCCTCCTCGGTCGTCACCGCTCCTTCCCTCCCACGCCACCCCCCTCGTCACTTCGCTCTCCGCTCCGACCACCGCCCACATCCACGCCCACGCCGTCCCTTCCGTCCCTCGCCCGCGTTGCGTGCCGGCCCGGCTTCTCACGGCGCAGTCCTTCCTCCCCGGACGCCCGCTCCCTCCGCCCACACTCGGCGGCCGACTCCCGGAAAGCAGCCCTTCCTCCCGCCCCTCGCGACTCCCACGTTTCCCGCGGAACTCGGACACGAAGACCGTTTACAGATGAGAGTAGACGCCGCATTTGTGTTTAATGATTCCGACTTTTTTCTTGAACGTACATCAACCACGAAACCGGTAATTTAAAAAGCCAACATGTGTGGAGCAATAGCAACCAGATGGCGTCCTGTACTTGAGTCAGACTCATACACGCGAAGCCGTGTTTCGTGGCGAGTCATTTTATGTTGCCGATAAGCAGTAAAGCGGACGGCGAGCTGTGGAAGCCTTTCTCTGTGTTCGGTTGGCGACCAGCCTGCCCGGGATGTTCTCTAGGCCGCCAACAATGTACAGAGGTCACAAAGTATGGAGTGGAGGGAGATTAAAATAACAGGCAACACACTACAGTCCACTCCGGTTATAGTGAACTTGTAGGGATCTTTGGTTCACTGTATCACAATGTATCGCAATAAAATGAATGCCATACTTACCTCATAAGAAAATGTTTCAGCTCGGAGTATACAATTCCACCTAATTAACCAATTTCTATTCTGAACCTATACATATATCATTTTATTAACTTGAATTCACGGTATCCGATGGTGTCAAAATGAAATTGAATTTCTCCACAATTATTGATTTTATTAATACCGAGATACAGCAATATTTATTAACAGCATGTACTGAAACTTTCAATATCGTCATTCGTCCTTTAAAAAAGTCAGTTATTTTAAACTGTTTTCTTCGTACATATTTAATTAGTAATTTCTCTAGATCTTTCTCCAGTCACATTTTGTGATCTGTCCATTGATTCTGCACTGTCCTAAGTGTCTAAGTATCGTTCACTAAGTTGACACCACTGTTGGTACACCGTCCCACTCTTGACTCGCCTAATAACCTACGAAATCCAATTCATTTCCCACGCTCACTGTAGCCGAGGTTCAGGTTCACTAACCGAATCTTCTTATGCTTATTTGAGGAGCAAACATTCAAATAGTGGCATGTCCACTTTATACGTGGCATGTCCACTTTTCCAATACAAATAAAAAATACAGCACAAACTGTGCCCTTTTCAACACTGTATTTAAGTCAAACAATAGAGTATTACTTATTGTACTGTAAGACATCACACTTTTTTTTTCTGGAAATAATTTTCTAGGTAAAAACAACAGAAGAACTCAATTTTTGCCAAATGGACATGTCACCTTTTGAATGGTTGCTCCTCGTTGTAATGTAAGTGAAACGGGACCAGTAATTTAAGTTCACTATAACCGAGGGTTCACTATATGCGAGTTCACTACAACCGGTGTGGACTATATTACTCAAAGAGTTTCCGAACTTCGGCAGCCATGTTCCTCCGCGAAAGCTGCGACCCGTTCGGAGCGCCCTGCGCCGCCGTCGCCGCAACGGCGTAACGCAGTTTCCTCGATCTCGTTACCTCCCTCCTTCTCCCCGCCCCGCTCGCCGCCCCCGCCACTGCTATTCTAAAATACTGATACGCCCTCTCCCCCTCCCCTCCCGCCCCCGCGGCGCCCTCGCTTCGCCCGCCCGCCCGCCTCGGCGCCTCGGGCGTCGCCTCAAATCCAATTTCTCACCTCTAAAGAGCTCATAACTCGCCGCGCCCGCTATTTATTGAGTAACTGGAGTCGACTGTTTGCCCAACCGGCGCCGCTCCCGCGCCGCCCTCGGCCCCGCCCCCTCGCCGCATATTCATGGCGAAATATGAGCGCGGTGTCGTCCTCCCGCCCCCCCCCTCCCCCACCCCCGCCGCGCCGCGCCGCGTCGAGCCGTGTTTATATTGGATATTCAGTTTTCGCAGCCGCGGGCGGGGAGGGCGACGAGCTGCGAGGGAGGCGAGGCGCTGCGCAAAGCGCCGTGGGCAGCGCGAGAGATGGCGAAAAGGCTGTGAAAGGGGGGATGGAGGCGCCAAAGCAGGCGAAAAGATGGGACAGTGGACTCCGGTTATAGTGAATTCGGATATAGTGAACCGTCGGTTATAGTGAACTGGTCCCGTTTTACTTACATTACAAATAAACATCAGAAGATTCGGTTCAAGTGAAACTGAACCTCGGCTATTGTGAACAGAGAGAGCGCCAACTCTGGCTGAACAATGATCTAGAGAAATTACTAATGAAAAATATACGAATCAAACAACTGAAAATAAGTGAATTTTTAAAGACAAATGAAGATATTGAAATTTTCATTTCGCGCTATTAATGAATTTTGCTGTACCTCTATACTAAAAAAAATCAATCATTGTGGAGATAATCAATTTAATTTTGACACCTTCGGCTATAGTGAACCAATCATGTAAGAAGTTCGCTATAACCGAAGTCGACTGTATAAACAGCAACGACGCGACGAGAGGTCACATGAGGTGGAGGAATGAAAAGAGACAATAGTGCGAACAGGAAATTGTAGATCAAAACGAGAGAGGTGGGTCAGTGAAGTGATCACCGATAGCCTGGCAGGATTGGTAACAGGATCCCATGGAGAGGAAGAGAATGATGGAAAGAAGCGACGGTCACGAAGAAACAGCTGTGGCTTAGGGAGCGCGGAGGGCGACGACGGCGGCGAGGGCGGCGGGGGCGGCGAGGGCGGCGGGGGCGGCGGGGGCGGCGGGGGCGGCGGGGCGGCGGGGCGGCGGGGCGGCGGGGCGGCGGGGCGGCGGGGCGGCGGGGCGGCGGGGGCGGCGGGGGCGGCGGGGCGGCGGGGCGGCGGGGCGGCGGGGGCGGCGGGGCGGCGGGGCGGCGGGGCGGCGGGGCGGCGGGGGCGGCGGGCTCGCGCAAACAGAGGGCGCCCGCCTCAGCGAAGGCGCAGACGTGGGGGGCGTGGCCCGCCCCTTGCGGCGGAAGGGTGGGACGGGCGCAGCGCGCTTCTTCTGCTGCATTGCCAGGGCACCTGCCTCCAACCTCGCGTACGCGGACGCCTAAAGCACTATTCTCCTTGGAGGAAATGCGACTATTGAGTGCGAGTCATTGGATATTTCGAGGTATCTAAAGAAAAGCCACTAAAACAATTTTGTCTTTTGACTATCATCGACGTACCACTAACGTCGATGAACAAGAGACCAAGTGTGGGCGGAAAGAACTTAAATGTATCATTCTGATCGCACTAGTTGAAATGTGCATTCTCCGTTGAAATATGTAGCATATAAGAAAATAATCGCACTCCGTTTGTAAAAGTTATCTGTTTTTGTAGAAATGGCGATATTAAATTTTATTGATACTTGCCATTCGTTATTTTATTGAACTTCCAAAATCAGTTTCTAAAAATATACACGGTTCTGAATACAAAAATTGATGCAGAAATCCTTAAAAACTTAGACTGATTTATGTGTAAGGAAAACAAGTTTTAAACCTTACTTAATAATTATGTAAAAGAAATGTGGAACTTAACATAATGTGTAGTGATGATATTGTTTAATTATCATGGAATAAATTTAAACTTCCTGATGGTCCGAAGAAATTATCCAATCCTCGTGAACGATATAACAGGTCAGTGACTTCTACCATAAAATTTCTCAAAATTCCAAATCCTTGTATGGCCAGTCCCTCTCCTAAATTTTCCCAGTCTAAAGTATTTAACATTTACTCACTAAAATTCTCGAGTTTTCTGTTCCGAACCTGCAATAAACTATATCCACCGGATCTCGAAGAATAAACGCCCAATTTCATTACTCTCCAGAGCTCGTTTACAGCCACACGGAGCATTCAGCCCACGTGAGCATGGGAGACCCGGACATCGCTTCGGGACGGGGGGAGGGGGAAGCAGCCATGAGTACCACACACTAAACCGAACGATGTCAACGAGAAATCCGTGAAATAATAAACGCATTTCATAATAAAACTTTTTAAAAGCACTGCACTGAAAAACAAATAATGTGTTTATTCTATATGTAAATTGTACATACTGTATTTATTCTGCATGTAAGTTGTAAATGTGGCAATAATTGGCATTCGAAAATGTGCCGGGAAAATAAAAATCTTTTCTATTTACAATCTTAATTTTTTTTCATTCACTTAGTACAAAGAATAGAGTTTGAAAATTATATTTGGACATTTTATCCGAAATATACGAAAGTGCTCCTGATATCCGAAAATGTTTTCTGGCCAAGTGCTCATTCTCAACCGGTTGCTACTTTGCCTTGCCACCAGACGCACCCAACTGTATTTTTCTTTCATTGTCTACTACTTCTTTGAAAATTCCAGAAAATATAAGATGCGGGTTGTTTGTGACATGTGGGTGTAATTAGTGTTTCAACTACTTATGTTATGAATCCCGTAAGTGTACTGCACGTTTTATCCCGAGAGGTGGCGATTTTTTTTCATCTCTGGAAGGCGAGACGTACACGTGGGCTAGAGGAAGGTTCTCCCTGCAGGCTCGTGCATCGCCGCACCCGGGGCGAGGACGAGGAAGGAAAAGTCGCGCGCAATCCTTGGCGCCAGGATTCTACCCCTAGGATGACATGGCGCAGCCCGTCCGTTTGGGCTCACTGTCGAGAGGGGGGAGGGGAGGGGAGGGGAGGGGGCTGGGCGCCGATCGACAGCCTCCTCCGCCCGCGCCGCCCGCCGCGGGAACAAAGCTATAACTCCGCCTTTTATGTGGAATGGCGAGGGCGCGGGGTGTCGCGTCGTGACCAGAGAGTACTTAAATTCCCGGGCGGGATGTTTAAATCTCCTAATGGGCGTGCGCACCTGGCGCGGCCTGACATGCGGACGCGACCCTCGCACCTGTACGCCCGCTCACGCCCCGAGACCCTCGCCCTCGCCCCGGCCCTCACCCGAGATCGGGCATTCACCCATTGTTCTCTCTCTCTGCTCGATGTGGCTTCATATTCACATTTTACGCGCGACCCGAAATCAGGTGCAAGGCGATAATCTCGTTTGGCCCGATGCGACGTACGAGTATTTTTCCCGTGTGCATCTACACAAAAGTGAATTAGTATTTTTATAAATTAATTATAAACTAATTAAACCTAATAATGTATGTATTATTTTTTTAATAAATAAATTATTAATAATAAAGAATTTACTGAAGTTCATTATCTTGGGATTTTCATTGGAAAATAAAATATGACAATTCAAAAGCGAGAGTCAAGGGAATTTTGTCAGGACGTAGTCCCGTAAGTATCTCGTCATACATTGATGTACCAAATACACAATCACTTCGAAAACCATGGCACTCTCGGCATTCCATGATGGTCATGTGTGCATTCTTGTTTCTACAATCCTACAGCAATTTTTTCACGTCGTTGCTACCCACGCTACCACGGGATGATAATCGCCGAGTTAGAGATAAAATTACAGGAAATATTCGAGCATATGAAACAGATCTAACAAGCAACCTAAAAATGTGAAGAAAAAAAACATTTGAGAGAGAATGCAAAAGTGCGGAACGGAGCACAGACAAAACTCTGTCATGGTGATATGTAAGCAATATGACGCGAAGTGTGAAACTTTGGCGTGGGCGCGCAGGAGCTGCAGCAGCCGTTGAGTGGAGAGGAGTGCCCACCGCGGAGAGCCACTCATGCGGCGGAAAAGAGCAGGAAGCGAAGGGCTGCCGCATATCGCCTGTTCCACCCACGCCCCAACTCACCGACCCGCCCCCGCCCTCGCCCCAGCCGCCGCTCCAGCCGCCGGCGGCGGCGCTGCAGCCGGCCATTAGGCGTCGGCCGGGCAGGTGGCGGCGGGGCGTGGGAGGGGGCGGGGCGGGCGCTGACGATAATTGCTGCGGAGAGCTCCTCGACCGCCGCTGCTGCCATCTGCCGCCTCCCACGCCACTTGACGCGCGCACTCCCCTCCGCCCGCGCGCCATCCACGCCCGCCCCAAACTGCCAAGATCCTTATCCGAAGTACGCTTCATCTCCGTCATTTGAAAAAAACAACTGAATTCATTGTCTATTTATTTAAAACTACTCAAAATCTTCCTTATAACTTCAGTTTTTTTCGGGGGGGGGGGCAGCTATAGATACAGAGTCCGACTGACATGATGTGTTCTTATGTTTTTCATGAATTTTGAATTCAAAATATTGCTTTTGTTTATAGTTATTTATTACGTATTTCATTAGGCTATTGAATGGCATTGGTTCTTCAACAACTACATTTGTGAATATGCGTCGACGGCTTGTGAGGGACTGAGGCCCCAAAAGTTCCTCTCCCTTTGGTCTCGCCACTGTGAGTCCTGATGGGATGTCTTCTCATCGGTGGCTACGATTCACAAAATATAAAATCGACGCTTAATCAACGGCACCACTACAACAGAAGAAATATTTATTGTTGCGCTTTATAAAATTATAGTGTCAAAAGATTGAAATAAGAAGCCAAAGTAATTCGAAATATTATTTAATTGAATAAAAACAAGTAAAGTTTGACTTAATGTTTAAGACATTAAAGATTTGATGAAATTGAAATAAAGTGAAAAGATCGATAGGGGTAAAGGTTTGAGAAAATTCACTCTAAATGACAAAGTAAAATCATAATATAAAAAGAGAATAAAAACATAGGATATTTAAAAAAATCAAATTTCTTTGCTTCAGATGAGAAATCTCTTTGAGCAATACAAACATCTAGCGAATATTTCGGATGATATGATTTTTTGCTGAAAGCGTGCACTGATTATAATTTACAAAAATAATTACGAACACTATAATGACTATGTGTGCACCTGAATTCAGAAAATGCTCCAAGAGCATTCCGTGCCGCCCAACTACAGTACACAGCAGCGGCAAGTACGCTACACGTGTCTTGGGAAGTTAGGGTCAGTTGCACTTCGCTCGTGTCCACTGTGTTCACTATCTGGCAGTTCAATGGCTAGCATCGAGTTTCACTGCAAGAGAAACTCTGTCGGCCGTCCAAGCCAGTACAAAAACAGCATTCAAGCATTTAAACAACGTTTGAGCCTCGCCCCGTTCTCTATTCTCCCCCTATCTCCTCCAGCTGGCGCACAGCGTCTCGCCCACCTGTGCTGCGTCCTCGCTGATGGCGCTGCCCGTGACGGCCAACGCAGGCCGCGAAGAATGCGGCGGAGGCAACTGCAGCAACGACCGCCCGGCGGCGTCCATCCGCCCGCGCCGCCCATCCGCCCCCGCCGCATACTTCGGGGCGCGCCCGTAATGACGGCGCGGGGGCGGGGCGGGGGCGGGGCGGGGTGGCGTGCGAACCGGCGCCTGGGCGCGCGGGTCGTTACCGTCCGCCCATAACCATCAGCGTAACGACGCGCCCGCGATCGCAGGGAGAGCCCAGAGGCCGTCTCCGTCGCGTACCTCATAACCGGGCGGGGCGGAGTGAGCTGGGCGGGGCGGGGCGGGGAGGAGCGGGGCAGAAGGAGCTGGGCGGGGCGGGGCGGGCGGGGCGGGGCGGAGCGGGGCGGAGTGAGCTGGGCGGGGCGGGGCGGGGCGGGGCGGGGCGGGGCGAGCGGCCCCGCGGGAGCTTTGGCGAGGAGCGCTCCCCCGGGGCGCCCCCACCGCCCGACGGCTCTCCGCGTCGGGATCGCGCAACGGCCGACGCGTGACGGCGTCGGCGAAGGAGCGAGGGCTGCGGAGCGGACACGCAACGAAACTGCACAGAAACAGAAATTCACATTTCAAAAGTCCAATCCGCTCATTTACATTTTTCATAAATAAGTTACGTTCATAAGTCGTTCAAATAATTAAAAACCCAACATGTAATTAATACTTTAACTCTTAGCGTGATTCACGAATTTTTTTAGAAATGTGTGAAGCCCGGCATACACGGTACAGTTTTCGTGGAGATTCTCATACAGTTTCTATACACGAACTTCAAGATCACAAACTACAAGCATAAAAGCGAAAAGTCGCGCATACACGGTCTGTACGTTTTCTGCACGAATCGCCACTCGCCGCTACGGGTCTAAAGAGAAACAACTGAATTGCGCCATCCGAGTACTGTCAGTGGTGATATTTCTGTGTGAGAGTTCTGGCTATGATCGTTATTTGGGATTAGGAGCGTAGAGAATAAAAATAAGAAGGCAGGAAAAGGATGTTTATCACAATATATCACTTCACACAATCACACTTGGACACACCTAACCACAAAATCAAAATGACAGATTACCGTTAGTGAAGGATTTCCGCGCTAGAAGCGCTTGAGTGAAATTGTATACTTTCTGCATTTAAAATTTTGAACATGCTCATATAGAAAAGGTGCAGTCTGGACTGCACGTTTTCTGTACGTCCAATCTGCACGAAAACTGTCGTGTGTACCGGGCTTGAAAAAATAAAATTAATTTTTTTACTCTGAATGTTAGTATTATGTTATGCTATACAGAAAGCTGCAGTAACACGTTATTTCTATGATATATTTATCTATGAAATCTTTATGTGCATAACAATTATAGATTTAAACTTAACTAATTAAATATATTATATCGATGGAGTAATACTGTCTAGGGTAGTATTCCGGCTTGGGAACGTCTCTAGTGCCCCAGCGTGTTCTGCTCCCAGCTCCGGCGTGCGCTAACCTTGAGTCCCTCAAGCGCTGCATGAAGTGTGGCGCGGGAATTCTCGCAGTCGGATGCTGCGCCCACGCATATCGCCCCCGCGCCGTGTGGTTCCGGCCCCGCCCCCGCTCCGCTCCTCGCCCTGCCGCGCCGGCCACATAACAACGCGCGCATATTCGCCACGATCCAGCGGCCGGAATCCGCGCCCATCGCCGCTCATGGCCGGAAATAACAGGGCGTGCGCCGTCTTTTATTACCATATGAAAGCATCGGAAGAACGCGTTTCAATGGCGGCGGGGCCGCGGCCGCCGCCGGCCGGAAGCGCAGCGGCGGAGCTTCCGGCGGGCGCGCCCGCAACCCCCGCCTCGCCCCCGCGACCTCGCCGCCCTCGCCCTCGCCCCCGCCCCCCCCCCCGCCGCCCGCCGCGCGCGATCGCGCGGAAAATTATGAGGCGGCGCAGGCGGGCAGAGTAGGGCGAGCGCGAGGCCGGCCGCGCTGGGAGGCGCACCCACCAAGCCACCGGAAGGAGTCGGTGGTACAACGGTTAGCCTACCGGACTGTTGTACCCAAGTTTGCGGGTAACAACCCGATCAATGCCGTGGATTTTTAAGGGCGAAAAAAACCTTTCGTACGTCTTCCTTCGGAGTGGAAGTAAAGCTGTCTGTCCCGTGTAGTAGATTTAATGCATGTAAAATATACTCAAGCCTAAAAGAAGTATCTAAACTAAATTCAAATCGTCTGTTTCGTTGCCCAACATAATACCTCCGTTCTTCGCTTCATGGTGAAAGGTGCGTAGTGAAATCAGACGGAAGAGCGGGCCTGAGGGCCACCACGTAAAATAAGGCATTAACTATCTAACGAACTCAACTCCGGCAGGGTGAGCGTATGTACGGAAAACTTCGGCAGCTACTTTAAAAATAAAAGAAAGCTAGACCTCTCTTGCTTCAGCGACATCAGGTGGTGAGAGAAGGAACTTAATTTGGACTTTTTTCGGTCAAAATCGACAAAATTTGTTGCTTTCAGATTGAGTCAGTTGGCGTAGGCCCGAAGTATAATTGTTATCGATTATTATTATTATCAAGAGCGCGCACATTTTTAAAAAAATATTATTCCTTCCCGCGGAAACGCTTTGCTTTTCTGCCACTGGCTGCTTGGTGGTTCTTTAATTCGCCGCATGATGCAGCTGAAGCAAGAGGGGTCCACGATTTTTTTTTCAAGTAGCGCCAGTCGTTTTTGGTACATTTCCTCAACACCGGAGTTGAGTCTCCTTCCTGTACACTTCGTGGGCAGCCCTGCCTTGCTCTTCGCAGATCTTCCTTCCGTCGATGGTTGCTACAGAGAAACGTGGGTTTGCGATTATTTCTTGAAAAATCCGAGCGAAATAAAAGTTTTATCGTGAAAAGAATGTAATGATAGACTATTCTAGAGCAAACTACTCATTTCTCTATTGAATTTATTTTTTATTACACCTTGTTCTTTACGAAATGAATTGTCTTTTTTTTTTCTTGAGAACAACTGACTATTAGAATTGTTCCAGATTACACCAAATTCTTCATTTATAAAGAGATTTTAGGAGAGCGACCAATTTTCATGGGATTTTTTTATATTTTTTAAAATTATGTTAATTCAATTAATATACAGAAAATTTTCATTTTATACTGTTTAAGACATACTTAGCCGGCACTACGCTACATGCTTGTTCAATAAGTTGAAGTCGTTTGTTTTGGAAGAGGGTGGTAGATATTTTTGAAAGCTTTGTGCGAGTTGGAATCTGGCTCCAGCATTGCCTTCCATTCGCGTCCACTTAAAGGTCCACGGTTCGTGAGCATGTCCATTGGATATGCATTCAGGAAGTGGGAACATATAACTGACATTGTGCGCACTAGAAATTTGTTCAGCTGGTTGTGATTCCATATAATTATCTGAACAAGAGAGGGCACATTGTATTCTCCTCCGGAAACATAGAATGATTGTGAAATGCATTCCCAAACGAGTGGTATCATAAAAGATCCTATGACACAGCCTAATTTATGAGCGGGCGTCGAGTCAGGAACGCAAAGAGCAGGAATGCAAGAGCAGCAATTCACTTCCATTCTCCCCCTCTCGTTCCTTTCTTCAGTTCCAATGAGAGTGTCGCTTCATTCTTGTTACGCTCTAAATTAAAGAGGACAATCCGCCCGGCGACTTTGACTGAAAATGATGGAATCGGTAGCTCTTTCGCTTTTCATCCCGGCATTCCCGGGCGGCGTTCACGGCGCCAAGGAACGAATACCTGGCGCCCTCCCCTCCCGATCATAAGCGCTCGTAAATAACCGGCGCCTGTGACCATCGGCGCCGCGACGCGCCGCGCCGCGGCGGGGCCTCCTGAGGCGTCGCGGCGCCGGCGCCGGCGCCGCGCTTAATGGCGGCGGCGCGCTGCGGCAGACTCGCGGTCTGGCACGGCCCGCGCCGGCACGCCCCCTGCGGCACACGTGCCGCCGCCGACGGCCAGCGGCCCCCGACCACACAAACCCAAAGGCCATTTTTTTTCCTATTTGGCATCGTTCTTTTTTCGTATGCCTCCTTTGGCATACGTTCATCTTTTTTCCGTATGCTTCTTTCGCATACAATCATTTTTTTCGTATGCTCTTTGGCATACGTTCTTTTTTTCGTATGCCTCCTTTGGCATACGTTCTTCTTTTTTCGTATGCTTCATTTCGCATACGTTCATTTTTCCGTATGTCTTCTTTCGCATAAAATCATTTTTTCGTATGCCTTTTTTGGCATACGTTTTTTTTTCGTATGCTTCATTTCGCATTTTTTCGTATGCTTCATTTCGCATACGTTCATTTTTTTCCGTATGTCTTCTTTCGCATAAAATCATTTTTTCGTATGCCTTTGGCATACGTTGTTTTTTCGTATGCTTCATTTCGCATACGTTCATTTTTTTCCGTATGTCTTCTTTCGCATACAATCATTTTTTCGTATGCCTTTGGCATACGTTGTTTTTTCGTATGCTTCATTTCGCATACGTTCATTCTTTTCCGTATGACTTCTTTCGCATACAATCATTTTTTCGTATGCCTCCTTTGGCATACGTTCTTTTTTCGTATGCTTCATTTCGCATACATTCATTTTTGTGTACTTTCTTTGGCATACGTTCATTTTTTTCGTGCGCCTCCTTTTGCATACGTTCATTTTCTCACATGCCTATTGTTTAGTCTATCTATGCCTAGTGCTTTGTTAGTATTTCGCTTTATTTACTTTTCTGCAACAAGACAGTTAGTGAAATTATGAATTGGACGAAATCGTAACTTAATGGATCTATTGTTGTTTGTATTGTCGGCGCCTATCTTTACCAAAATCCTAATTTTACAACATCGCAGAAATGTTTTGTTTGGCAAAACCTTGTATTATGATTCACAGGTTTGTAGATTAATCTTCGCAGCAGACTAAACTCCTGTACATTGGAACCCACTGGGTTGCTTTGATCTTTTGATTGTTGAAAGTTTAATGAGGATTTCAGAAAAGCTAGAAAATTTTGGTGGCACATGTTTTCTCTTCACAAAACTCGTGTTCACTTCAAAAGAGAAAGATGGGTGGATTAGTTTCTCGTAGGTCGAATGCGTTAATATTACTACAGTGATTTGCATAATCACTGAAATATGTCCTTCCGATTCTTTAATGCGACTCATCAGTGGTTGCACAAGAATTAAATCTAATTAGAAACAATGTATTATACTAAAATTTACTTGAATCTAAGAAGCCGTGAATGTTTTGTAACGACAAATTTGAACATTTTAAAGCCCCCCTTTTCCGTTCCAACTTTTCAATCCTACCAGAAACATTATAAGTTCTGATCTTCTCATCGCATTGTTCATAAGGGAATCTTCATTTTTCACTGACGTCGAAAGAGGCGGTAGTTATGTGCAGCATACAGGGGCATGTGCTGATTGATGACAAAAACCGCTCATTCCTTTGTGTCAGCACTGTCATGCGTCGGGCGCCGGCGCTGCGTGCCACGTGTGGGGCACGTGTGTGTCCGCGTGCCTGCGACGTGACGCCGTGCGCCTCCACCCTCTCAGATACCCCTCTGACGCCCGTGACGGCCCCCACCCTTGAGCGCCGCCGGTTCCAAATAATCGCCCCCCCCTTCACCAGGTTTTTTCCACAAGGGAATTTATTGCGTTAATATACACGCGCGGGGAATGAGTTATTTGTTTCCCGCGATAGTTGTGTTGCGAGCGGACGCGAGACCGTACAGATGTTTTATAAGGTTTTATAAATCCGGAAGGAAATTTATAACGCCGCGCGGGTCGTAACCTGTTCAACGTGAGAATAAGGCAGCCCAGTGGGAGGGACCATCGCTCAAATTCCTTTTACACGGCGTCTACACCTTTAGGACGAAGGGAAAACATATTTAGCCGACTCTTTGTCAAATACAGAGGCCATAAAGGCTCCGAGTGGCGGGGAACAGTTGATCTAGGGGCCACCAGAGAAGAGAGGCTGAGAGTTGGTGGAGGACGTTGTCAAGTCTGCTTTTAATTTTAGAGACAACATATCTGTATAATAATATTAAATTATTAATAATAATAATATTAATATTATTAATAATAATAATATTAATAATAATAATAATAATAATAATAATAAAATTGTCAATACAAGAAATCCAAAGATATTAGACAATTACAATTTTTGGATACTTTCATCAAAAAAATAAACTTTATCAAAATGCCGATTATTCCTTAACATACAATTCCATCATATGAGCGATTATTAAATTAACATTTGTTTTTTTTTTTCAATATAGAAGAAATAAAATAGTTTCTTTCACAATATCTCAGACAAATGTATATTTCCTTATTGAAACTGATTGTTTTTAGATTTATGTAATATACATTATTTTTCATCATTTCTGTAACATTAATTCATCTCCTTCACTTAACTGCGATGGATCCATTACTTTTGCTATTTGACATCAGACACCAACATAAAAAGTATTTGTTCCGCTATAATGTACAGCTACGAACAAAAGATTGACCCTAGCCATTTTCGTTTGCCAACTGAATTTAGAATAGCAAAACATGGAGTCGAAAGTTACTGTATTTTTTTTTTTCGTTGTTTTGCAGGGTTTCTACTCGTAAAGTAGATCGCACTCATAGTGACGGCAGTAAAAAAATAAATATTTGAAATTTGTATATAAAGGAAGTGGATGTAGATGTGCCCCAAATACCCCGCTAATCCGCAACAAGCAGCCCTCAGCCACTGGGGGAACTATTCCTGGCGCGGCGCGGCGAGGCGAGGCGCACCACGTCGAATGTCACCAAGCAAATAGAGGCGACACGTCGCGACGTGGTTAAGGCGGCGGATCAACTTCTCAGCCGCCGCCGCCGCCGCCGCCGCCGCCGCCGCCGCCGCCGCCGACGACGACGACGACGACGACGACGACGGGGCGACGTGTCCCGTGGGCGCTCCTTGCTCCTGCCAACCCCGACCCTTTCCCCGCTTCCCTCAGCAACACCAACCGCACCCCGCTCCACTCCACCCACCTCCTCCCACGTCCCGCCTATGGCTCAGGGCATTAACTAATGTCACTGCAGTGCTTCTGAGGGAGAGGTCCTACTTTCGAGTCCCCAAAGTGGCAAGATTTCCGACACTAGCTTGTCAGCTAGGTCGAATTCAGTCGCTGTCTGGAGGAGAATGCTAGCGGCCGGCTGCTTTGATCGGTAGGTTTCAGTGGTTTCTCCGATCAACACCAGGCGAATGCCCGATCAGTACCTTAACAAACGGGCCACGGAGCGCACGCGATCTTTCCTTCTTGTTCCTTGTCCTATCCATAACCCTTACTTACACTTAGACTTACATGCGCTACCACACACGCCAGAAGACATGTGAGGAGCTTAGAACGTGTCTTGGGTGGGGCGGTGTCCCACTGATGGGAGATACCTAGTTGGGGTAAACCCCGCTAGTCCAAGCTACATCGGCGCCACATCTCGCTATCCAGAGGGGGGAAGATCATCGCCACCTCCCGAAGAAAACGCATGCACTACACTTACAGGACTAAAGACCTTAGTAGCTGACGCGCCCGGAATCAGTAACAAGCTTCGATCCACCAACCGCACAGCCCCGCCCAACCTCCCCGCGCTCCACCTCCACCTCCTCCGCTCCGCTGAGCGTCGCCCCGGGCGGGGGCCGTTGGCAGGCGCACAAGGGCGGTGCGTCGCCCGAGCGCAGGCCTTGGCCTTGGAGCACGCACCGCACGCACCCGCGCAGCGCCACGCAGCGCCGGCTCTGCACTCGGCCAATTCGGAGTTTTAAGACGTGCACAGTATTCAATTCTCCCCATAGCACGTCATACAAGCCTTTTAACTGTTTTTCACGTAACTAACTAAATAAATAAACGTGCATTAGATACGCGAAAGAGACTGCGCATGCGCAGTTAGGTCATCTACGCGTACGATCCCTGTTAACAAATATCGATTATAATTTTTAGCCCAATGCGAGCTGAACTCACGACCAGAAATGTACTGTGAGCGCGTTATTCGTCTGTTTCATTGGTTTTATTGTGTGATTTCTTACATAAAATATAAATGAAAATATTTTTGGCTGAGACCTCCTGTCGAAAAGTTAGGAAGTCAATGTTTTTGAGACGGCATTCACTATAGCAGTCTCTCTCTCCTGTGTGACGTCACCGAGTGCAGAGATTGGGCGTGCGAACTCTAAATGATGGACAAGGAACTTCTTATTGTGGGATTATTAGAACGTCATGTTTGTTTCTGAAGGTGCTCGGGACACACTGAGTTGTGAAGTAGTCTGGACATGTAGACCGGAGTTGCGGTCTGAACTGCTTCCGCCAGGAGGTTCTTGTCAACTCATATATTTGTTTGTTGTGAGGTTCACTTCAAGCCCAAATAAATAATTGAAAATGGTAGTAACTCCTCCTATACCACCATTCTATGGATCCGTATTCCTCGCAGTGCGTGGAAGTTGCCTCCTTGAAATTTTCGGACATGACGTGCTATACAAAAACGTGGATTTCTGCTATAATCGTCTAAAATATTTTTTAATCGTTTTAAACACTATCCAAGTGAGTCAATTGCATGAGGAATTTGCAAAAAGATTTTCAGTATTCGATAAGGGACATGGTATTTGATAAAACGATGGTTTATTTGTGGTACAATATTTTATTATGACATTCTATACATAGAAGGCTTTACATAGCACAATCAATCTAAAAAATACTGGAAAAATCTCCAATAATGAGCGAGTGCTTTCCTCGATCGATGCTCGAAAATAAATGACTTTTGGATTCATTTTCTCGGAAACTCAAGAAGAAAGCATTAAACCGGATCATCTATCACAAGGGTTCACAGCCGGCACGCCTCGGCACTTAAGAGCTCGCCGCGCACGGAATTTCAAATGGAGCACACAGATTGATGATAAATGACCGAATAATGCCGTTACATTATTGCCCTCTAATCTATTCCTTTAAGCACGAGTATTATACATCATTCTTAAGTTCCTCACGGAATACGTCAGCATAAGGCAAATTTGAATCAGTGACCATCATAGATTGTAAAGATTTCATACGTCGTTATTTCCACTTCAGTGTTCAGACTTCCGATAAAGATTGTGATCTGTTGATTGAAAGAAATGTGTGGCGAGCCTGAATGCATAACAGTACCAAACAAAATATATGTACACAATGGTAAAGGACAAAATTCATATGTGACTCACATCTGTAACCTGTCTTGATACGCACCTTTATCGCCATTACGTCTACCTGGACTCATTTTCTTGGAGTATAGAAGCATAAAGGTAGAGTTCTTCGAGGCCAACTGCATGAAACGAGAGCTGTATGTGTATGAGCTGTTTGACGTCTCTCGACCAACACGCCGCAATCTCCCCAAATGCTTCGCAATGGACTCAGCGGCCTCGTACATCGACACGCGAAGGCTGACGTCACACGCCCGCAGCAGCTGCCGCGCGGCCCCGCCCCCAACACCCCCTCCCCCTCCCCCCTCCCCCTCTCCCCACCGCGTTCGCCAGCCATGTCTGCTCTGCCAAATAAATGTGATAGTAGTAGCGAAGAAAACCAAAAGTATCTGTAAACTCTGACACGCGGCTGTCATTATTAATACAAAGAGCGAAGCAAGTAGGCAGATAAGATGCATTCGCTGTGGTGGCGGCGAGTACCTGTGGGCAAAATGCAGTTTCATGGACATGGAGACATGACTCATTATAATTGAGTTCCGCGTGTAGTCTCAAACAACATCTACGTAGACGGCTGGTTCCATAAGCTTGACCACCATTTCACAATCAGTAATCATTTCCCTTCACGTAATTATTATCGATATCACTACCAAGAATACCACTTCTGCCAATCTCGCCTAACAGGAATATTATCTGTCGTAACATTATCATGTCAGTGCTGAATAATGACATCGCCATCCAACATTAGTTTAAATCACGTCACCGTTACTACCGCTAAAGATGTTTCTTTTCCCAGTCAGTAGTGTCTTCGTAGTCACTAATACCCCACTTTTCTAGTGGTAGCCTTCACCATCATCACAACCACGCCTACTACAACTCATTTATCCTCACTATCACCTCGAAACCACACTTCCTGTGTCTTATATCAACAGCGCATTAGCTAGGTACTTTGGACACGGCCTCCCTCCGCATGTCGGTCGCGTCACGATGGCCGCCTCCGCCTCCGCCGCCTTGAAGCCCCCGCCGCCGCCGCTGGCATGATTTGCGGCGCGTGAGATCACGCCGCTCTAAATGGGGGCTATTGTTAACCCCGCGCCGGGCCGGAGGCCGCGTTTGATTAACACAGACATTAAAATACGGAGAATGCGGCGGCGACGGCGGCCGTCAGTGCCTGCAGCAGCAGCTCCGCGTTCGCCCGAGTGCCGCCCGCGGGCAGGCCAACGCGGAGGTGGCACCGACCCCCCCCCCGGCACCCGACGCCCGCCACGTCGAATTACGCGCAAATTAATCGGCGCTCATAAATCGTTAAAGAAGCACTCGAAAACGAAACAAAGCGGGCTAATTAAAAATGAGCGCTATGTGCAATTTCCGCGCAGATAAATCAGGCGGCGCCAGGTGGAGGGCGGCGGCGGTGGACGGATCGGCGACGGCGCTGTCCGTCCGGGGCCGTCGCATCGCGTCGCGTCGCGTCCAGCGCGCGGTTTATGAGCCGTCGCGCGCAGCGGATTTAGAGGCGCGCGGACGGACAGCGACACGCGCGGACGGCGGGGGCGGGGCCGCGCCGCTGGAAAAATTCATCTGTCCTGCGGCCGCGCCCCGCCCCGCGCCGCCCCCCCGCTGTCCGGCGGAATGGCGACGTGGCGCTTCGTGTAGCGAAGCCGCCAGCCCCGGTTGCTCGCTGGCGCGGAATCATCGTTAGCATATTCCAGCAGTTGCGTCCGTGTGCACGCGTCCCGCTGCCCGGGCTGATACGCGGCTGCGTTATTCAACCTCCTATAAAGCAGCTAATGTCGCATTCGGGAATTTAAATAGCGGAATACTCTCCCACTTTTGCTCTCCCTCAGTATGTTCGTACATGACTCTCTGCTAATAAGTAATCCGCTAGGTTTTTGCTCAATGTTAACTCAGCTAATTATAGAATGCCAGAACGCACAAAATAAGCTTCTGAAGTTATCTTTTTATATATTTTGATGACACTCACTGCAGTTTGCCATGGCATGTCCTACTTGTAACAAAGATCGTCTAAAAATTCAACTTAAAAATAACCTCAACTCGCATAACATATCATTTAGTTATAACGGTTCTTGCAGCTGGCACAATTGTATGAAGCATTAAACGCACTGTGCGGAACGAAATGTGGTTGAATATCTGGCACGAATATTTTTATTGCGTCTTAGACCTTGTGTGTATTTTCAGACCACAAAATATTCGTCTCTTATCTTTCTGAACCCTTCTCTTGTCCAGCAGAAAAAAACCGGGAGCGGTAGCTCATTGCATCAACTGATGTCACTGCAGCGCCTCTGACCGGGAGATCCTAGGTTCGAGTCCTAACGGCGGCAGGATTTTCGACATTAGCTTTTAAGCTAGGTCGAATTCAGTCGCTGTCTGGAGGAGAGTTCTAGCGGCCGGCTGCTCTGATCGGTAGTTTTCCGTGGTTTCTCTGATCAACACCAGACGAATGCCGGAGCAGTACCCTACCAAACGGGCCACGGACTGCGCGCGATCTTTCCTTCCTCTTCCTTGTCCTATCCTCTCCTCTTACACTAACATGCACTACACTACCACATATTCCGGGAGACCGGTCGGGAGCTTAGAGCTTGTCCCGGCTGGGGCGGTGCCCCGCTGGTGGGAGAGTCCTGGTTAGGGGAACCCCCGTTAGCCGACGGTAGGTCGGCGCCGGATCTCGCCACCCTGCTGGGGGAGATAACCAACCAAGCAATCGAGCAGAAAAACGTCTGGACAGCCTGCGTCCAAAGATGGATAATCTAATATGTTTGCCTTGGGGCAAGCGCTCATTAAAGCACCGCAGGGGAAAAGCCGCGGTCCGCGCTCGGCCTCGTGGCGCTCATCGGCGGCCGTCCGTCGCGCGGCGCCTGCGTCGCGGCAACCCGCCGCGCGGCCGCACGTCCTCATAAAGCGGCCAGGCGCTCGTCGCGCGTCCGTCGCCGGGCCCGCCCCCCCCCCGGGGGATTAGAACGTCCCCCCCCGCGCGGCTTACCTTCCCGCTGATTGCCCCGCCCCGTCGTGGCCGGCCTCCGTCCGCGCCGCGCTCGTTCGTTAAACGCGCCATCAAAATAAACCCCCGGATTCTTCTCAGCAGAGCCTGCGCGCCCGCGCCGTTGGGGAAAAATCTGTCTTCGCGCCGTAGGGCGTACGTCATGGCGCCGACGTGCAACAAATACGCAAGATCAAAAAACATACCCGAGATCTGGAGGAATGAAAATGACTGTGTTCGAGGAAAGAAGAAACTCTGGCAATTGCCAGAAACATTCTGCGTAAAAACTTTGTGGGTGAGAATGACGATGAGAAGAGGTAGAAGTGGAGATGTGAAGAACAAACGAGTGTAGATTCAGCACGTTAGTTCAAACAACGAAAAAATCAGAAAAACATTGAAAACTATGAGAGAGAAAGGTTTCAGAAATAGAATGACGAGAATATAATATGCCGTTCATTTTCATTCAGTTTCATTTCATTCTGTTGTTCATTGCATTCAATGTGTTCTGTTATTAAAGTTGAGATTTTCAATAAATTCAATAAAATTATACAAAAATTTAACTATACGTTCGTCTGTTTTAGTTTTCATTGCGTATTTACTCAATGTTGTATGTACAGATGATTATGATTTAATCGTCCATTCACTGCAGACAATACTCATGTGAAAATATTTCCATGTAGAAATAGGAAGGAGATTGAAAAATCTAGCGTATAGCTTTCACCAAGCGAGTGAGAAAAGGAAAACTGTACATTAAACCAATAACATTAAAGAAGATAAGCATTTGTGTAGAAAAGTAACAAATCATTCATGCACATAGGAAGGTTGTTCAACGGTCGATAACAATATACTTAATGAAAGCCACTATGATGTGAAGAGCAGACATGTTCATCGCTAAGAGCAGCAAAAAAATACCCGCATACTTTTTGCACATCCACCAACAGTATTAGAGAGCCAGCAAAATGTCAATTTGCAAATGCCTTCGCGTGAGCAACTCTTTCTCGGAACTCCCGCTGATCTTCAAACCGCCGCTTCTGGAAAATTCCCTAGTACCTAAAACGGGCGGTTGGCGGCGCCATGCGCGCGGCGTCGTCCTCAAACGAAGTTCCAATTAAGACGATCATACAGCCGCGGCAACCCCTCGCCCCCCTCCCTCGCAGCCGGAATCACGCGAGGATCGCCCCTCCCGCCCTCCCGCCCTCCCGCCCTCCCGCCCTCCCGCCCTCCCGCCCTCCCGCCCGCCCGCCCGCCCGCCCGCCCGCCCGCCCGCACGCCCGACCACCCGACCACCCGACCACCCGACCACCCGACCACCCGACCACCCGACCACCCGACCACCCGACCACTCGACTGCCCTCGCCTGCCCGCCCGCCCGCACCCCCTCTCCCGCACGCCCGCCCCCCCCCCGCCCGCACGCCCGCTCGCCCCCGCCCGCCGCTCGCCCTCGCCCAGCCGCCGCCGCCGCCGACAAAAAGAAGCGCGCGGCGGCGGCACCCGAGCGGATGATATACTGTCATAACACGCGGCGCCCGCTTGTTTGTCTGCGCGACGCGACGCAGCCGCCTTTATGAGCGCTTATTACAACATCTCATTCCTGGCTGAGTTACGACGCCGCTCTTCGCCGCTATTAGTGTTGGCAGCCCTTCAAAGCGGGCGGCGCCGCGCGGCGCGGAGGCGGCGGCGCGGCCACTGGCGGGAAGCTGTCAGCGGCGACACGCTCATTTGCTCGCCGTCGCCATATTTAATAACCGGCAGCGCGAGCGGGCGGCTGCTCGGCCGCCGGGCTGTGCCAGACCCACCGCCGCCGCCGCCGCTGCGCCGGAAGGGGCCGGGGCTGTTTGCCGCCGGCGCTGACGAGCGTCGACGGCTAGGGTAAACGACGCGTCATAACACGCCCGACAGCTGACGGCGTAAATCCAGAGCCAACGAGCTCCCCCGCCGCCGCCGCACACTTGTCGGCTCGAGTTCGGATCGCCGCCTCTCGCCTCACTGGAGCCGCGCGGCCCGCAGCAGCCGACAGCGCTCATAACTCGGGCGCGCTGCTCGGCGGCCGATGACAAACGCGCGCCGCCCGCCGGCGCTAAGCCGAGCGGCGGATTCAGGCGCACGTAACACGCTCCACCGCTTCGACGAGCGACGGGTGCCTGTTTCCTGCACTTGACGTGTGTCAAAACTAATAATTCCGTCGTCGAGGCTCGGATTTACCAGATATGAAACGGAATACGTACTTCGTCTCTGCCACGAAAATACCAGTGTTTACGGAATGTAGTGTAGACATTCGTATCGCAGTCGTGCGATGCTACGGCGCTGTGTCTGGAGAAGATGAATTGGATGAGAGGCTTAATCAGCTTTTTCTTTCTTTCATGGGTTCCTGCGTATACCTCACTTCCTCCTGGGTCTTTTCATTACACTTTCATATCTACAGATCCTCCCACAGGACCCAACTCTAATAAGTAGCCAAGTCGTAATTTACAAAAAAAATTAAGTTTAAATACAATGTTATAGTGTTTTATTTGTTTCATTTACTGAATGCCTATGGGTTTTTTTTTCGAGATACGAGTATTTTTAGCATTTCCGCAAAATCTCTTTATCTATTCCATTTTCATTTAGTACATTTTTCATTACAATGGCACAAGCACGAAGACATTGTACACGTTGCATTTTCAACATTCATTAACTTAAAATTAGGGGATTCGAGACACGAAGGTAATAATTGCAAATTGCATATCCTGACTTCGCACGGCAGCTGAGTGATTCCAAAATTTCAATCCCCTCGATGCAGACACAGTTCTGAGAACGATGGAAATCTTAGCGCAACTATCACGTGAGCCACGGAATTGATGCAACCAGACTTCTTGTCAATCAAAACAGAATTTTTATTGACTAAAAGACTTCTACACTTAGTGTATTGAAAAATACACATTTAAACAGACTGAAATAAATGGATTCTTCGAATTGACAAAAAATGTGCTGCGTTGCTGGAGATATTTTGGATATTTTCTTCGGTCAGTTTTCTGACTTTAAATATCAACTAATTGCTCCTTAACGTCCTACAAAAATTAATCTCAAGAAATATACGAATAAATAAATCTATTAATATGTAAGTACATGCACGTTTATTAAATATCCTCTGAGCTGCGTTACTTTTCGCTTTTACATAAACTGCATATGGCAGAAACAACAGTAAATGAAGAGTTCAATCCTGAAATTGAAACAAACGAAACAAGAAATATGAATATTACTTTTTTTTATGTTAGACAACTTTCGTTCACGGTTATCAATTAATATTTCCGAACAAAATTCTTGTGATTGTGTGCAAAGCATGTCGACGTCCATGTAAAGCCAACCCCTTGTTCTTGTGTAGTTAGTTGGCCACTACATCGCAATCCCCTTACGGGAGAGAGATTTCCGCGAAGCGAGCGAGGCATTCAGAGCACCTTGTCCAGGCCCAGAGTGGCGCGCGTCCCTTATGGCCACGGAAACGCTCTTGGCTACATTGTAGTGTGTCTTCGACCTCCTAGGCATCGCCGTACTCGTCAGCGCTACCTCCGCCGCCACCACAGCCGTCATCGCCACCATCGCCACCACCATACCCACCGACACCGTCTCTTCCACCACCAACGCCACCACCACCACTACTTTCACCACCACCGCAACCGCACCACCTTAGTCACCGCCACCGTCAGCGCCACAGCACAGCAAAGCCCCCCAGCCACCGCCACCGCCACCGCCACCGCCGCCACCACCGCCGCCCCCAGTGCCGCCGCCGTCCCGCCCTGTCCGCGCACAAGACGAAGAGGCGTCCCTCGGCGGCGGACGCCTCCGTCCGTCTGCTTTTATGGAGCATCCGCGACCCGTCCGGCCTGATCCGGCCGCCGCGGCGCTCGCGAGATATGGCAGCAGCCTCCGCCCTGCCCCGCCCGATCGCCGGCGGCCGCGGCTTCTGCTGCAAGAAAGGCCGCGCTTCTTCTTGTTGCATCCGGCCTCTGCCTCCGATGTAAAAGCGCGCGGGACGAGACGCATTTCGCACCGCCAGAGCCTCGGCCGAGCACCGGCTGCGTTGACACGTGCTGGACGAGCGATGCTATCAGCGGACTACATATTGTGGAACCATTCTCCTCCCTGGAGGCTACACGCGACCCGCAGCTTGCGAAACGAGAGCACGAACGAATAATTCTACATGCGAAATCTATGCATCACGTGAAATTAGGATGGGGTGCTTTCCTAGGAACGGCGGTGCTTTCCTAGGAACACAGGAAAAATTACAAATAATAAATACTAAACTTCATTGTAATGTACTGTTAATAAATGGTCAGGTATTTTGAGTTCTACTAGAAAATGAATAAACATTAAAGATCCACCATCGAATTCATTACCTTCTTTGCGTTCGCACTGTCCAGTAAAAGCAAAATGTTATCGAACACTAATCCCAGGAATTGATTAAGACGTTGAAACATACTATCTATTATGTGAAAAGAAATTTTGAATGTGATATAATAAAGAAAAAAGAACCTTTTAATAGCTTGTAAAATAAAATTACTAACAGTTCCATGATAAAAACGTATTATAATTCTTATATTTTTAAATAAAATTACTAATATATTTTTTTTCTTTTCTTACAGGTAAGAATCCAGAAGCATAAGAGCTGCTTTCCATTGTGAAATATCTGGTCAGTTAAGTATAATGGATCGTGTCGTCATACTTCAATCGCACTACTTTCTGAACGTTTTTTTTCATTACGTTCAAAATCAGATTGTAATCATGCGGGAGATAAAGGGGAAGCATGAAATGATTCAGGAGTCCTGGGGTATAAAAAACCAAACCAAGGTGGAAAGAATAAGAGATAAGCAAAAATGCATTTCACTGAAATATTCTACGTCACATAACCCTGTGATATATGAAATATATTAGTTAGAGATGTTACGATGAACATTGTCCAGTTCAGTCCTCCACTCAGTAAACACTGTCCAGTTCAGTCCGCATGTGTTCGTACATAGCGTAAAAGTATTATCCAAAAAGTTTCAATCCTCGAAAGCAGATACTGGCTCACGTGGCTCAGAGGATCAGCGGTTGTCAATGGAGTGCCTCTGAAAGGGAGGTTCTGGGGTTCTAGCCCCGACGGTGACGAATTTCGACATTAGGTACATACGTCGAATCGACTCGCAGTCTCGAAGAGATATCTAGCAGCCGGCTGCTCTGATCGGTAGTTTTCCGTGGTTTCTCCAATGAACACCGGACGAAAGCCGGAGCAGTACCCTACCAAACAGGCCACGGACGCGATCTTTCTTTCCTCTTCCTTGGGCTTTCCTCGCCACTACTCTTACGTGCAGTACACTACCACACATGCCGGAGCTTAGAGCTTGTCGCAGCTGGGACGGTGCCCCCTGGCGGGAGATACCTGGGCGGAGAAAACCCCACAAACCTACGTATATGAAGGCGCCGGATTTCACTAACCAGCGGAGGAAGATCCAACCTCGTGATAAAAACATGCACTTCACTTACAGGACTAACGATTACAGCAATTGTCCCTCCCTAAAACACGAAAACCCCAATCCGCAGCTGCGCAGCGGGCGTTGGTCGGTGGAGGAGAGGGAGCGGATGCGATGAGCCGGGCGGGGGCGGAGGGTCCGTGCGGGCGCGCCCCGGGCAGGCCCTTGCTCGTACGGCCTCGCGATGAAGCCCTGCGACTCCGCGCGATGCCAGCCCAAAGCCCCTCCGGCGCACGCGGATACGCCCCCCCCCCAGCAACCCAAGACTCAGGGAGCAGGCGGTCGCCGCGCCGACGCCACGCTCGTTTCGGCATTCGATTGGGCTCGCGGGTGGACGAGCGGATTTCCCTGCGTTCTACAACAAGCAAGACTTGGATTTCAGCCACCATTCATACGCATTTGTTGGAAATAAAAAAATAATTTATAAAGGTGTGTATGTAATTAAAATCGTATTGGTGAGTTGAATTATAGCTGTTAATGTTGTTTTTGTGCTAAGTATAGTAGGACTATTACTAGTTTAAAATATCATTTTCTGGGGAGGACAGTGGACATATTCATTAACATAACACGAATCAGTTTTACATAATTTGAAATGAGATATCAGATTTTCGTTTCTTCTTTAACTTCCATCGGATTAGATGGCTTAGTACATTGATGTCGTTGCAGCACCTCTGACCAGGAGGTGCTAGGGTTCTATTCCCGTCTGTGGCATGATTTTCATGTCTAGCTAGAGATAGCTAGGTCGAGTTCAGCCGCTGTCTGGGCGAGAAGTAGCGACCGAGTGCTCTGAATGGTAGTTTTTCGTGGTTTCTCCGATCACCTCCTGGCAAAGGCCGGAGTAATACCCTAAAAACGGACCATGGGCCGCGCGAACGTTCCTGCCTCTTCCAAGTCGTAAACTCGCCCATTTATTTGTATACTCTTACACATGCATGCACCACACATGTGAGACCAATCGGGAACATAAAGCTGTGCGTGGTGTGGCGGTGCCCAGCTGGTAAGAGATACTTGGGGAAACCCTTCTCAGCTTGTTCGTCGCTAAGAGCAGCAAAAAGTACTTGGACTTGTAAGTGGGTGCGTCTCATCATCGGTCGATCTCACCAAAGAACTCCCGTCGAAAAACAACTCCACTCACGAACTACTAATGATAGCAGTTGACCCGCTTGGAAACGCCAAATAATTAATCTTTAACTTTCCACGGGAGCAATTATTACTACACAACGTCATCCACCAAGGCAGAGGCTTTAATAAGAAACCATTTGAAATAATTTTCTAATGTGTTTCAAACATCATATTTTAAGATACAGTTGATGGCATTTCAATTTAAAATCTCTTTCTCTTTGAAAGTACTATTGCACTAAACACTCAAACAAATCTGAGAAATGTAACGTTAGTCTTTTTCGCCCTGTAGCTTTTCAGTCGGGGACGATATCTTCGAGAATCCTAAAAAGCTGTCCTCTCTGAAAGCTTCTGGTCTGGAGACTTTGCTCAAATGTTGGGACTTCAAAGCTGTCGCTGGAGCATATCGTCCTTCGTTGTCAGATGTGCGAAGACCAGCAGCTTGGGCACAGACTATATTTACTCTGGAGATGCATATTCTCTCTGGATATGCCTCTTTGATGTGCACACGGAACCTTCACACGTTTCCGAAATTCACGACAAAAAATGACAAGCACTAACGTCGAGGGCACATCTCCAAACAAATCAGCACTTGAAGATACATATGGGACACATGTAGTTAATTATATTGGAAGTACATTATATTGGGGAAGTCATTAATGTACGACTGATACGCATTTTAAACGATAAGTTATTACAAAATTTCAACTCACAATCAACCATATGTAGTATTGAAATAATTACGAATAATAGGTTACTAATTCGTACATTTTTATTATAGGTGTAAAGACATCTTATTTTCAGAGTTAGGTTTTTACTGCATTTGTTCGACTGAAAGTTTGGAAACATCGTGCACGAAAGTCATGAGAAGAGCAAACCTGAAGTGTCCACGTATGAGAATTGCGCGGGAATCTCCTCGGGTTTTTTTTCTTTCCCTGTTTTCATTGCCTGTTTCGTGGCCCAAGTAAATCCTTCTTTCTCCCGTAGTTAGTGAAAGAAGCGTTGCAAAATTTGCGTGGTCAGACGGAAGAGCAGGCCTCATGGCCTGAGCTCCGTCGGTACCTCGTGAAAGATTCTCGTCTGGCGTATCAACTCGTCTGCATCGAAGCTGCCAGCGCGTGAGTTGAAACGCGGCTAGGACAGCGCACCTGCGTCGCGGCCGCCGCTAACGAACGCACGGGCGTCGGGACGCCGCCGCCGCCGCCGTCGCGCGTCGCCGCCGCGTTGTCTCCGCGGATCGCGCGGAAAGGCGGCAACGCCGCTTACGCTATTTTTAATCGCGACAGTCAAATGCCATCTTTGATGGCACACGGAACGGCGCGCGGCCCGCCCCCGTCTGCCCCCACCCCCACCCCGGCGACTGCCGCCCCGCCCAAGGACAAGGCTCTCGCCCCCAAACCATCTCACTTCCTCTTTCACGCGCTGGTTCATGCTGAAATTGGGTCTTCAACTTCATTGCTGATGCAATAGTCAGTTTCATTTTATTTGTTTCTTTTTCTTTCGAAATTTAAACAACTTGGTGTTTCTGTGATTTCTAGTGGACAAGGTCCTCTTCCCCTTACCCATTTCCCTTTCTGTTTTACACGTGCTTATTCAGGCTGAAATTGGGACTTAAATTTTGTTTCTTAAGCAATAGTTAGTTTCATTTTATTTGTATTTATGTTTTCGAAATTTAAACAACTGCGTGTTGCTGTAATCTCTACATTTGCTTCGTTCATTTCTCCATCACTACCTTTCGCTGCAGCGCTGTGTGAATTCAGCTGAGGGAATTTCCTCTAGCTTTGTCGTGTGTCTACGGAGAACTCGTGACATGTTGCCGGACCACCCACACCATCTCGTTTGGCACTTGGCGTCGCCTTTGCATCTGTTGTCTTTGCCTCCTCAGCCACCAGGAAAACTCGTCTCGAGCTAAGGAGGCGTCTAATGAAGACGCGGCCGCATCTGGCAAGCAGCATCCAAGGCGCTTATCATTGTAGAACGCCTCGTGCTAGGAGGAATAAATGAGTGGGACAAAAATCCAAGTTTTCTTGATCACAAATGGATACCCGTGTCAATCATGAGAGCATCTAATACATTCACAACACAAAACAAAGATTCATGTTTGTAACAGATATATTTTCAGCGTTATTTCCTTTCCCTATAAAGTTTTGGATAAGAATCAGTAAATAAGCAACTAAACATTTAAACTCAATTCATCAATTACACAGATCTCACAAAAATACGTGAACAAATCGGAGACCATAGACATTCAGCCTTATCGTCCCTCCATCAAAATGACATTTCCAAACGAACCGCCAGGATTTCAGCCTCAAGCGCCGAGCACGCGCGCACGGGCCACGCCCCCGCACGCGACGCGCCGGCGACGCGGCGTCACACTGGGCCGAGCACATCGGCGGGGGCCAAAGGACGAGCTCACTTCAAACACGCACGGTACACCGAAATCTGTACCAGCTCCAGTTATTGTAACTCGTTTTTAAACTAATGTCATTTTAAACTGTAGTTTGAAGACGAATGAGTAACAAATAAAACTAAAATTATCTCAAAAAAGGAAAAAGCACATTTCTTGACGAAACTGTAAACAAGAGAAACGTTGAAATCATTACGGAATATTTTTTTAATGTGAAATCAGTGGAAAGAATCGCTACGATACACATCAATTCGCAATTTCCTGTTCATTTGGATTTGAAAGTCAACAGAAACATTGGACGTTTGGTTGCTTGCCAGTGATTGCGGGCATCAACTACTGAGGTTATTAATCCCGTACGTGTAGTGCATGCTTTCCCTCGGGAGATGGGGGTGATCTTCCCCATCTGGATGGCGAGATCCGGCGCCGACGTACCGTCGCCTAGCGGGATTTACTCCAAGCGGATATCTCCCACCAGCGGGGCACCACTCAAGCCGAGACAAGCTCTTAGCTCTCGACCGGTCTCCCGGAATATTTGGTAGTGTAATGCATGTTAGTGTAAATGTGTGTGTGTGTTTAAGAGGAGAGGATAGGACAAGGAAGAGGAAGGAAAGATCGCGCGCGGTCCGTGGCCCGTTTGGTAGGGTACTGCTCCGGCATTCACCTCGTGTTGATCGGAGATACCACGGAAACTAACGATCAGAGCAGCCGACCGCTATAATTCTCCTCCAGACAGCGACTGAATTCGGCCTAGCCAAGAAGCTAGTGTCAAAAATCCTGCCGCTGTCAGGACTCGAATGTAGGACCTCCCAGTCAAGAGGCACAGCAGTGGCATCAGTTGACGCAGCGAGCCACCTCCCGCAGTAGCAACCTGAGAAATAATACAAGTCTTCCTGAAAGCAGCATGTTGGTCGCTTTGCGTCTGTTGAAAGCGCGCCCTCGTGGCTGCGCACGGAGGCATCCGCCGGCGCGTGCCGTGTGGTCCCCGGGGCCCAGGGCGCCGTCGCACGGAAACGCGCACTTAGGCCGGAGGGGCGGGGGTCGCGTGTCCGCGGCGCCGCAAAAAAGCAATTAACACAATTGGAATAACAGCGGCGGCGGCGGCGGCCGGCAACGGTGATTACGGGCCGCGCGGGTTAAGCACCACCAGGAGCCTCCCGCCGCCACCGCCGATCAATTAGTGATATTGGCGCGCCGGCCGCCGCCCGCGCCGCCCGCGCCGCCCCCGCCGGGTGACGGATCGCCGCCAGGTGTCCCGCGGCGCGTTCTTGCCGCCGGCGACGCCGCCTAATGGCCCACTAGCCGCTCACTTAAGCTTATAAAAACAATTTTAATCACGTAATTGGGCCCGGGGCCGGGCGGGTGGGGTGGCGCTGCGTCGCCGATCGATGCCGGCGCGTGGTGGGGGCGTGGCGGGGAGGGGGAGGGGGGAAAAGAAGAAGCCCGAGGAGGTGGAAGATGAAGAAGGGGGACGGGAGCAGACGAGGAGGAAAAAAAAGGTTGGGGGGAAGTAAAATGATGTCCAGGAAACGAGAAGGGCGCCAGGAAAAAGTGAGCGGTAGGAGAGACGCAGAAAGCTCGGAATCCGGTTTCATACAGCACTGGGCGGCGGGATAAGTAGAGAGAAACGGAATTGCTTGGTGAAGAAGGCGAGGGTAAAAAATGCAGGCACTCAAGGTCATGTGTAGAGGTGGATATGTTGATGGAATAAGGAGGGTAGATTGATAAAGCTAAGCCATTCCTCGGCAATTCTCAATAGAAAGAGGGTGTTGATATTCCAAAGAACATCTAACGTTCTCTCTAGGCTGTCCGGGATGAGCCGCGTCTCTGTAGTGGTGACTGACGTTTCGACCAACGTGTCGTGGCCTTTCTCAGAGCGTGCTGCATTACGCTCTGAGGAAGCCCCCAGCCTGTTGACCGAAACGTCAGCCACCACTAGAGGCCGCGGAGGCCTACGCCATCGGAGTGGGGACGGGCGAATAAGAGGTATGCATCGCCAGGAAGAAAGGTCGTCGGTTGGCCAGCGCCCTGGCCGGCGTGGAGGAAGCGCCGCGGGGCACGAAGCCGTACGCGGCGTGTCGCAAAGTCAATTTGAAAAGTGATCGATCGGCGACGCGGCGCAGCGGGCGGCGGCGGCGGCGGCGGCGGCGGCGGCGGCGCGCGGGGTATGGCCAAAAGCAGCAACCTGCGCGGCCGGTGCAGCTGTGCGGGGCCCATGTATGTCGGGCGGGGCGGGGCGGGGCGGCGGTCGCCCGGCTGTCGGCCGGTCACTGAACCGACGGCCGCTGACGGCGGCCGCCCGCGGAGCGCGAACGCGGCGGCTGAGGGGCGGGGCGAGGGGGGGGCGCCGGAAGTGCTCCCCGAAACAACCGACGGCGCCTCAGCCGAGGGGAGCAATTCACAGACGGCATTGCAGAAAAAATAACCAATTTTGTTATGACACTGTGCTCACGTCTGCAGAATCCCGTTCTTATTCGCGTTATGTAGTTTAGGGTTCTCCGGTCAACACCAGGCGAATGCTGGAGCAGTACCCTAACAAACGCGCCACGGACCGCGCGCGATCTTTCCTTCCTCTTCCGTGTCCTATCCTCACCCCTTACACACACACACACACACACAAACATGCACTACATTACCCCACATATCAGGAGCTTAGAGCTTGTCCCGACTGGAGCTGTGCCCCGCTGGTGGGAGAGTCCTGGTTAGGGGAAACCCCACTAGCCGACGGTAGGTCGGCGCCGGATCTCGCCATCCAGCGGGTGAAGATCACCGCCATCTCCCGAGAAGAAAACATACACTACACTTACGAGACTAATGGCCAAAGCAGTTGACGCGCCCGGAAACACGAAAAACTCAATCAATCAATTCCGGGTTCGCCTTCTCTTCTTTACTTTTTCTGTCTTTCCATTCGCCGTTGAAAGTCCTCCTTTTTACGGAAGAGTGGCTGAATGCAAGTCTGCCTTGGGCGACAGGTTGCGTTCAGGTCACGGAGAATTCTGACCGCCAGATTACCGTCGCATTGTGCGGCTTCGATTGAGAGGTACTACCTCCTTGGATGTGGACGTTCGACATGTCATATTCAAGCTTGACATGTTTCGGTGATGAGAATGGAATAAAGATGTCACCTTTCTTTACGTTCGCAGTACTCGGATCAGAAGATACTTCTGCAGAGTTGTTATATATTACATATGAGCAGAATAAAGATATTTTTTATATTATTTTCATTGATCGAGATTGTAAAAAGTGCATACATAGAAATACATTAAAATGTACATACTATAATATTATTATTTTCCTGGCAACTAATCAAATCACTGTTTATTTTTTTTAGTTTCTTTCACATTTATCTTCCTCTACAATTATTTTTAATTTTTAATGACCTGTTGTGCCCCTCTTATGGTCCACAATATCCCACCTATGAACTATGAATTGATCTGCAAATAACTTTTGTCTTCGCCGATAAACGTCCGGAAAAAATAAGTTATTTCTAGTAATTCTTTGCTCCGAGGTTGAGAAAACTTGACCGAAGTAAATTCATTTTTTCGAGAACTCTTGCCTACGATCAAGCTATCTGCGATATCCCGAACGCCTAAGCTGCAATTTCCATCAACTCAAACTGCGTCAACCACGTTAAACCGCGATGTGTGAACGCTACTGGGGTCTTATTATTTTTGTTTTTTAATTTTATTTTCTTGTGCAGCGAAGTAGGCGCTTGCTTACAACATTGAATATGAACTACAACATAGCAAACTTCGTACTAAGTGTTACAAACAGGAGAGCGAGGATACTCCCACTGGAGACATCGATAATCAATAGTTTTCTTTGCGAGAATATGGGAGAATAGGACAATTGCAGGAAGAAAAGAAAGTAAAAAGTAAATTTGTGAAATCATGCATCTCTTTAGGGCGGTTTATATTTAACCTTTGGGAAACTAGACTTGATTCTTCGGTGTTGATTATAGGTTATTCCTAGGTTGAATATGGAAGATGCAAGGGAGGATGGTAGGGAAAGAAACAAAATATTATTTGATTGGTGACTGATATTCTTATATATCTTGAGAAGAACAAACTCTCTGTGGAGTTGCTTGTTTGACACGTACAAGGCGCTTTGACAGCAGTGGGAAGGATTTTATTTTGGAATGTTTTGAGATTTTGAAGAACCGAAGGTGCAGCCGCCCCAGATTGGACATGCATATGTAATTATGGGACAAATGGCAGTTTTGTACAGTAATAGGGAGAGATGTTTTCAGAGTCGACTTTTTGTTTATTGAAGGATACAATTTAAAAAGCGCAGCCTGTGCTTTCTGACATCTATTTAAAATGTGTGCTTTCCAAGTTAGTGTGGCGTCAAGGAGCACATCTAGATATTTCATTGGTTTACTTGGAGAATTCCAAGGAACGTTTTGAGTGTTAATATGTATGAGAGTGGGATTGTTGATGCACCGAAGAGTGAATATTTCAGCTTCGCATTTGGATGGGTTTAGATTGTCTTCATGAAGATGCCCAATTCTGAAAAATGTTTAGTGCTTCTTGCAAGTGATGTATGGCAGAGGAAAGCTGTGGGTCCGCTGCATACAGTCGACTCCGGCTATAGTGAACTCGGATATAGTGAACCCTCGTTTATAGTGAACTTCAGTCACTGGTCCCGTTTCACTTACATTACAAATAAGCATAAGGTTCGATTATAGTGAAACTGAACCTCGGCTGTAGTGAATGTAGGAAATACGTCAGAGAATGCTGGGTCGAGAAAGGAAGTAGAATGAGTAGACGGTAGCTAGGGGCGATGGCACCCCGAGGTATTTTGGGAACGGCGCGTGGCATGAAGTGCCGAGCGAAAGCAAGATGACGTTGCGTGCTACGTAGTCTATAAGCGACAGCGCAAAGCTCGGGGGGTGGATTTAGAGGTGAGTGAAAACCTCGTGCGAACGCACAAAACATGCGCCCAGGGCGGTGCGGAGACGAGCTACGCTCGTAGGGCAACCCATGTGTTGGGACGTCGCTGTGGAACATTCTTTCCACTGGTGACTGCGGTCACCGGGTCTGTACGCTGTGTGCGTAAGCTCGCTGAGGAGTGGCGAGGGCCACGACTCAGGTACATCATTTAAGGGTCGCTCCAGCGATCGGGGTATAGTGGCTATCAGAGGTGTACATAACGGGTAAAACTATTTATTTTTGAAAAAATACTTATTAATAAATCCGTAAAGATGTGAAGCTCGTGTCTGTGTGACAGTATCTCGTGGGTTGTGAATCCACGCGTCGCGAATCGGTCCAGGGGCGGCGACGCGGGCGCGTCCGCGGCGGCGCGGCGCTTCCGAGAACGGGCCTCCCGGCGGCGGCGGAATGCAAGATGGCGCGTCCGCTTGGCATGCGTGCGGTGACAGCGGCGGCGGCGGCGGCGACGCGGTATCGCCCGCGCGGGCCACGCTCCGCTGGCGGCGCGGCGGCGGGCGACGCGGCGGAATGCGAGCGACGGGACGGCGGCGCGGGGTGCGGAGCGGGGCGCGGGGCGGGGCGGCGCCGCTGCAGGTGGTGCGGGCGGCGCCCACCGCCGCGAGACGGACGCGCCCCTTGCCTCGACGCCTCCACTCGCCCCCCCTCGCCCCTCCAGCGCAGCAGACAGCGGCACGTTCGAAGCCCGCGTAGGATAGCGATGTTCTGCGAATGATGCGTGAAAGGCAAACGATCAACCCGTGAATTATCTCATCTATTTATCCATAGATGTATTGACACCACTCAGGCTTTGTCACCTACTTGGATCATGGCACTATGTGCAGTACCAGTGATCGCCTTCCCCGAAGGCTATTTTCTGATCTACAATCAACAAAATCTACACAAATTATTTCAGTAACAGCAGGTTATTTAGTCTGCCAAACCGAGCAAGACCATAATTTTGGGGTTAATAAACTCTGTGCTCGCGCCCTGAAATATCATCTATATTCACACATTTCGAAAATAGTTTCAATTTTGATCCTTCTATTCTATACAAGTAAGGGAACAGAAACATACTCATTTATTATTCAGTACAAACTGTAAATCCAAATTGAGGAGAATTTTCAACACGATGTGATCTCTAGCAACGACGAATGTCAGTGTTCGTCATCGCCTGCCTTCGCGTCGCCCATCGTGCTAACCCGGCCGCCGCCTCCGCCTCCGCCTCCGCCTCCGCCGCCGCCTCCGCCGCCGCCTCCGCCGCCGCCTCCGCCTCCGCCTCCGCCTCCGCCTCCGCCTCCGCCTCCGCCTCCGCCTCCGCCTCCGCCTCCGCCTCCGCCTCCACCTCCGCCTCCGCCTCCGCCGCCACCTCCGCCTCCGCCTCCGCCTCCGCCTCCGCCTCCACCTCCGCCTCCGCCGCCGCCTCCACCTCCGACTCCGCCTCCGCCTCCGCCGCCGCCTCGGCCTCCCCGCCGCCTCCGCCTCCACCTCCGCCTCCGCCCGCCGCCGCCCGCCCCCCTCCACCACCGGGCAGAGGGCCCGGCGCCGCGGCGCGAACTTCTGTTGGAACCCTTCCAAAACGCTTCCTCTCGCTCGGGAGCGCGCGTCTGATGAACCCGCAGGCGTCACGTATCGAGCCTCCCGTGCTGAAATCGCTCGTAGACGTGTCTTGGATTTGGATATTTTTTATCGTTCCCGGAGACTACCGGCAGCTGTCCAATTTGTGTTCCTAAATGCGTTTTTCGTCGACGTCTATGCTCGACGTGGCGGTTTGGGGGAAAATATATGTGGTGATTCACATTACAATAACGATCCCGGTGAGAAGCGGGTGAAAAAGGGAGATTCCAACAGCTGAGGTGTTTTCAGAATTGCTTTTCTTAGTTGGATGCTTTACAATAGACACAAAAAAAATAGAAAACGAGGAAATTTTTTTTACTCGAACAAAAAAAGAATTGATAACCAAATTTTTACTCTTTATTTTAATCGATCAATCAATTTTTAATTATAATTTTAAGTGTTATATATTATAATTTTTATAATTATAATTTTAAAACAATCACATGCAAAATCCTGTAACATTGAAAGTTTACAACTCTGTACCCTCGCTTGCACAAAAAATGGGCGATGTCCTGAGTCGAACTTTACCAGAGTTTTCCGACCCCTGCCCCGCCCTGCGGGATCGAGCTGACCAATCCGCTTTAGCTTCATTTCAGGGAGGCGGGACTATTCATCTTGAACATTACAAAATGGCGGTGATGGCGAGTTATATTATAGTAAATATTTGAATATGAATATTAAATCAACCAACAGTTTTACATAAATTTTTGTATATACATTTAATTACATAAATAAAGGCATGCAATTTCCCAGTAAAAACATATTTTAAAACTGTTATAAAACGGGTTTTGCAAAAAATAACACTGGACAACGACTATTAAGCTCCATGTCTACATTTCGTCGTTTATTATTGTAATATTTAATATAAAATGCAAATAATTTGCATTGTATGCATTATCTAACCTAGTTATTTTATTAGTAAAATTAATAACTTAAAGAAATACGTTTTAGAGTCAGTTTCACAAACACGTCTCCGAGATAGCAGCTTTCAGTTTGAAAAACTTCATCATCAATTTCTCAGATCACCCAATTAAAATTTACTATATGGTCGCGAACATTAATATTGTAATAAAATAGTTTTGATATAAAATACTAAATAAACTTAAAGTATTTAAAGTTCATTTAGTCACAATGAAGTTTTCTTCTGCAGACATTATGATTGGTAAGTGCAGCTGTAAGCAAATGAATGATTTTGATCTTTTGTTTTGGGATCACAATTAATTACCTCTTCAATCTAACGTTAGGGTGATTGCATTTTACATGAGTTCTTTACCAGTAAATATTAAAATCATATGTGATACCTAGTCTTTGAGGATTTTTGCGTGAGAATCAAAACGACATATGACTCTTATATAACATTTTAATATCTTAATGTTTGCAAAGGTAGAAACACAGCTTTCGTCTATTGTGTGAACATTGGAGGAACACACACACACACACACACACACACATACACACACACATACACACATCATATCAATATTACTTACATGTAATTTATGTATGATTTCAATCAACCAATGAAATTAATATATTTATATTATTATAGCAAGTATATTTTACATTACGATATTTTTATTTTCGAGAGACAGCAATGCACACAAAGTTTTTACGTCATCGGAATGTACACCCACTTCTTCTAGATAAGCAGACCTATGCAAACACTGTTTTTGCTAATCCATTAAGAATCACTAGAGATTCTCCTGTCATAAATTATTTCAAAATTGTAATTGTTAATAATGTTTCAAAATTTTGTCAAACTTCAAATCTGTGTCACGATAATCGTTAGAAAATGAATAGGATCCTCTTCTGTAAAATATTGTTCAAAATAAAATTTTCTCTATTTTCATACATTTTTACATTTCATACAAAATTGCCAATTTATTGGATATGTGTTCACTAACGCATCTTCAGTAATATTGCACTGCATATTCATAATTTTAATGAATTGTTAATAAATATTGCTAAACAAAATAAGCAATTATTTTTTTATTTGGGAAAAATTTCATTTAAGTTATCAATATTTATAAAGTAATTTAATTAAAGTACTATAATATGAATTAAGGTTGAATTTTAAAACTATAACTACAATATTTATTATTGTTGAAACGCATTCTACTATATTACAATGTAACGTTTTAAAATGTACTGCCCATTGATTGATAGTTTGTGTTCGTATATAGTATATCTCACGCAGAGACGATTTTACAAAGAAAATCTAAATAATAACGAAATAACCTCAAATTTATAATTCATTGGCATTTGGTCGCACACTTCGGTGACCACTTTAATGCAAGGTCGGGAAGAAGGAGAAATCTGCGCTGGGTTCGTAACCAAATCTTCAGGGTCACCATTGCGTTCCTTTTACTTAAGTCTTAGGATTCCGAAAGTGATACTAGATATTTCAACATTAACTTGAGAATACATGTTGCATACCATGAGAGAGAAATGATGAACAATTGTCTGGAGTTTAAAAAAAAATCTGCCTTTGGAATACTGCATCAGAAGTCCTACTGGCTATTGTAATTACATTTTCTGTCATTCGTCGATAAACTGCCGAACACTTTCCGGTGAATTATGTTATCGCCGCTAAAGCGAAAGATTTCAGGTTAAAGAGCCACATATGTTTTGTGATCGAAAATAGATTTTAATTGTGGAATTGACATTATTCATTGGTGCAACATACAAGAAATATGAATTTACTATTTGTGCTAGTTTTCTCTTTTCACTTCAGTCCCGTCAATTTTTCGAAAACATAATTCAATTTTTTTTTTACCTAAATACAATATTTACTTTTCGACCTGTCAATTCGGAAGAATAGTTGTTCCCATTGAAAAAGCGATCATGCCGATAAATGGACAACGTTTACAAATATCATAAATACCAAATAGAGTAATATCTGATATTTGTGATCTAAAGGACTCCCCTCTAGAAAATAATCAAATTTTCTTTGTTTTCATTTAATCTTTTCAAATAAGAACGTAACTTTGGTTTTGGTTTGAGTATTCCGGCAAGATCTTAACAGATCTTGCCGCATCTGTGCCAGCACATAAAAACAAGGCTTCTTCATCCGGTATCTTCCACTTCGGTTTAAGGTAATTATTATTAATTCTTAAGCGAGTATTTTACAGTTCTAATGACCGTTTTTCGCAATCTACACACCAATGTTTTTTATTCCGTCAGGCATCATCCTCTATTCTTGTGCCCCTCGTTGTCAAATCCATGACGTACTTACAAGATTTCCTTGGCTTTCCTCGTTTTCTTCTTTCGAAAGGGATTCACTCAAAGATAATTTTTGATATTCTGTCAGCATGCATTCTGCAGCATACCATTGGAGTTGTTTGGATTCTACATTTTCGACCACTTGTCTCTCAATCATTATTATCTGTCTAATCTCTTCGTTTAGTATTCTATCAAACAGTATACGACAAACATCGTCTCCAAAATTCATTTTCATAGCATTCAACCGAGAGTTTATTGCATCATTTTTAATTCTAATTTCCGATTCATACGTAACACAGCTCTCCACCATTGTCTTGTATATTGTCTCTTAGTTTTCTTTCGAAAATGTTTGTTCTATAAAATATTATGAAGTCTACTAATAATTGGCCTTCCTAGCTTATTTTTTAATAAAGTCAATATTATTAGGTCCCCCTGCTCTAATATTCACTCCGATATATTTAAATTCCTTTCCTACTGGAAATATACCTATTTCTGTTCTAGATCATATCGAGATTTCCCTACAACCATGTGTCTTGACTTTACATTATTTATTTTGAGTCTCCATTTTTATGTTTTATTAATTTCTGGATTAAATGTTACAGATACAAAAAATTTTTTTCTACCTATTTTTCAAGTGATACGCTGACTCCAAAAGCGGAAATGTATGAATTCAAAGGTTTTGCAGCCGTTCTCGAAGTCTTAAACGATATCCACCAACATTTTTAGTTATTTGGATTATGCACTAATCAAACCTTTCAACATTTTGTTTTACCAAAAATAAAAAACCGTCATCGTCATCTTCATTACTAGTTCTAAAATAATGTAACAAGTATTTCAACGTCAAGTTAAGGGGTAAAGAACTGTTTCTGATGAAATAATATTATATAAATAAAAGATCTTCATCTTCATCTTCATTACTAGTTTACCACTAGTTCATTATGAGAGAGAAATGAATATTTTCTAGGATGAAGAGAGGGCACGTGACCCTGAGTCTTTTATTTTGGATCCACGGAGTTGGGATGGTTTAGTAAAATAGTTTTAGCATACTCTTGAATGAATGATTAGAAGAATATTTAATAATGGACTTGTTTATTAATCAATATCATTCACAACAATGTAGCCTCAGAATGTTAGCAAATGGGCATGATAAACATATTTACTTCAACTAATAATCGAATATTTGTTATATAAATACATGGTTTTAAAACCAAGAATTATTTTCAACTTCATCACTAACTTATTCCTAAAATTTATCTGCGTGACGCATGTTAACAAACACTTCACATATTACATTCTCGTATACTTACGTATATACAGAGTAATATACGTAGTATAGAGAATGTTATATATGCATGAAAAACTGCGCATTTTCTGCGAAAAAATCTTGCCGTTCTGGTGACGAAAAACTGAATCAAAAAATTGCTAAATTAAGAAAAAAGTCCTCTAACACGCGGTGTAGCATAATTCCAGTTTTGTGGATCCGTGATGCCAAAAACCAATTGGAAACAAACGTCGTCTGTCCGTCTGATACAACTCTAGCGCCTAAAACCATGCATACGATTTTTCCAAATTGAAGAAACCCCTGTCGTTTTCGCCTGAGCTGAAGCTATACGAATTTGAAAAACATTCATTAATTTTGGGGGACTATTTCTAGCCTTCCGGACATTTTAAATTTTTTTCAAAAACGGCTCCAAATTGTTTCTGTAAATTTCTTGTAAGAACTGTTTACTCTATAGTAAAATACGCTTATAAAGGTAGAATATGTCCAATTTTCACGGTTAACTCCGAATTTTGAAAAATCGCTAAAATTTGAATATTTTGCGGCGTCTTACTACAACTACAAAATTAAAGATAGAGATTTTTGCTTCAAACGTGCATATTTGCAATTTTAAAAATTACAAAAACAAGATTTTCTCAAAAACGTTCCAAATTTTTTCTTTAATTTTTGGTTGGGGTAATGCCAAATTCAGCATATCCGATGACATAAACGAGATATTGCTCTATTCTATTGTTTTTTAAAAATTACACAAATGAAATTTTTTGAAATACCTCTCACGCTGTTAATATGAGCATTTGAATAGATTTGTATAGATTATTTAACTTGTGAGTAGAAGTGCTACAAATGACTTTAGAGGAAGTTTTCAAAACTCAATAGATTCCTGTGAAAAGAGCTATTTTGAACGAAAGTTGAGAAAATGTAAAATGTATTTTGTGCGCGATAGATGTCAGCTGGCAAGAGAGACAAGAACCTTATGTGAGCTGGCAAGAACCTTAAAACCAGTCCACACATAGGAATATAAACATTTGCTACAGAAAGTCTGTCCCATTCTGTAGCACCTCTAGTTCTTCATATTTTGTAGTGGAAGTGTAAGCATTTCTTAATTTTAAAAGCAAAGAAAAATTTCAGCTAGAAAACTTGACAAAGTGAGACACAAATAAATAAAGTTAATTACAAAGGACGTAATACTCGTATTAGGGATTGGGAAGGAAACGACGTACCATGTAAAAACCAAAACGCCTATGAACAGGAAAATATGGAGTAGTGAATGATCTGGTAAACGACCAGTAATCGAAGTACATCAAATTCTTTCCGCAGTTTTGTAATGGTATCTTCTTGCAAAGAAAAGGAATGTTTAGAACATTCTCGACATCGTTATTAGGAATTTATTTTCATTGCTCGTCAAGTAAAAATCCGCTGATATCGTACGGGATTTGAACACGCGTTCCTCTATTGTGAAGCCACGCACCTAAGCGATTGCGCTACCAACACAGTCGTACGTAAGCATTTCCGTAGACTTACTCAATTAAGAATCTTACGAATTTTGTCTTCAAACTCATTGTTTTCACACTTCTGCAATTTAAAATATTAAATAAATTACCTCTAAGAGACAGTAAGAAAGCAAAGAAATCTACGCGGCACTATAAAATAGTTAATTCTACTTAAGAATGTTTCAGTTCAGTACTATGTAATTTTTGCAGGCGCTTCGGTTCTAGCCTGACGCTTAACCCTTATCGCCTCTGCCCAAGGTGAGATTATTGACGTGATAACGTTGGGCTAGCAGACAAGTTTCGACACGGCGCGACATTCAGAATTCAGTTGCTGCAAGTAATTACGAGAATCTAAGAAACATTTATTGACTTCAAGAAAAGTCACATATCATTACGCAGTTAGTATCTTTTTGTTCATCGACTCATTTATATAAAAATAAACTCTTATTTTCTCGTGTTTATTGGTAATGTTTTCTTAATATATAACAAATGTTACACTATTACCAATTCATTCGTTTTTGAAAACTCTCAAACGACAATCGTAAATGCATACCTTAAATTATTGAAAAGGAAAAGTATTAATTAAAATCTCACACATTGTCAAAATAAAAGTTGCATGAACAGGCCAGGACGTAAACTCAGATCTTCCAGTTCTTCAAACAAGCACCTGAACTACATGACGTCACTCCCCGCAGTCACTTATACAATGTTTTACATATTAGAAGGTGTTGACGAGTGATACTTGTTGAGTTTTGCTAGCTGAAGACAGGGATGTTGCTTGCAACGAAAGAAACAGTAAAAAGTACGATTTCGCAAAATCGGTTTTGAAACGTTTTAATAGTAAGAAAAGAAAAACGGTTTCATTGCAGTTTTGCATTTCAAACAATTCTTTAAAATTGTAAATGCTTGCACTTTTGCACGAAAAATGCCATCATTTCAGAAAGCCTACATGATTGTTATGCAGAACGAATTATGGACAACAAATTTCATTTGAAAGACAAATCTGTTTTCAATTTTGTAGTTGTAGGAAGACGCCCCAAAATGTTCAAACTTTTAAAATTTTCGAAAATTCAGAGTTAACCATGAAAATTGGAACTATGTCATCCTTCTAAGTGTATTTTACTCTATTCTTACCAGAAAATTCGGAGCCGTTTTTGAGAAAATTTTGAAAATGTGCGAAAGGCTTCATGTAAAAGTACCCAAATTTCAAGATTTTCAAAATTTCCAAGCTTCAACTACAGCCAGAAAAACGGTTTCTTCAATTTGGAAAGGATCGTACGTGTGGTTTAGGCGCTAGTAGTAATCACAGACGGATGGACGGACGTTTGGATAAAACCACTCTTTCGACTCCAAAACGTGTATTACCGTTTAATCGCGAAATCGATTTTCCGCTGTATTACATAACTTTCTCTATACTACGTATACGCACGAATATACTACGTATATACGTCACATACGAATATACTACTTATACTACTGTATATTCGTGCGTATATGAGAAAGTAAAAACGAGAAGTACAAGTTTTGTTTTGTGCTGAGATAACGAATTATCATAGTTCAAAATCCATCTAAACGTATTACAGCAGTTCCAAAAGGTGAGATACAAAAAACAGTACTGAGAATTTTCTGCATTACTGATTGTCATTTCAAGGTGAGTTTATTTTTACATAAATGATTCATATTGCAAAATATGAATGTATTTATCTAATCAAGAAAAAACGAGTAATTTGTCACAATCTGGGCACGACGTTGTGTAAAGCGGTGACAAATATCAAATGCGTGGGGAATACACGAGCCCAAGAACCCAACTGTAAAACGCATTTTTTCGGAAACTCAGTGGTCAGAGCAACTGGTCGTAAATCGAACGATGCGGTTTGATTCCTGTCGAAGGAATTACATCTTTAGTACTCAATTAATACGGTTATCAGGTCACAATATGGATATCACTAACGAACGGGATAAACATTTCCTCATATTTCATTTTCCATAAAAAGTGACAGAGTTGTGACAAACTTTTTTGGAAGTGAATGCAAAATGTATGTCAAAACGTTCACTATCTTAATTCCAAGCGAGGTTAGGTTAAATTCTTACTAACTAATTATAAATAAATGCACATTTGTATAAATATTTGTAATAAAGCGGGATCAAACTAATTACCATTATATAGTATAAAAGTTCAGCAAAGATCTTATAAGCAATAAATAAATACACGTATTTTCCGCTAAACATTCTTATCTTTAATTCTCAGACTTAGGTAAAACAGAACGCGGAACAGAAGAAAAAGGCATCGCGCAGAACTCGATCCTCAATACCTCCGATTTAAAACCCGGTGTCAAACGATTTCAGCTACAGAGAGAGTTATTGGTCTTTCAGTAATCTGCAAGCCTTAATGTATCTACGAATACAAAATATTTGTTCTGTAATTTCTCCATTTTCTCTGAGAGTAACATTTAAGACTAATAGAAATCATATTCTCTAAACATATTCGTTCTCAAGCAGTACAATTTCAGGAAATGCAATATTAGTAGCAACTGATGTTTTTAACAATACATGATAATATATTTATTTATCGAACTCCGTTATCATATTTATAATTTTATAATAAATTTAATATTTAGATTTAAAGAACGACTTTATCAAGACATTTTGAGATCCGAAATTCGCACCTCCTTATTTTTCCTATATTGAGACTAAATGACAGGTGATTTGTGCATTGGATCACCTACACAACATGTGAATAATCATTGGATATAACTAAATAATTAAAATTCCTTATTTTCTTTGTGAAAATTGGGACTGATTGAATGTAACCACTTAGTCTCAGTCTACCCCGCACTAAAGATAAGCCGTATCAAAACATTGTTTATTTAAAATGGAGATCATAATAAAAAATATTGATTTCTTTCCATGACCACGTCAAATCGTACTTTATTATGTTTTGGAGTTCATACATTTTGAAATGTGGCTCCACCTACCGAAGATTTACATTAAAAATTTTAAGAAGACCATAAAAGAAATAAAATTATCAATTGTTACAAACAATTAAGGGATGCGTTCTGTTAGCATTTATCACAAAGGCACAAACACAAAATGGTAATTTTAATGAGTTCGTAATAGTCTCTAAGGTACTTTATTAAACGTGTAAAAAAGACATATTCCTTTCTCAATTAATAAAGAACAGAAGAAATTACCTTTATTGCAAAATTTTATAATAAACCCACAGACTTGTTAAGGATTCTGATTATCTCTAGAACTGTTAAATATGTAAATTACTAGTGATTATACAACTTGGTACAGACTTTTTCATATTATTTCTAACGATTACATAAAATATGATAATGATATTGCAATTGAGACACTGTTAATATTTTAGCCATCTCTTCCAAATTTCGTTTCGTCACATTGCTTGGAATACCTGATACCAGCACACAATCTTAATATAATCACATTATCGTTTACAAAATCAAGTTTGTTCCTCCTTGCAAGAATTTTGGAATGTCTCTCTCGTGATGATAGTGATTAATGTGTTCCAGGCATCAGGTAAAAAAATACATATTCGGCAGGATTTGATCTGGCGTCCATTCCTCTATCTACTACGCGTTTAATCCACGGAGCTATCACAAAGGTACCTTACAGCACCGATGAGGGGTGTTGTAGAATGAATTCTATCTTGAAATTTATTGTTCTTATAATGTACAACATTTACTTCAGGTTACAGCAAACTCACATTCTTGATAAGAATGTGGAATCATCAGCGCGATACTATTCTATAGTTGATTCTAGTTAGAAATATTTCGATTCGAATGTCTTTTGTGTAGGGCTCGCGAAGTAGCTTCTATCCTGCGAACTGCTATCTTGCCCCCCTCCCATATCTTCAAGGTGATCTCCACATTACGCGATAAGACTGAACTGTAACTCGTCGTGAAACACCAGTCTGAAATACAGAACCGCGTAGTATTAAGGAAGTAACTATGTGATTTTTAAAACCAATTAACACAACTAAGAATTTCGGACAAATTTGCATTCGTTATTCATGAAAACTTGTAACCTAAACTTGAATGATATAATGCTAACAATATTTTAATTATCTGCAAATAGTTGATTGATTGCTTCTTCAAGAAATTATAATGCTTATAATGTAAACAACGAAGTAGTTGCACTACAACAGCACATACTTTCTTCTCTAATGTCACTGCTCCGCAATATTATACTATTACATGAATTGGGAAAGAGTTTTCAACCAGTAAGATCTCTATTTTTCAATTTTGTAGTTTTGAAAAGTTAAATTTTTCAATTTTCAAAATATATAGAGTTCCTCGAAAATAGGACGACCAGCGCCTCGGTCAGATAGTACAGAACGGAGCTTTGGTCGTCTACTGATGGACGACAAACTGGCCCTTTGGCCCTAAGTCTTTTCAAAAATTAATATTAATTACAAAATATTGGACATATTACTACTGAAATCACACCATAACAGAAGAAATAATATCACCTTCTGGATTCGAACTCACGTTAGCAAGCTGACAGCGTACCTATGACGTTAACCATTCGGCTATAGCGGTTTCTGTTTCAGTTGCCACTTAGAAAAGTAGTTAAATATAATAAAACCTATGCTAAATAGAACATAATCGTTTCAATATATTTTTTCGTTTTCATAGGTCAATCCTTTTTAAGTTTAAATATACTGTGATATATAATATAATATAAAAATGTATAATATAGGGAATATTAAATATATTAATATAATATAATTATATTTTAATAGAATGCGAACTTTTCTCATAGAAAGAAAGTACAATATTTTACTTTTCCTCATCAGTACTTCAGTACCACATTGTCATAATAAAACTGGAAAGGGACTTGCAATTATTCAGAAGAGTCTAATGTCTAGAGTAGGACAGTTTTAAAGAATACTAGTGATGCTAAAACAGCGCGTACTTTCTCACCCGTATTTTCACGGAAACTTATGCTGAAAATACTAAAAGTTTCGAAAAATTGCACATGATCTTATTTAAAAATCTTATCTTTAAGGAAAAAGTTTCATCAAGGAAAAATCTCAAATTTCAATATTTTACTTGTAGGAATACTTACGAAAATCAGTTTAAAACGAACATGAGACCTGCAATATTCTCTTAAATGCACTTCCACTATCCAACAATTAAATGTAATAAAAAATTATGGAGCCATTTGATTGATTGAGTTCATTTGAAAAATGTCCCAGAGGCTTCATGTAAAGTACCCCCCTAATTGAATATCGGTTTCAAATTCAAGGCGCTACAACATCAGCCAGATCGTTTGGGAGTATTAATTTTGGTGAAAATCGGCTGAACGGTTTAGCCGCTAGCGTTGTTCAGGGACGGACGTTCAGACATTTTACCGTCATCGATTTTTCGCTATCAACCACCCACAAAACATGGATTCTGGCTACACCACGATTTGGAGATTTTTTCTAAATTTAGCAAGTGGATTATCCATTTTTTCGTCACAAGGGCCGTGTAATATGCGTTTTCTGCAGACAATTCGCCGTTTTTCGCGTAGCATTACGTAACTTTCTCTACCCTTAAGAAGAAAGTGCAGTCAATATATGAGAAAATTTAGATTATGCGTTCACGGAAAATTTGTATGCTTTCACTGCAAAGCAATTTTCCAAATTGCAAAACATTTATACAATTTTTATAACTTCATTTGTAGAATTAGTTATACCGAGAAGAAAGTAAGAGTTCATGAGAAATTTGGAAACAGATTAGTAATTGTAATGTTGAAAAATCCCAGAGATATTAATAAAGGTGACATTTACTACAGTATTTGTAATAACGGTATAGTGTATTCGAATGAAGAGTGTAAGTAAAAAGAAAGAGTTCTTTTTCAGAAAGTTTCAATAATGCAATATGAGCATAATGTAACATACCCTCCAGAAATATTGGAATATCATTGGATTCAGAATCCCAATGAACTTGCTAGTATAATATCAATTTTGAAAAGAATACATTGATTTAGAAGTCAGTAATTTTAATTTTTGCGGTACCATGCGTACACAGGTCCTTTTCCTACAACGAGTCTAAAAATAAATACATGTTCGCAGAGTCTTTTTGGAAATATTTTTTTGGAGTTCGTGATTTCAAAAGCCGAATTTTCCTTCAAAACCCCTAAATACTATTTTTACTTGATATCATTGTTTCTGTAGTGTGCTGCGCATTCGAGAATGTAAAATATAGTAAAATATTTAATGAAGTCTTAACTCAATATTAGTCCAATTATTTTCCGTCACTGTTCCTCAGCTTAAAAACTATGAAATATTGTAATGAAAGAACATTATTAAATTCAGTGGTACTCAGTTTAATAAATATGTTTATTTACCAACGAAATAGAGAAAGTGTGAATAAATATGTATTGGCTCAATGAATATCATTGCAATATTGTAGAAAATCTCTGAGAGATGAATATTAAGTTATAAATAATAATCAATTAGCTGACCATATATGAAAATTCCCATTTTGATTAAATAAACTTCCGTTTTATAATACTATTTTGCCCAGGAAATAAAGTCCTTAGGTTTTATTAGGCAACGATTATTGAAACTCCGATTTCAAATATGTGAAACTTTCTTTGACAATTGAAGTTGTTTTTTGTATATATTTTAATGTCTCTTTTAACTACTAGGTCATATAACGACCACTGTGACTTTTATGTTTGGGGTTTTCTGTAGGGAGAATACATGGACATCACGAACACACATCTATGTCAGGCGGAACCCGCGGCCCTTCAGAACCCAGGAAGCTACGGCCTTGTCGTCCATTCCTCTTTCTCTCCTAGTAAACCTTTGACATCATATATCCAACATCAAATACATCGAAGATATCGCTTAATTCTCCATCATTTGAATTACGTTTTTTCCTGTGTTCCTGGCCACGTGGGGATAAGTGGAAATGAAACCTCTGACTAGGTAGTAAAGTTGGCCTCGAGGAAGCCAGAAAGACATCTTTATGGTAATATCTACTCTTACTACCAAGATTTTATCCAACGTTGAATTTTGAGTGCAAGCAGAGTGGCAGAACTCTTTCAAACTCACAAGGATCATAAGACCCTTGTCTTGGTCATCCGTGGCTCTAAGCCGAGGCAAATTATTATTCACCTTCGGATCAGGCACTGCCACTTCTGCACTGGACATCTCGTGCAGTTACCCACCCTATCCCCAGAAATGAAGAACAGACCTTACTGTTAAGGCATGCTCCTGTGCACTGCGATAATGAAAGAGCCGAAGAAGGCATAGTTTGTCGACTATAGAAGAGATGCTGGCTACTGTCCTCCGCAAACTCTTTAAACTTTCTTAGCTATGGATTTATAAATCTAATACGCGTGAAGGGGATGATTTTTAACATGCCTTTTATAACTAATTTTGGGTTTTTGATGTAACACTGTCTTTGTCATTTATTTCATTTTAAAATTAGTCATATTTTACTGTTTTTACTCTTTTAATCTTGTAATTAATAAAAATATTTTAACTGACTTTTATACTAATTTTCAGAAAATTTTGCGAATAATATTGAACTATGTAATTGACAAGATATTTGAGCACAATCTAGTTCTTTTATATTATTAAAGAAGGTATGAAGTTTCATTTCGTGAAAATAATAAAGACTGTAGTTTAGTTTTCAGATTTGAGAACTTATGATCTCATTGAATCTCTTGTGTTTTCCGTGTTGATCTAAAACCAAATGTATTTTCAGGTTCGATATGCATTCAAGTATTGGGATCTTATGAACACAAATTTTTTGTCATGCGTATATCTTACAATGGCTAAAATTATTTCACAATTAATCATTACAAAACAAGGACGGTGTGTTTCCTGTGAATAAAAACCGTTTCTTACTTCAATATCGATAACCGTGTCAAAGGTTTCCAGATGTTTGAATTGCGAGAGAGCTTCTAGATCGAACTAAACACTCCAGAAACTGTTTCTGGGGGTCATACAAAACCTAACATAAATTGGAAAGATAATACGATTCGGAAACACTGTGTTCCCTTAAATATTTTAATTGGAAAATTGTCCGGAATTGAAATTTTTAACTAAATACTCAATCTCTTTAAAGTTTATTCAAACAAGTTTTGTTTCTTTCTTAACAGCTCGTTTAAGAAAATTAATTATGTTAGCGCCTATTTGCTGTTTATATTATTAGCTATTTATTAAAGATATCAATTATTACAATTTTGCTATTAATATATGTAATGTGATATGTTGAAAATAATTAATTATGTTAGCGCCTATTCAGGCCATATCAGATTTGTACTGTTGCCTGTATATTACCTTAAATAAATAAATAAATAAAAATATCACTGGGAAGGGATAGATATAATCTTCGCAGCAGTGTAACAGAAAAATAGCAACTTTTGAAAAATATATGAAGAATAAGACAATTATATTTTCGAAATATTTCTAATGAGAGTTCCCTAGTTCCTTTTCACCGATTATCACTATAAATTGCATCAATTTTACAAATAGTCTAAACAATATTAACAATAGCAATTTTGCAATGATAATCTACTTGGGACACCCGGCAGTGATTTTTAATTGATTAACGAAATCACTGTTTGCATACACCTGCTCATTTAGAAAAATGGGCGATTACATTTTCATAATGCGTAATAAAATGTGTGTATTGCTTGCATTTCCTTAATAAAGGCGTAATAATGTCAAAATACATTTTTAAATACGTGAACATGAATTTCAATTTGCTTGATAGGAAATGTGTATATTATGTAAATGCATTATATTGTGTTTCCCAAAAATTATTATGTAATAGTTAGTGTTCCTTGCTTTAGAACCATTAGCATTTTAAAAGTTTGTAAGAAACAAAACTTTCAATACTATTAATTTAATCTGACAAATTTCTCACAATATTAGATACCATAAATTAGACTTCATTTTCATGGTAAAGAACTCGATAAAAAATGTCACAGCCCCTTCCCGTGACCCGCTGCCCCTTGGTTCGTCAGCGTCCACGGGTTCAGAACCAACGTCAGTGCAATTGGCGGAGTGATCCTCGCGCCCGCGCGCACCAATCCGTTTTGTTTCTGTGCCCTCTCCTGTACCTCCTCTGCTTCCTCTCCCTCCCTCTCCTGTTACCCCTGCTCACGTTAGAGGCAGCGTCACTGACCTGAGAAATTGCTCCGCCCCTTGAGATAACTAGGAGGAAAATCTTCGAGGGAGGAAGGGGACGTGTCTGAAACTTGGGCAAAGCCAATGATAAGAGCGGATACGCCTCGACGCCAGGATTGGTCAAGTGTCCATCGATGGTTGTCCAAGCTGTGGAAAAGCCAGATTTGGCCGCACAAGGCATCGCCCATATTCTGTGAGAGTGGGTATACATTTCATGAAGGTAGAACTTCCATTAAACACACTGATTTTAGAAGACTAGCATTATATATCCTAAAGAAGAACATTAAGAAATATAAATTACTTACGCAGTGAGAACTGTTCATCCATTTCTGTAAACATGCTCGAAATGTGCAATGAGCAATGTTAGAAACGTTCATTTTGCTCGATATATTAGCTTAAGCAGCCATGAAAAGACACATATATAATAGTCATCCCGTAATTCTACTTCCTTTCCCATCTCCTTCCTTCACTATCAGATATATTTATTTAAGTGTGTAAACTAGACAACGTGATGAGGTCTTTAATAGAGGATAACAACAAGACGAGACAGCATGCTCTATTAAGATCCCCAACCTTTTCACCCGTACACGATGTAAATGGGTTGTTTTATGGATGAGTGGCGGGTGATATTACGACGGAAATGATGGTGGAGCAACAGTGGAAAAGGAGGTAGTGGGAACGGGAAAACCCCGTGAAAACCTGTCTCAAATTCATTTTGTTCACTTCCAATTCCCCATTGATGGACTGGGTTTCGACCACCCCAGTACCCAGAGCGAGAATTTAAGCGGTCTCATCACCACGGGTTGTCTCTGAAGTGATAATAATGCACCTTAATCACGGTTACTATCAACTCTTCAGTTTGTGGAAATCGCCTGTCAGTTCTTCCACTGATTTCAATTTGTATTGCTATCTCGTCCTCTATACGACCCCTTACTTATCGCGCCTGGTGATTTGTTTTGCCGACTCCAAAATTAGTAAAGAAACAACGAGATATTACTTGTAATAAGATCAACCACATTCCATCTTAGCATCGTCTTCCGCAAGACTCCTAACTGGTCGAAGCCCTTGGACCGGGAGCGGTAGCTCAGTGCATCTACTGATGTCACTGCAGCGCCTCTGACTGGTAGGTCCTAGGTTCCAGTCCTGACAGCGGCAGGATTTTTGACAGCATTTTAGCTAAGTCGAATTCAGACGCTGTCTGAAGGATAATTCTAGCCGTCGGCTGCTCTGATCGGTAGTTTTCCGTGGTTTCTCCGATTAATACCAGGTGAATGCCGGAGCAGTACCGTAACAAACGGGCCACGGACCGCGCGCGTTCTTTCCTTCCTCTTCCTTGTCCTATCATCTCCCGTTACACACACACACACACACGCACGCGCGCACACACACACACACACACACACACACTACATATACCGGGTCGGGAACTTAGATCTTGTCCTGGCTGGGGCGGTGCCCCGCTGGTGGGAGAGTCCTGGTTAGAGGGAAACCCCACTAGCCGACGGTAGGTCGGCGCCGGATCTGTCCATCCAGCGGGGGAAGATCACCGCCAGCTCTCGAGAGAAAACACTCACTACATTGCGGGACTAACGACCCAAGCTGTTTGACGCGCCCGGAATCACTAGCCAACCAATCGAAGCGTCTGGCTATTCTGCTCTTTCACCCGGTGCACGAATCCCTCCCTTCTCGACCGTCCGCGAGCAAAGGACGCGAAGATTCGCAAAGGACAAAAGTCCTCCCCCGGTGCCCTGTCCCTAAGGGCACGGGCGCCGTCGCGTTCGCGGCGTATTCTGGGAAGCTGGCACTCCGCTGGGCTTTTTCGAGTGCATGCGCCTCCCCGCCCCCCGCCCCTCCCCCCCGCTGCGGACAATGGTCTCGCGTCTCCGCGATCTGAGCAAATTAACGAGGCGCTGCCCAGATGCTCGTCTGTCGCGCTTCCTATTGGCACTCGAGGAGGGCGCTTGCGCGAGAAATCCTGTCACCGACGGCAATTTGTTTGTTTCAACTTTGGGAAGATATTTTCTTTCTGTTTTGTCAGCCATTATTGTTTGATTAGCATTAAAATAACCTCCGTTATTTTTTACCAGAAAAGAAACATTTCTAGATTTTATTTTCGAGTTAATAATTTCAGTGTTTAATAATTAAATTAGTTCAAAGAATTGGTGGCCCCGACCGGGATTAGAGCCCGGGCCATCTTGGTTTGCGCCCAGGTGACAGGTAAGGTGACAATTATATAATTTCATGGTTATAAGGTATTATTGAATCTATAGATGTTTGTGAGCTAGTGCGGAAGATGTTGAGTTGGTGTTTTTTTTTAAATTAAAATTAAGTGGACTCTTGTTGACCGGAACGCCACATTCACTTGTCAATATTGTTTTCGTCGCTCTTTTTTAGCAACCGTTGGTTGCACGTTGGCGACTACTGTAATGACAGACGTACGTTGTCGACTACCGTAATGAGATATACCTTCAGATATTTTTTTTCGTTGTATCGAGCGAGAAAAGTGTGTCTGACGTACAAATGTAAGAACTATTTATCTACTACACGGACAGGTAGCGGTGCGACATTTTAGTTTCCCACAAAGTAGAGATTCAGACCGTGCCTACCGTTTACGAGTTGGAGCACGTGGCGGTGTGACCGAGATAAAAGGAGGTGACTAAGGGGGCCACGCCAACTGTCCACCCCCTCCCTCCCTCTCTCACGCCACGTGGGCGCGCCAACTCCTGTCCACCCGAGGGTGCAAATGAGGAGGACAGAATAAGAGTCCCTGACTTTCTGCAGGTGCAGATAATTTTGTAGAAAAGTGCTCTACACGACACTCAATAGATTATGCAAGAACAGATTTCACGTCATTAGGTCAAGAGAATTTTCTCATGTTCTACCAATCAGTTTAAAAATGTTGTAACCTTCTCTGAAAGGATTTTCATTTGAAAAAAAATATTATTTCAAAACTAAAACTGATATTTTGATAATATCTTTCACTCTATGTGTTTGTGCTTGTAACATTCAGATTATTCTGCAAATGTGCAATGCATTTGAGGAAATATTATCTTTAAGAAGTGTGAGAACCCAGAAACATTAGCGTAAATTATCTTCCTATATCTTATTCACGAAAGTTGCACTGGATGTGACACAACTATTCTTATATTCATTACTTTCAATAAAATGGATGATAATAATGGACAGAAAAGAAGAGAGAGTGTGACATATCACAATTGATATGTCTCAAGTATATTTCCTGAAACAGTCACTAGATCTGAAGTCATAATACCCGTCCTTTTCCTTTATTACGACATACACAAAAAAATATTTAGTGAGCTATGGCTGTTCATAAGATGTGACCGAGGGCCGGGACAACACTCCAATGGGTCATTGCCTGGGCAAGTGCCGGACCCCCTCCCCTCCTCGCCCCATCCTTCCCGCCCGCCCCCCTCCCCCGCCCCATCCCCTCTTCACTCCGCCCATTCCCCGCCCCCCCTCCCCGCCCTCCGCCCCGACCTTCGCCGCCACACCCACCCTGCCCCACCCTTTGCCATCATTTCCCCAGCCCGGCGGCCGCCCCTTCCCGCCCGCCCGCCCGCCGCGTCGCGTCGCGTCGCGTCGGCCGCGCCAGCGCGTGAGTCAGGCCGGTGAGCGACCACCTATTTTGAGGCCGCTAAAAGGACCGCGGGCGGCCTCCTCCGCCACGCGGACTTCGACGCTTGGCGGGGCGATCGGCCCACTCCACGCAACGTGGACAACCCACGCGGGACACTCCGAGGAAGAATGAATTTGCGGGAGCAACGAAATCGCGAGGACGGTCTTCGTCTGAACGAAGAGGATGTCAACGATTCCTGTTCGTCCCCACCACGCTGATGGGCAGTCAACAAAAGGGATGCGAGTACACTATTCTTTGCGGATACCAGATCTAGATATCGGCTTAGGTGATTCAGGATATCAACTGATGTCTCTGGAGGGCCCTTGTCCGGGAGGTCATAGGTTTCGAGCCCAGACGGTGGTAGGCTTTTTGACACTAGCTACACATCTAGGTCGAATTCGGTCGCTGTCTTCAGGAGAATTCTTGGACCAGTTGCTCTGATATTCCGTGGTTTCTACGATCAACACCAGGCGAATGCCGGAGAAGTACCCTAACAAACGGGCCACGGCCCACACGCTATTTTTTTCCTTCCTCTTCCTTGTCCTATCCTCACCCCTTACTTACACAAACTTACACTTACATGCACTACACACATGTCGGGAGTCCGATCGGATGTTAAGAGTTTGTTTCGGCTGGGCGGTGCCCTGCTGGTGGAAGATTCTTGGTTGGAGAACACCCTACAAGCAGAAGGGGAGGTCGGCGCCGGATTCGCCATCCAGGGAGGGCCGATCACCGCCACCTCCCGCGATAAAACATGCACTACACTTGCGGGTCTAATGACCTCAGCCGTTAACGCTCCCGGAATCACTAATCAAACAATCTCAACAATATATGTCTTCAGAAAAGGTTTTGTGCATAAGAGCATATTTAACATTAAAAACACTATAATTTTTACAAACGAAAATTGAGTACCGTAGATTCTGAATTCAAATGTTTAATGTTCTTCCTACTTTTGCCTACCATTTTGGTATTATTCATAATATGTGTTTTTCGTTTTACATGTTTTAATTTTATGCGGCTTAGTTTTCAACGATGTTTTGAAATTGTCCTTATCAAGTTTTTGGATTCAAATTCACGTCATTCAATTTACTGTTGACTGACTGATTACCAATTTTCTAACCACGATGAGTAATATTTTTCGAAATATCTCATCCTTGATTAGATTTTCCACACACTTTTCTTCGCGTCTAGATCGGTATTAGTTCTCCCTGTACACCTTAACGAACGTAAATCTATTTTTTCCTTACAATGTTTCTCCTGAATTCCTACTTTGTCATACCGGCAAGTTTATTTTCTTGCTCATCGTCTTTTCTTCCGGCAGAAGTCAATAGAAATCAGTCTCTGTCCGCCGTGTATTCTGCTTCTCATCACTGTCCGATGCGGTTATACACATGTCTATCAGAATGTTTCTTTGCTTCCGACATCTTCCGTCAACCATCGCCCTATTCCGTTGTACTATCAAAAGTAGCATTTCTGTCTCAAGTGAAAACTTTACCGTTGGGGAAATCCAGAAAGTCATACTTATTTATGTGATACATTTGGTTGTAAAACGCACGTGGTGCAGAATGCTTCTCGTTCTTGGGAAATGAATGATTGCGCCGTAATTCGTACTGGCAAGAGCGAAATGTGTTGGCTGAAATTAAATGACGTCTGGTTTTGAGTAAACCCAAAACGAATGATGTGATGCCCAGAACCTTGATGTAAATGGCACAGCTCGCCATCTGCGGAGATGTACTACTTTTCGGCGAATGCACTGATTTTCAAATCAAATAACACATCAAGAAAAGCCATTTTTGAAAAACGCAACATATCGTCAAGTCCAAAAAAAAGACAAAATGAGTAAATCATTATGGAAAGACCTTTTATCCTCAAGATATGTGTCTAGTGGAATAGTTCTGTAAGAAAATTCTAGTCAACCATTCTAATTGTAAGTTAAACAACGACGCATACATATATTTTCATTAAAAATATTCCTACGTTCACTTTAAACGAGGTTCAGGTTCACTACAACCGAATCTTCTTGTGATTATTTGTAATGTAAGTGAAACGGGTCCAGTGACTTCGCTATAACCGAGGGTTCACTATATCCGTGTTCGCTATAACCGGAGTCAACTGTATTTTGCACGTGCCTCTTGCAAGGGTTTGCACCGGCCGCCTTACCTCCACCCGCAGCTGAGGGAGAAATGCCCTCCCCCCCCGCGAGGGTCGAACTGTGTCGCGGGGGGCGTGGGGACGTCCCCGGATTTCCGTTGGATCCTGTTAGGCTTCGTAAACACAACGCCGCGGGGCTTCGCGCGCGGGGGCGGGGCGGATGTGCGGAGCGCCGGGGCGGCGGCCGAGTCCGCCTGATGAATGCCCGAAATTTCTCAATTCCCGCCGGCGGGGGCGGGACGGGGAGCGGGAGACGATAGCGCGCCATTAGACTTGCTAACGAGCGCGGTAATTGTTATCTGGTGCGGAGGCGACGGCCGCTGCGAGCGCGGGCGGCCAGGTGCGGCGGGCAGCGGCGGCGCAGCCACCCCGCGCCCGCGCCCACGCCCCCTCGAGGCGACTAATAATGGAAAGCGCGCGCGAGCGGAAGGGCGACGCCGTCGAGCTCTTTCGGCGGCCGCGGGAACCACCCGCCTCGCGCATGTGGCGCAATCCGTTACGCGGCGCAAGTGGGAGGTGCAACGCACGAGTCTTCGATTCGCACGTGCTCCTCGACGAGGAAACGGCTAAACTCACACTTCCTAAAGTGTTTCTTAGGTATTGCGATTTCGTTTTTTGAAATTGACTATCAGCTTGGACCTAGGAGAAATAAATAATTTCAACCCAAAAGTTCATTTGAGATTCTAGTTGTTATTACAGTGCTTCTCCGTATCCGATAAGAAAAAATATTGAAAATAATGTAATAGTGGAGTCTACGTCTATTCATTGTACGTTTCTTGGTTCTGAAAATGAATTTGAGTACTTTTGTAAAACATTGAATTGTTTTACATCATAATCCACAATCCACATGCTAATGAAACCTCATCGATACTTTCTACAGAAACAAAAAGAAATGGATAGAGATGTTGGCTTGAATTGGAGTGGTATAAACCGTATGGTTGTATCAAATTCCATCCCCTGCGTTCGACAGGAGGAAAAACCAATGAGTATGTGATTGTGAGGCGCTTTGTGTACGCAAGTTTTGCTCGTTGCCTTTGCCGCTCTGTGCTCCGCCCTTCGCCTCCTCGGCTTGCGGCGCCAGTCTCCAAGGGGCCATCCGTCGGCCCCGGGGGGCGGGGGCGGCGCCTTGCGCGGGCGCCCGTTCGCCCCCCGCTGCCCACCGCGGACCACACGGGCCACCACCCGTAACGTACCGGACCATTTTTACACCTCCTACCTTATAAAATGAATCTTTATAACAGTTATAAGCAGATGTTTGAGGCCATGAGCCCCGTTGAGAAGGTCATTCGCGAATGAATTAAAAAGATTCATTTTATAAGGCGGGAGGTGTAAAAATGACCTAATGTCATCCTCCGCGTTACGAAAACCCAAGTATAGCCTTCATTCCATTTCGTGGAGGGGAATCAATATTTTAAGAGCTCACAAAAGGTATGGACTCGCACACCTTATTATTCGTAATAGTCTTCGGTTACTAAGGGTATTCTGTTCAAAACATGTGATTATTTTGCAGGACCAATACTTCATTTTCACACGGAAATAATAAACTCATTGGAACTCGTATGAATAAAGTCACACAGATAAAAAGATAAATAAATAAGAAAAGGAAGTAGGCAAAAAACAGTAGTAGGAAAACAAATATCGTATGGAAATACATCAACGACGTATAAACGGAAGCGCTGAAGGGAATAAAAATCTTACATTAAAAAATGTACAATAAGTGATCGCAAGTACTTGGAAGTTGCTTGTATCAGACAGTCGAAATATCTCTTCCAATTACAACAAGCAATCGCTATTTGAGGGAACCCTCGTATCTCAGCGAGGCTCCTTACACAAACGGACCACGGGCGCATAGTGCACGTGCCTCCACGCGGCATTCCGACCCCGCGGACTCGTCCACCGCCGCCACGCCCCCTCCGCCACTCGCCTCCCACGCACCAAGGACCGTCCGCGTCGATTAATTCGGCCCCGCATACCCCGCCCCCGCCCCGCCCCGTCACATGGCCGTCCCTTCCACAATACCCCCTGTCCCCGTCATGACCTCCGCCCTTCCCCCCGGCCGCCCCCCCGATCGGACCATCCCACCCGCTCCCACGTGCCTCCGCCGCCACCGCCGCCCGGCGAGAAGCGGCCGCGTTAATAATACCCGCTCCCCCCGCCCCAACCAGCCCGCGTCGCCCGCCGCTCATGTAAATACCGCTCCCGATCAATATCGCCTTGTGGCGGCGCCTCTGCCGCGCGCCCCGCCCCAGCGCCGCCCCGCCCCCGCCGCGCCGCCCGCGCTTTATGGGGCGCCCCGTAACGGCCACCGCGCGGCGGACACAAACGCCCGCGCCCGCGCCCGCGCCGCCGACATTTTCGCATGTTTTATGGCCCCCATAAAACGGCAGCGCATCAGAAAAATTCTCCTGCGCCGCGCCTCCGCCGCCCTTTTGAGCTGCGGGGAGGAAAAAAAATAAAAGTAAAAACGCGCGCCCCGCGCGGGGGCGCGTCGTCGGACGACGGCGTAAAGACGGCGGCCAAGGCGAGTACCTGCGCCGTCGGGACGGAACGACGGCGGCGGCGGCGCGGGCTTTATGATATCCACATAAACCGCGACCGGGTGCGCCCGGCCCCGCCCACGCAAGGAGCGCTCTAAAATCAAGGCAGAGCGCGGGCGTCAACGCGAGGGGCCAGAGAGACTCCGGATCCTTCAGGTTTTATTTTTTTCCACTTCTTTATATTCCGTTTCATCTCGGTCTTTCACAGCCCCTGTTTCTTCCGACAATCACTCATATTATTCGCGTTGCAGTCACAACTTTTTTTTTTTTACTCGCTTTCGGTTGGTGCGCGTCATCCCATTCTCCGATTCTTTCTCTCCTCCACCGCCGTCTCCCGTCGCGCGTTTTCCATACGCTGCCGTTGTGTTTTACGCCTCTGGAATATACTGGCAAGTTTTTATTCTCCTCTTCCCTGTTCTCGTCCCCTCGCTGCTTCTAGATTCCGTTCTCATCCTCGTAATGCTTATATATGCCGCCGCCTCGGATCCTTACTCCGCGGGCGCGAGGGCGGGGCGAGGGCGGGGCGAGGGCGGGGCGAGGGCGGGGCGGTGACTCCGCGGATGTCGCGCCGCAGCTTTACGACGGGCGCTCGCGACGCTCGTCAAGTGCGCCCCGCCCGCGCCACGCGCCGCGCCGCGCGAGATGCAGTCGGCGCCTGCGCGGAGGAGCTGCCGAACGACGCCAACCCCCGACTCCTCTCAGCTACTGGCATCAGAGGTGACTGGCTGCAGTCGACTCCGGGTGTACTGAACGTCTGGGGACGAACTATATCCGATGATGTCGATATTCAACAGAATTTCTTCACAATGATTGGATTTTATTAATATAGAGAAACGACAAAATTCGTCAACAGCACGAGTTCTTCCTTGTGTTATATACAACTAGTATTCTCATGTCATGTATGTATGTTGACGACCTGAAATTCATTAAATGAATTAGCGTCCTTATTGCCCCATTTATAGATTATTGGCTTGTGATGGATAATCTGTAACACGGTTATCCAGACGGAAGCTTCAATACCAAAAATTAAAGTTGCAACGAATATCCCGATAGCATAACCGTCTTCAGCTAATATTCAGAAAAAGTGTATTTAAATCAGAAGTAAAAGTTTAAAGCTTATTCTACTCGTGAAATTAAAACCAGTAGTATTTAACTTTACATACAAAATGTCCCCATCAGGGCATTGTATCTAAAAAAGTGTATCGCTTTTTTCTACTTCAATTTTCTTATCGCTTCTCCAGTCATAAACTGTAACTCATCTATCTTAGGAGGCTGTATATCATTGATCGCTATGTCGATGTCCAATAAACTGCGTATGCATTATAAAATGACATGATTTGAATGTAGCTTCGAGTATTCGGCGCATTTGGGAACTCTGATGGACATAATTTCACTCGTGGAATGGTCCTATTCAAAACCATTCGTGCATTAGAAATTCTCAGATAAATCCCCTCATCCGATAAATCCCCTCCACCGATAAATCCCATCCTCAGATAAATCCTCTCCTCTTCGCTTCGCGAGTCGGCGATTTATCAACAGTTTCCGAAGTACTCGTAGTATTACCAATGACAATGCACTGCACCACTGCAGCATAGGCGAGGCCGCGAGACCCCGCGCGCGCCCGCCGTCAACCGCCGTTGTTTCCGGGAAGGCGTAAGGCGGCGGTGCCTGCGGAGCGTCAAGCGCGGGTATTTTTAACCGCGACGGCCGCGGCGGGGGCGGGGGCGGCGCGCGCGCCACAGGTGCGCGGGGGCGGGCGGGGCGGTGGGGCACAATGCGTGCAGCGCGCGCCCCCGCTCGTTAGCCTAGCAGCCGCCTCCGCCGCCGCCGCCCTCGCTTCGCGCCGAGCGCCCGCGGGAGGCCGCGCTGTTCTCGAATTCTGTCAGACGCTATCACAAGAAGGATTAGCTGCTTACTTATGGAGGACTCAGCCGTTTCCTTTCCCAAAACAGTTCCGGCACACTTGCCACAGGCTTAGGAATGGAGAGATGTAATGAATAAAGTTCATTTAAATAAAAAGAGAATGGTGAATAATTCGAAAGTTTGCGTCCTGCTTGTTGCTTTGGATGTGGTAATGAATTTCGTGTTGGGAGATATCAGACATTTGTTTTACAAACAGCATTCCTAAGCGATGTTCTCTGATAAGAAACACGATAACAATATTTCATTTATTCATACATATAACCGTGGGTGAAATCCAAACGGATTATCTTATTCAAAACAAAATGTTTCATAGTATGATACTATTAAAATACGAAGCTTTGCCTTTCATTTACGTTTTATACTCAGTTATTTCCCGAAATTAAATAATATATTTTGCGTGCGTAACTTTGTTCGTAGATTAAAGTAAAATTATCGTATTATAATGTTTGCATTTCACTCAATATCCGTCAACTGTTAAATATTTTAATACCGAACTATTTCCTCAAAATACGTTCGTTTGTAATGAACTATGGAATTGAAAAGTATGAAAAATATTATCTTCTCCACCCTCCCCCAAGTCAACGACATCTCCACCGGACCTGCTGTAGTTCCCGCCCTCGCACCTTGCGACGCGATTTCAAATCGCCCTGTGCGTCCCTGCCCCCACTGCCGCAGCCACCAGAAGCGGTAGCTCAGTGCATCAACCGATGTCATTCAGCGCATCTGACTGGGAGGTCCTAGGTTCTCACTCCTCAAGGCGGCAGGATTTTCCACACTAACTTGTCAGCTAGGTCGAATTTACTCGCTGTCTGGAGGAGAATTCTTGCGGCCGGCTGCTTTGATCGGTAGTTTTCCGTGGTTTCGCCGATCAAACCAGGCGAATGCCGGAGCGGTACCCTTACCAAACGGGCTGCGGACCGCGCGCGATCTTTCCTTCCTCTTCCGTGTCCTATCCTCTCCCCTTACACACACACTTACACTAACATGCACTACACTATCACATATTCCGGGAGACCGGTGGGGAGCTTAGAGCTTGTCCCGGCTGGGGCGGTGCCCCGCTGGTGGGAGAGTCCTGGTTAGGGGGAAACCCCACTAGCCGACGGTAGGTCGTCGCCGGATCTCGCCATCCAGCGGGGGAAGATCACCGCCATCTCCCGAGAAAAAACATGCACTACGTATTCGGGACTAAAGACGTAAGCTGTTGAGAATCACTAAGCAACCACCCGCCGCCGCGGAGCGGGCATCTGCCGCCAATTAGCCCTCCGGCGGCGGCGGCGGGTGCGCGCTCCCCGCGCGTTAAAGGCGCATTTGCATGGCGGCTTTGTTGCGCGGTGTAAGTTACGCGCGGCGCGCCTGCAGATGGCGCGGCGATAGGGCGGGCCCGCGCCGATGAGATCTGCTCTGGTGGCGCGCACGAGCGCTGGTCCGCCGCCGCGCCGGAAGCCGTGCCTCACCGCCGCCTTGGGAACGGCAGTGCGCCGGGCCGCGCGCCGCCCCGGGGGCCCGGAAGTGGCGGCGGCGGCGCGGCGGTTGGGGGCTGCGGTGCGCGCCTGGGTGGCGGGTAGCGACGGAGGACTCTCGCCGGACACCAGACTCCCTCTAGTATTTTGCTGCTCTCATTTTTAGGCCTTCCCTTTCATAACGGTTTGGTCAGCTGTGTATTCTTCTTGGTTTTTTTTAAATTTTAAAAAACATTTATTAAGAATATTATTTGTTATATTAAGTATTTTGACTGTAGAATTGTCATTTCTGAGAATTTTCTTCTCTTACATTCTCTCGTGTTGTGACAAGTAATCCCAGAAGAGATGTCACATGTTTTATTTTGATAATTACTTTCTGATCACGAGCATTTCTCTTTTAGAACCACCCTACTCCAAGAGCACATATTCTCCACAGGTGCTCGAAGGCTCGTGGTCATTTGATGAACTTGCTCAAAGTGCTGCTTTCGCCACCCGCAAAGCAGAGAGCTCCTCCTCTCAGGGACATAAAGAACGATATAAATATTGATTCTTCACCAAAATCTATCTCTGTAATCATCTCCCAAACGATGTATTGCGTTTCATTTTGAGACGAACAATAGTTTGATATTTAATGAACAATTAATTATTCACATATGTTATTTCGAATACACATTGTGAGGAGGGAGAGTTAAAATGGTGTAAATCCAATGCACTCTAATCTTCCTTTATCCTAACTACATAATGCTCATAAAAATAATTATTCCTTCAGTGTTTTATAAAGCACATCTGGAAAAAGTTATCTCATGTTATCTTCCAACACATATCATGTTGGGTTGCTTTGTATAACAATTATCTACCCTGTAATTTTTGGAAAACATTTAACCGACGATTACTGCCACGAGCTCTACGCTTCTATCCCACCACCAAACGCGGGTCTTACCCTGCGCCGCCCCGCCTCCAACTCCGTCTCCGCCGCCGGCCCCAATTCTGCCTTCGCCCCCACCTCCACATCCGCCTCCAACTCCGCCTCCGCCTCCACCTCCGCCACCGCTTCCACCTCTGCCTCGTCTGCGCCTTCGCCCCTACCTCCACCTCCCCTCCACCCCGCCACCTCCGCCCCACCTCCCCCTCCCCCTCGGGAATATCCGCGCGCGGGCTAACCGCGGAGACAAAGCGGGCGACGAGTCTATTAAGCCGCATAGCGATCACTCGGGACGCGCTCTCGTTCCGGGCCGACGGCGGGAAAGAATCCGGGGAATTTTCGAAATCGAGGGAGGAATGCGAATCGGGCGACGTGTCCCGTGGTTAGTGGCGAATCGATAGCGCCGCCTCCAAACACTGCTTCCTCGAGTACGAAGCCTTCTCCAAGGCTCTGCGCTGCAGAGGTGCGTGTTTGCCTTTTCACTTGACGCGGTCTGGCGGCGCGCTACATACTTCTTTCTTTTACCAATTTCTCGTCCACTGAATCCCAAGCAGGCGAGGATTTATTTGCATAAATTGAATACATGTTGCTGCTGCTTTACGCTTCACGCAGCTACGAGGAGTGGGAAGAGGCATTTCTTAAAACTAGCTAAAAAAACTTAATTTTAGCTTAATCTGATTGTACAGTTAATATGAAAGCACTTTGGTATATTTAAGTAGAATTTTTTTCTTAATAGAACTCAATAATGTTGTCGTTTTGGTTCTTTCTTCTCGATTTATTTTATTTTTCTTATTTTATTTTATTTTTCATTTGATAAAATAGATGAGATGGAGGAGAAATAAAGTGAATAGCAGTCGTAAAATCAATTAAAATCAAACTTTAATGATGTCTTAAAGTATTTTTTACACGATGATGTGTTGTGCATCTTATTACCGATATTTTGCAGTAAAATATGACAGCTAGGTGTTTCTAAATAACATTCAAAGACACGAACGATCATATTGTTAGCTAGTATACCATTTCAAAGTCTTAGCAGGTAATCAAAAGCTTGTTTCCTTCTCGTCTGAGTTTATGAGCACATCTCGCGCATCTGAATGCACAGTACCCGCCTCTGGAGAGAGCAAGCCGGGTCGGGTTTGATTCAGATACCTGTTCGCATGAAGTTTCCTGGTAGAGCGAGTAGAATGTAAATGCAAGCGACACCTAGCAAAGCGATGTTCGTGCTGGCTTCAAAGCGGCTTCGCCGTCTGTGGGCCGCAGCAGAGGAGCGGGCGGCGTGCCACGCCCAGACGAAGTTCGTCCGCGGTGCAGGCAGAGAAGGCTGCAAAGGGTTCATCGACGGAATGGCGAGAGGACTCCGACCGGAGGGATAGAGCGGAAGAGGAAAGGAGGGGCGGAGGAGAGGGTGATGTGGCGGGGAGGGCAACGTATGGGGCGGCGTTCCGAGTCGGGTGGGGGCAGAGGGGTTGGTGGGGAAGGAGGGGTGGTGGGGTAGCGGTGGAGCGAGTGGTCTAGGGCGGTGAGGAGCCACAGTCTATGTGAGGGGCGTGGAGCTGCACCGATCGCAAAGCGCGTGGGAGGGGCGGGGCGGGGCGGGCGGTGAGGCAGCGGGGCGGTGGGGCAGCGGTGGAGCGGGTGGTGGAGGGCGGTGAGGAGCCCCAGTCTGTGGAGCTGCGCCGATCGCAAGGCGCGGGGGCGGGGCGGGAGCGGGGCGGGGCGGGCGGGGCGGGGCGGTGGTGGAGCGGGGCGGGGCGGTGGGGCAGCGGTGGAGCGGGTGGTGGAGGGCGGTGAGGAGCCCCAGTCTGTGGAGCTGCGCCGATCGCAAGGCGCGGGGCGGGGCGGGAGCGGGGCGGGCGGGGCGGGGCGGGGCGGGCGGTGGTGGAGCGGGGCGGGGCGGTGGGGCAGCGGTGGAGCGGGTGGTGGAGGGCGGTGAGGAGCCCCAGTCTGTGGAGCTGCGCCGATCGCAAGGCGCGGGGGCGGGCGGGAGCGGGCGGGGCGGGGCGGGGCGGGGCGGGGCGGTGGTGGAGCGGGGCGGGGCGGTGGGGCAGCGGTGGAGCGGGTGGTGGAGGGCGGTGAGGAGCCCCAGTCTGTGGAGCTGCGCCGATCGCAAGGCGCGGGGCGGGGCGGAGCGGGCGGGGCGGGGCGGGGCGGGGCGGGCGGTGGTGGAGCGGGGCGGGGCGGTGGGGCGCGGTGGAACGGGGGTCGAGGGCGGTGAGGGGGCCCCAGCGGGAGCTGCGCCGATCGCAAGGCGCGGGGGCGTGGCGGGGCGGGGGCGTGGCTTTGAAGTGGGCGCGCGCCGGCCAAAGCGCGACCTGAGCCGAGGCGACGCCGCCCGCGCCCAAAGGCCCTCGCTGCAGCTGCCCGCGCCGGCGCCTCGCCCCTCGGCCGCCAGGGGCTCTCACACACCGAAGGCAGAGCCATTACGACTGCTATCCCAATAACCACTACATCAGGGCACTTCGTTATTAACAATGCCTTCGCTACAGTTATTAATAACCATAAACTCTTCACATTAAAAAAATTAAACGTGACCTAACAACGGAAAAAAGTGTCATGTTTCGTAAATGATCACCCCTGCCAGAGTCTGAAAGTTGGGCTTCCTTACGGTATATAGAGCTTTTAATTACATTTCTACCGGGAGAGGTGCCTCAGAGCAACTGATATCACTGCAGTACCTCTTACCAGGCGGTCCTGGATTGGAGTGCCCAGGCGAGTGTGCCAGGGTTTTCGACACTAGCTTGTCAGCAAGGTCAAATGAAGTCGCTTCCCAGAGGAGATTCTAGCGATCGGCTGCTCTAATGGGTGGTTTCTCCGATCAACACCAGGCGAATGGTATAAGAGTACCCTAACAAACGGGCCATGGACTGAGCACGATATTTCCTTCTTCCTTGTCCTATCATCATCCCTTACTTACACACACTTACAGTAACACGCACTACACTACCACACATGCCAGGAGATCGGTCGGGAGCTTAGAGATTCTTCTCGCTGGGGCGGTGCCCCGCTGGTGGAAGATATCTGGTTGGGGAAAAACCCTCTAGCCGACGGTAGGTCGGCGCCGGATCTCGCCATTTCCCAGGGAAATACCGCCAACTCCCATGAAAACGTGCACCACACTTACGGGATTAATGACCTTAGGAGTTGACACGCCCGGAAGCACTAACTAATCAGTTGACTGGAAGTGGAGTTGGTCGGAAATTTCCATTGAACCATTGCCTGCATCTCCTATTTCGATTGAGGACATGCAGATCTTAATTATTCGTAATTTTTAATTGATTACGTAATCCAAAAGTAATCTCAATAAAATAACTGAGTCACCATTACTTCAAATTTCTTGACGAACATAGTGTACCACATATCGAGAACAACCAAAAGTCGATTAGTATGGAGGAACGTGAACAAAGACACGAGAATAGAGTTCGACGAATGTTGGCCAAAGCACACAGCACTGTTCGCCAAACGCGCGTAAAGGCGGTTTCACACATTTGTTATTTGGCGAACAACGAGCAACCGCTCGCCGAATCCCGAGTAGTGTGGATGAGTTGCTTGCTATTTGCCGTGACGAACATTCGGGGCTCGCCCTACCCTCCGCGTGTCGGCCTTTTGGACCCATCAAAGGGAGCGAACAGTCGCCGAACGCAGTAGGTCGCTGCTTGGCGCATGCCGAATGTGTGGAGCCGTCTTTAAGGCGACTCCACACATTCGTTATTCGGCGAACAGCGAGCAACCGCTCGCCGAATCTCGAGTGGTGTGGATGAGTTGCTTGCTATTTGCCGAGCGACGAACGTTCGAGGCTCGCCCTACCCTCCGCGTGTCGGCTTTTTGGACCCATCAAATGGAGCGAACATTCGCCGAACGCAGTGGGTCGCTGCTCGGCGAATGGCGAATGTGTGGAGCCGCCTTCAGGCTCGTCTCCGCCGCCCGCGGAGGCGCCCGCCGACGCTCCGCACACGCGTCCTTGGGCGGGCGCGTGTTCCCATACAGGTGATGTTTTATGGGGCAATCGGCGCTGCGGCGCGGCCCGCGGGCTCATAACCGCCCGCGCCCGTCACGCCCCGCGGGCCCGCCGGCGGCCGCCCCGGCCGCCCCCGCCCATAAAAGCTTTACGGCGCGCGGGCGGGCGGGCGCGAGGCGGGACGCGGGCGTGCAGACGCGCGCGCGCCCGCCCGCGAGCAGGTGGAGGCGCGGGCTAATTATAACCGGCGCATCGCGGGCCGTCCCGCCCCGCCCCGCCCCGCCCCGCCCACCCACGCCCCGGGCGCGGCGCAGGTGCCGGCCGCTTCCATCCGGGGCGGTTTGGTTCTTTGGACCACACGCTTCATTCTCTTCACTCCTCTTCTTTTTCTCTCGTCTCTTGTTTGGGTTACCCTTCCCACGAACAACTCTATCCGGGTGTGCTTAGCTCTTTTCGCAGTTCTCTTTCGATCACATGCTTCATTCTGCTAATTCCTTTTCTTTCTCTCCCTTCTCTTCTTTGAAATGTCGTACCCAGAACCAAATAAGTATTACGAAGTATCGGGGAATGTAATTAGTATATTATATATTTTAATTTATTTGTCTACTCGTGTTTATACCGCCTTAATTTTAAAAGCCATCATATTTATTCCGCATTGAAAGGTGCGTTGAATACATAATTTTCGCTTTTCGCCTCCGAAAGTCGAAACTTGACAAAGACATTAAAGTTTCATTTGTAGTAACTGCCTCCATCAGAATAATTATAGTTAGTACCATTTCCTGTCTCCTGTGTTTTCGTGGAATTGAAATTATCGTTATTTTTTGCGCCGTTCGGAACATTTCCTCTATAGGACAATAATTACGATGCAGTCAAGTCGCTAAGATCCCCTCAGTCAATCAACTCGTAAGATCGTTAAAACTAGTCTTCCTCGCAAAACACCAGTTACATTTTTATTCGTGCGCAACGCCCGGCTAAAGGAGACCTCAAGAGCTCCGTGCGCAAGCGCGTTGAATTCGTGCATCGTCGAATAAGATAATAATCGCGGTGATACTGCGGGTTTATGGAGTGTCAGCGCTGGGACAGAGAGATAGAAGAGGACGTCGCCCATTCACTACGGCTCAGTGGCACGTAATTTTATCGTCCCCAGAGCAACACCTGGAAAATACGGTGCACATAGCCACTAACACACTGAATTAGATAATATCTTTGGCATTGGAAGCAAAACTGTGAGTTGTCATCTGTTTTTCACTAGTGTTAACGGACATTCGTTTACACAGAGTGGGGAATCACTGAATGTACTGGTTAGAGTGAAACAAAAAGCGTATTTGAATGTACGGAAATGTTAACTTCACTATGCTTCAGTTAACTGGTTTTCGTTGTCGAATAAAACCCAAAATGTTTAACATGCAGTATGTATGTGACAGACTTATGTTAATAAACATACGTCGACAATGTACATATGTATTACAGGCGTAAGTCTATAAGGAATTATTAAAACAAAGTGTGTATCGAGATCATCTCTCATATGAAAAAATCCGATTGATTCAAAACAAATATTAATGGATCTACGATTGAACATATGATTATTTTACAAAGATCAATGTGAATTTGGGACCACATTCTTATGATAATTATTTTGTATTGGCAATTTTATATATATATATATATATATATATATATATATATATATATATATATATTGTATGTATCAATGTATTTATATAGATAGATAGATAGATAGATATATGTACATTGGAAGAATTATTGTGGCAATGTAACATAACAAAATAAAACATGTTGAAGAAACGTGATTACAGTGGGCTGCCTGTGCTGTGCCGCGAGCGCAGGTGGGTGGGCGCGGCGGAGGCTAACGAGAGCGCGCGTAAGACGCGGGTTTTACGCGGCGCGAACCCACGCACGGGAGCGCCCGGCGCCTCACAAATCTCCACCCTCCCCTCCGCCACCCCCTTCTCACGCAGCGCACATCGCGGCGCGGCGTCATTTTCCGAGAAATATCGGGCGGCGGCGCCGATCCGGCCGCGCCCACGCCCCCGCCCTCATCCCTCCGCATCCACTCTCGCCCCTCCACGCGCCCCGCGGGGCACTTCGGCGCCGCTCGCGCTCGCCTCCCGCCTCGCGCTCTGTCGGGGGCACTGCGAAGCTGCCTTCTCACTCCTGCGAACGCCTCTGCTCGCTTCTTCTTCACATGATTTGCCAACAAGAAACGAACCCTGCGTTGGCGCCTTTATTTGATTCTTTCTCCTCCTTGTTGCGACATTCACTCCGGTCAATATAATTTAACGTTCGCTCTTTAGGGTAGCGAGCTATGTCTCCTTTTATTCAGTTCGCAATAGTATGTAACTGTTTTCTCTTTCTAACGTTCCAGACGGTAGGTCGGCGCCCGATCTCGCCATCCAGCGGGGGAAGTTCACCGCCGACTCCCGATGAAAAAACATGCACTATACTTACGGGAATCCGTCGTTGCCGTGTCCGGAGTCACTAACAAGCAACCATCTAACGTTCCATCGCATTACTTTGAAAAATCTCGCTTGAAGTGCGCGCAGCTCGCAACGCAAGTGCATGCCGTTCAGCACATGACTCTGTAGCGTGCTCCTCCACGCACCCCTTGGCCCGGCCCCCCCCCCCCCCCCCCCCCGGCCCCCCCCCGCCCGCCCCGCCCCGCCCCGCCCCGCCAGCCGCCGGCTCATTACGAAATGGAAGGCGCGGCAGCGCTCCCCTCGTTCGATCTATCGGGCGCCTTATCGGAGAGTTACGCGCGGGCGGGCCTCCTCGCCGCCCCCGCCTGCCCCGCCGCCGATAAACCCCGCGCACGACGGCCGCTCGCCGGCGGCGGCGGTGGAGGCGACGACCGCGCGCGGACGCAAAAAGACGAGCGGGCGGGCGGGGAATTAAACATGTTCCGTCACGAACGCGACTCCGTGGCGGCGCTGGGACGGTCGCCTGCGACGGCGCTGATCGGGGACGGCGGCAGTGGCGGCATGAGTCGAACACGAGCCAACGCTCAGGCCAAGAGGAGAGAACGTGAGAAACGGGAGTCACAGGACCACGAGGCAGTCATCGAACCAGGACCAATCATCATCATTGTATACTTTATGATACTCAGTCCATAACCTGTGTGTCCACCCATTATTGAATGGGTGATGTGAATGATGTGGGGATGTAATTTGAATGAGGATTTCGTGTTCCCGAACAGAATAAGAGCAGGGAAAATGGGAAAACCTAAGGCTAACCCGCTTTGTTCACCGTAAATTCCAAATACTTTTGAATTCGCCTGGATTTGAACCAGAGCAGCCTGAGAAACAGGGACAGCTACTTGACGGCTATACTGCGGGTCATCCGCCATCAACTATGTTAATTTAATCACCTATGTTAATGTGATTCATGTTTAATGTTAAATATTTCAACAAATTTTAAATTAATATTTTCACGTACTTGCTTTTATGTTTCTAATAGTAAAATCGTAGGCTTTTTTGTTTTAATAACGTTGGCCGACATATTAAAAAAAAAGTGTAAATAGCCCTGACAACTATGCCGTGACAATCCATAAGGGCCCTTGAAGATAAAATAAAGCACTATTTCCATATAAGCCCATATTTTATACGGGTTTACAAATTCCAAAGATTGAAAAGAGTTAACTTTAAAATTAAGCCAAAAACGTTTTTTTCTTCATGCTTTGAATCATCTCATGCTAAACGAAAAATCTTTTGAAAATCTCCCATAAACGAAACACTAATTTTTGTTTGTAGTATATCCCCAACACCTTGAAGATTCCTTGTTATTCCTTACACTTATCGACCTTTACAGGAAAATATTTCTCTATTTTAACGACACTTATTTCACACATTCTAAAAATCATTTTAACACCCATCTATTGTCTTGTATTCGTGTCTCACGCACAAGAAACTAAACGTGCCTTTTCTTTTTTCGTGTTGCCGAACAGAATGGAAGACAAAGCAGAAGCAAAAAAACTTCGGTGTAAAGGCGATAATTCTGCTTCGTAATGTAACGATTAAGTCACAGGATATTAAAACAGCGAAAGAAGTGCCATCGTGTTTTGCCTCGCTCTCGAACACCGCCTTCCAGCGACCGCGCTGGCCGAGGAATCCAACGAGATGTTTTCGCCTCGCCGCGGGCGCGCCAGAACCGGCCAGGCTGCGTGGCGGCCGCGAGGTGGTAAAGCAGATTACTCTATGCGAAGGCCCACGAAATACCCCAGTCACCCAATTCCGCTCAGCGGCCTCTGTCGTAAAACCGCGGGTCGTGTTGGCCGCCGAATATCAATGAGTGACACGTATAGTGGCTCCATCTCTCGATCGAACCCTGGTACTTCACCTTCGGCGATCGAGTGTGAAAAATATTGGTGCTTGACTTCCCGAACACACCCCAAATGCCATGTCGGAAACAGTTGCCTGCACACAATAAATCGACCGGACTCTATTTGGGCTCTCAGTAAACCTCGCGTTACCCCCATGCCAGCGACTAGTCGTTCCCGAGTCCTTGCATGTAAGAAACGCGAAGCCCCAGTGTTTCAAAAAAAGAACAAGGAAAAAGAGGAAATGAAGCACAACGAACCATTGTTCCAATACTTGCTTAAAGTACATTGAATTCTCTGTATAAAATGGGAAATGTCGAAGAAGTTTCTAGATACATTGTAAACGTGATTGCATCACAGGTATGTATGAATTCGTAGACCGAGTGCAGATACACCTATCAGCTGATACAGCATGTAAACAGAGCTGCTTTTTTACAGTAAAATAGCTGCTCTTGATTTCCATGAAGTTAAATACGATGGGAGATGAAACAGAAAATATTTTCCCCCGCTGGTGGGAGAGTCCTAGTTAGGGGGTAACCCCGCTAACGGATGGTAGGTCGAAGCTGGATCTCGCCATCCAGCGGGGGAAGATCACCGCCATCTCCCGATGAAAAATCATGCACTGCACTTACGGGACTCATGACCAAAGCAGTTGACGCGCCGGGAAACACGAAAAAATCAATCCATCAAACTTTTCTTCAAGAGCGTAAACCGTTTCGTCCACGGCCACCCAGCGTCAGCCAGTGTCAGCCTGCGCCGTCCGCCTGCCAGCGCGGGACGCGCATTCGCCCCGCCTGTCCGCGCCCGTCCCGCCCCCTCCGCTCCTCGCCCTGCCACACACGTCCCGTTCCGCCCGCCCCAGACACCCCTCCCCCCGCGCGCCATGTCCCGTCTCGCCACGCCACTCCCCTCCACACCACGCCACGCCACGGAACAGCAACGCTCCTGGAGAGATGAACGCTCCCGTGGAAGCTAGACAAGGAGATACTTCTCAGTAGCTTTCATGAAACGCTGGGTGGTGGTTATTGCTCAGAATTCTCAAATGATATGTGGAAGCTTTCTTGCATTGCAAAGTCTTTGGAATGGTATGAGTGCAATGCAAAAAAGAACAATGGTGTGCTGTCGTCAACCTGATTCAGTAAATGTTCATATGATCGAGAATGATATCACAAATAATTCATTTTATCATAAAAAGACAAATATTTTATATTCAGCTCTCGCTTCCTCAAAATGAAAAAAAAATCATACTTTTATTTTCTGAAAGGAAACTGGTTTAGTGTTTTAACTGACTTTGTTTTAACAGATAATATAAAATGGCAACTGGATATTTTCACCTTGATTTGAAACTATTCATCCAGATATTGATCCTTGTATTTTCAAGTCTTCTTCAAAAAATAGTGTTTCAAAATTGACTTATCAGGAGTGTCAGTCGAATCCCGATCGATACGAATTTCACAAAACATTAGGATCTACATTTTTTACAATAAGATATCGTTCTTTTTTATTTAACAAGATCAGTGATAATCCCACCAACCCAGTATTCATCACAATCTTGTTCTGCTATTTCTCTATGAATTAGAAGCTAGAGCCAGATCGACAGGTGATACTTCAATTTGGAAAAGGTCATACGCATGGTTTAGGCGCTAGTAGTATTCGCGGACAGACGAACAGAGACGGACGGACGCATGTTAAAAAAAAAAAAGAAAAAAGGAAACACTTTCGGAAAACTACCGATCAGAGCAGCTGGCCGCTCGAATTCTCCTCCAGAGAGCGACTGAATTCGTCGGAGCTGAAAAGCTAGTGTCGCAAATCCTGCCGCCGTGGGGAGTGGGAACCTAGGACCTCCCGGTGCAGTGCCATCAGTGGCTGCACTGAGCTCCCGCTCGCGGTGCGGGGGATAAAGATGGTGAATCGCGGCGCCAGTCGCGTGCGAAGTGAGTCATCATAAGGGCGCCGGCGCCGCGCCGCGACGCCGCCCGTCGCGCGCCCGGCGGGCGAGGCGCGCGACGCGCGGCCGTCAAGTGGTCGGGGCGGGGCGGAGGGAAGTGTGTCAGGCGGGCGCCCTGACCTGCGACACTCGGCGCGACCGCGGCGGCGAAGGCGGGGGCGGCTATTTATACCGTTCGTCGGCCCGGCGGCGGCAGGCCATCGGGCGGGCGAGTCAAGCTCACTCGCCTCGGACCAACCCCCCCGCGCCCGCCGGCCTTGCTACCTCCTCGGCCTTCGGGTCGCAGCCGTCACCCGCCCCACTACCTTCGTTCGCGTACACCTCGCGCGACTATCCTCATGGAGCGTGCAGTCAAGTCACTCGCCTCGGACCCACTGCTTCTGCCACCTCAACCAGCCTTATTTCCACATACATCCAAAACTGCGCGCTAGTTTAACGGAGCAACACAAAATATCAAACTTTATACTTTAGCATATCTATCAACTTCACAGCACACCGAAACACCACCACCACCACCACCACCACCACCACCACCACCACCAACACCACCACCTACAACAACAACAATAACAATAATAATAATAATAATAATAATAATAATAATAATAATAATGCTTTATTAAAGGTGAGGTCGGCCTGCTCTTCCGCTTAACCACTGAATCAACATTAATACAGAGAAGTAACATATAAGAGGGGGAGGGCAATCTGTACATTTACTTACATCTGTACAACAATCTTCTGGCTACTTCTGTTTTTGCGGTCCCCGGCGCTCATTCGTCCTAGATATTCCATCTCCGTCGTTGCTGCCCTTGCCACGGCGCCTTGCCGCAACAGGTCCGCGTCGCTTTAATTATTCGCGTGCGGGCGGCGCGGGGAGGGGAGGGGAGGGACGCGTGGACGTGCGTGCCGCCGGCGACCGCGCGCGACAAAAGAAGGAGCGACGGCAACGGCGGCGGTGGAGGCGGGTCCCTGGCCCGGCCCCGGCCCCGGCAGAAAGAAATCCCGCGTCCTCTCAGCGCGGCTTAACAAGGAACCAGTTTTCCCTTCCAAACAGGCGGCATAAAACAAGTTTATTGCCAACATTTCTTCAAGTATCCAAATTTAGGAAACACAACTTTGTTTTGAAGTGTACGCCGCGGTTGTGACTGAAATTATGATGCGGCCCCGACATGGCGGCGGCAAATCGGTCGCGATCCAGGCCTGCCAACCACCGCGTCGCCGGCGACGGCTGCGGGTGGCAGCCTGCGATGCGATGCCCGCGCACGTCGCGAGAAAAAGTTGCGGAAGGTAATGAGAGTAACGAAGAAAGCAAATGGAGGACGCCCGGAGAAGTGCTCCGAGAACCAATCGCGGAGATGACAGTCCGCCGCCTGTACGCGTAAGGTCAAAGGAGATTCATGATGCGGCGGTCGCAACTCGTTCCCGCGCTGGACACAACTTTTCAAGCCTTTCATGCAAAAAGAAGCACCGTCGTATCTTCTAAACTAGGAATGTTTTCTGTTCATAACCTTATAATACTTTACTTGTTTTGTTTCTGCCGAATTCTGCTTGTCTTCCGTTCAAGACCTACGAGTACTTCAAATTACATCACCCATTAATGTGTAATTACTTTAATTTCTTTGACAAAATAATTACGATGTAGAATCTTTATAATTAACTTTAAGGAAAGCATTATGACAATGGTAAATTTAGTTACAATATCTCGTTCCTTTGAGATTCCTTCTGTCAGGTTCTATTTCTTACGTTCGACAAAAGTTTATGAACGAACCTATCTCAATAACGTTTTTGTTGTGTATGGAAACATAAACAATGCTCAGTGACAGAAATAAATGATAGAATGCATCCATTCTCTTTTCGACGTCTTGACAAGCCTCATCTCTCTATGTGAAATGTTTCACGTTTAGAAAATCGTGAACTGCTGGTTTTTGTAACTCTGAAGCTTCTGGTTTTTGTGTGATGTCTTGTTTATGACTTTTGGCAAAGGAGTATATTTTCTTTTTTATGAATCATGTCCTTTTACTTTTCACCAACACTCTTTCATTATTTTCTTCTGCATCAACATAGCATATGTCATTCCCAGACTTTTCAAAAGACTCCACTATGAAAACACAATTCTTGGTAAACAAGTACATAAATCCTTTCATCAGTCAGTGAGACTTCCAAAAGAATTAGAGGAATATTAAGGAATATCAACACTTCTTAAATCTCTGTACTTATTACAACATGGATGTACTCAATCTGGAAAACATTTTACAAATATTCGCTGACGTGTATAATAATGTTTTGTTAAACGAATGAACCAAAGACTCTCAACGTAGTACTGTGACCAATATCAGTAGCTGCACGACGACATACCTTTTTCCTTTTCGCAATTTAAACCCAAAGTAAAAATTGATATATTTAATACAAATTGCATAATTTGCTCTTATCCTGTAATGTAAGAAATTACTCTGAGAACACGAGCATGAGACTATTCATTTCATTTATTCCAAGAATATTTGATTTCAAATATCAGTCAAGAAATCTTGAATAATCTCAATGATTTATGTCGTTTTGCATTTCTAAGACAAAACAAATTTTATGGAATATCTTTCAAAACCATCATGCCATATCAATTGCAGAATGTAATCCAATAATCGCTTTATGTTTTGATTAAGGAAATTACTTTGAAGTGGAACGCTACACGTTGATATTTACTGTAACGAATGACACATATTAAGTAGTCTGATGTTGCATCCTGCAAACAACACGGCAGACAATTTCAGCAAGAATTGATTTGTGTTTCTCACGTGAACATGGTGGAAAAGAATTCCATATAAGTCAAACACAGAAAATAAAGTGCGGTAACAGGGATGAATCATTTTACTTTTCTCCTTTTATGGGTTCTGGACAGGAGAAATTTTCTAATGTAATTTTTGCTCAAACTGTAAAAGGTGATTCCCAGAAGAATAGCGTTGACATTCGGCAGATAAGCTCTAGAAAAATCTCCAAATGGCAAGAGAAACGAAAGATCATTGAAACTTCTGAGCTCTGTGGAAAATTGGCCATCGAACTCTACTAATAATTGACAATTCCCAGACGTGTTTATACAATATTGTTGCTAAACTAGAATTTAACGGTATGCAAATCCTTTGGTATTTTATAATGTACATAAATATATTTAACTTTCGTGAATAAATGTCAACAATGTACTTTGTTATATTCAACAATAAATTATAAATTAATTTTGGAACACCTGAAGTGCAAAACATTTGTATTAGAGATATAAGGTTGTCCTCTTTAAAATATTTCACAATAACTTGCATATACATGAAAATAATCAAAACATTTATTGCAAAATCTTCCAAGGATATAGTGAATTTTTAATAGGATTGCACGTAAAGTAAGAAAACCAAAACCAAAGTAGAGAAACACTAATTAATCATATTCCTTAGAAAGGCGATTGCTCGAGTAAGAAGAAAAATCGTTCCAAAGACGTCTTCACTGCGAGGGTGAGGAGGGAATGGGGGGGGGAGTGCTCGTCGCTGCATGTTATTCCCCGCAGCTGCCGACGGCCGGAATCGCAAACAGGTATACATCGCTCCGCCGCGGGCCGGCCTGGAAGACCGCCAATGCGATGGGAAGTTCCCATTACGAGAACAATGGACGAGACGCCGGGCGGCGCCAGCGGGCGAGGGGGGGGGACGCCGGGGCACGAACGACGGACACCGAGAAAGAACGCATCCCCGGAGAAAGTGACGCATTGTGGCTGTCGTGCAATGGCGGACCGAAAACTTCCTCGCGAGTACCAAACCGACTGCGATGGCTCAATAGGTACACCGTGGAACCGCACTACATCGAAAGCTGCTCTTGTTGAAGTAAACAATATTGTTGGCAATGACAACGCCTTGAGTTATTTCAATGATAACGACAATTCACCGCTAAACCAACAAGGTACACCGTTCCCTGTGTAGCATCGTTGTCGGGGAGGTCTAGGGTTCGAGTCTCAAGGATGGTGGATTTTCGACACTACCTTCTTAGCCCGGTCGAATTCAGCCACTGTGTGGAGGAAACTTCTAACGCCCAGCAGCTCTGAACGGTGGTTTTTCGTGGTATCTCTGTTAAAAACCAGGCGAATGCCGAAGCAGTACACAAACAAACGGGTCATGGACCGCGCGCGATTTTTCCTTCATTATCTTTGCGCACACGCAAACGCGCGCGCGCGCACACACACACACACACACACACACACACACACACACACACACACACACACACACACACACACAGATACAAAATAATTGAAGGCTATACTGTGCTCGAATTATATAGTATGTTACAAAAAAGTATACTATTTACACTTGGTTCCCAGTGTAAGAATGAAATTTCTTTTAATTTGAAAATAACTCTGCAAGAAAACATATTTTTAAACTCAATAACAACGTTATTAATAATAATACTCGTTAACTTTAACGTAACTTCGTTAAATAATGCATTCTTCCAAACACCCACGAACATGAAAGGAAGTAAAAAAAAGAACATAAATATGTGCGGTACAATTGTGGGCCAAATTCCTTTCAAATTATCTCACTACCAAGCTCTAGTAGAAACATTACACATGACAAGTTAATCTACTGACAAATTAAGACACATCTTCCTCATAAACATGGAGCACGTTTCAGTATCAGTATATTTTAAAACATAATAACAATTACATATTTATTGTGTGTGCGTGTAATAAAGTTTTCTTCAACCAAGCTTCCCGGAAAGTAAGAGATTAAGCCTTTTTTCCCATTTTTCGTCCCTTTGAAGACAAAGCAGGTCTGTAATGGTACAGCCATATGTACCATTTCCATTTGCATACGTGAACATTCTGAGAAAGCTGCTAACTCGTATTTGATGCCCATCATTCCACGAATACAAACACTACGATGCAAACATTCCTCGTCTCGAATTTTGTCTGATTCTGAAATGCTTGACAGCTTCCAATTCTTGGTCAAAGCCAAACAGATCAGTAAATCTTGTGAATTGTTTCTTTGAAAAACCTTTGTAACTTCTCACAACACAAATCTGATATTGCCTTTGTATTGTTTCAGGTGAGTATACATGCTGCGAAGTCGTCGTACCAGAAACAGCCTACCTAAGTGGGACGGGTGAGTGTTATGTGATTCGACTCGTAATGTTAATACGACGTTTTAAAATTCGAACCGAAAATAATTATAAACCTTATTACTTGGAAGAATTTCCTAATGTCTAATATCTACTGGTTGAAATCTCCTCGTAAGTTCGATGGCACGTCCAACATTTTGGTATTCAGTGCGGGCAAATAAAGTAAACCAGAAATTATTGTGAACGAACATTGAAGATATTCGCTACCTAATAAAATAAGCCCGGAATTTTTGTTTCCGAGTTCTTCAGTGATGAGAACGATGAGCAGAAAAATCATGTTTTGGTTTCATGCCTCGTCACTTCGCCTTCAGTCCGAAACCTCACATAAAGGGAACAATAAAATGCAAACAGAATCCAAATACATGCGTTCCTTTCTCCGGCAATGTATTCCGGGCGCTGTGTCGTTCTGCCTCTCCGCTGTTTGCGGGCGTGCTGTGCATCTCGGACGCTTCCGCAAACCGAAGAGAACAATCGGCCTCCCCTGCGCTCCATTGTTGGCGCAAACAAACTTTCACATGCCCCCCCCCCCGAAGCAGCTCTCGCACGCGTTGGGTGTTGGCGCGCGTGGAGAGTTAGACGCGCGCAAGTCAACGCGAAGCATTGCTTCTCGGGGACGGAATTCCCGACGTCATTTTAGAAGTCAGCTAATGCCTCATTTTACATGGCGAGACTCGGCTCATCAGGCTCAATCTTCCGTCTGACCACGCAAATTTCGCCACGCTCCTCTCACCATCTAGCGGGGAAAGGAGGTAATATCTTGGGCGACGAAACAGTGATTTGAATTTAGCTCAGAGGCTTCTTTTAGACTTGAGGATCTTTTACATGCAGTAAATCTACTACATGGGACAGCCAGCTTTACTTTCCCTCCGAAGGCAGGTGTACGAAGCATTTCTCGCTCTTAAAAATCCACGGCTTCGATCGGGTGTGATCCCGTAAACCTGGGTACAACAGCTCGATATGCCGTTATACCGTGCCACAGACTCCGCATAAATAGAGAGCTTGAAATTGAAATTATACGCGAACGTTTAAAATCAGACACGGTTTGAAAATGTTTGAGTTTGGCGATTTAAGATTTCTGTCTAAAAGCAGGCAACATGTATGTTCCCAAGGATGCATGGAACGAAAAGCAAAGTAATGGTTATACCTCGACGTGTTCAAAACGATCAATAAAAGATTCTAAAAAATTTAAAAAAATTTGAATTGTTTTTATCAAATTATTTTTACAGCAATTGTTGGATTTTTTAAAATTTAGACAATTTATTTTATATCTGTTTTATTTGGTCATGCCCTGATAATAATTTGATATTATACCACTAGCTTTCAATTTTAAAATTTCATTATTTCGAAATAAAAAGAAGTTGGCTTCGATATAATGCTGAGTTACAATAGGTTCTGATAACAATATTATTCTCATATTTTTTTACACATTCTCTTCCTTTTGTCACGCTCTTGAAATTAGGGGGATGCATATTCATAAATATAGTTTTCTATGGACTAACGCATTAGCATTGTTCATCTAATTAATAATTTCGTTCTATCTCGTGATCGATAAGTAAACTTATAATCTGAACAATCGTTAGTTAAAATTCATTTCTTCCCTTTTGAATCAAAATAGAATACAAGACAACTCCAAGTACAAAACATTCCCCATTTTACCGGGAGTCGCGAGACAAAACAAAAGAGGAAACATTCATTAGTGTTATGAACAAAGGGTGGGCACCAGAGCGAGCATTCGTCACCTCCGTTCACGTTGTCCATTTCTATGAAGCATTACCTTGGAGTATGCATTGAAACTAATTGAATTAAGCATTCGGTCGGTGCGGCGTGATGGGGCTGTCGGGCGATGTGAATCGAGCAGCCCGTGCATAACCGCGGATGGCCCGGGCGGCTCCAATTGCATTGGCACCGCCCGAGGGATCCTTGACCCATCTGGCAGCCACAGGATGGCCCGCCGCGCGTTACGGAAGACTTGGTCCGCAGCAGATCCACGCCAGTTACCAAAGAAGGCCGCTCCGAAGTCGGCGTTGCTTCGAACAGGAACTTCGTCAATTGCTTTATACTCACAATAGGATTCGTGACAGGGGCAAAGTTTTGTTGCGGAGCGAGGCGGAACACGGAGGTTGCAATAGAAAAGTAGCATGTTGCTATTTAAACGAACAGTTCGGAAAGGATTGAAATGGAAACAAGGTCTGTCAAAGTTTGAAACCGTAATGCAAGTAATCACGTTCAGAAATTTAAAAAAAAACTGTTACATGTAAATGGAAATCCTTGATCCCCTCGATGTTTGAATACTACGTTTCTACTTAGATGTACTAGTGACATACTGGAGCGTATGCTAATAGAGAATTGCGGTTTACTCACTCCCAGATCCCCACGTTACAATGCTATTAGACAATTTTTTGGTTCGCCTAGGCCGCGTGATTAAGCGCGTATCGCATTTAACGCTCTAGTATAGTAACAGATATGTGAAACTAGAGCGAGGGATTTCCGCAATAAGCCCCTCAAAGGCACAACACGCGCTGTCCCCCCGCCTGACCCAACGCCGAGGATCCGCTTACACGCGGCGGGGGACTTGAGCGGAGTGGGGAGGCGGCGGACCGCAAGCCGGCGCGTTCAGCTGCTGCCTCGTGCGGAAAAAATGAAATGATGGGCCGATCCGCGCGAGCAGATGACGCGCGCGGCCATCGCCCGGCTTCCGCCGCGGGACGCCGTTCGATCCGCGCTCGTCAACGCTGCTCTGGCGGCCGTCATTAGAATTAAAGAAACATCGCCTCGCTGCGTGTTTCATACGCTGTTTTCCGTGCATTTCCATTAACAATTCACCGACGGGCGTAATGGAGTCCGCTGTTTGCGCGAAGCGCGCCCGCCCCGCCCCACCCCGCTCCTCCTCGCCCCGCTCCGCGCGCCTGTGACTTGGACGCTCGCCCCCCCCCGTCCCCCCCGGGCCACGCGGCCGTCGCTGTGTGCACGCGCTGCAAGCCCCGCTACGAGCGATCACTTGGGCATTTTATTTTCAAATCAAAGCGCGCGGCTGGGTGCGGCCGCGATGAGTGACTTAATTGCGCGCGCGTCATTGGCGCTCATCCGCTTAGCGCTCGCCGACAGCGCACAGGCGGACCGCGCCCGCCGCCGCGCCACTCTGGCAGCCGCTCCCCTTGGACAGGGCGACGCGCCGGGAGTCTCGGAACGACTTCGCGGAGTGCAAAAGAACGGTTGGTGATTCCGGCCTTGTCAACTGCTCAGGATAGTAATCTCGTAAGTACAGTGTATGTTTTTATCGCGAAAGGGAGCGATGATCGTCCCTCGCTGGATGGCGAGATCCGGCACCGACCTACGTCCGCATGAGAAAACTTTCCACAATCAGATATCTCCCACCAGTGTGGAACCGCCCCAGTCGCGACAAGCACTAAGCTTCTTACTGGTATCACCACAAGTGTGGTAGTGTAGTTCATGTGAGTGTAAGTAAGCGGTGAGGATAGGGCAAGGAAGAGGAAGGGAAAATCGCGCACGGTCCATGGCCCGTTTGCTAAGGTATTGCGTCGGCATGCGCCGGATGTTGATCGGAGAAACCACGGAAAAGTACCGGTCAGAGCAGTTGGTCGCTAGAATACTCCTCCAGACAGCGGCAGAACTCGACCGAGCTGTCTAAATAGTGTCAAAAATGTTGTCACTACAGGGATTCGAAACTTCAGAGCCACTGGAGTGACATCAGTCGATGCCCTGAGCAACCTTTGCCGCTTGACAACGAGAGCATTTTGTCCCTTTCGAAACTGTCTGTCGTATTACAGTAATCATTCATAGTATGAACTCTACTCAAAAAATCAAAATCTTCGTTATATTTACGATTGTTATTTATTGCCTATATTCACTGAAATTCTTTCTCCTCTGACAGAAAACCAAAATTTCCCAAAGCAACGACAAATAAAACCAATTATTTCATTGCGTTGTTCGAATCGTTTCGATCGTTGTTTCGAAAAGTTAGGAATCTCATAGGAGATTCATCCAGTAATATAAACGCCATACTTAACGTACCACTTGAAATCATGTCACTCTTACTCCCACCAGTTGCAAATCACATCGTTTCATACGATTTATTTAATAAATCGAAGAAGCCGTACCAAGATCCTAACTCGTGTATTGAATCCTCATCCATTGTAGGTCTGGTCATTAACTCCGATGCGGTCTCGATTCATTTGTTGGTTCGTGAAGTGCAGATGAAACAGGTACTCGGCCGTCTGGGCGCGCGCTGCCTTCTGCATTGCACTCGCTTTCGATGCCTCCGCCGCCGCCGCCGCCGCCGCCGCCGCCGCCGCCGCCGCCGCCGCCGCCCCGCCGCCCCGCCTCCGCCTCCGCCTCCGCCTCCGCCTCCGCCTTCGACGCCGCCTCCGCCTCCGCCTCCGCCGCCGCCGCCTCCGCCGCCGCCGCCTCCATCTCCGCCTTCGTCGCCGCCTCCGCCGCCTCCGCCGCCTCCACCGCCGCCGCCGTCGGAGCCACCCTTCCCCTCGAAGTAGCGGAGTACCGCAGGGAGGTTTATTTATTGACTCCCGACTAATAGAGATTCATATGCTCTCCACGCACGTACGCCCCGCCCCTCCCTTCGCCCATAAACACACCAGATTACATTTCTCTTAGCTCGGCCGCGTCGACCACACTATAAAAACGTATTATATCGAAGTCGGCAGCGCGATGCTTCATCCCTCATCATCGACGCGAGGGGCGCCGCCCTCCTCGCGGGCGGGAGGGCGGCTGACGAGGGGTGCATCCGGCATGTCGTGCCAGAAATGTGTTAACGAAATACCGAACATTGCCTCTCCTCCCTTTCCTTCTGCTTTCTCGTTTGCTTCTCCCCGACTCTTCATCGCAGTGCCAATTCCCTTTTTTCTTCTTCTTCTTCTTCTTTTTTTTTTTTTTTTCTTCTTGGTTAGTTAAGTCTTTGCCTCTCGATTATCCTTTTCCATTTTCCCCTATTCTTGGAGTGCTCGATCCAATCTTCATTTCTTCATTTTTTAATCTTAATTTTCCTGATGTCTTTGGCAACATCATCTTTCCATTTATTTTTACACCGTCCTCTTCACCTGGTACTCATTGGATTCCAGCTAAAGATCTTGTAGACTATAGTGTCACGTGACATCCTATTAAGATGATGAAGCCAACTTAATCCCATGGCTTTGATAAAATTTAACATGTTTTTATTGTGCGTTGAGTTGCTACAAATATGTTAAAGAAATACCGAACGTTACCTATCCTCCGTTTCTTTCTGCCCTCTCGTCTGCCTGCTTTCGCTTCTTCTGGACTTCTGCCGTCTCCCTCGCCGCGCCAGACAGCTTGTCCATTCAGTCGTTCGTAAGTACTTCCCTTCGTTCCCCTGTTTTTGTCTTCTTTCTCTTGGTGGCCTCGTTGTTTCGTAACCGCCAGGCAAACGTTAGGTACGGACATTAGTTATGGTTTGCCCGGTGTTCGGTTGCTTTGAAGTAGACTTCCATGTACTTATAATAAGAAGCTTGAAGAAGTCGGTCAGAACGTTTGATTGAACATTGCGAGGCCTTCTGTTCGCCTGGATCTTGTCACAGAGCGGTCGCTTCCCAAACTTTTCTTCCAAAGTGTTGTTTATCAGTCATCAAGAAACTTTTGTGATTTTTTATTTTATTTACTTCCACTAAAAATTTCGCGAAGTAATGCCAGCAAAACAAAATTGTCCCTTAAAGTTTTCCTGTAGTGTATTCGGTTTCCTTTCCTAGAACGTACCTGGAAGGTCACAAAGCCCTGAGTGGATTTCGTTATGGTAACTTACATTCTCTCTTACATTGAGCAAGCGGAACTTGTAGAAGACCATAACTAAACACCACAAGACTGTATCACCAACAAACATCCGGTGAGACAAGAAAAAGCCACATGGCAATGGGCAGAATAGGAAACAAAAAGGAGTTTTCTCAACGTCAGTATTTCGGAGCGTGAGAAGTGGGGTTTCACATAATGGAATTTAATGTTTCACATACTAAAGTTACATAAACTACTGTCTTTTTAAAAGCATAACAAATAAGTAAATAAAGCAAATTTAAAATAAAACCATTTTTAACTTGTGGTTGTTTTCGCTTACTTTTTTGTTCTCATTTCTGATTCCACAATACTATTCAAAAATGACAGATAGTACTACGATATATTATGACAGAAATGTGATAATCTACAATCCACAAATCTTGAGCCCTCGCTTCACTAGTTGCGAGAGAAGTGGGGAGTTTGGTTATTTTGAAAAAAGGAATTTTATATATTTGCTGTTACTTTTTTGATTCAAATTACTTATTACACGGGAGCGAATATTTCTGGTTATCAGATTTTGTAAACATCGCTCGTTGCTATCATTTATTCTTAATTCACCTAATGTTGGTAAAGGAGTGGGGGGTACTTATTCCGGGACTATAAAACGTGCGCGTATTATAAAACGGGCGCGTAAGATAATAAATGTCATGCAAATAGTATAATAATGCTAAAATGATAATAACAATAACAGTAATAATAATAAAAACTGCTGGTTCTTAAAACATTAAATTACATGAAAAAGGAAAAAACGTCTATCATGAAAAGCCGCACTGAGTGTTTATACAATAAAGACCGCACTGCACTATCCTTCACTTCACATCACTATTACACTAAAAACATTTCCTGCATTATTTCTTTGCTCTACACTGCACGACAGCTCACTTCACTGTATAACTCAATATTCTTAGTTAACTACCTCATAAACTTATAATACCCTAAATTAATTTCCTAAACTGTTGAACGCTTCGAGAAAAGTGTTCAAAGGTTTTTTACAGGCAATCTATTCCAATCCCTTTTAGTTCGATTTGTAAAAGAGAATTTCCCGACATCCGTTATCTTGTGCCTTTCATAATACATGGTAGTGGGAGTAAATTGAGAAAAGAAGCGCTTGTTGTGGGGGCGGGGCGCAGCCGGTAGCGGCGAGAGGCATTAGCGGAAGCGAGGCTGGGGGCGGGGCGTGCCGAGGCGAGCGTGCGTGTGATTAACACGTGGAGGACGGCCGCCCGCGCGCCGGCCCAAGGGGCGTGTGGGGGTGGGGGGCGGAGGCGAAACGCGAGCTGAGCTGATCCGGCGGCGGCAGCGCCGGACACGACGCGCTGGACACCGGACGCCGCCGGACACTCGAGCCCCTGCTGCCCGCTCCACCCCCCGCCCCGCCCCCCCCTGCGCCCCAGGCCAAAGGGTGCGAGAAACATAGTTCGAATCTACAATTTCCAAGCCCACATTCAGCCAACAATAAAAGTGGATATCTACAATCTTAAAATGAATATGCCCCATTCCTTAATTCGAATCTTCGTCCTCCCCCCCCTCCGAGCCACACAGCGGGGCCAAATAACGATAAAGGCTCGAGAAAAACATTGTCTACAATTTCCAAGCCCACATTCAGCCAACAACAAAGAAAAGTGGATATCAAACTTACAATCTTAAAATGAATATGCCCCATTTTTCATTCATTAGAATCTTCCTCCTCCCAATAACTAGAATTCAAATGTTTTTGCGTGCTTTTAACTTTCATCATGTGTGTTATGTGAATGTGATTTGCGGTACTCTATACTTCACTGCCATGTCAATTGAAAAAAGGTCACTACACAAGATTTCATTCTCTGTGGAGCAAGCGTTGTTCCTTAATTTCATTCAGAAACTTATTAGTACATCAAAATTAGAATACTTTCACAGTCCGGACGATTTTGTAGAGGATGTAAGAACATTGTTATCAAGTTCATTTTAGTTACAATTATTATTCAACTTATACAAACATGGAACTGAATTATTTAAGATACTGAATTATTAATTTAGTCATCTCATTCAACCATTATTTACTCATTACTATAAGAAACGAGGTTTGCAAACTAAGGACAATTATGTTACAGATTTCAATTCTCCACCAACTCGTAGAACATGTCAACAAAACAATGTAAAGCAGATGCTCAGATCTTATTAGAAAAATAAATTTAAAAAAATTACCAATTCTACAGCTCCTTTTTGTTACGCGTTTATTATCTATACTCAAGGAGTCACTCATTCGGGGGGGGGCGCGTTTTCCCCATTCGCTCGGCGGCGTTGGGTCAGTGCGCTCCGAGGCGCCCCTGCCTGGGGGCTCGCGAGGGCTTCCCGCGTGGGGGCGGCGGGCGCGCAGCAGCTGCGACGGAGCGTCCAGACGCGGCGAGGGAGCGAACGCTATAATTAGCCTTCTATTTCAAAGCAGAACAATACGCTAGGTGCGCACACGGCCTACTCGACATACGGCGCGCGGGCCTTCGATTGACATTTCTGTCCAGACCCCACGGAACGATATAATCCTCTTCCATCGATGGCATTCGTGGATTGATTCGAATTATCAAATTTACGTCGTGCTAAGCATGATATCTTAGTTTCATAAGTGAAGAACGGGTGAGAAAAATTTTCCCTATTCCTTCCCGAAAATTTCAATATCTAATGAAAGAAATATTTTGATGATACATTTTCCGATGCAAAATGTTTTCTAAGGAGGGCCCTTGCAAAAGTTTCCAGGATTATTTTGGACGTTTGCAATAAGAATTTCAATTGATATTAGAATGAGCAGACACAGCTTTAAGACATGTGAACTCTGTAAGCGAATGCGGAGTTTTGGTACTTCTTATGAAATCCTGGTTGTGTTTCGAACGTCCGACCGGGAGAGTGGCTCAAGGCATCAACAGATGTCACTACAGTGCCTCTGACCGAGAGATCCTAGGTTTGAGTTCCGACGGCGGCAGGATTTTCGACACCAGCTTGTCAGTTAGATCGAATTCAGTCCCTGTCTGGAGGGGAATTCTAGAAGTGGCTGCTCTGATCGGTACGTTTCTGTGGTTTCTCCTTTCAACACCATGACAATGCCGGAGCAGTACCCTAACAAACGGGCCGCGATTTTTCTTTCCTCTTCCTTGTCCTATCCTCTCCCCCTACACACACACTTATACTAGCATGCACTACACTAACACATATTTCAGGAGACCGATCGGGAGCTTAGAGCTTGTCCCGGCTGGGGCGGTGCCGCGCTGGTGGAAGAGTCCTGGTTAGGGAAAAACCCCGCTATCCGACGGTAGGTTTGCGTTGGATTTCGCCATCCAGCGGATGAAGATCACCGCCACCTCCCGTGAAAAAACACGTCCTACACTTACGGGACTGCAGACCATAGTAGTTGACGCGCCAGGAATCAGCAACAACGAAACTCGAACGTGGGGGCTGCGCTGGGCTCAGCTCGTTAGCGATACCTCCGAGCAGAGACCCTCCGCCGGCCCGCTCCGCCCACGCCCTCGCCCGCCACAGTCGACGGCCGCGCGGCCCCCGAACAATAACTCCAATTACGGGCGAGGGTGGGGCGCGGGACGAGGAAATCCGCGCCTCGCCAGCCGTTAGCTCCCGACTGGGCCTCCAGCCGGGCAGCGCCGCCCCATCTGTCATAGCGGCCATAAACGCAGGGGCGCCGCGTGACCCTGGGGGCCTTTTAGCCGCCGCCCCAGACGGCGCTGCCGGCGGAGGATGCGAGCGAGCAAGACACGGATGAACTGGTGCCACTGCAGCGCCTCTCACCATGAGGTCCTACTCCACACGGTTCGACACTAGTTACACAGCTACGTCGAATTCAGTCGCTGTCTGGAGGAGAATTTTAGCGACCGGCTGCTCTGATCGGTAGTTTTCCGTGGTTTCTCCGATCAACACCAGGCGAATGCCGGAGCAGTAACCTACCAAACGGGCCACGGACTGCGCGCGATCTGTCCTTCCTCTTCCTTGTCCTATCCTCTCCCCTTACACACACACACCCTATACACACACATATTCCGGGAGATCGGTCGGGAGCTTAGAGCTTGTCCCGGCTGGGGCGGTGCCCCGTTTGTGAGAGAGTCCTGATTAGGGAGAAACCCCGCTAGCCGACGGTAGGTCGGCGCCGAATCTCGCCATTCAGCGGGGGAAGATCGCCACCATCTCCCGAGGGAAACAATATGCACTGCACTTACGGGACGAATGACCTAAGCTGTTGATGTGTCCGGAATCGCTAACCAACGGATCGCGGTGCTGACCACACGACGTTCACCACGCTCAATTGAATTTGCTTTTTGTGTTCGTGCGCCGAAGTGGGTCTGCAAAGTTTGGAAATACTCTCGTTTCGTGGTGTCCTTGCGTAAATTGAACCTTGTCCTAATTATTAAATAATAGCTTACAGTCACTGATTTATTTCTTGAATGTTTTAGTTGTGCAATTGTAAAGCCAAAGTAAAAGTTCAGCCATTGTAAAACCTTGAGTCAGTGGGACCCTGGGAAGTCAGTCTCTGACGAGAGGGAAGTGGTGAACGTAATTTAGCATGAAGTAATATGTTAGGCTACTAATAATGCTCTAGAACGTTTTATTTTAAAATGGTCATTATTGAGCTTTTTAAATCCATTACACTACTGATTCTTGCAGTGGTTTCTTGACGTTTCCACACAAGCGGGGAAAATCTTGTTATTACATTCCAGAGCAATGTTGTAAAAAATTAATATCACTTTGTCACTTCTGTCGTAAATGAAGATATGTTTCATTTTCTTGCTTGCCTTTTTGTACGAGACTTGCTGTAACATCTTAAATAAATTTCTAAACAAAAAGTGTGTCATTTCTAGTTACTTTTCGTCGAGCCATAATCAGAGAACATACTAGCCTTGGCGTGTAAACACAAATTGCCCTTCATGTTACTTTGTCTCGCGTAGTTTGACGAGTCCAGAAACTTGTAATGCACCGAGATCTTCAAGCATCAGCTTCTGGGGAGCGCGAGGAGAAAAAGGGCGATCTAAAAGCGAGAAGAGTCCCGTGCGTGAGGAGCTGTGAAGGAGGGAGACCCGGCATCGGGTGCGCCGCACCATCTGTCGGCGAGGAGATGCGGGCGGCGCTTCCCCTCCATTGCCCTTCCGCGCGCCCCACCCCCGCCCCCGCCCCCGCCGGCCTCCGATCGACCGCCGCCAATAGACACGATATGTGGCATTGCGTCGTCACCGAGAAGCTCTGTTACTTTGACATACATGCCGCAGTTATTAGAAATGTGACTTTGGCTTCGAGGTGGGTGGCGCTGGACTTTTCGTGACGCCTCGAAAGACGGGGCAGGGCCACCGGGAGAAATCCCGGACCCCGCCCAAACGAGTATAGGGCCTTACAAGCATGCATTGATATATTTATATAAGACCAAGACAGTTCCCAACGGATCTTAGTTCAGTTTCTCGGGACTCAGAAATACAAGTGACGTAATACCCGAGCGTAATGAACTTGTAAAATTGAAAAGGATAAAGCACGATCAAAATGAAATAAATTAACTGAATGTTCAACCTATACCAAAAAGTATGGCACGCGTTGGGCTTCAGAGGCCTCCCTGAGTTTCATGGCTCCCTTGAGAACCACGGCCACATTGAGTTCTAACAGGAGGGACGCTCTCTCCCTGGGCCTGTGCGAAATATCAGGGTCCACCTTCCTACCATAAAATACTCAGCCCATCACCGACGGATGACCACTGCAGTAATACTTCTCTAATGGATGTGGGGCAGTATCTTTTTAGAGACGAGAGAATAATCCAAGTAGAAAAGTAGGCTTTATAACCTTACACTTCTAAGTGATTCTGAGAGCTGGTAAAAAATAAAAACAAAATACTTAAAGGTTTGTGAATGGTGCAAATGTGCTAATCACGTAAGGATACACGATTTTGGACGTCCTGTCGATTAATTGCAGCGATGGGGCGGTAAAGCACGTTCAAGCAAGGTAATTTGCGCCTTGGACACGAAGGCAATTGTGCCTGCTGCGAATATCAAACTCAATGGAACATCGTCATGCATATTATAACTGAATGATAGATCTGCATTGTCACTGTTCAGTCAGGTTCATTAATACTCCCTACTTATAGAGAAACGTAGTTTTCTTCTCAACACACACAATGTAAATCAGTTTGAGTAATCTGAAGGCTGCATTTATTTCATTGAAATATATATTTACGCAAACATTTTTTATTTTCTCAATTGTTCTGAAAAATTACTTACTATTAATCGCTATTCGTTTAGAAATGATATTGAAACCGAATGAATCGACACGTCAATCTTCAGACTCGATTGGACACTTATAGCTTTGTACATTATTATTTTCCTCATTGTTTTATGATTAACATCTAAAAATTCCCTTTCCCTCCCCCCTTTCCTTTCCCCCCTTCCTATCCCCTTCCCCCTCCCTTCCCTATGTTTTTCCTTCCTCTTTCCTTTCTTTCCCTTCCCTTCCCATCCCTTGCGTCGTCGCGTGGCGTCCGCACAGCGCCTCAACGAGGGCGGCGGAGGGGGCGAGGTCCATTTGGCCGCCCGCAGTGCCGACGCTTCCTGCCTCGGCCTCTCCCCGCCCACGCGCACACAAGTTCAATTAAACTCCTTGCGAGATCCTCGCGAGGAGAAGCAAATGTTGCTATGTGGACATGAAGGGCTAATTCGGTACGTTTGGAAAACTCTTCATTCGTACTCATTCATATGAAGAAAGAAAGAAATAGATGAAAAGAACTAATTCATTCATTAATACCAACAAAAATTATTGAAATATTTAATGATTAACAGTAAGATTTGCCATCGTTTTCATGTATAATATCAAGAATGAAATGTAAGGCCAAGTAATGAGAGATAGGCAGATGTGACTGGAAGAAAACAAAGCAAACATACGTGAGAACCTTTCAACCAAATAGCATGTGAGTAATGATAAGCCGTTTCTAAAAGATGACAATGAACATATCCCTACAGACACGAGTGAAATACTTGAGAGAGAGAATATGTACGATAAAGAAGAAAGATTTTAGAAGGTATATAGGCGTTCGCGAAGAGACGAAGTGAACTGGTTGAGAGCAGGCACGGTTCATCAGAAACGAGCGTAAGAGCAAACGAGCAGAAGTGCCAACCCCTTCAATAACACCAACACCAGGGGAGCCGCCCCTTCGCTGGAGGTGCATTTCCTCACAGCTGCGGACAACCGCTGTTATTTGAAGCCATCAGCTCCCAAACAAGAACAAGGATTGTTGCCCTGGCATGAGAACCGGCGCAGGTGGCGGCGCCGCGGGAAACTGATAGCAAACACACCGGAGGGCGCGGGCTCTCAACACCTCCTGCTCTCGCCGGGGCGGCGGCAAAGGGCTGCCACTCCACCAGGAGCGTCCGCCGAGCGCCTCCTGCGCGCTTTCCGGAAGAGCGTTCGCACCACACCTAAGTGGGGGACTCGCACCAGGATACTGCATTCGAAACTTTCATACGTTGCCCATTCACTTGATTTAATCTGCAATCGAATGGACCAATTTCGTAACTCGGTTTCTCTTGTAGATCTTTTATGCTTACCAGAAGGCCATGAAATGGAATTCAATAAACAGGAATAAGATAAACGACAAGTAATGCAGGCACCTCCATTGAGTTGAATCAGAATGACGGTTTCATTCTTATAAAATGAGCGTAATGGAAAAAAATAGAAAGAAGAGGTTCACAATATATTGAATTGAAACCTTATTTTACATGGTGAGACACAGGCCATGAGGTCTGCTCTTCCGTCTGACAACACAAATTTCGGTACGCTCCTCTTACCAACTAGCGCACAAAGAAGGTATTACTTGGGCGACGAAACAGGCGATTTGAATTTAGCTCACAGACTTCATTTAGGCTTGAGGATCTTTTACATGCAGTACATCTACTAACATGGAACAGCCGGCATTACTTCCCCTCTGAAGGAAGGCGCACGAAGCCTTTTTCTCCCTTGAAAACCCACGGCTTCGATCGGGTTTGTCGGTTGGGGCGGAGCCCCACTGGTGGGAGAGTCCTGGTTAGGGGCAAACCCCGCTAGTCGATGGTAGGTCGGCACCGGATCTCGCCATCCAGCGGGGGAATATCACCGCCATATTCCAAGAGAGAAAACATGTACTACACTTACGGGACTAATGACCCAAGCCGTTGACGCACCCAGAATCACTCACCAACCAACCGATTTGATCGGGTTTAAAACGCGCGAACTTAGGTACGCTAACCGTTTGACCATCGAATACATGTATCGAAGTGGCCCGAGCAATTGACGGTCTGTTGGATGTTATCTGCGCGCAAAGCGGCGAGAGCCGTGGAGGGCAGCCGCCGCCGCCCCGCGTACCGCGCGCGACCAACGCCGCTCCGGGCGCCTGGCGAGCCGATCGCGATCGGCTGCGCGGCGCTGCGCGGCGCCTCGCAACGCAACGGCCCAGAGCGCGCTTTTATGGCGGCTGTAGCGGCGACGGCGACTGCCCCGCCCCGCGCCGGGCGCTGACCCGCACCGCGACGCCCAGCCCGTGCGACCGCCCGCATGTGACGCACGCCGCGCCAGATACACGCACCGCAGGGCGTCTGCTCCCCCCGCTCTCTCTCATTCTTTATTTCTTTCTTTCCCTCTCTCTCTTTATTTCCTTCTCTTTCTGTGTCTATCTTTCTGATTCGTCTTCTCCCTCGGTCTCCCTAACTCAATTCATCCGTTTATTCTCATTACCATTATCACTCCCTGACTCCTAAATTTACAGCTCTCGCCAGCTGCTATGATCCCTGAGATACGCAAGTCGCTGTGAGTATTTTTACATAGATTAATAAACAAGAATGTCAATTGATAGTGGTACTATATCGTTCATAACTTCAAAGGTTAAATTTTGTTGCTTCGTTAGTATCGATTTTCTGTTCTCCTAATTTATTGATTACTGAAACTCGAAACAATAATATTTTTTTTAAAGAGTAAGCGTAAAATTTTCACGTTTTAGAACCAACCACAGCATTCAACTTCATAAGAATTGCAAGATGCAAGGTTGTTGCATCTACACTAAGTGTAATGTGAAGTGGTGTTTGTCCGCCTGCATGGCCTAGACGAGGGAGTGTCACTGTTGACAAGTGCTCGAAATGTAAACGAGTCCTCCATTCAACCGGCTTTTGTAAAAAGTGACTAATACCCAGCTGCCCACGCCGGCCATCGAGCTCATGGTCGAAATCGTGCCTGAAATAATGGTCTTCCGGCCGTCAACTCCGGCGGGATAAATGCGCGGGGCGCTTTCAAAAGCGACGGGCCCAGGGGCGAGGCGCCCATCATTGAAGGCCCCGGAGCGCGTCTGCCGGCCGCCGCCTCCGGGCAGCCCATTGGTTTGTGATTCCGGGCGCGTCAACAGCTGAGGTCATTACCCCCATAAGTGTAGTGCATGTTATCCGCTGGGAGATGGCTGTGATCTTCACCCGCTGAATAGCGACATCCAGCGCCTACCTACCCTCAGCTAGCGGGATTTCCCCCTCACCAGGACTCTCCCACCAGCGGGGCACCGCCCCAGCCAGGACAAGCTCTAAGCTCCCGCCCGGTCTCCCGGAATATGTGGTAGTGTAGTATAAGTGTGTAAGGGGAGAGGTTAAGATAGGGAAGAGGAAGGAAAGATCGCGCGCGGTCCGTGGCGCGTTTGTTAGGGTACTGCTCCGGCATTCGCCTGGTGTTGATCGGAGAAACCACGGAAAACTACCGATCAGAGCAGCCGTCCGCTAGACTTCTCCTCCAGACAGCGACTGAATTCGACCTAGCTGAGAAGCTAGTGTCGCAAATCCTGCCGCCGTGTGGAGTGGGAACCTAGGACCTGCCGGTCAGAGGCGCTGCAGTGACATAAGGGGGAGGCAGAGGTGGAGCAGGGCAAGGCGGCTGAGACGAAGGTGGATGCGGCGGGGGAGGTGCAGAGGGCAGAGGAGGGGGGGCGCATGATCCTTTTTGTGCCCGTCCCCTCCCGCTCCGCAGCGCTGGTCTTTTGTGTGGAGCGCCAATGGCTTTGCCGGTGACGGCAACGGGCGTTGCGCAACGGCCCCTGCGCTTCACACTTGACGGTCGCACTTCGCTGCCCAGCGCCGCTGCCTCCGCTGGGTAGTGGATGATGCCGATGACAGGCAACATTAGTCTGCACATGTCACTACGGAAGACGATATTTACTTATGAAATGAGCGTATAATGAGTTGACAGACTGCCATTCATCATCTAGTGGTTTATTAATTTGCTTCGAATACTCTCACAATTTTTGGCATACGTTAATTTCGAACAATGTGCTATAAACAAGTTCATTTTCTTCTGCTATTCAGGAACCTACATGCAGTGTCTGGTATTTGAAACGTAACATTGCCAAATGACGCATATTTTGTGAGGCAGAAGAAAATGGTTACTGTTTTGCATTTTATTTTCTCATCATCATAAATATTCTCAACTTATTTTAAAACTTATTTTAACAAAATTCAAGTATTTCGAAAATTTTATTGAAAATAACGGACAAAGCTCATAATGACACATGCTCACTTTTTTTGTTTTGTTTTGTGGATTCATTTACAATCTGTACACAGACAAAAAAAGTTTCATGACGTAAATTTTTTTCTTCTTACGGAAATACAGAACTTTTTTGGAAGATCATTTTTTATATTCTTTTTACTGCAAGATTAGAGGCAAGTAAATATTCTTTTGAAAACATCATTTTCAAATTCCGTTTTTAAGATATTGTCCAACGCTCTTTCAACATCATGAAATTGGACCAGTGGTACAAAATTCGTGGTTAAAATAAGGAATGAAATAAAACCATTCATTCATTCAACCATTTAAATAATTTTATCGTTCTCCACATAAAAAAGCGACACATCTAAAAATTGTGATTTTGCAATCAGAGAGGATTTATTTGGGCGGCCTAAGAAAAAGTATTTTGATCCCTACATCGACAGTCTTGTAAAATATCCTTAAACAATTTTGTAGTAATAAAAAATATTATTTCTAAACCTAAAATGTCGATTATTGAGCTGTGATTGTGGAATGCAAGCGGAGGAGCTGGCCTGTGGAGAGCGAGAGCCGAGTGCAGCTGCTGGGAGCGCGCCGCCTCTCCTGCGCACGCAGCGTCGCGGCGCTCGGGCGATCCACTCCATCGCTCACGGGCCGCCGATGCCTAGCCGGCGCACCTGCCCCGCCCCCGCCCCCGCCTCCGCCCACCGCTCCGCTCCGCTCACGCCCCGCTCCCTGCCCCCGGTCCCCGCTCTCCGCCTCGCACCTCGCCTCGCCCCGCCCCCTGCACTCCCCGCCCACCGCTCCGCTCCGCTCACGCCCCGCACCCTGCCCCCGGTCCCCGCTCTCCGCCTCGCACCCCGCCCCGCCCCCGCCCCCACCTCGCCTCGCCCCGCCCGCTCCACCCCGCCTCGGCTCCGCTCCGCTCACGCCCCGCCCCCTGCCCCCGCCCCACCCCCGCTCCTCCTCGTTCCCTCCCCGCCTCTCGCCCCGCCGCCGCCCGCGCAGCCATCGAACCTTGGCCCGTCCCAGCTCGCACGGCGCGCGTCGGGTGAACGATGCTGCAGTCCCAAGCTGACAAGCTCTTCGCACTGAGAACCGCCAGGAACTACGAGGCGAGAGTTCTCGTTTTAAGCATTTCAGCCGCGTTTTCTCCTTTCCAGCGGGGGAGGATCACCGCCATCTCCCCATAAAAATAGGCACTACACTTACGGGACTAATGACTCAAGCCGCTGGCGCGCCCGGAAACACGAAAAGATCAATCCATCCACAACCTCTGCCCCCACCGCGTCCGTCTCCACCGTCTCGGTCTACACCACCTCCGCCGCTCTCCCCAACAATCATGAACCTCCGCCCACGCGGCAGGCGCTGCCACCGCCCCCGCGCGCTCTCCAGCGGCCGCCGTCCAGTCGCGGAGCGCGGGAAACAGCGGGCGCAATGGCTCGTCAGCGACCCTTAAATAATCTCGCGAAGCGGCGGGCGGAGGAGGCTTCCGAGAAGGCTGTCGCCCACAGGTTGCTCCACGCAGTCACGCACCGCGAGTGGCCGTCCGGCAGCCATCATCCTTCCTACACTCTCAGACATGTCTGCATTACTTTTAATGCAAAGTACATAAATGTAATTATCATGTACGTAAATTAAATGTAATGTACACGTACAGTAAGTGCAATGTACGTGTACATTAAATTTAATGTACGTGTACAATTAAATTTAATGTACTTTGATTTTAAGTTAAATTTAACGCACACGTACAGTAACTTTAATGTACGTGTACATTAAATTTAATGTACGTCTACAATTGAATTTAATGTAGACAAGTAAGTTTTAAGTCAACAGTCGTATATTAAATATACATTTAATTTAATGTAATTTCTGACAGTGTACAATTACCAATACCCCGTGGTATGTAACCAATAGACAACTTCATAGAGAACTAGACATAGAACCAATTGTATATTACATTTCCTTACTCTCATCCAAATTCTTTTGCAACCTCCAAACTGCCTTGCACCAGCCACTTTAACTCGAAAAAACCAGCATTGCTCCTGTGAGAATAAAATCCTATCTCCCTAAAGATCTGTCCCCCATAACCTAAAGAAATTTGTATCTGACCTCTCACTCTCTATCATGCTTTCTTCTGCACAAAATTAACAACAATCATCATAGCGGTACCCAGTGGGGATGTCCTCGATCAAAAATAGTGTTATGATAGTGGGCAAATTTACAATTACTCGTAACTTCGAGCCTCTATCAATTATAGTACATACAAATACTCACCGGCAAAATGGCAATGTCACTGATCTGGTTTAAAAAATTAAAAACATTTCAATGTTGCCTCTTTCTACGTCGGATTCAAAATTCAATTTATGTTCTGTCTACTATAAAGCAAAGAAGAGATGGAAGGTAGGTCCCACACACGACTACTATCAAGCGAGTAGGATTATTCTTTGAGCTTCTATAAAGTTGTGTGTAATTGCATGACTCAGAGACTCTCCTCGCGAACACTAAGGAATACCGAGAAAGAAAATTAATGAAACGAAACCGTTATTACAGTGACTCTGGCCATCGCTCCAGTGATTCTGTTACCTCATTGTTATAACTGCCCGATCTGCCGACTCACCATCTTTTGTCATTGCCACCGATGACCTTTCTTTTTATTTTCATATCTTTGTTTCTTTTCCTCAGTTGTCCTTTACTAAACCTTGTCAGTTCATTCGACCACTCAGAGCTATAGCGAGGTTTGCCTAAATTTCCGACATTGCCGAACTGCGAATTTTGCACGTCTTTATCGTCCTTTCACATTTAAAATTCGAAATAATGCGAAAAACTCAGTAGCACAATCAGGATTTTTGAGTGTAATGTCCAGTTTACGAGTGTAATGTCCAGTTTACGTAACGTTTTCTTATAATTTTTTTTTTCATTTATGCACAATTTGTCGTATTTGTTATTTTTAATTAGTTTTAACTTATTCAATTCACACATTGAATGACTCATTTCTACAGAAAATTAATAAAAACTCTATTTATGAACAGTTATCACCTTCAAGGGAAGGGGCTGTCCCCAGGAGCCCACCTCCTTGGGTGTCCCAATGGAGAACCTTGATGACAGCAATGACGATATTAGTGATCGATAATTATTCCGATTAATAATCTAAACAATCGGGAAAATTAATCGATGTGTACATTAATCGGTGTAAAAATAATCGATTTCAATTTTTCGATTAATCGTAAAAAACAATCGATTGTTGTAAAACAATCGCGATTCAATCGCCCATCCCTACTACGCATGCGCGAGCGGGCGCGGGCCCCGACCGTGAGCCGTAATTGCCGATTCCCGGTCGTGTTCCCGAGAGGAACGTCCGATTCGGGGCACGCCCCCTTGTCCTCGCCGCGCAGCGCCGTCTGCCGGGAAGAGTACACGGCTCTCATTAGAAGCTCACGCCGGCTCCCATTGCCTCGCTTATGTTACTCGGCCGACCGCATATCTTGGGTGGCGCGGGGTAATTACAGAGGAAGTCGACAGACATCGGAACGTGCTGCTTTTCCGAATCATATTTCTCCGAGGAGACTTTCTACTAAGGCCGTTGTGTACTTCACAGACATAACACAACCAGTTCCACTTTTAATTTTGGACATTCAGAAGTAATTTATAATAGGATATTTAGATTACATGATGTTTCGGCTACACCTTATAGCCATCTTCTATGTTAATAGCTTGTTAATATTGTATATAATGTAATTATTCTAGTATACTTTAATATTCCAAATCTATTTTATAAAAGGTCTGAAGATGACTATAACGTATAGCCGAAACGTCTTGTAATCAAAATATATTATCATAAATTACTTCTGAATGTCAAAAATTAAACGTGGAACTGGTTGTGTTAATAATAATTTATAGACAATCATTGAAGAAGAAAGAAAATAAGAAATAGACCTTTTTTGTCCGTTAATCTTGCCTGGAAGATGCAAGCACAATGATCTGTGTTCATTACTTCCTAATGTCATTATAATAATCCTCTCTTGATGAATACACAAACATATCCTTATTTGTGTCAAACAACATAATGGATATGAAGTACTATGCTAGATTAAGAACAGTCAGGTTATGATTCCCTATGCTTCTTGGTGGAGAAAATAACAAATTGTTTAAATGTTTTGAGGAAGCCTGTCGTATTGCCAAATTTTAAAAATGTTTTTAGTGAAACACCCTGATATTATACCTCACTTTGCTTTCATGGTGGTTCGAGTGGACTGAGAAAAAACTATTATCAATTTTGGACGCAGAATAAAATATCTTAATTTCTTTCCTAATACCTATTCACTTGGGAAATTTTACCGTACAACTGCAGTATCATTTTTGTGTAAAATTTTAGATTTTCTTGAGATAATAGCTAAATGCACAAAGCGCAATATCGTAGTAATTGCAGCAAAAGATACTCAATGAAGCATATCCAAACCGAGGAACGCTCAAAACGCCCTCCACGTGAGAGCTCTCCGCCTCGCGCTGTTTGGAGTCGAAGCATCTGCGCCCGCGACCGCCAGCGCCGCCAGCGGCCGCCGCTGTAAACTCGCGTGTAAACTGGGCGCTACCGCGCGCGAGGCTGCCACCGCCAGTTGGGCTCCGCGAACGAGACGAACAAAAAAATCCGCATCCGCCGATACGCGCGGAGCCCGTAAAAATATTATTGGCGCCAGATGGGAGCTGTAAACCATCGCGTGGCGAAGGCGGCGGCGGCGGCGGCGGCGGCGGCGGCGAGTGGCGCTTGGGCAGAGCTCGCTGCCACACTTCGCCTTTGCCACATGCGCGCAGCCACGCTCTTCGCTGTGGCTGGCGGAGAGCTGCGCTTCGGAGCGGGAAGATTCCGATGAAAATTGTGCGGGAGGCGGTCGAATATTTCTGGACGCTTTCACAGCGAATATGTGGAGTGAGTCGCGCCTATCACGAACGTGTAATATCCGTGCGCGTTGTCTTGAGCCCTCGCTTCGCTCGTTGCGCGAGAAGTGGGGAGTTTGATTATTTTGTCAAGGAATTTTATATCAAATTTGTAGTTAGTTTTTCGATGTAAAATAGTTTCTATTACACGGGAACGAACATTTATGGTTATTCGATTTTGTTCACAATGCTCGTTGCTATCATTTATTGTTAATTCAACCAGTGTTTGCAAAGGAGTGGCGGTAGGTAATCCAGGGCTCAAGAAAACGTGCGCGTATAATACACAATATTGATGCGTCTTTATCTGACATCAGTTTCCTGAATTATTTGTGCATGAACGAATGCAGTGTTTAGTTTATCGTCGTAGAGTTCAGTCTCTGAAACAATATTCCATTTTTAGAAAATTATTTTCTTGATTTTGAGAACGATATTTTAAAAAATACACGTTGTAAAACATTTGTAAGATGCAAAGAATCAATAAACAGTATCTTGAAACCGAGAATGAAAATTGATAAATTCGCTTATTTGTGAATAATATACTATCACATTATTCATATTATAGGCTATTTAGCCATCAATAAAATGTGTTTCTTTTTTAAAATGTTTAAACAAATTACCTGACGAACACTTTTTACAAACATAACTCAAGCATGTTTCTTGTTCCGAAGTCAGTTACAGGAACTTTGCCTTTTGTATTGTTTCCTGAGTTCATTTCACAGAAAAGGCCAATGGTTCTTCATCGTAAATTTCGTTTTCGACAGATCCATAAACTCTCCTGTCTGTTTGTGCGTGTTGTCTGCATATTTTGTCAGCTGTTTTGGTGTTCTGAAGTCGCGAGTTGTCGTCTATTGGTCTGCTGCGTGAGGGGCTTTTTTATGCGTTCCTCTTGGATTCAGCCACGCCTGACTGGAACCAACAGAAAACTCCGCCCACGTTTCTTTTTACTCTTTGTTGTATCAGGACCGAAACCTGCACAAAGCATTGTCTCGTGACACGGCCGGTTATTTGCGACAAACTGTATTAACTACGACGCTATCCAGTTTACAAGTATGAAATGAAGAACCACTAGTTAGTTCATAATCCTACGACTGTCAAGACGACAATCAGAGCGATGTCCAGTTTTTCATAGGCCCTTTATCTGCGCCTTCTTGAAATAAAGGTGTATAAAATGTTTTTAAGCTTCTGCCTTTTTAGTATGGCTTGATGGAGAAATTAATAGGCCTCTAAAGTACCGTTGTCACCAAAGGAAGCGCCGTGAAGTACCGTGAATGGTCTTGATGAAGCTTTCCCTCCATCACGTCTAAGCCTCACCTGGAGGGGGCTTATCCGTCGAATCCTGCAACCAATCCCCTTTATGATGGAGGACGCCGCAAGGCCCATTGAATGGCGGGGAAGGGGTAGGGTGTGGGCTGGGAGCGACGAGGGTTGCGGCTTTGTGGTGGCAGCGGGGCGCAGGTGGCGCGCTCCGGGGCGGCCGGAGGTGTGTGTGCGACCGCGCGAGCGAGGGCCTGCAGGTGAGAGGCTCCCGTGCGGCCACTGGAGACGCCACGCAGCGGGCACGGGCGTACCACAAGGTTCGGACTACGCTGCTAGGGCATTAGCTCGCAACAGTAGCGATATCTTTCAAAATAAAACTTTTTCCTTTTTATTTATATTAAGGAACACATGAATTCATTACACAGATTCTCAAAAGTATTGTATATGATTCGCGTTCTCGTAAGTGAAGTGAAACTACAATCAAATCCAGAGATGCGTCATTAATTTATTTATTCAGTGTTGATTTCACTAAAACGTGCGATTAATTCTCTCATTAAACCTATAAATTTAACATAAAATTATACACATCGAAATCAAATAAAACATTTCGTTCACAAATTTTCAAAGCAAATTGTCTTTATATATTTATGAGAAGAAGAAAAGTTTATTCTATTCTGTAACAATTCAATTATCTCTTAAATGTTAAAATGAATTCATATTCGTTGAAACACATCACTCAATCGGTTTACCCACGCGCGTCATGAGCAAATAATACAGCGAGCGAATTTCGAGTTCTTTTGACGAGTGATTGTGGTGCGCGAATGCTTTCGACGAGTGATAAAGGCGTGGGTGGTGGGGCCGCGAGGGCAGCGCCGTTTCCTGCGCGAGGCCCCGCTGCTCCGGACGCATCATTGAGCGGGCGCTCGTGTGGCTGTTGGACACACGCCAAAGTGCTAGGGACATCGCTGCAAACTTGCACTCTGTGTGCTTACTTGAGACCTATCGCTGGACTAAAATTACGGCGCTGTTGAAGAAATCAACGAACATTTTAAACTTTCTAAGTTTTCAAAAATGTTCTCTCTGCATTTGTGTACGAATCAACGCTCTTCACAGTCTCATAAAATGTTTTTTCTCTTTTGCTTTCAACGATTTTTGCTTTCAAACTTAGAAGTTTTCAGTAAATTTTAATTCTCGTCTTGAAGCTCTGAAGTTACTTGAGTTTTCTTTTGGAAATATCTAAATGTAAAATGACTCGACAATATTTCAGTAAAGCGTGAAGTAAAGTTACCATCACCATTTCCTGTATTTCTTCATTTCCTTCTTATTTTGAAATATTCCCGCCTTCCATGAAGGTCTCCTATTGCGTTTCGTTATCATTTCTCAAAAATAGTGTTCAATGTAGCAACATACATCATCCGCAAATCCATAATCCCAACAATGAATAGTGGAATCGAATTCACCGAAAGGAAAAATATACAACTCTATTTACAACATTACAAAATTGCTTTTCATAACATTATTATTTTATAAATAACTTTACATTTATAATTTGTGATTTTAAAAGTTTAATTTTTATATTTTTTAAATAGTAATCTCATTTACTACACCGTTAAAGTCACTGGCATTTTCGTAGTTACAATAGTGATCTGGTCATTTTGGACTTCTGCCAGGCATTCACCAACAAGTCTATCGAGAAGCTTGGAGATTAACTGAGCTAGAAAGATCGAATCAGACTGACGGTTGTGGCCCAATTAGCTCACTACCGTTAACAATTGAGAAAACGTTATGCCAGTCAGGTTGTCTCTTTCTCCGAAGCGAAGTGATAGAAACCGCCCCGCACTGCCACGAGGAAAGCAAAAGTCAAGAATCTTACGGACCTTCACACTCAGAAATTATGCTTAAAAGAATCAAATCTGACGTATCTTATTATGCTCTGATCAAAAATGTACCGAGAAAATGTTCAATAATTTTTAAATTTAACCTGAACCCAATAGTAACGCATCTATGAAGAACTTCCTTCTCAGTTCCAACTGAAAAACGAAAGTAGCTTTTAATGTAGGATCCACATCGCACAAGATTGATCTCATTACCAAGCAGTTGCATGCTCCTCATTAAGTTAAAATATCTCGTTTCGAGTATTGTGTGTGATTACGATGTCCATAAAGGAGCAAACCATAAAACCCACACACTTGTTTGTAATTCAACAACTAGAGCCGCATAAAACAATAACATGTAGAAAATGAAACGTCATAGCAAGATAATAAAATGTTTTCAAAACTAAAGAGCAGCCGACTGGTGGACAAATGTTAGCATTCCACTGGATACCGGAGACAATGGCACATGAACGGGGGCCCAGAGCCGCCTGGCGGAGGCTTCTTGCGCCCGCGCTGCCGTCGATTCGCGTCACGTGCGCACGCGTGCACACGCTCACGCGGGGAGGGCTCCGCCGCCGGCCGCGAGGTGGTCGCCGCCTGAATTTGCGCTTTTTCGCTGCCCCGGCGCGCACAAAGTCGCCGGCGCTGCGTACATTGTATGGGCAGAAGTATGGAGGCGCATCGGCGTCCATTCCTTCGTGTAGAGGCCTTGGTACGAGAGGATCGGCGCGTTTTGCGTAAAAACGACTCCCCGCGGCGCGCTGCGAGGCATTTGGCGCTAGGGAAAGAAGGCTCGGCGGGCGCTGCCGTCTCTATCGAGGGCTTCCAGACAGCTTCGCCGAAAGCCATTGGAGACGTTGCGTGTCTCCGAAACAGCAGTCGCCAGGTCCCTCGTTTTCCCTTCTTTCGAGAAAAGAATTATGGAGAACGGAGATGAACTAAATGACGCCAAAGAAAATTCGGAAAATACTCCTTACGTTCCAGGTTTTTCTTTTTTATTCATTTATGAATATCAACGTACACTTCTGACAAGATGGTCAGGTTTTCCATTGTGAAGCGTCATGCACGACTTCATTAACTTCATTATTATACAGTGACCATCATTAACGATGAATATTACTTACCACTGAAGTCCAGATTTTAGAAATATTTTATCAGAAAAAAATTATTATTTTAATACCTGCAATTCTGTTTCTTTATCAAAATGTCGTTTGATTCCTTGATTATTTTCTTTTTCTATTTATCCCACTATCATCCTGAGTACTATTTTTGTTTTGAGTTATTGTTGAACATCTACTTCGAGTCTTCTAATAGATAATTAAATATAGTTACGATCCAAGGAAACCATGATTTTATAAGGTTGCTACGAGTACGTTCTGATGAATGTGTGTGTGAGGATAGAGTGACTACTACGACAAAGATTCTTACTGGGAAACTACTCGTATTTTGACTCCCACGCATTTTAGGGAACATTTTTTCTTCTCAATCAACGTTTGCTTGCGATGGAAAGGCATCACATGAGCATAATACGCCAGAGTCCACGTTCACTGCAACAGGCTGTTCACCGCAAGACTTACGAACAACGCGCCCGCGAGCAACGTGCCAGACGAAGTGGCGAGTGCCGCGCACACGCGCGCTCCCTGAATTAAGCGAGTTAAAAATATTTATTAATAAGAAATGTAGTCAAGGAATGAAATATTTTAAAACACGTTTTAAAGGAGAATCATATCGCTCACGAATGAATGGCTCCTAATTACAACGTTCAGCGAATTAAACTGGAAACCAGATTTATTTAAATAACTCAACATCCCTTACATTCTTTTTTAAAACGAATATCATTGTAAAACTTAGTAACTAACATTACATGTATGTATTTCGTTTCACTAATAACCTAACGAATTGTGCCTTCGTATAGAGCCGTGACCTTTAACATACCTCCGAAAGCTTTTTGAGCGCGCGTATCCAGATGATGAGGGCCAGTGGTGCGGATGTGAGCGGAGCGCTGTGGTGTGATCGAGTGCGATGATGAGTTGAGGAATTGTATTTTTATCGTATCAGCTTCCTAACTCCCTTCGAGAGGACGTGCTCCTTGCGGCGTCCCGTAAACGCCTGGATGTGACCCTCGCATCGTCCGCCAGTTACCTACGTCCGAACTCTCTGGATGTGAGAACGTGAAATTTCGTTAGGACTCAATTCTTTGTGTTATGATTATGTATGTTTAATATTGGGAGAAAAAATATTGAGAGTCCGTGAAGCAAATAATTCTTTTAAAACGAGTCATTGTAAGAGAAAAGTCGCAATCCCTGCTTTAGAAAAATGTTTGTACCGAAATAATTCCACACATCAAATATGCCTTTTCTTCAATTCAATTAAATATTTTCAATTTCATGAGCTTCGGACCATTATGATCCATAAACAAGAAGTAAAGATAATATCAAAATAATCAAATAACACAGACACAAATACTTGGTGATTTTGGTAGGATTTAAGTCTCATTATTTCTTTCCATGAACAAATCATTATTTATGGGAATCGAAGAAACAATGTCTGTGAGAACCATTATATTCAGGTTCCAGATATTGACTTTGCAACGCAGAGTTGTGTTCATTTGCCTGTCTGGCAAATCATTCTCCAGTAATTCCGGTCTATTTTCAACGTCCGGTCTTTTCGCCATCTCACGGCAGACTTGAGAAGCAATTTCTTTCCTTCCAGCTCTTGAGAAATGTTGTTCTAGGAAGTTCCCTCGCGATCTTTTCGTTCAAATGATTGGTTTCTGGAAGACATGTAGTCATTCTTGTGTCAATTTTTATGCAGCAGATGAAGATTTAGAGGAGAGTTACGTGAACACAACTCATTTTATTGAAAAAATAAAAAATTATTTCCCATTTTTGGATGACTGATTGTGCCTCCAATTATTACTATTTTAGAGCAGTTAGGAAGAGTTTTTGACATGGCATTAATTTCAGCATCTAATCAATATTGTTAAAATAAAAGCAATCCATGCTTCGTACTAAAAATATTGTAAGTGTATATGTAAATAAAATTACATATATTCTATTACATGTTTTAGAAAAGATTTTTATTATTTTCTAAATAATTCTAAAAAAAATCGTTTCAGATATCGTTTAATCGATTGTCAGAGGCAAACTTTGAGAAGATAGCTTCTATGAAATATCCACATCCTATTCCTCTGTTGTAACACATACAAATGCATTTTTCATCGCTTCTACTAAATTTGAAAATAATGAAAGTCGTGTGGTATTTTAGGACAGAACAACTGAATAAAATGATGGAATACGACGACAGCGCAGTTGTGAGCGTGCGTGGGCAGCGTCATCGGCAGCTGGAGAACGAACTGATAGTTAGCGCGCGAGGGTTGGCAGCCTGCCAGCGGCGTCTTCGCGCGCGCGTACGCTGCACAGTTGGACGGTCGCCGCCCAGGTCGCGAACGCAATGAGACGCCCGTCAACTGCCTACTTTACGGAACAAAATTCCTCCTTGAGCGGCGTGGTTGATTCGACGCCTTCCGCCTTCCCACTATCTCGCGATCCAACAAGAACACAAGCACCGAGATAGGGGAAATGGGTGTAATGTAGAACGCTTTGTCCCGAAAGTGACCAATTCGCCAATGCCGTGTCTTGCCGACAGACGAGAGGGAAACAGAAGCACGTCGAAACGAGGTCCCGCGTAAAACCGCTTTCGCCTGTTTTGCATAGCGCGTTGGTGTCAAATGTATGCACGACTCAGTCGAATACGTTCGATATCATCAGGGTATCAGGCAGAAATAACATGTCACTTATAAACAAAGTTATTGAGTATTTAGTTCAGAATGACATCAGATTCAGAGAGCTGTTTTAAATCCAGCGATATCGTTTCTGATACTATTTACTTAAAGAACCTTCATTATCTTTAGACAGTTTTTTATCACGATCAGACTATTAGACAGTTTTAATCTGAATTAACTTCTAAAGCCGTCTAATAGTTCGCTTAAATATTCTAGCAATTATACAATGATTAATAATACCGACATTAACATTGATCTCAGGTTGATGGAGTTACTATCCGAAATCTCTTATATTTGGCTTTCCTGTGCAAGGATGGTAATCTGCTTTGAACTGCTTTTGTCTTGTAATCATAAACAAAACTTAAGAACTTCTATTTCATATTAATACGATTAATCATTAAACAGTATTACAATTGTGGATTATATTCATAAGATGAATAACCTTTTATAAATATTGAAGTCAACCTCTAACTTCACTGTTACAAACTTTTGTCTTGTCCAGATCAGAAGAACATCCACGTACGATCTGATAAATCGGTAAATAATAAACATTTTATTAGTTCAGATGGCAATAAACATAAACTATTGTTGTACTAAAATAAATAGTTGGATTTAATTCTCCATTGTAATGAGACAAAGTAAATATCAGGTCGTATGGCTCCAGTGTACTGTAACATCAATATATAGTATGAGATTTCTTGTGGGTAACCATTGCCTTCCCTGCAATAACCACAAGGTGAACACACAAAAGTCATGCGAGATGCCAATACAAAATTTTTCATTGTGTGCCGAGAGGTTGGCAGTAAAGTAAGCCACCCGAAAAAATCTCCAACTTCTCACCCTCCAGAGAAAAGTACATGACCCATAACTCATTGTCCTTCACCTAAAAGGGAAAATAATTTGTTTTTCAGGAAACATTTGAGATGTAAGATCAATTCAATGATTCTCTTGCTGTTAAATTTCAAATCAGCGTTATGTGATTGTCCCACTTAAAAAAAGAAGGGTACAAGGGAAATACGATCCGTAGAATCAGAATCAACTGTCATACATTTCACATTGAATTCAAAGTTTTTTTTAATCTATATAATGCAGTGCAAACTGTTATTTTCTCTTGTAAATGTTGTAAATTATAATGCTTTTGCAGTGCTAGACGCTAAAAATTACTACTACAACTCTTCAATAGATTAGTGTCAGTAGTTGCTTTATCCGTAATCTCTGGAACACAGAAATTTCTTCTTAATAAGTGAATCTAATAAAATTTCGACCAAGGCATTTCGTTTGGGGTTACAATAGCCACAAGTCAAAAAAAATCAGGTGTTGAAATAAATGAATTTAAAGTTTCCACCTTGTATCGAAATGCATCGTCATTGCTTTTTTGTCACATCTGAAATTTGATTGGCCCGCTCTTCCGTCTGACCACGCAAATATCGCAACGCTCCTTTCTCCATCTAGCGGAGAAAAGAGATATTATCTTGGGCGACGAAACAGGCGATCTGAATGTAGCTCAGAGGCTGCTTTTAGGCTTTACTCTATCTTACATGCAGTAAATCTACAACATGGAACATACGGCTTTACTTCCCTTCCAAATGAATTTTTCCCCCCTAAAACGACTTCAGTCGGTTTGAACCCGCACAATGGGTACAACAGCCCGGTATGCTAGCCATTTTTCGGAGTGGGTAGTAGAATAATTTATAATAAAGTCTAAAAGAAGCCTCTGAGCTAAATTCAAATCGCCTGTTTTGTCACCCAACGTAATACCTTCTTTCTCCCCTAGTTGGTGAAAGGATCATAGCGAAATTTGCGTGGTCAGACGGAAGAGCAGGCCTCATGGCCTGAGTCTCGCCACGTAAAATAAGGCATCAACTAACTAACTAATTAACTAATACGGATTTTGTGTTAATGCACGCTCCAGAATTGTAGATTGATCTACCTTCCAGTAGCAACAGCAGCCTATCTTACAGTAAAGGTATTCAGTCAACAAATGGCAGATGTGTGAAAGCAAGAACGATACGTTTCGATGCAAGGTGAAAACTTTAAATTCATTCATCTCAACTCCTGGTGCAAGAAGCGAAGCGAATTATACGTAGTCAGACGGAACAACGGGGCTGATGACCCGAGTATCACCACGAAAAATAAGGCATTCACCATTATACCACCGAATCCGCGTATTCTTAGAGTTGGACCCATGCAGTAAATCTACTACATGGGACATCCACCTTCACTCCCCCTTTGAAGGAAGGACTTTTCGGTCGGTTTTGAACCCGCAGACGTGGGTACAACGGCCCGATGCGAGCGGCGGGTGCCAGGCGCGGGGCGGGCGCGGGGCGCGCGCGAGGACCGGCCGGAGGTGTCGGAGCGGAGCGGAGGCGGCGCGTGCGCGGGCGCGGAAGGGCGGCGCGGCGCGGTGCCTCGCTCGCCCTCCTCCCCTCCTCCTCCTCCTCCTCCTCCGCCACCGCCGCGGGCGGGCTTTTTACCGCCGCGGGGCGCTTGCCTTTGTTCCTGTCACGTCGGCGCCGCCGCCGCCGCCCTCGTCCGCCCTCTTCTTGCGGGCGAGCCCGCGAGCGCCGCCGCCGCCGCCCCAGGTCCCGGGTTCGCGCTACGCGGACCCCTGGCGCCGCCCGGAACCGGTTGCCCCCCCCCCCCCGCCCGCCCCCCGCCAACTGCTCGCCTCGCTGCCGCCCAGTTCCATCTTCTCACTAAGCAGTCATTGTCGCCAACCTCCGGGTCTTCTGCTTACTTACCATACTCTCTGCATTCAGAATGCTTGCGCCTTTCGACTGACGTTGACCCCTTTGGAGTAACTATCAAGTATGAAAGCTGTTTTGCCGAGCCTTGGCTTCTCAATGATGCGGGAGTTTGTATCTCTTTCTCTCGTAAATCGCACATCACATTTCTCTCCTGCTTCAATGTCTATATCGTAAATTCTATTTTACACCCACCCGCACCTGACATTCTCTTCGTACCGTCTGCTGGATTTCCTCCTTTATCTCAAACCCTCATGTCGAATCATCTCCAATCACCTACTACTGAACGCCAATTTCATTCCTTAAACATTCCACTTCTTTGACAACATATGCAATCCCCCAGCAACATTTTTCTTCCACATTTCTCTTCGGGTAATGTTCTAAACATTGATTCCCATCCATCGCCCATTTGGGAACGCTGTAGAGTTGCACTGTCAGAAATTACATTAAATTTAATGTAGATTGTAATTATGATTTACATGAATTATTAATGTAAACGTACATTAAATGTAATGCTTAACTTAAAATCAATGTAGAGTTAATGTACGACTGTTAACTTACTTGTCTCCATTTAATTTAATGTACACGTCCATTAAAGTGCTTTACATGAAAAGTAATGCATAAATGTGTGAGAGTGAGGCAGGGCCGTCGCCCGGTGGGCGGGAGCGCGGGCGGCGCGGTGACCTTGTGCGTCTAATTGACGGCCGTATTTATACGGCGGCGGCGGGCGGGCGCGCAAGAAACGTGGCGGCGCGGGGCGGCCATTCCTCCGGCAAGTGCAACAAATTTCGACGACCCATAAAGGAGACCCGCGGAGGCGGGGCTCGCGGCTCCGGAAGAGGCGCTCCGTCAACTGGCGCAGCGCGGCCGCCGCGGAAGGGGCGGCGGCGGCGGCGGCGGCGGCGCCGTCTGCGGGTGGCCGCATGCATATGCATGCGCTCCTCGCGGCCGCCGCCGCCGCCACCGCGTGTGGCCGAGGCCAGCCGCGCGGCCTCCGCCTCCTTCGCCTCTTCTTCTTCTTCTTTTTTCGTCTGCTTCTCCTTCTTAGATCGTTGGTTGGTTAGTGATTCCGGACGCGTCCACAGCTTAGTCCCGTAAGTGTAGTGCCTGTTTTTTCATCGGAAGACGGCGGTGATCTTCTCCCGCTGGATGACGAGATCCGAGGCCGACCTACCGTCGGTTAGCGGTGTTTTCCCCTACACAGGTATCCCACCAGAGGGGCACCGCCCCAGCAAGGACAAATTCTAAGCTCCCGACCGGTCTCCCGGAATATGCGGTAGTGTAGTGCATGTTAGTGTAAGTATGTGTCTGTAAGGGGAGAGGATAGGACAAGGAAGAGGAAGGAAAGATCGCGCGCGTTTGTTAGGGTACTACTCCGGCATTTGCCAGGTGTTGATCGGAGAAACCACGGAGAACTACCGATCAGAGCAGCCGGCCGCTAGAATTCTCCTCCAGACAGCGACTCAATTCGACCTAGCTGTCTTTCTTCTTCTTCTTCTTCTTCTTCTTCTTCTTCTTCTTCTTCTTCTAAGACTCTACAACCATCAAGTGAACGTCTTGGCCTGCCCACTATCTTTTCCATTGTTCCCTATTCTTTGAGTGCTCGATCCAATTTTCAATCTTCGTTTTCCTGATGACTTTGACAACATCTTTCTATCGATTTTTAGGCCGCCCTCTTCTCCTGGTACTCACTGGATTCCAGCTAAATTGTTCACTATTATGTCATGTAGCATCCTATTAAGATAACCAAGCTAACTTAATCTCATCGCTTTGATATTTTTTTATGTTTTAATGTTTTGCATTTTTTCCAGTTCGGAACTGTTCCTAATCCGATAATCTCCATCGGGCATTTTAACTGGTCCAAATATCCCTTTCAAAAACCGCAGGACGCTGCGCTTCCTTTTCTTTTATAGTCAGCGTCTCTGCGGCATACGTTACAAGTGGTCTAATAACTGTCTCATACAGTCTTAGTTTTGCCCCCTTTCGTCAGCGGAGCTCATGTGGCAGCACTTGCGTTCACAGTCTCTGCCCTCGCCGCTGTTGTCTAAGCAGTCTGCTCACATGTAAGAATTAGGGACAGACTGTCCACGGTGTCCCTTTCACTGTGCTAGAGCCGATCGCACCCGACCGCCGCCTCACTTTTCCCCGTCCGGCGAGCTCACTTAACAAGAAGTTTGGGCAGGGCGTCGCAAGTAGAGCGCTCTTTTGAGCAGCGCTGGTGGCTAAACACCTTGCCTCATCTCGCTCCCCTCTTTGGAACCAATATATCAATATATCGTCTACGCATATCGTCCTTTCCTCTGTCGCTCTTCGTTATTGAGGTAATTCGCAGTTACTCGTCACCTTCGTGCCACTGTAGCGCAACTTTCTAAACGTTAACACTCACCTGCAAAGAGGTAATTTCCGTGATCTGGTAAAAACAAGAAAAGAAGGAGATATTTAGAATCTCCTGTATATCTTGTCAGTTCTTTGTAAATAACGGTCATTCTTCGCCGCTTGAAGCGGATCTTGCAGACTGCCACCTCCTCCGCGCCCTTATTCATCTCTTGCTTCTAGATCGCCACTGCCTCCGCCCTGTGCCGTCTCCAAGGCGATCGCGGGAACAGGTCCGCCGCTGCGCCTCCGTAAAAATAATTAATTCCATAAGGCGACTCACATACTGCAACGGCGGCGGCGGCGACCGGACCGAATTTACATAACACCGAGTTAATCAGGCGCATGCGATCGGAGCGGAGCGGAGCGAAGGCGGGTCGCGCGGGAACGGAGCCGGCGACGCGGCGGGGCGAGGGGAGTGGGGGGCAATTTAAACTCGGCATAATTAATGTTGATTGCGTTCCGTGTACACGGCGCAGCGCTGCACTGTCTAGAGGCCCGTACGGCGCGGCGCGGCGCGGGGCTGTTCCTTGCCGTCCGCCCCCGCCCTGCACCTGCCCCGCGCTGCGACGCCGGCGCCGCCGGCCGACGGCGGGAGGCGCGGGGTAATGGGCTGACGTGTCCGCCGCGTGAGGCCGCGACTGCGAATGAGGCCGCCTCCCTGCAGGAACGCGCGTCCACCACCGCTCAACAGCGCGATTTGTTCCGTGCAAGATGCCTCTCGACCACTGCTTGGCGGAAGGAATTATTGCTTCGTTTCTTGGTTACTCATTCCGGGCGCGTCAACAGCTTGCGTCATTAGTCCCGTAAGTGTAGTGCGTGTGTTTTTGTCGGGGGATGGCGGTGATCTTCCCCCGCTGGATGGCGAGATCCGACGCCGACCTATCGTCGGCTAGTGGGGTTTCCCCCTCACCACCAGCGGGGCACCGCCCCAGCCGGGACAAGCTCTAAGCTCCCGACCGGTCTCTCGGAATATGTGGTAGTGTAGTGCATGTTAGTGAAAGGGATGAGGATAGGATCAGGAAGAAGAAGGAACAATCGCGCGGGGTCCGTGGTCCGTTTGTTTGGGTACTGCTCCGGCATTCGCCTGGTATTGATCGGAGAAACCACGAAAAACTACCGATGAGAGCAGCCGGCCGCTGGAATTCTTCCCCAGACAGCGACTGAATTCGACGTGTCTGAAAAGCTAGTGTCGAAAATCCTGCCACCGTCGGGACTCGAACCTAGAACCTCCAGGTCAGAGGCGCTGCTGTGACATCAGTTGATGTACTGAGGTACCGGTGACTTTCTGCAATTCACTAACTAGATTTTTCTACAAACGAAACATCTGAATTTCTGCAAACCAATAAATCCAACCTCGTATTTCATGCGTTCATAATTTTTTCTGATTATTTTTTCATTATAATCTTTATTGCAATGAAAGTATCTGAAATAGAAAAAATCTGAGAATACATTTTCGCTCTCATAAAAATAAACTATACTTTTTATGTAGTTCGTACTGCGTTTTTGACATCAAATCAAAAAAGAACTCCCCACGAAAACATCGGGTGGATTTCAAATACTAAAGCATCTAGAACCGTACAGTATGCATGAGAAGGACGTATGCATAGATTATCTACGTAGTGTCTTCATGCCAGTTTCTGAAGGCACTCGCAGTTATGAGCTATTCATATTGCGAAATGAAACTAACTACTGCAACTCTTTTGCCTTCCTCCGTTATTGCCCAGTATTCCTTTAATCACATTTTTACTTTTCTTCAGGCAATAACAAGAGCTCTATAAATACTTCAAGATAACTTGCGAATAAAATTTTTTACAGGTGGTCACATTCTGGAAAGTAGAAAAGTCAGAATTTTTCGAGAACCTTCAGAAATCAGGCAAAAGAGATAATTTTTAAACTAGATAATATCTTTCAGGGAAATTTAATTTGTTATTTTTGGCACAATTGTTATTTCTTAAGCAAATGTTGCAATTTTGAATTTTCTCAGTGAAATCAGAGAGCTGACAAAGCGATAATACGAAGTAGAATCGGATTCCCTAGAGATAATCGCTTAGTTGATAGCAGCGTTTTAATATCGACATCACTCTTTCTTTTATTTAATATTTTGTAGAAATGCTGTCAATGCTCACTAATTAATCGAGAGAAAACATAAAAAATTATCTAAATAACTGAGAAATATAAAGAAAAATGTTCGCAGGGAAAGAGGGGTCAGGACATGTTTTAAAATATATAGAAATTGTAGCAACTATCAAGAAAATCGATCATCATTGTGAAGAAATCACTTCAATCCCTCTAATGAAAAAATATGCGAAAAACGGCAGGAGAGACATGAAAAAAGAATTATTGATATTATAAAACTCATAAATTGCGTGACAATTTAGAACATGTGTGTTGATGCGCTTTTATTTTATATTTTAACTCTTCATAACGTGTCAAAACTCTTGGTTTGTGGGTATCTTCAAATGATGAATTTTGCTACCTCTTTATTCGCATTAGAATTTAAATTAATGTAGTGGGGATTGAATGATCACTAAATTTAATCGAACACCAAACTGAATGCCCATCATTTGTGCAACGCAATAATGATTCAATAAATAAAAAGTATGCCTAGAGACTCGTTACACTGCAAGGAAACAAACTCACTAAGGAATAGTATTAAATAGTATTCCTAAATCTACTAAAGAAATTTTCTTTAAACTAATTGGTCAAAGGAAGCAAGAAATTGCCCGCCATCGCAATCGAGGAAATACGATTTAATTTTTATTTGTCGGTAGACATTCGAAGTAATGAAGCAAGAAGAATGCATCAGGTCTGAAAGCAACAATTTATGATACCACCAAGAACAGGCGACTACTTTCATTTTTACAAAACCATATGCAAACTTGGCGACCTTAGGAACTCCAATCATTTTCCAAAATTTAATTTCTAATTATTAGAAACAAGTGAAATAGAACAATTTGTTAGAATTGTTATATTTATTAGAAATTGTAGCACTACTGTATATATGTGTATGTATTTTCATACTTACAATATTTCTATCTATTGATACTTTATTGGAATTTCTTTTGTTTCGTTTTTTCAATTCACCTCACCCTGTTTGGCTTACTTTTCACTTTTCATGACTCCTTCAAGAAAATGTGTTTGAACGTAAAAGATGGCACAGTTCATTTCATAATTATTTTTAAAATGTTTGAAGCAACTTCATCAGTGAACTGAACATACAGTACTTTTCCTCTTACACCACTATTTTATTGTTATTCTGTTATTAGGAATAAATCCTGAAACAAAGGGACGTGTGTATCACGAGCTAAAAGCTTCCCAAGCAAAGAACACGAAGGAAATATCAATACAGCGCGCATCAACTATAACAACTCTTGAAGTTTTAGAGAAACTTATGAGAAAGAGTAGAGATTGTTCGGTTTGGCATTCGCGAGGAAGGACCCTTCCACATCATTCGGCCTGTCTCTGCCCGCGTTCTAGCTTCCACCAAGTGCACGGGGCAGTCAGGACAGGCGAGAGCAGTGCCCGCCCGCCCGTCTCCTGTCCCTGTCTGCCCGGCGCGCGCCTCCACAGCCCCGCCCCGCCCCGCCCCGCCCCGCCCCGCCACGCCTCGCCACGGCTCGCGGCCGCCGCCGCCGCCTCCTGCGTGAGTTATTGCCCGACGTTTCGGGCCTGTAGCCGCGTCCGCTCGCTGCCTGCCTGCTCACAATTTAATTGGCGGTCACCCTGTAACTGTCAGGTGACAACGCGCCGGCGGGCCCGCATCCAGCATCTCCCGGGAGGCGGTGGAGGCGGCGAGACGCGGAGGGGAGGGCGGGGCGGCGGCGGCGGTGGGAGAGGGGGCGAGGTAGAGCGCGCGGAGGGGCCTGGCCGGGCTCCCGCCGCCCCCCTCGCCCGCCCCGCACCCTGCCCCCCCCCGCGCCTCCCGCTCCGTTCGCCGCCGTCGCGTTCTTTATCTGCTTTTTGTCTGCGCTCGCCTGCATGCAAAGATGAAGGGGGAGACGGAAAAAAGCATATCTGGGCGCGGGGCCCGAGGGGAGGGGAGCGGCCGGCGCGGCTGGGCGGGGGAGGGGAGGGGAGGGGCGGCCGGCGCGGCGGGGGGCGGGGCCAGCGGAGGGAGTGGCCTGGCCGCCAGGTGCGAGCCAATCATCTTCCTCGTCATAATCCATATCGCAGCCAATGGCGGGCCGCACGCGGCCGCCTCCGCCGCCGGCTCGCGCCGCCGCCGGGCCGCAGTCCCAGCGAAGCGTGGCCCCCGGCGCGGACGGAGGCGGCGGGTACCCGCGCGAGTACCTCGTCCTTCGCCAGGTACCCGCCGCGCCGTCGCCAACAAAGGCTGCGCCCAACCTCAGGCTTTGCGAGATGCTCTCACAATTCTTCAGCGGAAAGCACGCCGAGGCCTCTCGTCGTTTAATGGACACAGCTTTTTCGTTACAAATCTATTTGAATTCCAGCCAGCCTCCTCTTCATAACCAATTAAATTTCTCCACTAAACTTTAAAATTCACGAGATAACTGTCGAATTATACCCAACACAAATAATAAATAATTATTAGTTTTAATTCTTCCAATTTTGCGTACAAATTTTTAGTTAACAGGATCTTGATCTGCATTCCATTCAATATGCTAGTGATTCAAATAAGATTCCACTAACACAATTGCGAATTATTTCTTTTGGTGGAAGAACAAGACAAATAAATAATTAACACATCTCTACAGCTATTACATTTTTTAGACTATAGCCTACATTTTTGAATCCAGTAAAAAGGAACAATAACCATATACCCCCGCATATACGCACATTTATTAATTAAACCGTTCAGATATTCTGGATATTATTTTCACATGGATTACTTTTTCTATCCGTTAACTTACTTCAAGAATGTTTGAAATAATTTGAGCAAAAACTTACGAGACAAGAAAAATATTTCAACACTCATAATGCAAAAATACATATATGATAACAAAAAAAGTTTTTTTCATTAAAGGATGGCTGTTTTAAAAACTGTTTAATTGCAAAAAATATTGACGTTCATTATGAGGTATTTCGTCGTGTACTTGAAACCAAGTAAGCCTTTTGCATTTCCGGTTCTACTCTGTCAGAAATATGCGCATTACTTTAATGTAAATTACATGAACGCACATTAAATTTAATGTTCACATATACTACATTAGGGTGCAATAGTCAAAGCTTTATAGTCATATATCGAAGGAATAATGAATGAGTGATTTTGATGGTCTGATCAATACATCAGATAAATGCTAAGAGACCGGGGAAACAGGAGAACCTGCACTGATTTTAACGTGTGCCTTAAATTTAGTGTCCATATATATTAATTTCTTTTTAATGTAGTGCACGGTTACATGAAGTTTCACGTACAATGCATTAATCTACATTAAATTTAGTGATTGTAATTACCATTACATGAAGTTTCAAATAGAATGCATTAATCTACATGAAATGTAATTGCACTGCTGAAAGACCCGACGCGGAGGCGGCCGCGTGGGCCGGGGCGGGGCGGGGCGGCCACGTGCCCGCGAGGGAGGTCCCTTCAGGGCTGAAGGGCCCTCCGCGGCTCAATGGAGCCACCTGGCGGGCGCCCGCGCCCCGCCCCCTGCGGCCTCTTCAGGGCTGCACGCCCCCCCCCCCGGCACTCGGCGGAGCCCCGCTCTTAGACATTGGGCACATCAAGCTCACCCCAACACACATCCTTATTTGAGCACCGTCAGTAATAAAGACATTATTGTTATTGTTATTATTATTATTATTATTATTATTATTATTATTATTATTCAATGGTTCTTGACCCGATGCTATAATGATATAGCATTACATGCGCCAACAGAAGCGGTTGCACAGCACGTTTAAAAATGCCTATCTCAATTAAAATTGTTATAATTTATAGAATAGTGAACAACATAGGCAATAAGGACGTTTAGTATGTATAACTAAGAACATTACAGCCCTGATGAAGGCCAAATATACGGCCGAAACTTCGGCAATGTAAAAATGTTTTCTTTCTTGTGACCCAATCTCAATAACCAGCAGACAGATAATTATTATTATTATGATTATTATTTTAAAAATGTATCTAGTAAATTATGGTGAGGCGCCTTCTTTCTACAATTAACTCACTTGGGTAACAATGATGTCCCAGTCAATAAGCAACATTGAACTATTTACATGTTTGCGTTTCCGCTACAGTTTCGCGAGCCATCGAGCCCCTGGGGAAGTAGTGTAACATAATGTATTGAATGCCTTATTCTGTATTAAATTGATGCCTTATTTTACGTGGCGAGACTCAGGCCATGAGGCCTGCTCTTCCGTCTGACCACGCAAATTTCGCTAAGCTTCTTTCACCCACAAGGGGAGAAACAAGGTATTACTTGGGCGACGAAACAGGCGATTTGAATTTAGCTCAGAGGCATCATTTAAAAGTAGGACACTTTAAAATAATAAATATGCTTGCTACGTTGATATCCTGATTTTCTAACTTTCAATTGCCACTCCCGTCAAAGTTACTTGAGGTGACTTCCCATTATCTAATACAAAGCGTCTTAATTCATTATACTGATTGAATTTATTATTAACGAATTCAACTTTTGAATTGTATACCTCGTGTCAGTATATGTCAGTGTGTTGTATGAAGCATGCACGAATGCTATTATAAAATTAATTACAGCGCAAATGCGTAAGTAGACAAACATGGTAAATAAAATCCACGAATGCTATTATAAAATAAATTACAGCGCAAATGCGTAAGTAGACAAACATGGTAAATAAAATCGTAAAACTCGATATCATTTTAAGAATGAATTACAATGCTCTTTCTCTCTTCCAAAAGAAAAACATCTGAACAATCTATAAAGTATTATAATCACTGTAGCAAATATTAAATTAAAACGAAAATTATCTTGGTACTAGCGTATATAAAAGGTTCAACGATTCACGTTGAAATGAATGTATCATTCATTAATACTAAAACCTAACCAAAACAACTATTTTTCGCTTTGCCTCTGATATATTCCTATTATAATGCTTTGACCTTTTCAAAAGTACACCATTAACTTTTTGTAAAATTATAATAACTGCGCAAACATTATCTACTGCAGTAACGAGAATTTCATTCAAACACCGTTTTCGAAATGTTCGTTCGGCGGTATGTTTGTATCGGTTTATTCAACCAATAAATAAAGCTGCCGCATAATGATAAATTAAATGGTTTCATTGGAGCGAGCGCGCGACATCGAATCAAACTGGAAACGAAGAACTCAAACGAGGTCATTCGAAAAACCCAATCAGAATATAGGACAGTTAAAATATTAAAAGCTAGTTAATTACGTAATACAGCGCGAACGCAGCGCGCCAACAATCCTGTACGTTGCCCTGCGTCGCACTCGCTGTGCGCGGGGTGGGGAATGTTTGCATGAAAATGCACGGAATTTTTAGCCTATTGGCAATTTCACCGACGGCTGTATAACGATACATTTTAATTTAATGGAATAACTGGAAGTGATGTTTTAGTTTTCATCTATTCTTTTCGGAAATAGTATTTGATTTATCGGATTCGAGTATTGGCTTCATCGCATTTTTTGACGAGGATTGAATCAATGTTTCAGACGATTATGTGTCTGATAACTGACAAACGTGAGAGACCGAGAAATTGTTTTACAAATGTTTCATATCCACCTCGATCTGCGTTGCATGTATCAAAATGTCTTTATCAACACCACGGAGCTTGTTAAAAGTTTGGGAAGTCAAAGGGAGAACCGAGGTTATTCCAACTTAACTCCCTAATTCACTCCAGAAATCATCTGCCAGAACTTCGAAACGAAAAAAGGATACTACTTTCATCAGTAATGAGATAAGTTGAAAGTGTTTTCTGGAAACTACAACTCTATTTTTGCCTCGACCGGGAATCGAAGACGAGACCACAGCACGGGAAGCTAGCACGCTGCCCATGAACCATCCCAGAGGCCTAGGTTAATAAATGTGGTCTTCAATAAAAGGAATTGAAGCCGTGTGCAGCCTTCAAAATGGGGCCAGAGTGAAAACGGACAGCTTGCTGTCGCACGGGATGAGAGAGCGCTGTGACGCAGGTCCCGCAGGTAAAAGCAGCGATGCGACAGTCCCCCCCTGCGGGGACATTCAATCGCCCGGGGCACCCGACCCCCCAGACGCGCTCCGTGGCCGCCGCTCCCCAACAGCCGAAGGGACAGACGAGGCCTGCGCTTCAAATCGGTCAATATTTACCGAGCTCTGCTATGCACGAGATGCACCACTGCTCGCATTGTTCCTTCATGGAAAAGAACTGTTCGCAGTCGCATAGGGGATCGTGTGTAGCATTCGAACACTTCTTCAACCGTTGAAATCCGCTTTTGTCATTTTAAGGAAAGAAATTGAGAACAGACTAAATTTCGACGCGGGGTTTCGTATGAACCATTTAAATACATTACAAGTTTGGTATTTAGTTTTCGGTCAAATGGAGTTATATGTTTGTCTGTAGGGATACGATTAGGAGATCGGAAGTTTCCTATCAATTACAGGCAATCAACAACAAACGAAAATTCAGTACAAAAGAAATTCATTTCCCATTAAAGGCAATACGACGTTTCGTGGTTAAATATACGCTCATTTTTTGAGAAAATTTACAAACAGTTTTGAAAATTGAATTTTACAAAATTAAAAATCGTAAAAGATTGTGTTAATGCATAGTGATAAAACACACTGAATTTGTGATGAAACACACGGGAAATATTCCCTGCACTTATTTCCTATCAAAATAATAGTATATAGATATTTTTTGTTTACAGATGTAAAAACCAGGAAAGATGCACGAGACAAAAGAAGTGTGTCAAATATATATATATGACGGTAAACAATGTCGGTAAACATTGTCAAATATAAAGCATACCGAATTTAAGATGAAAAACGTGAGGAGAATAAGTACACGTGTAAGCGATTATTGCACAGATATTCCCACATTACACATAATAATTCGTATAGAGGCATGAGCCAATAGGAGAATCGAGACTCACCTTGATAAGTACCGTTAGTCATTTCATTATTATGGCTTCGGTTATTTTCATAGATATTCAGAGATCTGTACAGTAAGGGCAGCAGGCAAGTATCTCCAGAGATTCTTTTGCTTATTGATTGTCTAACAGATTGGAATCTTCAACTCCCCTAAGATTTAGTATAGAGAATTGTATTTTATCTCTAGAAAAAGGGATATTTCCATACACATTAATTCTAGAGGTATAATAGGGTATGTTCATAACATTCGTAAGACGCATCTCAATTATGAAATTTTCTTATTATATAAAAGTTACATTAAAATCAAAGAAAAATGTGCATCCAAATATTATCGAAAAGCCTGGAAGACATTGATATCAGACTTTTCTTACATTGTGTGTCATGTGCTACTTAACACAGCATTCTTGGAGGAGTTGAATGTTCAAGTTTGTATTATTTTCTTAAGCAGCTCCATTGTTTTTATGCCATGATGACGGATCTAATGTAGTGAAATAAGTGAATCATACGCAATTTAGAATTTCCGTCAGACCACTGGTTCAAACCTTCTGACAGACATAGTATCAACTGATTACTTTAACATAATCGCGAACGACACATCAGCATTACCTTTCAAATCTAAATGAGAATATTTTCTCTAGAAACACGTTGCATCCGTGGAAAATGTATTCTCCGCAATTTGGAAATGGTGTAGTTTTAAAATGGAAAGCTCGTATCGGAGTGTATCAAAGTGTTTGAAACGCATGCAGCCCGCGAGTGTCGCGTGAAATCAGAGCCAGTGATTGCAGACCGCGCCACCGCAGCGCCCCGCCCACGCGCAGAAACGAGTCGCCAAAGAGATCCCGCAGCCGGCGGCGGCGGCGCGATTAGCCACGGCGCTGATCCTGCCATTTAAAATTTAAAATAATTATAACCCGGGCGGCCGGGCGGCCTGCCGCAGCAGCACACCCCGCCAAAAGCCAGGCCCCGCCCCGCCACGCCATACCACACCCCGTCCCGTCCGGGTCGCCCCGCCCCGCCCCGCACCGCCACGCCCAAACGGGCCACGGACCGCGCGCGATCTTTCCTTCCTCATCCTTGTCTCTATTTATCTCTCTTCTATCTATTCTCTCCCCTTACACACACACACACACTTACACTAACATGCACTACACTACCACATATTCCGGGGGACCGGTCGGGAGCTTAGAGCTCGTCCCGGCTGGGGCGGTGCCCCGCTGGTGGGAGAGTCCTGGTTAGGGGGAAACCCCGTTAGTCGACGGTAGGTCGGCGCCGGATCTCGCCATCCAGTGGGGAGGGAAATCACCGCTATCCCAACATGCACTACACTTACGGGACTAAAAACCTAAACTGTTCACGCGCCCGAAATCAACAAACAACTAACAGCCTCGCCCTGCGACGCCACGCCACGCCGCCCCGCCTTCCCGCCCCTCCCCGCCCTTCCCCGCCACACCCACGCTCCGCCCCGCCCCCGCGCCCTGGGCTCAGCGCTTTCATAGCGCGTCCGCCAACGCGCAGCGCAGCGCCCGATAACACGCATCGGATACACCGCTGCGCGTATAATATTTTGAGCGGCCCTCGGCCGGCACACCGAGCGAATTTCACCGCTGCCGCCGCCCCTCCCCCGTCCGGAAACCGCAGACGCGCGCGTGCAGATCCGAAACCGATGGAGAGCGCCACTGGTATTCGGGCATAATTGAACAACGCGAAATTGAAGTTATTCGGGCAATACTCGCATTAAAAATTCAGCGATAATTTGATTATTCAACGTTATCGGGTTCAACTCTTTCGCTCCGCAGATGACTGTCATTAATTATTTCCGGCCCGAGCGGACTCGCCTATATTTGAATTGTAGATAACGGGCTTCGATCCGGCGCAAATCTGCTGCGAATTTATTCAGCGCCCCGCGGGAGGGGGCGGGGCCCGGTGGCGCTCGCAGCGTCACTCGCCAGCCGCCCGCCGCCGCAGGCGTAAAGCAGTCGGCGACCGACGCGGCTTTTTTTTTCACGGTCAGTTTGGAATCGGCCCGGATCGCGCGAATGTTTCGCAAAAGTTGTGGCGCGGTGCGTCGGCGGCTGCTAAAGGCTGCTCCTCCCCCGCAAGCGACCTCCGCCCCCGAGGAGAGGTGGCTCGGTGCATCAACTGCTGTCACTGCAGCGCCTCTGACCGGGAGGTCCTAGCTTCCCACGGCGGCAGGATTTGCGACACTAGCTTTTCAGCTAAGTTCAATTCAGTCGCTGTCTGGAGGGGAATTCTAAAGGCCGGCTGCTCTGATCGGTAGTTTTCCGTGCTGTCTCCAATCAACACCAGGCGAATGCCGGAGCAGTACCCTAACAAACAAGCCGAGGACCGCGCGCGATCTTTCCTTCCACTTCCTCGTCCAATCCTCACCCCTGACACACAACCTTCCACTAACATGCACTACACTACCACACATGCCGAGAGATCGGTCGAAGCTTAGAGCTTGTCCCAGCGGGGGCGGTGCCCCGCTGGTGGGAGAGTGCTGGTTAGGGGGAAACCCCACTAGCCGACGGTAGGTCGGCGCCGGATCTCGCCATCCAGCGGGGGAAGATCACCGCCATCTCCCGCGAAAAAACATGCACTTCACTTACGGGACTAATGACCTCAGTGGTTGTCGCGCCCGGACTCACTAACAATCAATGAATCAATGTAGCGCTGGTGTTGAATTGCGGCGGCTAAACAGCTGCCACTGCACGCCCCCGCGATCGCCCTGCATTATGCGTCGTGGGTTCAAGCGGTGTCCAATCGCGTTCAATGGCGGCGGCTAAAGAGCTCCGGTGCCCGCCCCTCGGCCGGGCGATCAGTGCGCCACCATTCACGAAATTTGCGCCGAAGCGAGGAAAAGACTGTTCGCGTGGTAGAGGCGTTTCCCGCTGGCACTCGCAGTGGACTTTAGTTGAGCTTCGGTCAAACGTCAAAAGACGGAGGAAGAAGGAAGCGCAGTTGCAAAGAATTGTTTCTAAATAATTCCATCGAATCTCCTCCCCATTTTTCATTTATTTCTGCATTGCAATTCTAAAATATTTGTAACCGAAACTAAATATAATACTTCGCTGCTCTTTCGTCCGAAGGTTACAGGAGACAATATTATTGGTAGATGTCATCATTCCAGTAATAAAATTCTTCCAAACATTTAAAATTTACCGAGTCACTATCACTAAGTTTCTTAAATCACTCCTAAAACTTGAAGGAGTACTTTTGAGATTAAAGACACATATTTAATGAAAGAGAAATTATATCGATCAAGCTATTCCTTCTTCGTTAATATATTTCAAATATATTTAATTAAATTTACAGATCATGAAAGTTAGTTATTGCAGTATAGTTTCACAGCTTTTAACAGGCATTACATTCTAGTCTTCTAATTGAAGGAACTTTCCAAACAAAATTTCCTTTCTTTATGAAAGTAAATAAAGAATTATTTTTAAGCTAAAAAATAAACCTTAAATCTTGCTGAAACCTGATGACGTTTAGTTTTACTTTTCAAGTAGAAAAATCTCATAAACTTATTTTTAAGTAGCATTATTAAAATAATTCTAATATTAAATTCATCTTGAAATATTCATTTCTTTACGAAGCTGGAATTTTATTTCGGAAATTGCTAGCCACCAACCTGCTTACATAGTGATGCAGAATATAAAATTAGAAAATTAGTTCAAAATTTTGAACGATTATTCCTCTTGTGCCTGGAAGCTACAAGGTATTCCATTATTCTCCGAAATGGTTATTTGCTTATTCCTTACAAATCTTGTATCCGCGTGCAAAAAAATATTTTTAGACCTTGCAGCAAAATTCTTTGATTCTTTCCAGAACCGAATTTTAACTATGAGTGAAATCATTTCGTTTCCCGCGCACCACACGGGCACACACGAAGATCGCATATGGAAGATTGTCTTGCGTGATGTCTCCAAATTCGCTGAGCAACCCCCCAAGGACGAGGCACAATATTTTGGGGGCGACTCGAATTTGAAATTTGTCCCCCTCTATCACCTTCTTGGTGGTAGATGGTGGCAAATGTCACAAGGAAAACTATAGAAACGGATGAGAGAGAAAACTTGCAAAAGTAAAGCTTGGACGAGAAGTACGAGGATGTATTCCACTACCTGATGACAATTCAAAACTTGACCAAAACCGCCTGATCCCAATTTGCAGACGACCACGCGAGGGCTAGCGCGTCCGCGGCCACTGGAGGGCGCAGTGATAGGGCGCAGGGCCGCGCCCAGCGCGCCCTATCAGATGAATTCAGCGCTGGCAAATTGCTTTGGCGCCGGCGCCGTCGCGGCGCGTCGCTGCGCGGCGCCGCGAGCGGCCGGCCATGCATTATTCATGCGCGCGGATGACGCGCGTGCCGACGCGTCAAAACGCCGCCCGCCGCCCCCGCCCACCCCTCTCACCGCCACCTCCGCCCACGCAGCCACCAGCGCCGCCGATCTGGAACGGGCATCGTCACCCACACCCGCAGAGGTGGCTCAGCTGATGCCACTCTCACCAAGAGGTCCTAGCTTCGAGTCCGACAGTGGCAGGATGTTCGACACTAGCTTGTCAGCTAGGTCCAATTCAGTCGTTGTCTGGAGGAGAATTCTAGCACCCGGCTGCTCTGATCGGTAGTTTCCTGTGGTTTCTCCGATCAACACCGGGCGAATGCCGGAGCAGTACCCTACCAAACGGGCCACGGATCCACGGATTGCTTCCTCTTCCTTGTCCTATCCTCTCCCCTTACACACACACTTACACTAACATGCACTACACTACCACATATTCCGGGAGACCGGTCGGGAGCTTAGAGCATATCCCGGCTGGGGCGGTGCCCCGCTGGTGGGAGAGTCCTGGTTGGGGAAAACCCACTAGCCGGCGGTAGGTCGGCGCCAGATCTCGGCATGCAGCAGGGGAAGACCAACGCCACCTCCCGAGCAAAAACAGACTCTACACTTACGGGACTAAATACTTCAGTAGTTGACGCGCCCGGAATCACTAACAATCAATCAATTAATCCCTACCGCCCACGTTGCTGCCCCCTCCGTCACCAGCACCGCCGCTGATCTACCTCTGCCGCCGCCAGCGCCATCGATCTGAAGCGTCGGCGCCGCCGCCGCGGCGAGAGCGTCCAACGCGAACTCCGGCGGCCGAGTCGCGGGCGCCTCCCAGCGCAGCGACTCGCGCTGCATTAAGTAATTGCAAGGGAGGGCGGACGGGGATGCAAGTCCACATCACAGGCAGCTTTTCGGGCTCTGGCGGCACGCACTCCCAATACGTGCTCGCGGATTGCTATTATAAAAATGTTTGTACTTGCGGCAGAATGAGATGGTGTCGTCGAGATAATCTAGTTCATATTCCATGTATTTGATGTCCGTACCAAATGAAATTCACATCGCGAGAGTAGTTTATACGGTGGATGAGTAGTTTGCACAGGTTACAGTTAGGTAGAGTGAACATTTCATTTCATATGATTTATTATTTGAACTAATCACAGTAGCCTCAAACTCTATTATTTTAAACGTGAAATGCGATTCAATGAAATATTCATCCACCAAATTTTTCTCAAAATGGTCATCGTTATAAAGATTAATCATTACTTCGCATTTAAGACACACTATTTACTTTATTTCAAAATGCAATGCTCGAGAAGATAGTTGTAATTTTAGCATTGGAACCCATTAAACTGAAATACCGATACCGCCTTTCTTGTTTTTAATTACATGTCAATGATTAAGTAATTTCTAAGGGTCTGAAGAAATTCAGTTTTACATTCAAGAGAGCCAATTAAAAGTCTAATTTTTTTCTTTATCATCAGGCCCTGATTTTACCTAAATAAATTATTTTCATCTCAAAATTTATATTACAGTAAAGCAAACAAACATTTCACAAATCTGAAGAGATTATGATGAGGTTAGCATTGTCTTCTGAAATATACAAATTCAAAGAAAAGTGGCACCCATCAATGTTTCAAAATCAAACTTCATTCAAATTTCGTCGATCTCCTGTTATTCAACAATAGATCAATGTAAATTGTGACTAAGAACCTTTTATAAAAACAAAATGTAAATTTCCAGGTGTGAAAATCGTTGCGCAATTTAAATGGATTGTACTAATGTCCGAATTATATGAATTCAGGAGAATGCATTTTAAGCCTAGAAAAAACACAATTGCATTACAAACTGATTCTGTAAGCTGGACTAGAAACGATATTAAATGAAGCTTTGATAAGGGAGATTACAAAAATTACCTGTTTTATTATTAGTAGATATTTTATCTTCTCAAATTTAATGCTAATTGAGAACCAATAAATAAATTAGTATTACTATGGAATTATCCAATTTTCATTAATGTGCAATTTACGTTGGATTTAAATTTCTACCAGTTTAATACTGCAAATGTAGTATGTTTCATGAAATTTCTACACATTTAAACTTGCAATCACTGTCTGACCACAATACAGCAATTACAGTTTTTCGAATGAAATCCCGCAGATGAACCCCCATATTTTAGTAAACACCTTAATGATGCTTTATTACGATCCACTAAATTTATTGTCGTTGTTTAAAATGTATTGTTTAAGCTGCCAAAGTATACATACTCGAAACTCATGCGTTCCGAGAGCAAATGTTTACATAAATGTCAGAAGAAGCGATACACATTACCGCATTTATGCGAAATAAATTTTATTTAGTTTCAGGTATACACCAATCAAATGTGTCAATTATAAAAATCACATTATCTAAATGATGTCAAATAAAAACAATACTTTTTCTCGACTTCTGAATCGCTTATTTATGAATTATCCCAAATGTATTATAAAATCCAAGGGATGCATCTTTACTCGGTGAAGGAGAGGGGAAGTAATAAAAATAAATATCATTTGAAAAGTCATAATGTGAATTTAACAGAAAAATGAAATGAAAATTTGAAAAATGCAAATTCTCGCAGAGAAAATTTCAACATGTTCATATCATATTTAATAAGTGAATTTAAAGTGAAGATTGTGTTTAAACATGATGAGTAACATCACAAACATTAGGCACACTTGTCACAAAGTTTCACTTGTATTTTTGTAATGGTCTTTCCCTTCAATATATTCCAGATTCGCAGAATGTCCATCCTCAGTCATATCGTACAATATGACAAGCAAACGCCCTGATGACAAATTATTCTGTATCTAAAGAAAACAGAAAAGGAAATGTATGAGAATATTCTTAAAAAGTGACACAACTCAAAATATCCTAATCTCCTTCTTTGAAACCAACACACCTGAGAAAGTTTGAAACTAGTTCATCTAAAGTGGACCAACTCAAACGTTCAACAGTACTTCATCTCAAGTAATGGAATTTACACTACAATGAACAGCATCATGATTTCTTGGGAAGATTATACTTAGAAAATAACGAACTTCTTATGGCCGAAATACAGAAATGGAACATCAATTTATTCATTAAATTCGATCTTGCTGACAAGCCAGTGTCGAAAATCCTGCCGCCGACGGAACTCGAACCTAGGACCTCCCGGTCCGAAGCACTGCGGTGACATCAGTCGATGCACTGAGCCTCCTCTCCCGCTCAGAGCGAAGCCACCTGCGGCGGCGACAAGTGTCGGCGCGCGGCGTAATGAGGGGCGTTAACGCGGAGGCGCACGCAGCCGCATCCGGTTGGCGGCGACCAGCTCATCTGGAGCGCGCGCCGACCCTCCCTCCAAGAGACGCGTTGCGCGGATGATCCGCCAGAGCGAAGGCGCAGCGGATGCCGCACTAAAGGCCACCACAGACCGGCGCGGAACATCCGCAGCGGGTGCGGGCCGGTCCGCGGAACATCCGCAGCGGGTGCGACGCGGAACATCCGCAGCGGGTGCGGCGCGGAACATCCGCAGCGGGTGCGACGCGGATCATCCGCAGCGGGTGCGGCGCGGAACATCCGCAGCGGGTGCGGCGCGGAAAGTTCCGCGCTAGATGCGACGGCGGAATTCGCTGGACCGTTCACACCGGAGCGGCAATTAGGAGTCAGTGTTTGGTGTCAGTTTGGTGGCGATAAAGAAAACGAAGTACGTTTTCTGAGCACATGCGGTATGGTACCTTTTCCTTCTTTATTTACGATTTTTCCTCAAATTGTTAATTTCTATTTAGAGAAATGTAGAAACGGGGTCCATTATTTACACCTAGAATGGGAAAAGTACGGAGAATTTCACACCTTGATGCCACACCGAGAAATGCTTTTAATTTACTAAAATGCCCAATGACTGTTTCCAAGAAATTTTGAATGTGATCGCAGAAGACATAAGAAAATCTGACACTTAACAATCATGAAGCTATCTTACCTCGAGAAAACCTATTGCACTAACTCATTGAAACTTTTCATTAGTGAAATTTTAAGAACAAAAATTTTAAAAATCTAAGTTTAATATTATTTAAACTTAATTAAATTTCTGAACATGATTAAAAGTATTTTTACTGACCATTCAGTCGTGTCATTTACTAGCGACCTGAAAATATTTGACATTCACGAGTCTTTGCCTTGGTTTGGCGAAACTCCCAGCTCGACCCAGAGGCGAGCGGACTTCCACGAAACTTGAACGGCAGAGGACAAAACGCATCCGAGTACGTTTAAAAAAATCCGCCGCGGATTAAACGCCGTCAATCCGCTGCCACCGAGCTCGCCTGCCGCGCACATCTGAACGTGCTCATAAAGCACCACCTGACGCGAAACTTCCGCTGTGGCCATTTCGCGTAGGTTGCGGATCTTCCGCGTCGGTCTGCGGGAGCCTTCAGAGGCGAAGGCGCACACGGACGATGCGGTCGCTGAGATGCAGATGGTAACCGCGGACTGGCTACGAGAGAAGTTCTACACAGAATCGGAAGATCGGTTGCACTACTAAACACTGCAATCACTATGAGTTCATCATCTTTGTTTTCGAATTTATATTTCTCATATTCTTTCTCATCAATGTTTTGTTCTTAGTCCTCCTTTTCATAAACATCCTCATCTACTTCTCCCTCTTTCTCTTCTAACCTTCATTTCCTTACCTTCATCCTCTTCAACTTTCCAAAATACCCAACTGAGTACACAAATTATGTGTCACTGGGCCACTCTGAGTAATAATGTGAACTAACATTATGACAAAATTATGAAATATCATTGCACGTTTTTCTGACTAAGGCAAAACACATCTTCCAAAAATTCAAATAAGATTTAAATTTGCTTTTTCTAAGAACGAATTTGTGTGACAACTTCAGATTTCAATCCACAAAAACAAAACTTCCCATATTGTATTTTCTTCTTAATTGTCATAAAACCTTCGTGTGATAAATACACGACAAGAGATATACCCCACTAGAAACTTTGCTATGATGAAAATCAAAAACCGCGTACGGTAACGGTAATAAATACCCAAGAGACGTTGTACACTTAAAACATTTAGCAGAATGTCGAATCACTTGGCCGTCGTGAAGAAACAATAACTGGGCATCGCGGTTCCGAGTCAAAACGCCCTTAGCCACCGACGGCGGTACGGCGCGCTGTACGTAGGGTAACATATCGTGAATATTGTTCAAGAGCAGAGCCACAAGCGACGACAAAGTGAGCAGCAGCCAGTAGCCGCAGGCAGCAACGAAGAAGACGCCAAAGGCAGCGACGAAGCAGTCGTCAGCCGCCGCCGCCGCCGCCGCCGCCGCCGTCGCCGTCGCCGCTCAGTCGCGACGCGTGCTCTCCGCGCCGCCTAAGGAAAGTGCCGGCGCGCAAAAAGCCCGCCTCGTTCTAAATCAGGGCCTCTCGCAGCGGCGATTTGCCGTTCGATTAACTGCTCGCGCATGGAGTAATGACAACCTGCACGGCCATCTGAAATGTGCGCCGCGCCGCGCCGCCGCCGGTGGCTCTGGGCGTTCTGTCTCGGAACCACAAAGCCCAGTTATTGTCTCTTCACGACGGCCAAGTCATTTCATGTTCTGCGGAATGTTTTAAGTGCACAACGTCTCTTGGGTATTCCCCAAAAGAAAACGGCCGATTTTCAATGTGAAGTTTTACCAGTTTCGAAAGTGTTTTCACTCAGCTTTTCAGAGATATTACATATATGTTTTTACTTACACACACTCTTACATGCACTACGCTACCACGCTGCCATACTAGGGAGTTCAGCCGGGAGACCAGTCGGGAGCTTGGAGCGTGTCCCGGCTCGGGTGGTGCTGGCTAGTGGAAGATACCTGGATGAAGAAAACCCCGCTAGCTGACGGTAGGTCGGCGCCGCTGACGCCATCCATCGGGGGAAGATCGCATTCATCTCAAGCGATTAAAACATGCACTACACGTACGGGACTAATTAACACGGTCGTTGACGCGCTCAGAAACACTAATCCCTCAATGGATTCGCATGCGCTAAGAAGTAACCGTGAGCGCGCGATAGGCGTATCGTGAGCAGCGGTGGCCAGTGGATGAAATCCTGGTCCACCTCTTCGTCTGCTCATCAAGTCCTTCGCGTGACTACGTTCCATAGACGTACGTTAAATGAGGGATGACGGAGGAAGAGGATAATAGGGGATCACGCAGAGAAAAAACGAGATGTGACAGTAGAATTGGAGACAAAAAAATAAAAACTGTAGGGAAATGAGGGAACGAGATAGAAGTAAGAGTCCTCAAGGGTCGAATAAAATATATTAGAGGGTAGGGGAAAAGTAAAATGAGATGTGCAGAAGAATGAGCGGAAATAATTTTCTACCGAAAAATCTCGAGTTTTTGTTGCAATATTAAAATATTTTCTCTATGCTATGTACGTAGGATATGAGAAAGTAAAAGGAACTGTATGCATAGTAATAAACGAATTCAACATACATCCTGAAGGGAGTTATCTACGAAACAGAGAATGGGATTTAGAAAGACGAGAAAAAAAAGTAGGGAACGTGGGAACGATGAAGACGGAAAACGAGGGAAACGAAAAGTGAAAAGTGAAACAACAAAGAAATGTTAGCCATGAAAAATAATCGCACAAAAAACGCGTAAAATGCAACCAAAGAACCGAACAACGCAGCAACATCGCGTGTGGTGGTACAGAGATGGCGTGGAATAGACCCAGGAGCAGGGGACTCTCTCCTCCCACTCTCCCTCTCCCTGTCTCTGTCTGTCTGTTTTTGCCCGGGCGGCGCCTCTCCAAAGGCCGCGATTTTCCGCTCCCTCGCCCCCCCCCGCACGAGGAATAACACGGCGCCGCCAATAAAACTTCAAACGCCGCTCCGCGTAGATGAAATAATTTTTCGGCTAACAAGTCGCACAGTGAGGCCTCTTTTTTTATCAACTTTTTCCACCCGGCGTGGAGCCGGGAAACACGGCCTGGGAACCTGCATTTGAAATACTGAACGTCAGAACTCGTGACTCAAGACTCCTGAGCTACTCCAAACAAGACAAATAGTGGGGAATTATTTAAAGTTATGGGTATCATTATTATCGTTTTGAAAGCATTCCTTTCGACGTTAATCTTTTTTATTAGTGACGTATGTTAATGTGTTGGATAGCTCATGAAATAAATTAAATTGTTTATGGAATACCTCGGGTGTACGTTATTTCTTATAATGCGTTTGTTGACATCATGAGCGATCATATGAAACGCATTTCGAAGGAAATTCATAAGTAAAAAATGATAGAAATTTAATCTCACGGATGTATTTTCGGAACTAAACTTGCTTCGAGCCAATTATAGACACGGCGTCATTAGCACCTATACATTCCGCATTCATTCGAAGTTCAAACATGTTCTCATTGTCATCTTTACGATTCTTCCAAAACAAAGTACCGTAAGATTATTTTGAGAATCACAGCCAGCTATTTGAATTGCATAAAACAGGCAGTAGAACGTCTTGCGTAGGCGACACCACGAGCGGTGCAATCGGCGGAGGTCGCACTCGCAGGCGATTGGCCACTTCGCCGGCCCAGCCAGCCGCGGCGGCGGCGACTGCCTCGGATGCCGGCAAGAGAGTGAAACACTCCGCCCATTAAAGCCTCGCATTCTTCTCAAATTCTTCTGCGAACCGCCCGGTGAAAAATGGCCCAGATTCATACACCAAATAGGCCTTTATTATCTTTAAAGCGGCCGTTGCTTTCTTTTTCGTCGCTTATTAATACGAGTTATAATACGGCAAGAACCCAATTAAATTTATTTTTCAATGTAGCGGCGACTTAAATTTATTTTTCAATGTACGTTTTACCTGTCCAGACAACCAGCGGCGCGTCGGACGACTTGCAGATATTCGCAGGCAGGCAGTGATAGAGCAGCAGAGATAAGAGCAACACTAACGGTTACAAGTCGAATACATCGTGGCCGGACGCGCGGAAGATAGCTGACGCGTCAGTCTGTGGGGCAGCGCGCAGCTTCCCGACGCCCGCCCCGCCCGCCCCGCCCGCGTCGCCCGGGACGCAGCCGCGATTGGTTGGTTAGTGATTTCGGGCGCGTCAACAGCATAGGTCAGTAGTCCCGTAAGTGTAATACACTTTTTTCCTCGGGAGATGGCGGTGATCTTTCCCTACTCTATGGCGAGATCCGGCGCCGACCTACCGCCAGTTACCAGGATTTCCCCTCACCAGGACTCAGCCGGGACAAGCTCTAAGCTTCCGACCGGTCTCCCGGAATATGTGGTAGTGTAGTGCTTGCTACTGTAAGTGTGTGTATGTAAGGGGAGAGGATAGGACAAGGAAGAGGAAGGAAAGATCGCGCGCGGTCCGTGGCCTGTTTGGTAGGGTACTGCTCCGGCATTAGCCTGGTGTTAATCGGAGAAACCACGGAAAACTACCGATCAGAGCAGCCGATCGCTAGAATTCTCCTCAAGCCAGTGACTGAATTCGACCTAGCTGATAAGTTAGACTGGACTCAACCAACGACCTCTCGGTTAGAGGCACGGCACTGACATCAGCTGATGCACTGAGCCACCGCACCCGGTGCGCAGGCGCGAGGCGAAGTGAGGCGAGGCGGGGCAAGGCGGGGTGAGGCGGAGCGAGGCGAGGATAGGCGGGGAAGGGAGAGGCGGGGCGAGGGGCGAGGCGAGGGGGAGGTGGCGAGGCGGGGCGGGGCGGGGCGGGGCGGGGCGGGGCGGGGCGGGGCGAGGCGGGGCGAAGCGAGGCGGGGCTGGGCGGGGCAGGGCGGGGCGAGGCGGGGCGAGGCGGGGCGGGGCGGGGCGGGGCGGGGCGGGGCGGGGCGGGGCGGGACTGGTAGGGACTGGGGGAGGAGCGCAGCCGCGCACTGTGCGAAACAAATCCGAAGAGGAGGCGTCGCCTGTGGGCGAACCGGAATAGAGCGAGTGTGTCTCCGGCAGTCGGCGCTGGCAGATGTGCGGCGGCTGGGCGGAGGCGGGGTCGGGGGCGGCGGCACGGGCCAGACCGGCACACTGGCCCGAAATGGGCCGCAACTCGCAAACCAAGACAGCAGAACAATATATAGCAATACGCAAAACATTTTCATTATAGATTGACATCTAAAGCAATAAGCAGACAAATAAAGAAATTCGCAAAAGGGCGTAGTTACTTGCAAGTTATAAACACTGTAATATCCAACTGCTTATTGATCATTGAATTATAAATATTAGTATAATTAATTGAATTAAAAATAAATTAGAAATTATTTCATAATTTAAATTAGCTAACAGGATTACCGTATGAAGGGATGCAATATTTTGATTGCATCACTTCATTCTATGTGTTTCTGTGAAATATCACAACAAAGGTAGTATTTTATTCTTTATTGACGTCTAGAAAAAATAAACGTAGACAGCAATTTCAAAAAAAAATTGATGATAAGATTAATTTGATGCTATTTTTTATGGATTAGACTGGCGATGTCCAAACTCAAATCAATTTCCGTCATTTATTATGCATTTATGAATTGAAATACAAAGAAGAGAGGTTCATTATTTACTAACTTATTTAATTTAAATTCAGAGTTCCATTTGGTACAACACACGCTCAAAACGGAACTTTTATCGCCTTCAACGCATGAGATTTCACGTCAGCTGCTGCATCTCCGCCTCTGCTCCTCGGGACGACATGAGGGTTTTTATTTTTATTTATGCTGGTAGTATTTAGTATTATATTTCTTGTACTAGCAAACCGCTTGCCTCCGACTGTCCGCGCGCTGTGCACCCCCTCCAGGGCAGTGTGCGCCTCGGGCCGCGGGTGCCCGCGCCGCCGCCAGGTCAATATTTCAGCGGACGCGTTAATGCCGGCGGCGGCGGCGGCACGAGCGTGAACGAGTGTACCGACGTCGGCTATAGAACGCGCGCGGCTGAATAAATAAACAGCGTTGGAGCGGAGCCCGGCGCGCGCGGCGCGGCGCCTCGTGGGGCGGCCTGGTCCGGCGTGACAGCTATACGCGGGTGTTCGCGTCTGAGGGGGTTGTCTTCGAGACGGAATGCGGCACGGCTTTTGGCGTCTTTGTGGGGCCTGCCGAAAGATGTCGCATGATCGCGACCGTATCAAGCAGGGCTGCAGATGAAGCGACTCTACCGGGGGCGGTAGCTCAGTGCATCAGTTGATGTCACTACAGTGCATCTGGCCGGGAGGTCCTAGGTTCCCACTCCCCACGGCGGCAGGATTTTCGACACTAGCTTTTCAGCTAGGTCGAATTCAGTCGCTGTCTGGAGGAGAATTCTAGAGACCGGCTGTTCTGATCGGTAGTTTTCCGTGGTTTCTCCGACCAATACCAGGCAAATGCCGGAGCAGTACTCTAAAATACGGGCCACTGACCGCGCGCGATCGTTCCTTCCTATTCCTTGTCCTATCCTCTCCCCTTACACACACACCTACGCTAACATGCACTTCACTAGCACATATTCCTGGAGATCGGTCGGGGGCTTAGAGCGTGCCCCGCTGCTGGCAGACTCGTGGTTTGGGGGAAACCCCACTAGCCGACGGTAGGTCGGCGTCGGATCTCGCCAGCTAGCGGGGGAAGATCGCCGTCATCTTCCGAGAAAACACTTACACTACACGTACGGACTAATGTTTCACGCGCCCGGAAACACGAAAAAGTCAATCAATCAAGCGACTCTAGCGCACAACCGACAAAGACGCCAAAAGCCGTGCCATATTCCATCTTGAAGACAACACCCTTAGGCGCCACGTTACGAAAGCCCACGCATACTTACATTGGACGCATAGTTGGTAACTAAAAGCTGCTGATTTGTGACGAGAACGGTTTGTCATTTCTTTCCCTTATTGTGAACAAGACGATGTTATCAAAACTCTATTTGTAAATATGATTCTGGATTTGTGTAATAATAAAATAATAGTGTATTGTGTTTGAATACACTTTGAGATTATGTTGAAAATGGCGATGAAAAGTGCATCCTCGTCCTGGGTCGGGCCGCGAAGTGCAAGTGCAGCGGGGGGCGTCCGGAGGCCAGAGCGTCGGGCGTGAGGAGGCCAAGGTCCCGGCCTGCTGCCACCGCCGCCGCCGCCGCCGCCGCCGCGCCGCGGGCGCAGCTGGACCGGTTCCGTGCCAAACCGCTGCTTTCCGCTTTCCTCTCCAAATCGCGCCCCATCGCTCAGCCCAGACCACCCTCGTGTCCAGAGAGTAGCGCATTCCCTTGCACCGCCGATTCACTCATTCTGCCATACATCCAATTGCAGACGAAGCTTCGACTGAATGTTTCAACCATTAATCTATCCAAAACCAATATTAATGCACTCAAAACTCTTTAACGCCTTCCGTTGTTGTCAACTCCTGATTGCTGCCTGGTTAGGTTTTCGGGTGAGAGGATATTAAACGGCGGCAGACGATCGTGTTGTGTCACTCTCCAAGTGTAGTGAATGTGGTTGAAGTACGCGCTCGTTTGGTCACTTGCTGCCTGTCATTCAAGTGCAGTGCTGCTTCACACACACACGACAATTTTCCCAGTTTTCATTTGTCGACTATCTTCCACATTTCGAGTTTAAAATAACCATGCTTCCATTAATCATTCAAAATAATTAAATAATTACTCTCACCAAGGTACTGGAAGTTACAATGTAAATTCATAAAGTACAACATTAAACCCCTTCGCTATAGTAAGATTCTGATTAATAACCTAAATTGATAGGAAACACAAATAATTTCGTGTTTCTTACATAGAATTGATGAATTGATAAACTTTCGTGTATATCATCGTCTATTACTAATTTAATCTACATTTTACATTTTATCTTATTACAATATGTGAGATACATGTCCCATATACAAAGTCCGTAGCAACAATGTTCGGCTAAGAGATATAAAGTACTTTTTCCAATTAAGATATATGATCGGCGAACGAAAATCAAAAGTGACCTTCCCGAAGACGCCGCAGCGAGGCAGGGAGCGCCATGGACGCGAACACGCCCCCTCGCGGCAGTAATTAGCGATTCCGGGGGCGCGCGGACGCTTCGCTTCTGTCGCTGCCAACTTTCTAATTCCAACTTTATGGAGCTGCGGCGGCGCGCGCGCGGTCCGCCGGGCGGGGGCGGGGGCGGGGCGGGGCGGGGGCGGGGGCGGACGGCGGCGCCGCGGACCGGCGGTGGCGGCGCGGCAGGTGACGTAAATTAAAGTTAATTACTCAGTTTTTGCGGCGACCGAGGAGCTGTCAGCAGGCTCCGCGCCGCCCCCCCCCGCCCCACCGCGCACCGCCGGGCCCGCGTCTCTCTTCGCCTCGCCCGGGCGGGCGGGAATTTTTCCTCTTTAGCATGCGTGTTCGGTATCGGCCGGCCAGTTTATAAGGCTGTCGCTCGGTACACGGCGAGGCGCGGGCCAATTGCGCCATAAATAACGGGGACGGCGACGGCGGCGGCGGCGGCGGCGGCGGCGGCGGCGGCGGCGGCGGCATTGTTCGGCCCGGCGACACGCGGCGCGCCCCGCCGCCGCCGCCGCCGCCGCCGCCGCCACCAACGACGGCGACGACGGCGACGGCGACGAGGAGAAGAAGCAGAAAAGGAGCAAATCATACGCGGGATTTGTACCGGCCGGTTGGTGACCCGCACCCCGCCGCCTCTCCCCCTCCCCCCTTCCCCCTTCTCCCCCACGAACACCACGCCGCCGAGCAGCCGCCAAAGTAGTCGCCAACCAGACCGAGCCCACGAAATTAAGGGGAGACACGATACATCGATATTTTACTATCCGGAGATTCTAAATGAGTGTCGTTGTGTTGCCGTATTTTATCCTGTGTTTTGAATGCGATGTTTTCCGAATCGCCTGTGTCAGTATTTTAATTTTATTTCGATGTGATTTTAATGCGGACTCTCACTGAGACGTAGAGACATTCTTAACGACCTGGTCCACGCCGCTCAGTTTCGATTCAATGGCGACGACGTATGGTCTCATAGATGGACAAAGGTTATGAAGGTACAAACGAAATCAGAAACATGTATTTATGAGAAAGAATATAAGCCGAGTTCCTGATCTGTGTGATGCGCATCTTCTTTGCTTACTTGAAAAGTGAAGAAAAAATAAGCTAACTTAGAAATTTAAATTCACACATTGCTGTCAAAAGCCGGTCGCAAAAAAAATACGTTACCTTCAACTCTGAAAATCATAATATTGCATACCATTTTTTAAAACTTTCTATCAATATTCGGATTAGATAATTTATAACTGAATAAAACATAAGCACAGTGAGCAACTCAGTGGCACTGCTGCTTTTGAGGCCTTGCTGGCAGGCGAAGATGCCTGCTTCCGATGAGACTCGTTCCGGGGAGGCCTGCAGGGTCGCTTCCGCCCTGTCAAAGGGAGCCTCGCGAGGCGAGTCAGTCCCGCGGGCGGGGGCGGGGGCGCGACCCCCATTTAGGGGGAGGCTCCACGTGCCCGCCAGACTGCGCCCCCCTAGACTCAATGCCCGCGCCCGGAAGGCGTAAATCTGGCAAGATCATCGCCGATCCTCTCGCAGCTCTCCGTACCCACGGGCACAAAGGGTGGATTTTGACAACCAAAGATCTCGCATTCCAATCTATCGTCGACTTTGGGGAATTTTATAATGCAATTTTGTGTGTAGGACGAACAGAGACTAACAATTCATAAGGTTTGTAAAATAAACAAAATCATTGAAAGAAACGGTCATTCCACTTTTGTCTGGGGAAGTTAATGTAAGTACATCCTATATTTTCTTTGTTCTACCGAAATTGCTGATATAATTTCAATCAGTTACGCACTCAACGGAGGTTCTCATGGGGCTTAACCGGCCCCTCGCCCCTCCCTGAACCTAGTCATCCCAGTTATGCACAAAAATAACGTACTCTTTACTAATTTTCTATACTTTGAGTCATTCCATATATCAACAGTTGTGGTATAATTATATGAAAACTTTATCGTCTACATTATACATGTTAACTACACATCAACAAATAAAAAATACATTTTGTATTGATGTTGTATTGAAAAATTCTTTATGAGAAAATATCAAGTCGGGGATGGCCTCCCCCCCCCTGCCCTCTCGCGAGAAAAATCCTGGGTATGCCTTTGTTTGCATAGCACTGTCACTTTCCAAGACCAATTATAAACGCCCCCAATCAAATGCAAGCACACTTTTCCAACATGCGCCATAGAAGTCTAAAAATGACATCTATTACTTTTTTTTCCCTCCTGATCATTACCAAAGTTGTGGTCTTTGCTTTTTCTCGCAAGAGCAAAGCCTTGTGGAAAGTTGTCCAACGCGGAGGCATCCGTGTGTTTACTCCCTGGAGAGCATTGTGCGTTGGTGCGGTGGTGCTCCGTGAAAAGAGGCACTCGCGCGAGGCGGCGTCCCCTCGCTGGCTCCCCACATCCTGCCGCGGGCTGCAGCAGCCTAAACTGCGCCTTCCTGTTTAGAGAGCGCCCGGGCATTTATTCCCAACAAACTGTGACATTTACTCCGAGAGAGAAAAAGGAGTCGATACCGCTGGAATGTGAATGGAGTGCACCCCCGCCGCCCGCCGCCCGCCGCCCGCCGCCCGCCGCCCGCCCCCCGCCGCCCGCTGCTCACCGCCCGCCTCATTAGGGGAGGGTGTAGGTCACCACCGCCTCCGCCCCGAGGCGATCTCCGCTCCAGCCGCCTCCGAATCGGGCCCCGCGGAATCGAGCCTCCTGCTCAACCGGTCACCGGAGCCACTCCCGACGCTGCCATGGCAGAGGGATGGAAATCGATGACTTATCTCTCAAGTAGTGTGACGGTAGCAACCTTGGTTTGGACAAACGTACCAGGCACATCCAGAAACCAAGCTTCCCTAGATCGTTAATAGAAATAAAACAGAATTTTGTGGAAAACCTTGTTGTAGCGTGTGGGGTGAATGGACAGCCACGCACGGCTCGGCTCTCAACACATCTTCAAGTCTTTCGCTACAGCGCCGGAGGTGGTGGACCTTCCGGTGGGATCCCAACGCTTACCAGCTCAAGAACTCCCTTGCAGCATGACGCGTATCACAGAGACGCAGATTACAGGAGGCTATCAATCACTGTCTCCTCTCCCAGGCGGCAGTCTTCTACGCTACAAGGATGCGATTCCATCATATGACAAATGTTTCAATTCTGGTAGTGATGTGGTGGGAAATTGTGCAACAAGGGTTGTATTTTCTACAATAAAGTGTTTCCTTATTGTTTTCTTTTTAGAGAGAAACTTACTTTCTGAATGCGCCTCTTATTTTTTTATTTCCTTGCTCGTTTTGAATTTCAAAAATTATTCAGAAGAGTCATCTTCAAGAGGTGTAAATATCTCCTGACTCTAATAAGACTGTAGAGGCTTTTCTGAGGTACCGTGCAAAAAATGTGCATCCAAACATTCGCTCCCTTTGCTACTTTGATAATAAGGTTTCAGTAATAGAGAAATTACTTGGATGATAAATGCCATACATAGTTTCTACATTGATTTTGAGGAAATCTCATTTCTGGTTTAAAATGAATAGATAACAAAGAGCTGGACTGAAACTCCTAATTGCATCCTTGTTTTCTGCAGAAAAATGTATTCAAGTAAAATATAGCAAGGCACTTCAACATATTCTGGTCAGAAGCTCCTTTTCGTGACATGGGTCGCCGCAAACGGCACCCACGCTTAGAGAGAACTACACCCCTTCATCGAGGAGACGCAGTTTTTTGTTGAGTATTAGAAGCAACTACGGGTGCAACCTAAACGAAATTTATTATTTGGCGACGTTTCTACAGGAAATAACTTTTCCTTGCTCCTATTAATAAATTACTGTACGAGAAACTGTACAAAGCTTGATGTTTCCCAAATTTAGTAAAAACTGTGGTTAATAATTTAAAATTATAATTTCTTAAAAAGTAAAGCTTCTTTTGATGGTAATGACTAGTACAAACATTGAACTATTTTGTAATAATTGATAATCATCAGTTATGACGTTTTTAATGAAAATCGCATACAATGTACAATGAAATTCATTTAAGACCTACAACGTGTAGAACAGACGGTGCTTCTCTGACACTTTTCAATAGAAAAACATGTAGTTTTCTCCCAATCTCCACCAGTTTGTAAAACCTTGCAAATGTGTTACTTTGAGAATTTGCGTCTCCTGCAAGCATTTCACAGAAACCGGTCAGGACAGTGAGCCTGCAGACGTGAACGGCTCCGGTCACCTCGTCTGCAACACGGAGGCAATTGGGAAGACCTGCTCAACAGCCCCAAGCGCCTGCTTCCTCACCTGCCGTCCCTGCTCGCTCCCGTTCACTTCACCTTTGCCACCGACTGCGTCTGCCCCAACAGGACCCAAGCGTAGCCTAATTTCCGAGAATTAGTGACGCTGTGAAAAATGGCACCAAATTAAAAAATCTAAATTACAAGGAAAATTTAAAAAAAGGTTATTTTCAAACCATAAAACCCAATCGCGGCAAAAATAGTTTGAACCTATTTTGATTATTGCAGCAAAGATTAGTAAACTTGGAAATAAAAATGAAAAATTATTTAAACATTTTTGTATAGGTGAAAAAGAAGATAATTAGATATGGATTGAATTGGCCTTTAATTTTAAAAAATTTCATCGTGTTTTAATTTTGCTAGCCATTCTTTATCTAATATTATATTGTTTTACGAATCATTCAAGCAATATTATATTTAGGAATAATTATTGTTAATTACTATTCTAGTTGATGCAATTGAATTATTACGTTGTAACTAAACGCCTTTAACGTGACGTCCATCAGCAGGACAGGACTTGCACCACTCTCGCGTACTCGCCTCAGAAATTCGCCTGGCATAGTGAGCTGATTATACAACGCTCAGCTATATGGCTTTTCAGTTGTTAGGAGCGAGCATTTTCAGACGAAAATATGCGAAGGGGGTGGCTACGGCCACCTCCCATTATACATATATTGAAGTAGTGCGAATGATAAAGTGGAGGAATACATATTGTTGACTTTTTATGGGAGGACTATTTATTTTATTATCTGATATCAGCCAGTTTCCGGAGGAAGATGCCTACACCAAATGTAAAGAGTACCTTCCTCCCGCTCTTCATTTCTCTCTGTCCGCATCTTCTCCCTCTTTCTTTCTCGCTCCCCGTCCCACCCTCATCGCCCATCCGCATCGACTGCTCCCGGGCGGGCGGGCGGGCGAGCGGGCGGGCGATTGGGTTAGGGGGCCGTGGAACGAGGCGACGGGGCGCTGTACTCCAAACTATTTTAATGTCAATTTAACTTCCTGGAAATTTATTCGAAACTCCCTGGAGAATGTTAATTTCAGGAATTTACGCGCCGCTGTCACAAAAAGGGAGCTGCCGAGCGCCCCGCGTGCGCCGGAGCGACGTTACGAGTTGATCTCTTCCTCGCACGCAGATCGCCGTGAAATCTAATTACGTTATTCATTATACCGCTTAAAAGAAATAACGCAATAAGAAATGTCGGGGCAACCGTTGTGTAAGCGGCTACGTCGGGGCAGTGACAAAAATATGCGATCGCTTCGCAACTCATGTCGAGAGAAACGGCTTGAACACCCGCTCAACGTGATGGAGAGCTCATACTCTTTCTGATGCAATTTTTGCATTCGTAATAATTTCAATTAGAGTCCCGACTGGAAACATAAAATCTCACTTTGTCAACTAAGCAGCTGGAAACGGATCATACAAGGCGATACTTTTGTGAAAGAAACCTGTTCGAATCAAAATATTCAAATATTTGAAAGCAATAAATATATTCTTGTACGAGGAAAATAAAAGAAGTATATTCTGACGACCAGTTTCTTCGGCACGAAGCGAGATTTGCCTATAAGCTGAACAATTGATGAAATGGTGGGTAAACAACATTCTATAAATTATTTTTATATCCTTGTTGAAAGCCATCATGGAGTCATGTTTGAATTGCACTCCAGTAGTTACTTACCATTTTTTTTACTCCAACATGATTTCTCTCGAAATAACTTCCTTCTCTAAAGGGTGATAACTTCTGCAGTTTTGGATTTTAGTACTTCCAGACTGAAGATTGAATTCTGCGAACAACGAATATTCCGTTTCAGACGCGAGAATTTCTCGCAACGAAATGTCCTCTTCTAAACTGTAGTCGTAACGTGTCCTCCCAAAGGGAGAATGGTCGCGAGGGCAGAGCGATGCGAATTTGTTGGCAGGTTGATTTCTCGGGCGACCGCTGCGCAGCGCCACACCGCGCTCTTTCGCACCCCCGCCTTCTCCCCCCCTCGCCCACATTATGGAAGCAGCTGAACAGGACTGTAAGCGCGAAATATGATAGCGGTAAATTTTTACCTCACAATAATTTTCGCCCTTCCCCCTCCTCCTCCAAACTGGTGTGTTTCGTAGGCACGGTTCGCTGGGTAAGAGTCCACTTTTGTCATCATTCTGATAAAGGGCTCACTTTTAGTTAAATGCTAAACTCTAAAAAAGAATTTTAAAAAAAACATACTGCTACATTCACATAATTTAAAGAGGTGCTTCACATAATACTAACAATAAAAAAAATATGTTTAATGGTACATTTCATTTGAAGTACATTCATAAAGTTTTCTTCAGATATTTCGAGCAATGTCATTGTTCTTTCTTATGTGTCTAGAAGTTAGTAATTTTAATATTAATTGTCATATAATCAATTAGTTATCATTTCTTTCTTAGTACTGAAATAAATATGATTGCTTTGCATGTTACGTACCTCATTTTTATTTCTGCTCTTCTCTTGTCCATAGCTACTTGAGAAGTTCGTAACTCACATCCGCTGCCAATCCTCATAACAACCAAAATAAATTCGCATCGCTTTTTAATTCTTCACTATTGGCATTGCTACCTCCACTACCTTCAAAACTCCGAACAAACCCGTCTGCTGGGACCATTACCTCTGTAAAAAATCAATAACATATTTCAATCGTTTAACTAATTAGTTAAAGAAAAAACTATACACAACTAATTATAATTCTACCTTCAGTGACATTGAATCAAACACTACTTACTGAGTGCAATAATGCCGTAAGTCGTAAGTAGCAATTTATGTAGTTATTTATTATTACACCTGTAGAATTGATTTTTAGTATATTTTTTATTACGATCATCATATCTAAATTTAGGAAATCAGAATATTTAAATGCAGTGTCTTTGGTGAACGATGAAATCAGACCGATGCCGTATAACATGAGTATCCCTCCACGTTTCGAATTCAAAGAAAGCCCTGAAGAAACGACCCTTGCAAAGGTTGTAGACACTGTTTCGCATCGCGAGTCCCAATTCCATTTCTTGTATTTATTACGCGAGTTCTGTGATACCGCCACTAAAAGGAACAAGCAATAATACTTTGATCGCGAGGACAGATATGAGAGTGAAGTATTGAGACCTTACTTAGGTCCAAGAGCTTATATAAATCGCCTTGCTGTGTGTAGCCGTCGGCATCGACAACTGATATTCCCTTGTGTCTTAAATGATGTTTCCCATTCCGGCATAAAACTCATTACCGCGTGGCGTTTGTTTATGCCGGCATCCTTAGTCGTATTCGAGTGGAACATTCCCGCCATCCCGTGTATCTAAAATATGAATCTCCAGCTCGCTTGCAGCCGATAGCTGGAACGTTCCTGCAGCTACACTTGAGCAATTAAACGCCGGGCGCATAAGGAATTGTGGGAGCGAGGGAGCGGCTCCGTTTACTCAGCAATATCACAAGAGCGCTCCACCCCCCACCCCCCGCCGCTGCCCGATCGCTTAAAAATCCGTGCGCGTCGCGTGGTGAGGGGCCAATTATAAAGCAGGGGAGGGCGGTCATCTGGGCCCTTGGACGACGGAGGCAGGGGCAGGGCCGACTGCCGCCTCCGCCGCCGCCGCCGCCGCCCTAGCGGCAGCGGGAGCGATAAAAATTCCGGCCCACCGCGGCCACTCATCAGCTCGAAATGGCGCTTTGTCCCAACCGCGTTCATTTGCCGTCCCGGCGGCGGCCAGTCCAGAATTTGACAGGCAGCCAGGTGGCGGGGAGCGGGGGGGGGCGGTGTGGCGGGGGCCGCTTATTTACATAGCGACCGCGTCCGCCATCTTGCCCGCGCTGCGTCCGGGAGGGGGGGAGGTCGCAGACAGAAAAAGCGGTTGCATTGTATGGGGTTATCAAAAGGTCGTTTCCAGGCCAAATACGGACCACGGGGGCTGCTGGCCTGTCCAGTTGGCATTTACACAATTATCACCTGAAGAATTGGCTTCGGGAACCTTGGATGTGGAGCTTCGATTCTGCAACAGCCAGTCCTATTTCCACGATTTCTACTACAGAAAATGATGTGCATTCTTAATGTTAGATCGGTAATATGGAAGATATCTTTGGTTTGGACACGTGGAAAGCAATGTTATTCATTTCAGTGATACTAAGTTTATTTGAAGAAAATTTTCCTAATTAGTGGATTCTAATTTGGATGAGACATTTTTTTCCACGGAAAGGAAACAGCCTTACTCTGAACGACGGTTTACAGCAAAAATGTGCATTTCCGAACACCGTCCGCAGTGGGAATGTGGAACAATAAAACACCCAGCAAAGCGTGACTTTTCTTGTAGCTTAATGAATTTTGATTATGTACGACATCTCTCACGAAATGCCTGTAATAAATGCGGCAAATTAAAGCATAAAGAAGTTATAAAACTAAAACCGTAAAATCGGCGTCGGAGCGGTGTCTCTCCCGTGGAAAGAGGGACGAAGAACTCGGAACGAGAAAAACTGGCAGCCGCGCCGAACGCGTTTATCCTCTTTGCCGAGCATTCGCGCACTCTAACGTGTACAGCTGTACTGCGTATATATGAACAAGGTTCGTACTATAGTTCAGTATCTCGGTTAGGAAGTTAAAAATATACTAAACTTTAATTTATTGGACTTAACTTGAAAGAAAACAATAATTTTAAAATCATTAATCAACTAGCGTATTCATGAAAAAATATACTTTACGGCATTTATATTTTCTTTTGTATTATTGAAGCAGGAGACAACGCCATTAAATAATTCTAGAACGTATAATTAACGCAGAGCAGCGGATTATTTTTTAATCAAAAAAAGTAAAATCTTAATATATTCGGATTGCATTCTATAAGTAGGAATTTCCACGCAAAAATGATACAATATTGTACCAGCTATACTAAACGGCTTCTAATGAACAATTACTCACTGGCAGTAAAAGAAGCGTATCTTAAAATAGAATGACATGTAAATGTTTAATATAGTACTCTGTAACACGAGAAAACATATATATGGTAACATATATATGGTATGGTATTAAATGTATAGCAGCGAGAAAACAATTTTGCGCAGACGAACACAAAAAGCGTCAACCCCAAGAGCCTATGACACTCCCAGCGGGGCACTGCCCTAGCCGGGACATGGTCTAAGCTCCCGACCGGTCTCCTGGAATATGTGGTAGTGTAGTGCATGTTAGTGTAAGTGTGCGTGTAAGGGGAGAGGATAGGACAAGGAAGAGGAAGGACAGATCGCGCGCGGTCCGTAGCCCGTTTGGTAGGGTACTGCTCCGGCATTCGCCTGGTGTTGATCCGAGACTACGGAAAACTACCGATCAGAGCAGCCGGCTGCTAGAATTCTCCTCCAGACAGCGACAGAATTCGACCTAGCTGAAAAGCTGGTGTCGAAAATCCTGCCGCCGTGGGGCGTGTAACCTAGGACCTCCCGGTCAGAGGCGCTGCGTGACATCAGTTGATGCACTGAGCCACTTCTCCCGGTCGCGATTTGCGAGAAAAATCAGGCGACATTTTTGGGGCCCGCGTCGCTCGTACAAATTGGCTCCGTGATGCGGGACGGGGCGGAGGAGCAGGCGGCGGAAAAGGAGAGTGGAAGAGAGAGAGAGGGCGGGAGGGAGGGAGGGAGGGAGGGCGGGCGGGAGGGAGAAACCGCGAGGGGAGCAGAGAGGGCGCCGCGGTGAGGGTAATTCTGACGCGAGGGAACGCTTTGGAAGAGGGATCCGGCGCGGAAAGAGGCGGTGGCTGGATCGGAGAGATTGCAAAGGACCGCGGCTGTGTGTCGGTGCTTCAACCTGTCCTAAATTGCAAGATATGTGAGGGAGGCCAATGTGCCTTCATTGATCTCCGTCACATTTTAGAAAATCTTTTATAAAGCTGAACATCAAGCCTAATAAATACATTTTAATGAAGGTAGCTGTAGGAGAATTGAAAGCTTCTGCTTAGGTTTAACCAACAAATTGGCCACATCTCAAACACGCGCTAAAATAATCGAGGATTATTTCATGAATAAAAACTGTAAATGAAGATGTAGGGTTGGGAAAGTTAAGAAGTAACTTTGAGTTAGGATATTCGTATTTTAAACTTCACCATAAGTCAATATTGGATTGGGTATAAAACGGAGTTTGAACAGAATTGGAAAAGTGGAACAATGCGAGAATATAATCATTAATATTTGCGTTTCGCTTTCAAGAAAACTAAAAGAGCTCTTTTTTATTTCTCTACTTACTTCACTAACATTTTAATCATTAAATAAACGTTTCTTTTATAATAATCCTTCTGAAAACAGACCTAACTTACTAGCTTAGTTAGTTGCCTACAGTTGTGCAGCCAAGTACACTCTGCATATCTGAATATTCAATACGAATAGTAATAATTGCCACATAGAAGCTACACTTATAAAACAAGCGGCAACAGAAACATGCTCAACCTACGTTGCCGCTTTGTTGCGACATAAATGCATTTGGGCAACACCTGTCTCGTTAATGCACCGCCATCCACTAGGTCAGAGCCTTCAGCGACACAATTTCGCCCGCGTTTTACAGGAGTTTCCAATGGGACCGCGCGCACACGCTCCGAGGCGACCGGCCTCTATCACTGTCAATATCTCAGGCCCCATTCGCCGCGACGTCCCCGCTGGGCAGCGGCGGGCCATTGGGTGCGCGCCCCGCCCACGACCGATCGCTCCCCGGCGGCAGGCGGATCACGCCCGCCGGGCACTTCAGCGGCCACATATTGAGTGATTGACATTTTTGGTGTTTCCGGGCGCGTCTTCTGCTTTAGACACTAGTCCCGTAAGTGTAGTGCATGTTTTATCGGGATATGGAGTTTATCTTCCCCCACTGGATGGCGAGATCCGGCGCCGACCTACCATCGGCTAGCCGGGTTTCTCCCCAACTAGGACTCTCCCACCAGCGGGGCACCGCCTCAGCCGGGAGAAACTCTAAGCTCCTGGAATATGTGGTAGTGTAGTGCAAGTTAGTGTAAGGGGAGAGGATAGGACAAGGAAGAGGAAAGACTGATCGCGCACGGTCCGGCCTGTTTGGTAGGGTACTGCTTCAGCATTCGCCTGGTGTTGATCGAAGGAACCACGCAAAACTACCGATCAGAGCAGCCGGTCGCTAGAATTCTCCTCCACACAGCGACTGAATTGGACCTAGCTGACAAGCTAGTGTCGAAAGTCCTGCCGCCGTGGGGAGTGTAACCTAGGGTCTTCCGGTCAGAGGCGCTGCATCGATGCACTGAGCTACCGCTCCCAGCTTGTGGTGACGTAAATTGCCGTGGCGGGTGCGCCATGTCGCTCAGCGGCTAATGGAGAGTGGGGCGAAAAGGACTGCATGTCGCCGACCGCGTCGTGACTCGCCGCTTGAAGGTCTTGGGGGCGGAGGAGCGGAGTCGAAACACTTCAGAAATGCTGCTGAATTTGTGTAACTGAAGTTTGATGTCTGTAGTATATTGGCGAATTCTTTGCTACCACACGTCAGAGCTGAGAACGGTAGTTACAGCTTTGGAAGGTGATTGTGAAATGAATAAAACGTCTGTATGCGATATCAACTTCAGTTAGAGAGGAAAGTTGGGGAACGTGCGTCCAAGAGAACGGGCAAGCGGCTGAACTCGTATTCGGACGAGCTGTGGGCGAGCGAGCACACCTCGGTCGAGCGAGATAATATATTGAAGGTAGTGGGTGAATAGACGAGCGGGCGAACAGGGTAGGAAGATGGGTAGGCGAGCGGCTGACAGGAGTAACAAAAGCCGAACAGGATGAAGAACAGACAGCCGGGGGAGTGGACTGGGTCGGGTAGGTGGGCGGAGGCGAAGCGCGGGTGGGCCGCGCGCTATGAATCATGGAAGCGGACAGACGCGCGCGCCAGGCAGCGTGACGCGGATCAGGGCGCGCGTTAATCAGAGCAATTTACTGTCGCCGGAGCCGATAACGAATGGCGGCCTAACGCAGGCGTCGATGGCCGGCGCTGCTGCAGGCGCAGCCGAGGGCCCGCTCCCGACCACGCCCCCGCCCCGCCGACCGGGAGCGGTAGCTCAGGGCACCAACTGATGTCACCGTGGCGCCTCTGACCGAGACATCCGAGGTTCTCACTCCCCGCGGCGGCAGGGTTTTTGACACTGGCTTTTCAGCTAGGTCGTATTCAGTCGCTGTCTGGAGGAGAATTCCAGCGGCCGGCTGCTCTGATCAGTAGTTTTCCGTGGTTTCTCCGATCAACACCAGGCGAATGCCGGAATAGTATGCTAACCAACGGGCTACGGACTGCGGGAGACCTGTTCTTCCTCTTCCTTGCCCTATCCTCTCTCTTTACACACACACACGCGCGCACACACACACCAACATTTACTACACTACCACATATTCCGGGAGATCGGTCGGGAGCTTAGAGCTTGTCCCGGCTGGGGCGGTGCCCCGCTGGTGGGTGAGTCCTGGTTAGGGGGAAACCCCACTAGCCGACGGTAGTTCGGCGCCGGATTTCGCCATCCAGCAGAGAAAGATCGCCAAATCCCGAGGAAAAACAGTCACTACACTTACGGGACTAGTGACCTGAGCTGTTGGCGCGCCCGGAATCACTAAACAACCAAACCAATCGAAGGCTCCACGGCCGCTACGCGTACAAAGCGCACGCAGCAAGGAAGCACCATCGCTTGGACTGCGTGCAGCGGCTAACAACTGGAACTCCTACCATCGCGCGCGGGCCGTCACGTCTAAAATAATAATGCCATTTCTTGTTTTTCAACTCATTTGAGAGCATTCCGTCTAGATTGTCCCTGAGGGATGATCGGAACCAAACGAGTCAGGCGAGTGGAAAGCGTGCTTGCTGGAAATAGAAAAACGCCGGACATTGCTCTGCGGGGACAGGAAGGAGCGCGCGCACGCAAATGGCGCTTTGTGACGGTTCCTGGAAGCGATAAGGAAGCCGGCCCAAGCCGACCCAAGAAATAGAACCCCCCCTCGGGCGCGCAACATCAGGTAGCGCAGCGAACGCCGCCTGTGACGAAGCGACGGCCCATTGCTCCTATTAGTCGCACCGCCTCCACCCTCTCGAACGCGCCCGCGCGATCGGCCTGCGTTTTATTACATCGCAGGCGTTCGAGTGGTCCTTGCTTCGTGGAACCCGCGAGGGGGGAATGTTCTAAATGTAGCCCCGACGGAAATGTTCACTGCGGTAGTTGGGAATGTAAGTACACATCATTTACGTTCCTCAGGACCGTATTATTTGCAATTAATGACGAAAAACTGACTTTCATAGTGCTGCTCTTAAGAGAACTTTGTTTAAATTTTCCCCCGGTAAGCAATGCACTGCTTTCTCTTGCTTTTTTAATTTTACTATTAAGGAAATTCTATATTTCAACTTCGACACTAAAAGATTCAATGGTTACGTTTTCTAGATAGATAGATATTTGTTTTACAATTGGGCAGATGATGCCCGGTGACAGAATGCAGAAATACGAAAGTACAGTTACAATTACAAATAACATAACAATGTATTAAAAAATCCATATAAAAAACAAATTGTCTTTGTCCTTTCGTAGTTATGCTGATGGCATTTACATTCCTGTACTACAAGTGAAAATATATATATATATATATATATATATATATATATATATATATATTTAATATATACTAACATATATATATATATATTTACATATATACTAAATATATATAATATATATATAAACTTACAACAAATATACATACATACATTCATTAAACATACACGCATGCAAGTAAGTTAGTAAGACTGACTAGGAACGTGACATGACACAATAAAATGTGTTTCAAAAACAAACTCTCCTTTACAGAGTAAATATTTAAGACTGCTACTTGAAAGTAGCTTTTATATTAAGGGAAATAGCAGAAACACAATCGAGATAGCTAGAGACCAGAGGTATATATCAATCCAGTGACAAAATGCCAAGATACATGACGTATCCACCTCAATGCGTTTCTCCTTTCCTTCTCCACAACTTGCTTATTGAATGTGCTGTCCAATACCAACATCCGCTCTCTCATGCTGCACCGAACGTCCAGACGCACCCTCCCCGCCGTCCCGCCCCCGCCCCCCCGCCCCGCCCGCCGGCAGCTGTTCAGGAATGCCACCGCCTAAGATATTCATTATATTCAGCCTCATTTATTTTATTGATGCGCATCGGGAACACCTCGCCCAAAACCGGGAGATTTAGTGGCGAGTCGGCAGCAGCGAGCTGGCCCGAAGGGGTGGGGGTGGGGGTGAGGCGTTGGGGGCGGCGCCAGGGGCGGCGGGCGGCGGGCGGCGGGGGGGGGGTGGCTGGAGAGCTGACGGCATAAATTCGGGCGCATCACAAAACGACGAGGCCCGCGCCCGCCCGCGCCCGCCCCTCGCAGCCGCCGATACAGATAAAGTGATCCGGGAGACTTTAATTAGGCGAGGGACGGCGGGACGACGCGGCCGCGGAGGGCGGGTTCGGCCGCCTCGGCAGGTCGGGGTGGGCGGCGGCGGTGGCGGCGGCGGTGGCGGTGGCGGTGGCGGTGGCGGTGACGCCTGCAATGATGGCGACGGAGGAAGAGGTGGCGGCGGGAGTAGGGAAGACATCCCTTCATTTTGCCCTTCGAGCGCCCTTACGTAGAGAATGCCGCCGCCACTTTTAGACGCAAGCAAAATAAAAGCCGCCATCACTCACTGCGCCTTCCCTACCAGTCTGAGGAGAGCGGCCCCAGTCGACCTCTCGTCCAGATCACACAGCTCAGTCTTGCTTTCTAAATTATATTTGTTCATGAAAAATTCCTTTTCTATTGATAATACAAAGGCACAAAAGCCAAAACGATTTTGTGAGCCCGAATCAAAACCCGAGGAAGGTATTTCACGAAATATTGAAAACTGGATAAGGTGTTGTTAGTGGGGATCATCGCGAGCCCGAGGCGCCTGTTGCCGGCTGCGTTCTGCGAGATGTGGCCGGGAAGGCCGTTGGCCGGGGCTGCTTATCTGGCATCGGAGGAGATGGACGGCGGACGGACGCGAAAGGAAGGTGGGGCGGAATGGATGGCCAAGGGTTGCGTGTAGACCGGCAGATGTCGCTGTAGTTTGTGATTTAATATCACTTAGCACAGGAAACGCGCTCTACTTATCGTCGGTTACATCCTTGTGTCGACGCTATTTTATTTGACGAGGCACGAACCGGCGGCCAGTGGTTTATTTGACGTGGAATGAAACTGAGTCGACGGAGATTGAAGCATTTCTACTGTCAACTTCTAACGTCCGTTACCGGACCATACCTTGGTAGTTAATAACGCGAATGCATTGCATTTCCCTCAGGTTATACATTACTTGTTTCTTGAAATGAGTCATTTACTGAACAGTTTGAAAAACTAATGATTTATTTTACATCATCCGTGTGTAGTCTATTTTATTCTGATGAATGGAGGTATTTTTATATAATTATAATAAAATATTCAAGAAACTTGGCACACTTCCAACATTTGACATTCATAATGGTTTTCATTCGTTCTCCTGTGTTCAGATGTAAATGGAAACTTACTTAACTCGTCGTAATAGTCTCCTCATTCGAATCGAGAGTATCCATCTATAATATATGCCACATAGTTAGCATAAAGTTATTTCGATTTATACTTATCTCGTATTCCTCTGAGATCGTTTTTCAACTGGTTTATGATTTTCTTGGATGAAGCTACTATTTAAATGTCACATCTCACGACAAACAAATTTGTTATTCTACTTCAGAAAACACGAGAGCCACAGAAGACAACCAGAGAGCGCATTTTAACATTTAATGAATGAGAAAGCATTGAGACTTTCAGAATCTCATATCAGAGGGGAGACCTCTTGATAATTTTAGATAATGGTCTCCACTGGTAATTTCAATAATAGGCGAAAACGTCAGATGAATCTTTTGAGAGAAAATGAATAATACATTCTTTGTTTTTACTCTTCAATTTTGATGAAATCTCCAGGAGCAGCTGACTCACTTCAATCGAAATGAGAACAAGTCGTAACGTTCATGTTAAGTGGATTCCAGTTTGTTCATTTAAACCACGATTTCTTTTCAATCGAGATGAATGAAATTTTACAATGAATTTTCGTAAATGCCTCTAAGCTGTTTGATAAAATCAAACGCTGTAGAAATCCGTAGAATGATTCACAAAGCTATCGTGTTAAGATTCATTGATGAGAATAGAATCTCAGCGATGTTGTTTCTATCTCGTGTGCTTTTTTTTCTCTTCTAACACAATTTCTTGTAATATAAATATATTAAAACCAAAAATGACGTAATATAAAACGTTATAATGATTACGAAACTTCATTCGACGATCTAAGAATTAAACATTGATGCAGAAACACGTGCAGTGAAGCAGTTTGTAGTGTAAGCGCTGGAACGCGTTGCCAGCAGAGTGAAACAACGTGGCGGTGGCGGGGCCGCGACCGGGAGTCGAAGACAGGTGCCGCGAGACCAGTCGCCGCCTCGTCACCGTTACGTAACTCGCGGCACGCGCGGTCCCGGCGACACCTCTCCCCTCCTCTCCCCCTTTCGCTGCCCCCTCCTCAGCTCACGCCTCAGGCCCGGCGACGCCGCTCAAATGAGCAATCAAACACGTCTGGCCGGCCTCCCACCCCTTCTGCCTTCCTTCTGTCTCTTGCGCCTCTTCCACCTTCATCGGTTCTTGTTATTTTTCGTCTTCCGTTTCTTTTCTCCCTCCTCCTCTACCGTTGCCCCGCCATCTCCTCCAACTCGTTTCGCTATAAAACTAATATAATTAAAACGGCGGGGGGCGGGGGAGGCCGATAAAGGCGCCGTTACGGGCGCCGCGCAGACGTCCCATAAACGCCACGAGGCCGCTGGCGGTGCAGGCGGCGGCCTCTCACGCGATTGCATTGTCCCCACGCGTGAGCACGCCCAGTGATGCGACCGGGAGCAGGTGTGAAAGAGGTCATTGGAAGATTCTAATCGACACTATCGACGTGCGTACACTAGTTCAATGAATGCTCCGCTCCAACTCATTTTACATCACGTTGGCACCGCACAGATCATGCATGCTCACTTCACGTGCTTTAGTATCGTTTCCTTCCTCGTTGTGCATATTCATTTAATCACGAATCAATATGACGTACTAGTTCGAGTAAAATTTGAAACTTCCATGTGACAATTAGCACACGAGTTACTTCATGCACACCATCGCATTTATGCATTGTTTCCAAATTTCATTTTAAAAAATCAATGCTCACCACCACGTTTTGTTGATATACCCTTACACAAAGCAATATCATCAATACAACTTTCATAATTTGTTGTGTTTTTTTTCGCAAATAATGTTATTTCCCGCATTGGGACCATTTTCCAAAATAGTCCTCCCCGCCGAGCGGGGGGAAGAGGAGGGCAGAAAGGAGGAAATGGGTAGTAAATGGGCGTATCGCGGAGGCGGCGTCATATTTCTCAGTCTGCGCAGCAGCGGGCCCTGATAGCGCCGCCGTCGCGCGGGGCGGGGGAGGGGGAGGGGACGGGAAAAGAAAATGAAGCCCCTTTCTGGGGGCGGAGGCCGCGGCTTCGGGGGAGACGGAACGAGAAACGCGGCCGGTGTCCGTAAATTTAAGGGAGCTAAAAATACGTCGAACAAGAGCGCGGTCTCGGAAGAAAGGAAGAGGCGCCCGCGACACTGGGGGTGGGAGTGCGGGGGAAGGCGGGGGTCGACGCCCAGCGATGCGAAGCAGGCGACAGAGAGACGAGACAAGGCAGGCCGCGTTCACGACGCATTGCTCCCTGCATGACGCGTCTTCCCAGCCGCGGGCGCTCACGCAGGACGCGCTTTTTGAGTTTGAGGACGCACGGACGAAGCTATTGCTGGCAGTATTTTTCAAAAAAATTGACGAATTTCTTTAGCTTATGAACGGTTTTAATTCTCATGCCTCACGATCGTTTTTGACTACTCGGGTAGAAAGTACTTTAGTTTTTTGTTTGTCAGCATTTTGTAAAGATGTTTGAAAATATATTTGGAAAAAAAATTCAGTATATTTTAATTAACATTTAATTTGTTTCAAGGAAAATAAATAACTATATACAATAGGCAATTTTGAAATAACGTAATATGTACGCCTTCCTTCGGAGGGGAAGTAAAGCCGTCCCGTGTTAGTAGATTTACTGCATGTAAAAGATCCTCAAGCCTAAATGAAGCTTCCGAGCTAAATTCCAATCGCTTGTTTCGTCGCCCAAGTAAATACATTCTTTCTCCCGTAGTAGGTGAAAGGAGAGTAACGAAATGTTTGTGGTCAGACGGAAGAGCAGGCCACATGGTCTGGGTCTCGCCACGTAAAATAAGGCATTCATTCATTTATATGACTTAAACTGTATGGTTATTGGAAAACCATTATTACCATTCTTTAATAAAGTGGAATAATAAATCTACTAGAAACTATCAGCAATTTCAAAAAAAAAAAAGAAAAGAAAAAAGTGATGTGAGTTTGGAGACGTCTGAAGCGCCGTCGCTAACGCGCTGCTGGGCGGTGCGTCCGCGCCCGCGCCGTCTCCTTGAGAGCCCCAATTTCGCGGCCCGGTTGCCGCGACGTTCCGCAACGGGCGGGGGGCGCACAAAGCGCGTGGGGGCGGGGGCGGGGCGGCTTATGTTTCGTGGGGCGACAAAGCGCCCGTCCGGCCGGGGACACCGGAGCCCGGCGGCGCGGCGACAGCGGCGGCGACGCCGCGACGGGGCCCTCAATGAGAGCACGGGAGCGGAAGGGGCACAATGCGCGGGCCCTAATGGCGGCGCGGCAAGGTGGATCGGGCCCTGATTTTTAGCCCCCTCTTTGTAAATACTGTCAGCGCCAGTCGGGCCGGAGCCGTTACTGTCCCATGCGCGGCTCCCTTTGTGCGGCCCACGGCCGGCTGGACGCCGCCCTCCGCCGCCGCCCGTGCTTTTCTATTTGAAATTAAATAACACGCGCAGCCCCCCGCCACGCACAATGCCTCGGCCGGCAGATTAGCCGCGATCGCGTCGCATCTTTCGGAAGCAGCCGAGGAGAAAATGCGCGAATAAATACGGCGGCGGCGACGCTGGAGCCACCTGGTGGCGGCGTGTGCGATGCGCCGCGCGACGCACGCGGGCCGCAGTGGCAAAACTCAAAGTGCGCGATCGGCATTCTCACTCAGCAAATCTCCTTCGGAAGACAGTCGAGCACACTACTTCACCTCCAGAATGTTATTTCAATCGTTTTTGTCTTCCTCGCGGTCTCGTGAAGTTACCGTTCTCGAAACACTCGAACTCATTGATTCTTGTCAACGATATTTGTGTAATAAAAAAATGTTGACATTTTTTGTGCATTATTTTTGTATTTCCGAATAGAAGACACTTTTAACTATAAGTTAGGTATTTTTTAAGAAAAAGTGTCAAATAGTTTTATGCATATTACGGCTGAATTCTAACGAATAGAGCGTAACAATGTTAGTCACGTGAATTGTGGATTATATCTTTTGTCCTGCGTATTCCTGCCTCAATCATTTTTTATTTATCAAGTAGAATGCTCTTCATCAGAATAACACACATTTAGCTGCACATACCTGCACCTTTTTGTTTTATAACCTCTTTACTGCAACGCTGCATAAGATTTAATACTAGATATCCCGGAATTGCCTTCCACGCTACAGAGAATTACTTTCTCTATAAATTTCCGACAGGGAATTATTTTCTCCTTTTCATAATTACTTTTAATAAGAAAATCACTGATATAAATTTTTGGAATGATAACAACATTAACCTGCGGCCGCCAGAACTCTTGTACCCATATTTCTACACATATTAGTATTTTTGTGAGTCAATTACCCATTTCCAAACCACCATTTTCAAATTTGAAATTTCATTATGACATTCGAAATTAATGATCTTCAGAACCCCATATGTATATTTTCATGCATTTTTGTTTGTTTTTAAATGAATAGATCCGCTATTTTGAATTTTGAAATTTCATTATGATATTCAAATTCAGCGACTTGAAAAACTTATTTATACCCATTTTTACGTCAATCCACTCGCATTTGCAATTATGACCTTGTTTTAGGCCCGATTCAACCAGTGTGCGTCGGGGCGGGGTGCAGCGGAACGCGTAGAGATTTGCCCGCCGTTTATCCCCCACGCGCTCGCACATACATTACGTACCGATTCTAATGGAAGGCGCGAATAGTGTTTCTTGCTGTGCGCATGCGCCACGAAACAAACGCCGCCCGCCGTGGCTAATGGGGACGGGAGGACGACTTGTGTGAACGCGCTGGATGCGTGCGCTGGAGAAACGAATGTGATCGAACGCTGGAAGTCCCTATATTGTTTGGAACTACGGCGCCATCGCCTTATCTAAGGAAACGGTACAATTCGAATGGGATGTATCTTTAATGTGCTTGAGGAATGAGCCCACAATTCTTATACGCTAATGCACTGGACATTAAACAAGAAGCCAGAGCGATGTTTGGTGCTGATAAACGACGAAATATTAGTGTCATTACAATTCTCCATAGATATCTTCAACATGGTATTATATATCCATTTTGACTTAATAATTACACTTTTCCTTAAGAAGGTTTTGCACTGTTTATTGGAACTTTGTGTAAAAAATCCGGGGAAAGTTCAGAGCTCGTCAACATTGAAACGTACCTGATTTCGTAACTTTCATCCAACCTAAAATGAATGTTCTTTGAGGACAAAGATTCGATATTCGAGCTCATCCATTTCCGCCATGAATGCACTCCTCAGAGATGTGAGATTGTTGCCCCGTGGCGTGCGGAGCGTCGAGTGAATGAGCCGTGAGTGGAGTCCAGCGGGGCGTATTAACGCTGTTAATAAACTATAGGCAAAAGCTGCGCCAAAGCGAACGCGCGTGGTAGGGGCGGGGCGAGGCGGGGCTGTGAGGAGCGTGGCCGGGCGCGGAGGGAAGGCGCGGGGAGGGGGTCGGGCGGGGCGGGGAGGATGGGGTGGGACCATGAGAGGCGGAGAGGGGCGGGGCGGAGCGTGGAGGGTGGAGCAGGGCGGGGAGGTGGAGCGGGGCGGGGAGGGACGAAGAGGATAAGCTCGGGGAGGGACGAAGAGGGAAGAGGCGGGGAGGGGTTGGGTGGGGCGGGAGAGAGCGTGGCCGCACCGCGCGGCTCGCGGTCCGCGTTTGAAGCCATTCATCGGGGCTGCGGGAGGGGGCGGCGGGGAGGCGAGCGGGAAGCGCATTAAAAATGGATATTTTAAACGCCTGCGTCAAAGCGGAATACGCGCGGCCTGCGCAGTCGCCCAGCGCCCGCTCCAACACAAACGCCGCGCCGTGGATGTCGCATTTTCGCTTTGTCTCGGAAAGGAAAAACGAACGCTGTGAAAGCACTGTTGATGGTGGTTGTGGAAGGTGGAAGCAGTGACTGTGGCATAGAGGTGAGGCTACGAGAGGTAGTAGCGGTGGCAGCAGAGACAAACACACGTCCAAGGTCTCGTTTTGGTAGATGAACTGAAAAGCGTCGAGGAGGATAACCAATTTTATGGAGAACCCGCGTAGCCTACTGGAATGCGGCTCAAATATTTTGTGCATATTACCGTAAGAAATCCTCACGAGACGAGATAAAATACATTTTTAAATGAAGGTAACACGTTGCGTTTGCGAAACTCCTTCGGGAGACAAATTAGATTCTTATAACATTTGGTTGAAAGAGTTTTTCTTCATCCACTGTGACGATGTCTTTCCTCCTCCATGTAAAAATATTTTCTTTTGATGAGCCGCCAAGACATACAAGACCCTGGAAGAAACATGCACTACTTTCGTGCATAGAATTGGAAGCCAAGCACTTCCTTTTTGGAAACTTGGACCATATTTGCAGGAAAGGTTGAGGAACTCAGCACTTGTTCCACGAATGTAAGCGCGCTCGTCTCGTGGAAACCTTCAAAATATCGCATCCCAGAAGAATTCGTCAAAGACTTGTCAATGGGACCCACGAAGGATTACAAGACATCGTGCTTGCAGCCACCGCGCCCAGGGCCGGGCGGATCCTCGTGGGAGCCCATCCGCAGATATGGCCGGTGCGTTCGGCGCCTGTTAAAGCGACCGCTGAGGCCGAGCGCGGCCCGCGCCTCTTTTGTCCCCGTCGTGTCGTGGAGGCCTTGCGGTGGGCGGCTGAGCGAGGCGGATGAGGACCGCCCCGCCCCCTCGACACCAGGGGTCACAGAGCGCTCTCCCACTAGCTCGGTGCATCAGCTGATATCTCTAACCGGGAGGTCCTAGCTTCCCACTCCCCACGGCGGCAGGGTTTTCGACACTAGCTTTTCAGCTAGATCGAATTCAGTCCATGTTTGGAGGAGAATTCGAGGGGCCGGCTGCTCTTATCTCGGTAGTTTACCGTGGTTTCTCAGATCAACATCACCTGTCTCCCGAGAAAAACATGCACTTCACTTACGGGACTAATGACCAAAGCAGTTGACGCGCCCGGAAACACGAAAAAATCAATCAAGCCACCTACTCACTGGAACTCGACTGCGTGGCTTATCCTTTCCCCCAACATTCAATGAAAAACACATTTCAATACCCTGGAGCTTAAGGGGAAATATTTCCTACTCAGACGATTTACGTTCTCCCTGCGAAGTAGAGGGAAAGTTATGTAATACTGCGCAAAGAAACTGAAAATTTCGGCAGAAAATCTCTTATTACTGGTAACGAAAAAGTGGATAAATCCAGTTGCTAAATATAGAAAAAAATCCTCTAACACGTGGTGTAGCCAGAATCAATATTTGGTGGATCCTAGATACCGAAAAATCGAATGACGGCAAAATGTCTGTCCGTGCGTCCGTCCGTCTGTCCGACTATCTGACCGTCTGTGAACAACGCTAGCGGCTAAACTGCTCAACCGAATTTTTCCAAAATTGATATTCGCCAATCGATCTCGCAGATGACGCGGCCTCTTGAATTTGAAATCGATATTTTAACTTTGGAGGTACTTAGCATGCAGCCCCTGGGACATTTTTCAAATTCTACAAAAAATGGTTCCATCGTTTTTGATTGAATTTCGTTGTTCGTTAGTGTGAAGAACTTTCAAGAGAATGGTGCAGGTCTCATGTTCGTTGGAAGACTTAAAGATAAATTTTGAAAGAAGGTCATGTACAATTTTTTCGAAAATTTCAGTACTTTTCTCGTAATTTTGTATGAAAATACGGGAAATAAAGTAGTGCTGTTTTAGCACTAGTTTCCTTATAGTATTAAATAGATTTTTTCAATTAAGTTTGTTCATTGCAGCCACTGTATACTTCTCCGATAATATAACAATATTTCGTTTTATTTCAGGACGAAAATGAGAATTTAGAAATAATAAATTTGTACAATTATATTTGACAGTCATAAGTGCAAGAATATTTTACTCATTGTCTTAGCGTTAATAGAGAAATAATTGTATACATCTCTACAACTTCAAGTACTCTTCAAGATTCTGTCGAAAATAAATATGTCAATTTTTGTTGCCACAATAAAAAATACTTAAATGGGTTCGAAGCAGCGTCCGGAGCTGTTTCCACAAACTAATGGCTGGGCGAATGAAACTTCTTTATTTTTTTCTCGAAGTATGGCCTCCTATCCTTCGGTTAGAAACTTCAGGACTTACAACCTGAATGCTAATGAAGAACATTGAAACATTATATTTACAAGAAACGTTGATTACCTTCAAGGTAATCGTGAAAATACAAATAATACAAATTTTTGTGACGTTATTCCTGGGTGGAGATGTTATTAATTGTCAAGTTTTAAGTAATATTTTATCACTATTATTGCATTATCTCTTCACAACATCTAACTGCTAACTACGTTGACAGCAAACAAATGAACACAAATGTCACATAATATGATCACTCCATATCTGTACCAATAAATCCAAGTAGCAACATTTTTTCGGAAAGAAATTTCCACGAAGAAAAATGTTGCGTTTTTTAATATTCTGAGTATCTAAGAGGCTTATGGACGAATGATGAAAGCGAATTTGTATTTTTTTAAATAACAGTTTTAAAAAATATTCCTGAATACTAGCCTAAACCTTTATGTCATTGATTATAATATTTTTGTAATACTGTAGGTTATATAGACCAAAAATACATAAGGCACCAATCAGAGGAACGAAAAGCCATCCTTAACAGCAGGCATCAGCTAAGAAATTTAGCAGTCTGCCATCCGTAAACAACAGAACAGTTGAAACGAGTTGTGCCAAAACAGGCACTGTTTTAATAAACACACTCAGAGAACACGCATTTCTTATTTTTAAGAAGTTTAGTTATAAGAAGGTGGTATACAATGTACTGAATGACACAAGACCGATATCATTAACAGACTTGGTTAGTTATAAACCTCGGCCATCGCCTCGTTTCGCCCTATATTCCTCGTTTTACAAAGGTCATCTCTGTTCGTTATTTTGTCCGAAGTGACCTAATGATTTTAACAACTACTATCGTACCCGTGCGAGAACTGTCGCATGTTAAATTCCAACCTCGTTCCTATTTTGCCATTTCCATATTAAGCCTGTAATATATCTTTTCTTCAAGGCCCTCTTATCTTCCGTCCCTTGTTCTACATGTCACCTTGTAATTGATAACAATACAATATACCCTTGTCAATACTAACTATTCTTATTTAATGTCATTATCGAACAGACCGGTACACCCGTGTAAATCAGTCGCGTAGATCAAGAAATTCGTTTAATTTCACTCACAGTTGCAGACTCCACAGGCTCTGAACAAGTGGGATAGAATCGAGAAGCGTCAAAGCAGCAAAAATGTTGTTCAAAAAGATAATAATAATAATAATAATAATAATAATAATAATAATAATAATAATAATAATAATAATGTCTTTATTAATGGTGAGGCTCAGGCCATAGGGCCTGCTCTTCCGCCTAACCACTGAGTTTCCATCTCATCCTGTAAAGATCTCATCCTGTAGATTACGGTTTGAAGAACATTTCTTTGAGACCTTTGGCCTCAGAGTTATTGTTTTTAAGGCCCTATAACTCTTCGTTTAGGAGTTATTAAACGATATAGATTCCAAAATAAGCCCGAGTGTTGCGGGTTGCGTATGTCATACATATTTAGATTGAATTTTAAAACAAATCCTTCATATTTTTAAAGTGAACGTACAGTTCGTCACGTCTCCGTTAAATTCTCTTTGTTTAGAAACCTTATTTATAAAGATTGGTTGCGTGTGAGAGCCGGAAAAGGTATGTATACTGCTGAGGTAATATAGGAGACGACATAGATTCCACAATAAGCCCGAGTGTTGCAGGTTGCATTTGCCATAAATATTTCGATGCGTTTTTTTTAAACAAATCTTTCGTATTTTTAAAGTCAAAGATAAATTCGTGACGTCTTCGTGAAATTCCCTTTGTTTAGAAACCTCGTATATAAAGATTGGCTGCGTGTGAGAGCCGCCAAAGGTATGTCTACGGCTGAAATAGCATAGGAGAGAGTGCTCGTACTTGCCCTCCACGGAGGATGCGAGTGCGCGGGGGCGGGGCACGCAGAGCGGCCCGTGGAGTAGTAACACGTTCTCCGGCCCGGACGCAGCTAGGCGCTCTCAATGGCGACGCGGCCTCTAAATAGAGACGCGCTCCGCGATCGCTATCGCTAGACAGGGCGGCGGCCCGGGCCCCGCGCCACGTCATTGGAGAACAGATGCGCGCTAATCTAGACATTTACATACAGATGTATTGCTACGTTGATATCGCTCGGCTCTCCAAGAGATAGCCGTATCGAATCCTATGAAGTTCTGAGAGACGTTCCAAACAAAATTAAAGTTGTTCATTTCGCAAAACACAGCCGTTTCGAAACACTAAACAAGTGTATAACGATCAATTAAATCTATTCTGGTAGGCGAAGGCAGAGTATAGACCACAATGAATAGTCTGAACAAGGAACAAACTGTTGGTTCGATCGTCAATGGCCGGCGTCTCGGGGCCGCAAAGAGCAAAGCCTTTTTCGGTTGGCGGTCCGGGTCCAGCGGCGTGGTTCGCCCCGCTCCGCCGGGGCGGGACGGCCGGACGGCCGGTGGGACGGCGCAGGGCGGCGCGGCACGGCGCGCTGGCGCGGGGTCTATAAATTAACGCAGTGCGCTCGCGCCGTCTCTTGGCGTCGCGGGGGGCGGGGGCGGGGCGGGGCCGGGGCGAGCGAGTGGCTGAAAAGCGGCCCGGAGCCTGCCCGCCCCTGCCGTCGCCGCCGTATGAAGACGTCGCCCGCCTCCGCCCCGCCCCGCCCATCGGGGCCCGAGACCAGCCCTCTCGCTCCGCCTGCACCGCCGCCTTCGCTCCGAGACAGAAATACGGTCCTCCGCCGCCCGATTAATAAGTCAGATATGCTTTTAAACCGTTCGCGGGCGGGCGTCCCGCCGCCGTTAGTTTAGCCACATTAATATGTATATTTCCTCTTAGCGAGCGGGCGGCGGGGCCGGGCGTCGGGCCTTAAATCAGAGCCCCTTATCGCGAGCGCGGGCGCGCGCCGGCCGTAAATAAAAAGCGCCTGATTGCCCATTACCGGGCGAGCGACGCCGCGCCGGTGCGCGCCCGCTGTCCGCCCACGGGGCGACGGAGGTCGAGCGCGGTCCCTCGCTCATCGCCTGTCGCCGCGCGCCGCTCCAGCCATTCCCACGGCTCCCAGCGCCGGCAGATAATCATCGCTCATTCACTGCTCGAGGTAAATGTTGACGGCATTCGATTCACAATATTAGAGAGAAGGTCTGGTGCAACTTTTGTAAGAAATTACACGTAAAAATTGAGATATTTATCACGCTTTCATCACACACAAAGTATCGTTATTACAAAATATCCAACGTAAATGATGTATGAAGTAGCTCTGAAGGTGTCCAGCATGATTGAGCGAAATGTCTGAATTGAAATGCACAAGTACTGAAGATATCTTATGAGTTTGTGATCCATCACCTGATTCCACATTCTTTAATATTATTAGAGAATAGTGGACACATCAGAGAAAATGTCAGAAAGCTTGAAAAGTAATTGTTGAAGAAAGTACTTTGTCCGCCGCAAAAGAAACTTAAACAACTTCCGATTTCAGTTTGAAAATCATTGCCATTGCAGTAACTTTTTTTTTTCGTTAGACATTTACAATAGATATCCATAGTTGAAAAGAGTTGCTAACAATCCTTTGTGAAACAAAGTAATGTATCTCTCTACAAGCATTCCCATTTCACAGCAACGTCGAGAATGATTTATGCATGAAAAGACAGCTGCAACAGGCGTGCATCCAGCGGAGAGAACAAGGCGATTGCATAGAGAGACAAAGTTGCGCGGGGGGCGGGCGGGCGGGTCGGGGGAACGGGGGGGGGGGGGGGGGGCGGGGGCGAGGCGCCCGGTGCGGCCAATTAATGCATACTTTGTTCGTCGATGCGCCGCCCGCCCCATCAGCGCCCGCTCCGTTCTTTACGTCTCGTGACGGTCGGCCACGTCGTGGGCCGCCCGCCCGCCCGCCTTCTCGCCTTCGTTTTTCCCCAGGCGGAGCGGGAGCGGGAGCGGAGATGCGCAGACAAGCGGGCGCGCACGCGAACCTCCGCTCGCCCCGTGGGACCCGCCCCCGCGTCGTAGCGCCTGCGCAGCCCAAAGGAGAGCGATTGGTTCAATTCTACATTGTACATTCGCATTTTCATTTGTACATTGTACATTTACATTTGTACAATTGTCAAAATTGTACATTTGTAAAATTTGCTCATTATTGTGCATACTGAGGTCGAACTAAACATCCCTTTATTTCTTCTGAAGTTTTAAAATAATTTTGATATAATCATTTTATAAAAGTGCTTTTACAATAAATACCAATCGAATTAACTTTTTAATCAAACTTTTACTACTCACTTTGCTATAAAAATATTTATTACTACAATCTAATTCGTAGAAAATAATGTAAAATATCAGAGGCAAGCATCTATAAATGATGGTAGGCTATGTTCAGTGATTGATCTCGTAAGGAAAACTAGGAATGTTTGCAATTCATTGTATACATTACAATGTTATTTGTAATTGTAAGTGTATTACGTATTTCTGCATTCTGCCTCCGGGCATCATCTGCCCAATTGTAGAATAAATGTCTAACGTCCGCATATCGCTTGTAACGACAACCCAGCTGGTGAGAAAGGAAAGTGGTCACTCCGATGTTGAAGAGTCGAGGCCCGGCGTTTTGTGTGTGGCACGAGGACGGGATGGGATTCCTGCGCGAGGCGTCCGGGCGGGAGCGCAGGCGGAGCGTCGCGGGGCTGCATTCCGAGCGAGTCGCTTTGCTCCGATAAGCGACGCGCCCCGACCTGGCGCAACCGGACGCGTCGCGGCCGCCGGAAGAGCCGGCGGCAGGAAGAACCTCCGCGCCGCCATCCCGCCCGACCGGGCCGCGCCGCCGCCGGCAGCTCACCTGGACGCGGCCACTGCGCGGCGAATCTCGGGCAGGCGCCGCGGCGCGAGGCCACGCGGGCCGCTCCGGTTATAGCGAACGGCTGGAGACTAACGGTTTTCGTTCACTATATCAGAGGCGATGCCCAGGTGCTTCTCACCCTCACCTAGCTCTAGCATGCCACGTGCATTTTGTGACTGCAAAATAGACAATTGTACACACACACTTGCAATTCTGAGTTAAAAGTTAGATTTCGAGTAGAAAAAGCTGTTAAAGCTATGGAAGATTTTAGCAAACAGGCAAGAAAGAAGAAGAGAAAAGGACAGTTTACATCAAAGTCTATCGTAGTGGTTGATGGGTGTCACTGTTTACTTTGAAGGCCATTTGCCGCACATTTATTTTCAGTGGACATCGGTGCATTTATCCCAAAAAATGCTTAAGATTACTATATCAGGGGTTCACTATAACCGATGATGTGAAAAGAATTTCTACACAATGATTTATTTTATCATCATTATAGAGATGCAACAAAATTCATTAACAGCAGAAACTGAAAATTTCAGTATCTTATTCGTCCTTATAAAAAAGCAATTATTTTCGTTTGCTTCGTACATTTTTCATTAGAAATTTATCTAGATCCTTCTCCACAGTTCGTGCTCTCTCAATAATTTATTCTGAATTGCACTCTGTCTCTAAGCATCGAAATGCGATCTAGAGACCTTTCAATGCCTCTTGCACTGTTGAAATACTGTCCCACTCCCCGAAAGCCCTTCAACTTCCCTAATAACATGCGAGATCTAATTAATTTTCAGGACTTATTTACTACTTTAGCCGAGGTTCAGATTTATTATAACCGAATCTTCGAATGCTTCTTTGTAAAGTAAGTGAAATGGGACCAGTAGCTTAAGTTCACTATAACCGAGAGTTCACTATATCCGAGTTCACTATATCCGAGTTCTCTATAACCGAGAGTTCACTATATCCGAGTTCACTATAACCGGAGTCGACTGTAGTGGGGCGTGTGAATGGAGTAATGGAATAATCTATTACAAACACAGAACGTATGTCTTCGGTGCCAAAGGAAACTGAGCCACCTCAAAAATCTTCGAATTTAGTTAAGCGAGGAAATATATTTAGAAATGATATATTTTCACTATTAAAAATTTCATAAAAATAGTTTACAAGAGCTCGTTATGCAGAGTAAAATCCAACATCTTTGACCGCAAAATGAATTATTCCGTTCACTCTCTCTCTCTGGTAAAAGGCAGCAGAGATTAGATTCAAATAAAATAACACAATCTTTATCTTCGTCCTTGAATAGATACTCTTATGACTACTTACTCTTGGAATATACTGTCAGATTTTTGAGACTTTCAATGCGAATGTCAGTCCTCGCAGTCTCACTGTCCTACTGCCATGAGCAAAGTTTCTGATGTAAAGTAAATTGCAAGTCAAAATGCAATAGGTTAACTAGCATTGGCATCTTATAAAATTCAATAATAATAAATACGACGGATCATTATTGTTAACTAATAATTATTCAGAATGATTGTTCCATATGCTCTCTAAAACACTGACAACGGTGAATAATTTTAATGATACCCATCTCTTCCAAGTGTTACTGTTCATAGCAGCCGGTCACGAGAATTCTCCTCCAGATAGCGCCTGAATTCCACCTGGCTCTGCAGCCGAATATCGAACATTCTGGAGCCGTCGGGAATCCTAAGATATACCGGTCAGAGGCACTACAACATCAAATGATGCCCTGAGCCACCTAAGCTAGTCATATAATGTCTTATCTTTGGTGCACAACATATGAGTGACCGCTTAAAAATCTGTATTTTTTAGTGAGGTGAGAAGATTTACTTTTGAGATCATAATATAGTGAATTACTACTAAGAAAAGGCAATTAATATGTTTCACGGCAGATAAATGAGTGTTACTCTCTTTGGGCCCGAAATAACCGGTTCCGCTCAGGATAAAAACCTTGTCTTCCAAAATGGCAATTCTGTGTATGAGTCATTTTCCTTGTACATCGACAATGTAGTATAACAGTTTCTATTGTATTTTTTACATGATCATCATTGCAAAATTATATTCCTTAAAATGCACCAAATCAATTATCAAAACGAAGTATTAAATTTCAATTTTTTCTCGCAAAAAGTTTAAAAAGGAATTGAGGATCCGAGTTAATCTTATCATTTTCACCCGAAAAAACTTGCGTAGCATTTTGGCCCAACCTTTTGAAATAACCTACGTACCAGAATACTCTCCTAATGGCATTAACTCGGAATACCACGCTTGAACAAGCCCACTAGCACAAAAGACCGGATCCTTTCCCAGGGGCCTCCGAGGTCGACCCGCTCTGGGATGCTGTATGGTTATGAGTGCAGGTACAATACAAAATGGAGGAAGGCGGGTGGGCGGGCGCGGCCGGGCCGGGGGCAGGGCAGCAGCGGGAGCTCCTCGATTGGGCGTCGGCGCCGCTCCCCGCCCAGCACCGCTCCGCGCCACGCCGCGCCGCTCCACGCCGCGCCACGCCGCCGGCCGAACCGGTCCTCTGCGTCCCGCCGCCACTCCCAGCCCCTCGCTTCTGCCGCGATCCCAATGCCTATGATTTATCCGGCAAATGGCGGAGCTCACGCCTGCTTTGCTGCACGGTCAGAAATTTCTGCATTACGTTTGATGTAAGAGTACATGAAAGTAACTTTCTTGTACGTAAATTAAATTTAATGTACACGTACAGTAACTTTAATGTGCGTTAAAATTCATGTACAGTCGTACATTAAATATACATTAATTTAATGTTATTTCTGTCAATGTAGTGGAATAACACAACCAGAGAGCAAAGGGGAATGTCCTTATCGTATTATTGTACAATGGTTCGATAACCTTTCACATTGTTTCCGCACCTCTCATCCTTGCCTTTTAGGTAGAAGAATATCAGTTCCCTATATTTCTCGACATTTTAGAATTTTCTCTCAAATTTATTAAAAATTTGTATCTGAAATTTCATTTACTCCATTTTAGGTTCTGAAAGTAGGTGGTATGGAAGTACATTTTTTTTACAAAAATATTTTTGAACAAGGGCCTTTTCTACCTTTCTTCTTGCAAGTTGACTAAGTGAGTACTTAGCATCATTCCCGTTTCTGGAGATGGTGCTCTTCGTGTGTTTCAAAATATTTGAAAATAGAGGTTCTATAATACCTGAACTTAGAAGCATTTAATTTTAAGAACTTACTTCCCCCCTCTGAAGAATGATTTCACCGTTCTGTATCAACACGAATGGAGAAAACATCTTCAGGAAGCTCATGTAATTTTTAGCCCAAATGAATTTCTGCTCTCGTAATCCGTCTTTGTCGAACCGAAGCAGGCAGAAGCGCTTCTTGGTACTTCATGCTCTCTTTCACAGCTTTTTACGCAAATAACGAAATCCAATCCGTAGCTAGCCACAGTTCTCAAAAAGCCTTTGCTCGGCTTCTTGGAATGCATCCCGCCAAGTGACAGACGCGCTGAATCAGCGGTGAAGAGAGTTCACTGAACGCAGCAAGTTCTGAGAAGAACACAAGTCTGTTAGCGAACTAAGATTCACGCTCCCGAGCATGGAATCATCGATTTTCAAAAGAAAAGTACACTTAATTCGCGTAATCTGAAGTAAAATGCATTACACAACTAAAACTTGTACAGAACTGAAGACGAAATTAGACACGATTATTTTAATATTTCAGACAACAAGATATAAAAGACGTTTGAGTATGAGCTTACATACAGTCAAAATCATGCATTACAGTTGCAAGATAATAAAACATTTGGTTACTGAGAACCCATCATAATTCATTGTCATTCTTAAAGAAGTTTTCTGGAAATAAAAAATAATTACACGTTAAGTCGTATTTTATAAAATAATTTACATTTGAGGTAGTATTTCAAATATCTATGTGTATGAACAAAATATTAATGTTCTGTGGTTGATGAATAAAGAAACTTAAAACAAAATCATTTAGTAATAGGAACTGAGGTAAATGAAGAAATTGTATATTAGTCCAATTTTTCTTCATTGAGAAAATCTTTCAGCTCATTTCGAAATATCATTTTCATCGTTCGACCTAACACACGAATAGATCCGCCCCTGTAGCCTTCCACCGAGCGCCAGCGCCAACGAAGCCGGCGGGCGCTCTGCAAGGGCAGCGCAGCGGAGGGCGAGGGCGAGCGCTCGGAGACGCCGCAAGGGGGCGCGGCCGCCGCCACTCAAAAATTAGGGAGAAAAAAATTGGACGCGCGTCAGCGAGGGGCGGGCGCCAGGGGGCGTTTACGGCCGCTTTACGGGCCGCTGACAATTTTTCCGCCTCCGCTGCGGCCGCGCCGCCTCCGCTTGACGAACGGCCCGTCAACTATTTTTATAAAAATTTGCGCGCCGCCGCCGCCGCCGCGCGCATTCCGCGGGGTCGCAGCGGCGTCGCGGCGCCGGGGCGCGGGGCGGTTGGGGCCGGCGCGGGGGCGCGTATAAAGCGCGCATATTTCACGGGCGGCGGAGGCTGCGCCGCGGCGACGGCGACGGCGACGGCGACGGCGACGGCGGCGGTGCTGGCCGCAGTGGCAGACATGGCGATGGCGGTGGCTTTTGATTGATTGATCATTTGTGGTGCATCAACGTCTGAGGGCATTGGTCCCGTAAGTGTAGTGCATGTTTTTTCATCGGGAGACGGCGGTGATCTTCCCCCGGTGGATGTAGAGATCCGGCGCCGACCTACCGACGACCAGCGGGGTTTTCCCTAATCAGGTATCTCCCACCAACGGGGCATCGCCCCAGCCGGGACAAGCTCTAAGCTCCCGACAGGTCTCCCGGAATATGTGGTAGTGTAGTCCATGTTAGTGAGGATAGGACAAGGAAGAGGAAGGAAAGATCACGCCCGGCCCGTTTGGCCGGCTGTGGCCCGTTTGACACGATACTGCTCCGGCATTTGCCTGGCGTTGGTCGGAGAAATCGCGGAAAATACCGATCAGAGCAGCCGGCCGCTAGAAGTCTCCTCCAGACAGCGACTGAATTCCACCTAGATCACAAGCTAGTGTCGAAAATCCTGCCTGTCGGGACTCGAATCTCCGGTCAGAGGCAGTGCAGTGAGTTCAATGGATGCCCTGAGCCACCGCTCCCAGTATGGCTGGGTGGGGGGATGAGAAGAGCCGCCCGCGGAATCTGGGCTTCCGTCGCCAGCTGCACGCTGCTTGGCCGGAAGCGACGGATCGGCGCCGGCACGCGCCGCCTGTCCTGGGAGGCCAGTGGCCGCCCCTCTGCCCCAGGCCGCGTGCGTCGCTCGAAGAGGCGTCGTCCTCTTCTCCCCTGCACCTTGCTCTTCGTCGGCAGCGCCTGACACGCAACGCCCACCGTGCTGGAGGCTCGGATTGACATGGTACTTTAACAGCTTATTCACCACCTTCCAAAACCCCAAAATACAATTTTTAAGCATTATCAAGCATTGCAAGTAGTGTTTTGCGACAATTAGTATTAGGACCTTTCATGACCTTACTGCCTGTCCCCACAAATATGTTACCTCGATATACGATAAATGAATATGTTTGTACATACTTGCATATATACATTTCACTTTTCGGTTAGAAACAACATTGTTACAATAATGGGATCTTCTAAAAAAAATGTGAAAATAGAGTGTAACATAAACGTCATCAAGTGCACCGTATGTTTCTTTTTTGTTATCCTTAAAGATATCATTATTTTAATGCATCATTACAACTGACTTCGGTAGAATTATTATGAACACGTGTCCCTCTGCATTTCAAACTCAAAAGAGACCGCACGATATAGCCATCAGCGGTGAAAGAACGAACGTGCTGGAAATCTGACACCGGTTGATGGACGTCGCGAAACATTCCTGGCGCTGCCAAGTGAACGGTCGCCCAGGTGCAGGAGGCCACGAAAGGCCATTAGGCAAAACCTCACTGAAACACTATTCATTAGAAACACTCCATACATCTTCAAACTTTGGATATGTGGGTTTTGCATGGTGTTCTCCCCGCTGGTGAAAGTTCCAGAGAATCCGAGTATCCTGCTCGGTGAGTGTTGAGTGTGAAAGCTCCTCACGTCTCCACATGTCGCCCAATGTTCACGAATGGATCCGTGACCTTTGTCTCTAAGTTTATTGTAATTTCTAATTCATATTAACCACGTTCATAGACAGACGGACGGACAAACGTTTTGCTTTCGAACGATTGTTGTGTATCAAGGACCCACGTAACAAGGATTCTGGCTACAGCGCTTGTTAGAGGATATTAGCAACTGGATATTTCCATTATTCTGTTACGAGGGCTCGACAATAGGTTTTTTTTCTGCCGAAAATTCGCCTTTTTCCCCGCAGCATTACAAACCACACTGCGTAAGCAGTAGTGAGAAAGTAAAAAAAACAATAATAGTTGATTCTGAAAATAATTCTTGATGGTAATTATTGCCAGTGATGTAAACTTTATCCAAGTACTACGTAACAGTGAATCAAGAAACAAAAGTTCGTATTTCTCTTGTTTCTAACAAACGAAATAGTGACAAAATACCGAAAGGACTGAATGGAAATTAAATTGAACAATAAACATAATTAAGCGAATCAGGTATGTAATCAAATCTTGAAAGTGAATTAGGAATGAACATATCGAAGAAAATTTAGGCATGTGAAAAATTTAGCATAGATACAGCAGATAAGGAGATATAATGTATACGTACTCAGCGCGCAAATGTTTCTGTGTGAATTATTAAAGTCGTCTGTGTTACATCTCTGGTTCCGTGTCTGTTATCGCTTTTATCAGTTCATTCGCGTAAGTGGGGACGCGGCAGGATACAAATTTTCTTCCGACGAGTAATCACGAAAAATAACTTAAGAGAGGTTGAAGATGACCCTGTCCATATACAGACACTCCTAAGTGCAGCGTTTCCTCTTCGGCAAAACCCCCCGCGCGGCGGCTAGTATCAGCGGGCGAGTATCACCCCGAGCCGCAGGCGACACTTCTTATGAGTTGTGCCACAAGAAGCCGACAGCGCTTCCGTTAGAAACTGGCAGCGCACTGCTCAAGCATGAACTGCCAACCAGTTCATATCCCGTGAACCAAATCGAATAATCTTTTCAAAAACCACCCTCCCAGAAAAAGCGCCAGCGAGCAAGCCGTGGCGGGCAGGTGAGCGACAGGAGCGCCCCGCGCGGCAGCGGCCGCAAGCTCTGCGGGGAATCCCAAGTCCACGCTTTTTGCCCACCGTCTTGTGTCTCCGGGACAATGGGGTGCTGGCGGGGGGGACAGGCTGGGTTTGGGGAACGAGTCGTCGTGCTGGGGAAGACGAAAGGGAAGGAGGCGTTTTCCGGGAGCTTATCCCGCACAACGGGTGGAACGGTACGCGAGAAAATGCTCCCGCCGACTGCCAGCCGGAAAAAGAGGAAATGGGCGCGCACGTGATCGAGAGGTGCAGTGGGCGATGGCGAACGCGCCGGGGCGTCCTTCACGAAGCAACACGATTTCTAACCGTGAAAACGCGAAGCAGCAAGCTGTCTAAAATTCTATGACGATCAGATCTTCAGTCATCGAAGCGAAAACTGGCAGAAATGGGATGATTGGTGCCTCAAGTTGAGAAGAGACAATTCTAATCGGGGAAAATAGAAATGAAGTTTTGAATAAATTGCTTTTTTTTCTACTCCCGTTGTATAAGTCTCTTATTACATGGATCCAGCTAGTTGCATTATGATAGCAGTATTATAATACAGTCATTATGATACAGCTTCATGTAGTGCAGTTCTTTGATCAATCACAGAGAAGTGTACTGTTAAGTAAGCAATAACTGTTCATCGTTCTATTAAAATATTTCGTTGGATTGCGTATATTACTGCGAAGAACTGTATGCGTTATTAATCTGCGAAGAAATCAGAACAGATTCTGGAATTTTGATGATTTCTTTAATAAATTGAATCCTAACTTAATTCATATACTGTTCATTTGAAGTCGTATTGTATTCTATTTAACCAATGCTACCAAGAACACCTAGGAAGCTGACCATTCGGGGACGGTGGTTGAATACTGCATCCTAGCTACCATGTAACCGTTCAATGTAATAGTTTCTATTTTAGTATTTATTAGTTGTAGAAAAATTACTGTAAGAAAGTCGATGTAATGAATATTTATACTTTCACATGAAGTTTAAGCTAAGAACGAGGAACGAGCGATTATCATATCTCTTCAAATTATGCATTAATACAATCGTTTCATAACTTTCTATTGGACCTATTTTTACATAGGGCAGTTACTAAAGGACATGATTGTGTATAAAGTTGCAACATTAAATTCTTCAACTTCTCTTTTTCTACTTTTAGTGCCACATAAAAAACTACTTTCGTTAAAAGTCCAGATGAACATTAATAGTGAACAAGCAAAGTGGTATTTAAGGTACTGGTTTGATGAAAGCGAAATTTTATTTTTTTATGAATCGCGCATTCATGCGCAAACACTGTTCAGTCGGTCAAATGCCAATAATTCACTGAATAGGCCACGTACAAGCGCGTGAACAGAGAACATCAAACTTCAAAAACAAACAAAATCGCTACAAACATTTGACAAAAGAACCGAAAAATACCAGCGTGAGTATTCGAAACAACGATACCAAACACCGGGCACACGCAACAAAAATACAGCAAAGGATCGAACTGTTGACATACTATGCAGCGCACCGCAATCTGTCAATAAATCGGATTGGAGAAAATTCCCGCGCGGATCGCTGCGAGCGCAAGAGCGGGGGGGGGTGAACGCACGCTCCCTGTGGAGCCCGGTTGAACAGTTGGACTCAAATGTAGGCCTTGCAAACCGTAGAAAGTAGCACTTTGCTTTCATTACGTAGTTTTCAAGTAAATTAAAACGCAATTGGTTAATGCCTCTATCAAGCGGGACTTACGTACATGCTGCCTAAGCATTTGCTTATGGTTTAATAAAACCCTGCGTTTACAATATAATTTATTGTATAATCTTGATTACTGCACGACTAAAGTAACAAGAAGCGAAATATATATCGTTTTAATACAAACGATCTTTAGTTCCTATTAAGTATGGACTGGTCCAACAATTAGTTGAGTCTGTATCTCTACAGACTCAACTTATTGTTGAGTCTCTACAGACACTTAAATTGTTTTATTGTTGTCAACTTTCCACATACAATGAAATGATGATACCTTCTAAAAATTGATATTCAACTGATTGAACGAAATCTCCCCACTTCTCCTCAGATTATTGCGGTGTTCCTCTTTGTAACGTGGCCTCTTAAGACATTTCTTCCGGCGTTGGGGGAGCCATACCAGGCGCCCGCTCCCCGCTTTGGGTTCTTAATATGTGCGGGCCGTGGCGCGGCGGAGGGGCGGGGGGGCGGGGGGCGGGGGGCGGAGGAGGCTATTGGCGGCGGGCGATGTAAAACAAACACCGGGCGGGCGGCGATATTAAAACTGGCCGTGCGGCGCCGCGGGGCGATATTGGGCGAGCGCAAACAGGCGCGGGCTGACCGCTCGAGCGTCAACACAATAGAGCGCCCGGCAAACACCGCCCCCCCCCCCCCCCGCCCATTCGATACATATTTGCGCGCCCTTTGACGATCGCGTTGGCGCCGGCGCCGCCCCGCCCCCCGCGCCCCCCGAGGCATCGCCCTGCGAGGTGCACGGCGGCAGGGCCTCCTTGGATTCGTCGTCTGGCCGCGATAAGAAACGCTTTTGATGATATGGGTAAGACGTTTAATTCTGGACCGGGAGTGGTAACTCAGTGTATCAACTGATGTCACTGCAGCGCCTCTGACAGGGAGGTCCTACGTTACACTCCTCACGATGCAAGGATTTTCGACACTAGCTTTTCAGCTACGAGAATTCTAGCGGCCGGCTGCTCTGATCGGTAGCTTTCCGTAGTTTCTCCGATCAACACCAAGCAAATGCCGAAGCAGTACTCTACCAAACGGGCCACGGACCGCGCGCGATCTGTCCTTCCCATTCCTTGCCCTATCCTCTCCCCTTACACACACACTTACACTTACATGCACTACACTACCACATATTCCAGGAGACCGGTCGGGAGCTTAGAGCTTGTCCCGGCTGGGGCGGTGCCTCGCTAGTGGGAGAGTCCAGGTTAGGGGGAAACCCCAGTAGCCGACGGTAGGTCGGCGCCGGATCTCGCCATCCAGCGGGGGAAGATCACCGCCACCTCTCGATGAAAAAACATGCTCTACACTTAGGGGACCGATGACCAAAAGTGTTGAAAGCCCGGAATCACTAACAACAATCAGATTTGAACATCCTGTGACTTTGACGTCCTATGACCATCCCATCCTATGACCTCCCATAATTGTATACATGTTAGAATGCTGTAGTTTTTTGTTGTTTGTTTGTTGCAACATGAATATAGTTATTGGCATGAAAACACTCATGGAAATGTTTGTGTTGGTTACCTTGACAGAACTACCAGCTGTAATAGATGCTCATCGCTGGTGAGCGAGTGATGCATCTCCCTCTCATTCGTGTCGCGCGCCGATCAAACAAAGCTGAGGGTGGGAAATAAAGTGCGGGAAGCGTAGACAAGTACATGAGAACAGCATTTCTCACACGAGTCCCATGCATTTAAGAAGGATTATAATACGCACATGTGCGAAGCTTTTAACAGCCCCCTTCGTATTTCACGGTCCAATGCGCCCTGCTCTCGAGCTCAGCTGCGCAGGGCAGCTCGCGGGGTAAAGAGCGCAGTAGCGATTTAATTCCCCGATCCAATACTCCGTCCCGACAAGGCGCATATGGCGACCGCCACCAGGGCAGGGAGGGGGTCGAATTCACGGGCAAGTGCGCGGCCGGGCACAATGGTTCGGAAGCCTCGGGAAGAAAAAATAATACGCAAGGAATGTAAGCGTATTACCGCAACTCGTGTAATTTTTGGAGCGATGATTGCCAGGAAAATTTTTGAAGGTATGAAATTGCGTTTAACATTCTTTACTTGTAGCCATTTGCAACTTAGATTACTCGATGAAAAAGAACTCATAGAAAAACACTTGAAACAAAAGCGGATATACTACCACGGAAGCGTTTAGTAAATACATGAATTTTGAACTTTAATTGTACATGTAACGTCGAACTATATAGCTCATCATGAAGACAAAACCTGCAACTCAGATTTCTTTATAAAAAAGAACTGTTAGAAAAATACTTGAATAACAAAAAAAGGGAGATACTACCACGGAAGCGTTTAGTAAATATATGAATTCTGAATTTTAAATGTACACGTCCGTCGGATAGAACACGATCATATTAAATGAATTAGCGAGAAACAGGACACGGGGGCCGTGGCCGGCCCCCCGGAAGGCGGCGCGTGAGCGCGTTTGGCGCGGGGGCAGCGGCGCCGCTGCAGTATCCTTCGAGGGCGATGCGCCGGGGGCGCCGTATCGTTTACACAGCGGCCGGATATTTCGGCGCTCTAGGAGCGGGGCCCACTTTGTTCTCCGCGCCACTTCACAAACTAGTTGCGATGATGATTTATGCTGAGCAAACGCGGCGCGCGGGCAAACACCCGCCCCGCCCCGCCCCGCCCCGCCCCGCCCCGCCCCGCGCCGCGCGTAGGCTGACATCTGCGATGGGGACCCGCGCCCGCCTACTCCGGCCACACGCCGCGCCGAACAAGATACCCCCTCAGGGGGCGATTGCCACAGCGTTCACGCTCTACGTTCCGCGTTTGGGTTTTGACAAAAATTATGAAGTCGAATTGCACTTTTCTAGTATTCTGACTGAAAGCCTTCAATTTTTATAAGCACTTTACTAAAGCCCTAAACTTTCTCAGTATTTGTATATACTATTACAATTTTCTCACAGGCTTCACTATATCTCTGCGATGCGTGTATACTTTCTTAAGTATATTGTTTAATAATTATGACAACGGATGGCTGCCATTTTTTCTAGTTTTCTTTTTCAATATTTTATATCATAATTTTAGTAACAATGATTTTATATATTTCTTTAACACAGATGTTTAATAAATTTTATTTATTAACGAAATATACGAATACCACGTAGTTGCAAGTTCGCAATAGTTTACGGTGCATCCAAATAAGTAGCTATTCTAATTCGTTTCGAAAAATATTCATTACTTTTCTAGATAAAATGTATCAGCATTACCTGTTTTGCACTCATTCCCATCCGTCACGAAAGCAAACAGAGCGCCGCGTAGTGGGCATAAGCGGCATCTCCTCTCATTGGCGCTGCACGTTGGGCTTGGCGCCGCGCAAGTGGTGGCCCCGGCGCCGCGCCCTCTCGCCGCCGCCCGCCGTCTGCGGGCCACGCGGTGTCCACGCCCCGAAATAACGTACATTAGGACGGCGTCCAAACTTCAACGCAATAAGTGCCGACTCGTCACCTTTGCAGAAACACGCCTGCGACAGATACCGGCATAAACGTCCCGGTAACGCTCTCGCGAGTTTGTTGCAATACACAGCTTCTAAACTAACCACCGCCTGCCCCTGCTGTCAGGCCGTTGGCCACTGCTCGTCCCAGTCGAACACTATCCACGCGACGCTCTTGCAGGGGCTGCAGCGCTTAAGAAGGGAAGAACCCGTGTCGTTAACGGAGAAGAAACAATATTAGGGGAATATACTTCCTCTACAAAGAACAAATCTAGACGTCAAAGCACTCAGTGAACCTTGAACATAAATTTAGGAGGTGGAATTAAATAGGGTTGCGCAACTTACATCTCCGTTTTAGATGAGCGCCTTTTTCCGAAGAGTGCATTATCTTCAACATATTTTCCCTTATCACAATTATTACTTGAAGGTGGGATTCAAGTCGTAATAAAAATATATTATTCATAAAAGAAAGAGATCGATATTTTCTACACTTTTCCCGCCGCTTCTCTCAGCGCAGTCGCTAAATGAGGGGCAATATCGCCTTTTTGGTGGCGTAGGCCCTTTGCTCTCCCCCTGTGTGAAGGGCAGTAGCGGCGCGAGAGGGTGGCGAGAGGGGAGCTGCAGCGGCGCGTCATATTTCACGGGGCTGCGCGCAGAATCGCCGCCGCGACCCCGGGCGGCTGGCGCAGCGCCGGGGGCGGGGCGGCTAATGGGCGAGCGGGTCAGCGCGCTCGACCCGGGGCGGGCCCGCGCCACTCGACGCCCCGCCGCCCCGCCGCCCCCCCCGCCGCCCCCCTGCCTCCCCGCCGGCTCCCGCGCCGGGGCGAGATGAAATTAATTTACCGCGAACGACAATCTTTTCAGCCGCGCGGGCGACAGCTCTTTTCCCCTCCCCTCCCGCGTGGCCGTAGCCGGGTGCGGGGGCGCCGCGCCGGCAGATGTGCCCCCGTCACCCCAATCAGCGGGGGTCGCGGGGGCGCACGCGCCTGCAGCCGGGGCGCCAGTCGCCCCTAATCACCCGCGCACGTGCCGGAGGAGGGGCGGCGCGGCGGCCCGGAAGCGCGGGGTGGCGGCGCGGCGCGGGCGGGGCGTTGCCAGATCGCGGCGCCGGCGGAGGGCGCAAGCGACCGCAGAGAGCGCCCGCGGGCGGCTGCCGGGGAGGGCGCTGCGGGGCCGCGCGCCTCGGTTCGCCGCAGGGAGAAGGCGCCCGCCGAAAGACGAGCCACACGCGGGCACGCACACATGAAACGTTTGACGTGTGTTCGTCAACAGTTAATAGGCAGAGGAGACCTAAAAGGGTAAAAACAGTAGAAACGACAGCTGCATCTTCGAAAACGTTTTACTGCACTTGTTTACATTAAAATAAAATAATTACAGCTTGTGAAAAATGTTTGGGACATATTTAAACTGCCACATCCAATACTTGCCACTTCCTGAAGAGCGTACAATTCTAAAACGTTCACACCAGGCGAATGCCGGAGCAGTACCCTAACAAACGGCCACGGACCGCGCGAATCTTTCCTTCCTCTTCCTTGTCCTATCCTCACACACGTACACTAACATGCAGTACACTACCACATATTCCGGGAGACCGCTCGGAAGCTTAGAGGTTGTCCCGGCTGGGGCGGTGCCCCGCTGGTGGGAGAGTTCTGGTTAGAGGGAAATCCCGCTAGCCGACGGTGGGTCGGCACCGGATCTCGCCATCTAGCGGGGGAAGATCACCACCATATCCCGCGGAAATCATGCACTACACTTGCGGGACTAATGACCTAAGCTGTTGACGCGCCCGGGATCTCTAAGTAACCAACGGAAACGTCCAGGGAAACTTGAGATTGTTGCGTGTGAACAGGAAGCGATTCGCCCAGACAACCAGTGTTTTCTCACAGCCAAATTGTTCCCGGTAATCGATAAGAAAATTATCTCGAAGGTGCACGCTACAATTACCTTCAGATGTAACAAGAAAATCTGGAAAGTGCAATTACAGCTTTCCCTTTCGAGGAGCGCAGACGAGACGCCGAGCGGAGAGGCAGCACCGGACGTTGGCACAGAACTGATCGCGGAGCCGCGATGTTGAGACAGCTGCTCCAGCCACGCAGCCCTCGTGTGCGTTACGGGAATGGAGACGAGAACGAAGCCCGAAAACGGGGAAAGAAGTCATATCGGAGACGCGAGAATACTTAAGCGATGTGACGTATGACAATAGCAAAAAAGAAGTCGACACTAAATTCAACACTAAAGGCGGGCGGAGGCGAGCCAGTTTACGACGGCCGCCGTCGTCGCCAATAACAAGCCGGGCGCCGAGGGGGATATAGCTTCAGCGATAACCCGGACAATAATTAGACTGTAACTGCGAGGCCGACAGCCATTGCGGTGCGGATGACAGGGCGACGGCTGGGAGCTGGCGCGCGGAGGGCGGAGGGCGGAGGACTCGGCGAAGGGCGTCTCCCGGAACCCGGAAAGCGGCAGCTGCGGCGGCGGCGGGGGTGCTGATCCAGGCGCAGGCCGCCAGACAACCGGGGGCGACATATTTACAGCGGGGCGGGGGCGGCGCGCGACAGACAAATGGCCGCGCACCCTCCACCCCCCGCGCGCTCGCAGACTCACAGATTTCTGGAAATCCAGGAAGAGACACAAGCCCTGGCTCCCACCCGCCCCTAAATCATCGAGGGTGCGCGGCGCGTGGCGGGGCGGGGTGGGCCGCGGGCGCTGGCGGGAAGCCAGGCGGCGGGCTGTCACACCTGGCGGGGGCGGGCGGCACGCGCCAGGCCATGCCTACCACGCACCCGGAAGCCCCTCCCGCAGACGAGCTCTTTCGGCGCCCTATACAGCCCTTTTACAAATTCACCCTCGCAATTCTCATACTCTACGATTCATTTCTGCAGCGTAGCTACCTTCGCATTCCATGGAACACTCTCACCCACTTTTTGTATCCTTCGCCTGTAGCGTCGTGATGAGTGAAGACGACAGCATTCTCAAATATGTACACCTTTAATTTGTACATAATATACATGATAGCTTAAGATTTGTACAGAGCATATATCATCCGCGTGTCGTTTGCGGAAAACAGATGATGATTCTTTAATACCAACCTTCACATGTTGATAAGGCACCATGGTAATCTGTTGTCATGGTGGTCAGGAAGGACCGTCTCTCATAAAGGGATATGAGAGAGCTAGTCTGCGACGTTACACGCCGCTTCAAGTGTCGGTGCCTCCTCGTCCAGCAACGAGAAAGGATAAGACCCTTTCTGCAACTCATTTCCATTTTACGTTTTTTAACGCATCTTGACAAGAAAAAATACCTTTCCTCTACAACGTACGGGTCAAAATGACCCGAAGCCGTGAAAAATGCGTACTCGTGGCAGAAGAGTGATGAGCTTTCTTTTTCGATAAAAAAGAAGAAAATATTATTGATAGAAATGATGAAAAGGATATAGTTTAAAAAAAAGGTTATTCTTTTAATTAAAAAAATTTTAAAAATTGTGAGTTGGTTTAAAACACCCGACGTTGTAATACATGTCCCAGCGTTTCATGTTGTAGACCACAAGATCATTATGAACGATGTGTCGTGAGTTTAAAAAAAGTGTTCCGCAAGTTGAGTCAAGTTAAAGATCATATCATGATGTGAAACGCTCGAACTAGGCGTACAAATTAGCTTTAAAACTAAGAAGCGCAACGCAACGCTTTGTTACCGCGTTATCTTTCGTCCATATCTCACATCACACACTTCAACACTTCTAATGCAATTTCGTTTAGAAATCTTCTAGATTTACCTCCAATATTCAATTAATAATATGCCACATCTCACACCTATAGTCATGATTTCCTTCAATACCTGATCCAAATCGTCGGAATCATTGGCCCTGAAAACTACAAGTTGTCCGATTGCCATCTTCGTTCCGATTTCCATCGGTTGCATCCAGTCAGCACAGCTACGTTTACGTCTCTATTCTTTCGCTGGTTGGTTGGTTAGTGATTCCGGGCGCGTCAACTACTTTGGTTATTAGTCCGGTAAGTGTAGTAAATGTTTCCCTGGGTAAATGGTCCCCCGCCGGATGGCGAGATCCGGCACCGACCTATCGTCGGCTAGCGGGGTTTCCCCCTAACCAGGACTCTCCCACCAGCGGGGCACCGACCCAGCCGGGACAAGCTCTAATCTCCCGAACGGTCTCCCGGAATATGTGGTAGTGTAGTGCATGTTAGAGTACGTGTGTGTGTGTGTGTGTGTGTGTGTTAGGGGAGGGGATAGGACAAGGAAGAGGAAGGAAAGATCGCGCGCAGTCCGGGGCCCGTTCGGTAGGGCACTGCTCCGGCATTCACCTGGTGTTGATCGGAGAAACCACGGAAAACGACCGATCAGAGCAGCCGGCCGCTAGAATTCTCCTCCAAGCAGCGACTGAATTCGACCTAGCTGAAAAGCTAGTGTCGAAAATCCTGCCGAACCTAGGAGCTCCCGGTGAGAGGCGCAGCAGTGACATCCGTTGATGCCCTGAGCCACCGCTCCCGGCCCCATCCTTTAGCAGCTTCACGGCATCTCTTTCCGCGCCGCATAACGCGCGGATTCGCGTGCGGATTTACGGGCGCGCGCAGGCAGTCATAAGGCGCGGGCGGCTCCCAGGGGGCGCGCCCGTCGCTGTTAGCGCGCCAGGGAATATTTCTACATTTGCGGCGCGCGGCGTCACGCCGGCCTTATGTGGGACTCGCGGGCGCCGCGGCGGCGGCGACGCCTCGCCGGGTTACAGCCGCTGTCGATGTCCCCGCTAAGGGAAACAGATGGCCCGGGGCGCCTAAGCCTCGCTTTACGCCCCGCGCCCCGCTGCCGCCGCACGGCGAGGCACGTGAGGCTGGGCGAGGCCCCGAGCTACGGCAGGGCGAAAGCGATCCTTCCGAGGCATTGTTTATGACACGCGAGATTTCTTCCATTTCGGCATGCGTTTACTTGAATTCATGGATGAAACACTATAAATGTACGTCTGTAAGATTTTAGAAAGAAAATTAAATGTAGTGAATGCATTTTCCGAATATTAGTGAAGTTCCTAAAGTATGTTGACAATTAAAAATTATTACCAACATTCTCTAACCTAAGACCACACTTTTTACAATTCTGGTAATATAAAACATAATTGTAACTTCAGAAAATGTTCGTGTTTGTTCAGGTTTTATAATCGCATAATACAATCATCTGTTCAACAGAGCACTTTAAATAAATGTTCCCATTTTTCAATTAAAGAAATCGAATTTTTAGCTTTTCTAAGAGCATTGGAAACTTATGCTTCCATTCTGAAAGTTTCCACTGCTCCGGAGTATTTTATGAATCCAATAATTTATAGAAATCTTTGTCTCCTACATTTGATTCGTGACAAAACCAGTGAATGATGAGATGGTAATAATAAATTTATAAATGACTGGGTCTGTAACGCTGGTCTGGGACAATACCGGAAGAGGAAAAGTTGAAAGAAACGAGCGTTTTCTACCGCCGCAGCCTCCGAACGTGGGTGTCGAGAGGCGGGACGCGATGGGGCCGGCCGCGGCCGCCGAGCGCCGCTCGCCCGGGAAGCAACGCGGGGCCGGCGGGCGCCAGGTGGGGCCGCGCCCCGCCCCGCCCCGCGCCGGAAGCCATGCATCTCCGCGTCATCCGAACCTCTTGTTGTGTTGACGGCAACTGAGACGCCCCAATGGGAACATGCAACGCCGAGGGGAAATATTAATACTGCTTATGGGAAGCTGCTTTAAACAAGAGAGGGACTTACGAAGCTTAGGGGCCAAAGGGTCGACGGGGTCTGGGAGAAGAAGTTGAAATGAACGGACAGGAGAAGAGATGCAGATGGCGTGTGCTGGAAAGAGAAATCAAAGGAATGGGATGGCAATATTTTCTTCGTGAAATGACTGTGAATCGAAGTGCCGAGTCATCTTTTTTCAAGATGACTATCGCAGAAAATAAACTTGTTTATACGTACAGTTTGATAGGCGTAAAGATGGGCGAATATCTGGAAATAATGATATACAAAATTCAAAAGAAAGTTTTGAAATCGGAACGATAAACTTATGATCATTACACTAAAGAATATATTTAATTCAAAACTTCTATCATTGTGAATATAGCAAACAAGAGTGTTGAGCAATGTAAGAGTATCCCTGAGGACAACCATTTCAACAGGTAGCAAATGTGTATTCCTGAAAAACGTGTGAAATGGCAATACTCCGCGACTTTAGAGCTTTCATTATGCGATGTCGTATGAAAGAAATATAAATGGAATGATTTCTGTTGATCTTCACCTCGTATTATACGTGTAGAGAATCGTGAGAATGGTCCATAAACTGTATGATTGCCAGCAAAGACACCGCTGTTCCCGTTTGCGGGATCAACAAAACTGTACAAAATTATATAAAATTTATATGTCGCTTAACATACTTTTAACTACAGCCCAAGCAGGCCAAATAATGGCCGAAACGTGGGCACTGTAAAATAACGACTTTTCATTGACCTACTCTCACGATTCTCAACATTATAAATGGGATAATTCTTCGTCAAAGTAACTCATTGAACTGGTCCTCTAAACTCAAAATTCGCGAAGTTGTAAGTGGGAAGAGAAAAACGGCATCCTCTGACGACTGTGACTCTAACAAGTTAGTCGGTGTCTGACTCCAGCGACCCACACTTGATCGCCCACACAAGGTATTCTAAACGCGACATCATGAAAAACACAACAACGCAGTATAACTCTTAGATTTAAGACTCGCCATTAGACATAAACCTAGGTATTTCGCATATTTTGCATTCCTCTCTTAGAATTCGCTTATTAGATTTAAATGTAATGTCACATCCCCATGACACTAACACTCACGGAGTATTTTATATTTCCGTTGTTGTTTTCAAAACGAAAATCCACTATATTCAGTGCGTAGATTCTAATAATTAGAGCCTGGAAGTTCAGGCATTTATTTTACTTAATCTAGGTAGGCAAAAAGCTATTTACTTTTCTAAAATAGACATGCGAAGGTATTATTCCGACTAAAATAGGGCCCAAAAAGGCATGTAAATGAAAATTAAAAATCACAACTTAAAATCAATTATTGTAGAAAATGTAATACTTAAAACGATTAAAATGTTTGTTGAAACTATACAATTTTATATGAGCACTTATATGCAAAGCAACTATTACTTCTTTGAAATATTGTTTCTACTACCACAAGATATTTCTTTCTTTCACTCTTTCTATCAAAGATTATTTTTCAATTTCACTACTCAAAAGTATTATTAGGGTCAAACAAAATTTCGGTTGATGTCTATGAATTTGTTTAACTAGGGACGCTGTCCCTTGCTAATTACGAAGCCTTTTGAATTCTGGAATATGAGAACAGTATTATGTTTTCATTCTTCAATGTGATGTAATCGCTATATTTGAGAAGGGCTGTATCATACACTATGTACAGAAAACTACCATCGAAAAATATTGGACACCATGATGGAACGGGATTCCTCGCTAGCGAACAAAGTTTTCCAGCATCAATGAAAAGTACAAAACGTATATCATTGTTGACTGATATCTTCTTGCTTTCTCGTAACGATTTCTGACATTTCTTGGCTCTGGAGCCCAAGTTCAGCACTTGTTACCTGATTGCGTGCCCTCTTTTGCTGAGAAAAGCAAAACATAACAGTGCTTTCGTCTTGTCCAGGCTTGCAAGTACGCTTGCAACTTTTTGGAGATCAGAACCCAGAGAAAAGGAAAATAATTACGGAAAAGGAAAAAAATTCAAAATAATCTAAAATACTAAAAATATTCATCAGAAGCTAAATATAAATCCAAAATGAAAATCTTCGAAAACAACTCAAGAAATATAGTTAGGTGATTTGCAATGTCAAAAATGTTAAAATTGTAATGACAATAAAAAGGCATTTTCCAAACTTCGGGGCTCTAACTACAATAATTTACTTTCCATCAAGATTAAACTTTGATGATACAGAGTATGTTCAGAGCTCTATAAACTTAATTTGGATAGTGCATTATTTTAGTTAAAAATACAAGTAATAAAATCTTATCATATATATGTAACATTCAAATTTATATTATTATTGATATATAACATGATGTGAAGTCAAAATTGTAAAATACTTTCTGCGTGGGCACGAAGAGAAGTAATCCTTAAGACACATTACCTAATACAATCCCAAACAAACACTCATTTAATAAATCAGTGTGAAACAGAGAAAAATGACGTATTTGAAAGGAAATTACAATGAGTACGGTAATTCTGATAGAGTGAAAGTAAAGGAAGAGTGAACTGAAAATTAACAGATATACGAGTAGTGGGATGAAAAATATATCAAATGGACGAATGCGCTAACGTTAAGAATACGACAGGGAACCCATTAAAACAGGACAACTTTCCGCCGTGTAAAAGTACAGCCGAATCCGGTTATAATCAAGTTCTGGGGACTAACATGTTTGGTTCACTATTTCCGATGATGTCAAAACTAAATGGAATTTCCCCACAATGATTTTATTAATACAGGGGAACAGCAAAATTCATTAACAGCACGAACTGAAAATTTCAATATCTTTATTTGTCCGTAAAAAATATAACCGAGGGTTCACTATAACCGACAGTTCACTATAACCGACAGTTCACTATAACCGACGGTTCACTATAACCGACGGTTCACTATAACCGACGGTTCACTATAACCGACGGTTCATTATATCAGAGTCCACTATAACCGAAGTCGTCTGTACCTGAATGGATAACAGCCAGGAAACGTAGATTTTGAACCCATTTTTAAAATTGTAAAAAAACTCTGAAATCATCGGAGTTGTTGGCGGTCGCGTGGCAGGGATGTCGTGGTCGTGAGCGTCGCCGCGCGGCGCCACTCCGGGGCGCGCGTGTTTACGTCGGGGGCGGCGCGCGCGGCGCCTTTCATCCCGTCTCCGCTTGCCTCTTCCCGCCACTTCCGCCGCGCACCGCCAAATACACGCGCCAGATAAAAGAACGCGCGCTTATTTCGTTTTCTGCTGCCGAACGATGAACAATGCGGCGGCGCCGCGGCACCCGGCGCCGCCCCGGAGGCCCCGACGGCGGGCGGGAAAGCAGCGCGCGAGGAGCCAAAGCGCCCGCCGCGGCGGCGGGGCGTTTGGGGAGGAAAACCTTTGTCTGGCGCGGCGCGGTGCGGCGCAGGGACAAGTCCCCCGGCGACATCCATTATTGAGGCCGAGAATAGCCGTGACATCACGCTCCGTGTCGCCCGCCGCCCCGCCCGCCCGGCGGCCGCTCACGCGCCCGCGCGCGCCGCCCCTCCGCCGCATCGCCCATAAAGTTATTTGAAGGAAGCGGCGGCGGCGGCGACGGCGCGGGCTTCGGATTTTGACAGAACGGCTGTTTGTGCTGCGTTCTATCTCGCCTGCGCGCGGGGCCGCCGAGGCGCGTGGCGCGGGGCGCGGAGGGGGCGTGGCGGGGCGAGCGCTATTTCGAGCCAGGAATCCTGGCGGCGCGGGGCGTGGAGAGGCGGGGGCGCGCGGGGCGGGGCGGGCGGAGAGCGCGGACCGCCGCCGCGCCGCGGAAACAAAAGGCGGCGGACAAATGACGGGCGCGCGGCGCCCCCCCCCGCGGCGCAGCGCGCCCGCCTCGCGCCCCGCCCCGCCCGCCCCGCCCGCCCTCCACTCGCGCCCGCAGAGCGCGACTTCATTAGATTCGAGAGGTTTCTGCGAGCCGGCGCGCCGCCCGCCCGCTCGCGCGCTATAAATATTCCGCCGAGGGGCGGCGGCGGGCGGGCGGGCGGCGGGGCGCAGGGGGCGGGTAAATTGGCGCGCCCCGCGGCCGCGGGGTGCGGGGGGCGAGCGTCCGCTGTTTCTTTGTAAACTGCGACAATTTCGATGAAGGTAAACACGCCGGTGCCCGTGCAAATGAGACGGCCGCGCCGGACATGGCAATATATTTTTGAAAGCGGGAACAAAAACAGAGCGCGGCGCGCCGCGGCGGCGGCGGTGAGAGGGCGGAGGCCGCGGGCGCCGCCGCCGCCGCCGCCGGGGCCGCGCTCAAAGGAGCCCCGCGAAATGATGAAAACGCAAATAACGCGAGGCGCGGTGAGAGCGCCCGGGGCGCCGGGAGCGGAGCGGGAGCGGAGTCAACACGCGCCCTTTGTTGTTGCAGGCGACAGCTCGGGCTCCGGCTCGGACGACGAGGCGGACGGCGACCCGCGGCGCCGTTCGCGCTCGCCGCCACGGCGCTGGCGGACGGCGAGCCCGAGTGCGGCGAGACCGACGCCGACGCAGACGCAGACGCAGACGCAGACGCGCGCATGGGCGGCTGCAGCGACGACGAGGCCAGCGCCGCGGCGCCGCGCGCCAAGGAGGCGTTGGCGGCCACGTCGCGCCTGCTGCGCCGCCAGCGCCGCCAGGACGCCGAGAACAACAACGGCGGCGGCGCGCTCCACGGCGACGACCTGCGCGAAGGCAGCGCGCCGCGCGCCGCGCCGCCCGCCGACGCGCACAGCCCCGCGCCCGCCGACGCCCACGCGGCCGCGGCGGCGGCGGCGGCGGCGGCGGCCGCGGCGGCGGCGGGCGCGCCGGGCGCCGTGCTGGCCGGCTTCCCCTTCACCAGCGCCGCCGCCGCGTCGGGCCACGTGACACTCGAGGCGCTGCAGAACACCAAGGTGGCCGTGGCGCAGTTCGCAGCCACGGCCATGGCCAACGCGCCCGACAACGCGGCGGCGCTGCAGGAGCTGGCCGTGCTGCAGTCCACGCTCTTCACGTTGCAGCACCAGCAGGTGCTGCAGCTGTCGCTCATCCAGCAGCTCCAGCAGCAGCTGCAGATCACGCGCTCCAAGGAGGGTAGCCCCACGTCGCCGCCGCCCAAGCCGGCGCGCACGCCCACGCCGTCGCCCCGCGCCGACCCCAGCCCCACGCCCCCGCCGCTCGCGCTCTGTTCCATCTCCTCGTCGCTGGCGTCCTCCATCATCACCAACTCGGACCCGCCGCCGCCGCCCACCGAGCCCAACACGCTGGAGATGCTGCAGCGGCGCGCGCAGGAGGTGCTGGACAGCGCCAGCCAGGGGCTGCTGGCCAACAACCTGGCGGACGAGCTGGCGTTCCGCGGGGGCAAGGCGGGCGCGGGCGGCAAGCCCGGCTCCATGCAGCCCTACGACGGCAAAGGCCGCAACGAGCCCTTCTTCAAGCACCGCTGCCGCTACTGCGGCAAGGTGTTCGGCAGCGACTCGGCGCTGCAGATTCACATCCGCTCGCACACAGGTGAGCGCCCCTTCAAATGCAACGTGTGCGGCAGCCGCTTCACCACCAAAGGGAACCTCAAGGTGCACTTTCAGCGCCACACAGCCAAGTTCCCGCACATCAAGATGAACCCCAACCCCGTCCCCGAGCACCTGGACAAGTTCCACCCGCCGCTGCTGGCGCAGCTGGGGCAGAGCCCGGGCGCGGGGGCGGGGCCCGGCGGCGGCGGCGGCGGCCCGCCGCAGGCCGTGCCCCCGCACCCGGGCCACCTCCCGCGCACCCGCCGCCCCACCAGCCCCGCACCCGCCCTCCGGCCAGGGCCCCGGCCCCGGCGGCCCGCCCCGCCGCCCCGCACCACCACCCGTTCCCCCCCGCCTTCCCGCCGCTGTTCCACCACCGGCCGGGGCCCGGCCGCCCCGCCCCGGCCGAGCTGCTGCCCCGCCGCCGCACTTGCAGGCGCCGGGCGCGCCGCCCCTGCGGCAGAGCCCCCGCGCTGCGCCCCACCTCCCGCCCCCGCACGCGCTCTTCGCCGCGCGCCTCGACGGGCCCCGCCGCCCGCGCCGCCCCGCCGCCGCCCGCGCCGCAGCAGGAGCCCGAGAACCTCAGCAAGCCCTCGTCGGGCAGCGGCGAGGACGCGTCGCCGGGCCTCGCCGAGTCCCCGCCCCCGCCGTCAAGCGCGAGCCCTCCGAGGAGCCCGCGGGCGGCGACACCGGCGGCCTCGGCGGCCTCGGCGGCCTCGGTGGCCTCGGTGGCCTCGGCGGCGGTAGCGGCGGTGGCGGCGGCGGCGACGACGGCGGCGGCGGCGGCGGCGGCGCTGGCCGGCCGCGGCGGCGGCCGATACCCCATCCCCCCCAACCCCAAAACCGGGGGCGCGACGCTGAGCGACCCCGAGAGCCCCGGCGCGGCGACAGCCTGCAAGAGCAGCCCGAGAACCTGTCCAACAAGGGCGGCGAGCGCATGAGCTCGCTGATGAGCGGCTTGGGTCTGGGCGCGGCCAGCGGCTGCCCCCCCCCCCCCCCCCCGCGCTGGGCTGCCCCCCCGCCCGCCCGCTCCAACGACAACTCGTGGGAGAGCCTCATCGAAGTCACCAAGACGTCGGAGACGTCCAAGCTGCAGCAGCTCGTGGACAACATCGAACACAAACTGACGGACCCCAACCAGTGCGTGATTTGCCACCGGGTGCTGTCGTGCAAGAGCGCGCTACAGATGCACTACCGCACGCACACAGGTGAGCGACCTTTCAAGTGTAAAATTTGCGGGCGTGCTTTCACGACCAAGGGCAACCTGAAAACGCACATGGGCGTGCACCGCGCCAAGCCGCCCGTGCGCGTGCTCCACCAGTGCCCCGTGTGCCACAAAAAGTTCACCAACGCGCTGGTGCTGCAGCAGCACATCCGCTTGCACACGGGCGAGCCCACGGATCTCACGCCCGAGCAGATTCAGGCGGCGGAGATCAAGGAGTTCCCCGGCGCGCCGGGCGGCCCCGGGGCCGGCGCCGCCGCCGCGGCCGCCGCCGCCGCCGCCGCGGCCGCCGCCGCCGCCGCCGCCGGCTTCCCGCTGCCCAACGCCCACCTCGGGCCCTTCCTCGCGCAAGGCTTCCCGGGGCTGGGCGGCGGGCTGTCGCCCCTCGGGCCCCCGCTGGCGCTGGGCCTCAAGGCCCCGCCCACGCCCGACGCCTTCGCCGTCGACCGCGAGCAGGACCTCAGCAACAAGTCGTCGCTGCCCGACATGGACGACGACAACACGAGCGGCAGCGGCGGCGGCGGCTCGGTGCACGGCGGGGCAGCGGCGGCAGCCGGGGCGGCGGCCAGCCAGTATCCTTCTCCACGTCGCTGGCGGCGCTCGAGAACCAGGTCCGCACCATCACCACGACGGCGGCGGCGGCCGCGGCGGCGGCGGCGGCCGCGGCGGCGTCGCACCACCAGCACCAGCACCAGCACCAGCACCACCACTCGCCCAGCCGCGCCGCCGAGGACCTGTCTGCGCGGGCGGCGCGAGGCGGCGGCGGGCTCAGCCCCGGCGGCGGCGGCGGCGGCGGCGGCGGCGCGCCGCTCAACGGCGACCGGGCCAGCCCGGCGGACAGCGGCGCGTCCCCGTCCCCGCCCGCTCCCGCCGCCCCACCCGCCGCCGCCCGGCCCGCTCCACCCGCTCCACCGCCCCGTGGGCCCGCCCCCGCCGACGCCGGCGCGGGCGCGCTGGACCTGACGCCGCGCGCCGGGGCGGGCTCCGTGCACAGCGCGCCGCCCCCCGCGCCGCCCGCCCCCGGCGCCGGCATGTTCGCGGGCTTCGGGCTCCTGCCCCCAGGCTCCTCCGCCCTCTCGACGCTCTCGCCGTCCGTCCTCGCGTCGGCGCCGTTCAGCTCCATCGGCCTGGGCGTGGGACCCGCAGGTAGGCACTTCCACCCCCCCCCCCCCCCCCCCCCCGCCCCCGCCACCCGCCGCTGCCCGCCCGGCCGCCCGCTGCCAGGCCACTTGCGGTCGGTGCAGATGCGCTCCAGCGATTATGGACACACTTACACATTTTCAATGCACTCCACTGTACGCGTATGATTTTTTTTATGATCTGAGCTGTGCGGGTGACGCCGCGTCGAAGGCTGAGGTGACGACGTTTCGACCGACGTATCGCGGTCCTCTTCAGAGCTTTATTGCCAAAGGCATGTTCTGCACTGGGCTGTGCTGGGCAGTACAGCCCTGAAGAGGACCGCGATATGTCGGTCGAAACGTCGGCACCTCAGTCTTCGACGCGGCATCACCCGAACTGCCCAGATCATGACTCTGGCCGCGGAAGCCTACGATATTATAATTTTTTATATTCTAATAATACTAAGACTGAATACAATTCTTAAGATAATGTGGTATGTAAAGAATGTAAATAGTAATAAACAAGTATAATTTCGATTCAGTCATTAATTTATGCAAAAGTTGAATGCTAACGTACTTTGACTAATCAAAGTAACATACCATCCACAACACAATACTTTAAAACAAAACCATAATCACTTTGAACGCATCTGCACCGACCTCATCTGCTTGTCCGCCGGCGAAAGTCGTCTTGAAGAAAAGAGTTCTTTGGAGAAATTTGTGGGGACTAAGCATCAGCAAACAACATCAGAAGATAATTTCAAAGAAGATTTTATCTCATTGTATCAACTCATTTTATAACTTTATAACACGTCAACGATAACAGTGATTGTTTTGAAGCAACACATGCAGTTTTGTATTTATTCAATGACCATGAAAAATTCATTTCATAATTAACATTGACTTAACCAAAGTACTAAAATGTTATGCATAGCGTTTTGTGGCTGTCCAGCTGAATACACTGACGCTTCCAACGCACGACATAGGCAGTTATTCGGTTATTGAGAATACTAAAAAGATGTACAAACGAGGTGAATGTTTTGTGGCTGGCACAAGACGAAAGGAGGTTTTTCGTTTTCGCTGAGGGGCGGCGGTCCCCGCGTCGCTCGTCAACGCTTCGGACAAGAGAAGCGTCGGCCGCGGGCGGCTGCAGCGCGTCAGACGGAAATAGCCCGCGGCGCGCGGGCGGCGGCGCCTCGCGACGGGCGCGGTGACCGCCCAGCGGCCCATTTCTTCAAATGAATGAAAGGACTGCCTTATTTTGAGATGTTTTCAAATCTTTGAAGATACGTTGATTTTTAAGGCAGACATTCATATTAGAACAAATTTTATTAATGATTTTTTTTACATTTTATAGACCTTTATGGGTCTATAGAAATGTAAAAAGACCTTCAAAGAATTTTAAAAGTTCTATTTCCTTTTCGTTACGAAGGTTAAATTTCTTGAAATTAATTAAAGGACTCCATTTTTTCGATATGTTTTTAAATCTTTGAAGGTCCGTTCATTTTTAAGGAAGACATTCATATTACAACAAATTTTATTACTGATTTTTTTACATTTTTATTGACAGTCATAGATCTATAAAATGTAACAAGACCTTCAAAGAATTTTTAAAAATTATACTTCCTTTTCGTTAAGAAGATTAAAGTTCTTGAAATTAATTAGATTCGCTTTTCTGTATTTTCTTTTATCATTGAAGGTCCTTTGATTATTTTGGCGGACATTCATATTACAACAAATTGTATTAATGATTTTTTACATTTTTATAGATCTTTATAGGTCTACAAAAATGTAAAAAAACCTTCAAAGAATTTTTAAAAATTCTATTTTCGTTTGTTTGAAGGTGTTGTCCATAGTTCACTTCCGATATTTATTTCGTTAATTATTTTTAAACCAATCATACCCTCACGCTAATTTACTCGAGGATTCAATTACGAAGTTACAATTATAACGGTCACGATAATTTAAATGAATGATTCGATAATGCACCAGCAATTGATACGTGTTGGCTACCCGCGTGTCATTTGTCACAGACATGATATGCGGATGAAATTAATATTCCACTGGTCGTTGATTATCTGTCGCCGTTGATATGTGTTCTGTGCTGTGATTGCGTTTGATTTTCGTTATTTATGCGGCACTGTCAGTTCAAATCCTCCCTTTTGTTATAGGGTAAAATAAAAAAAATACACATGAGTGGATAACGCATTTAATTTATATATTTAAATTATTTTCAAATATACAGCAATGTAGTATAGAGATTAATCAACCTACAAAATACAACAATACCAGTAAATATATCGGTCAATCGCTCTCTAAGCCATTGGAATGAATTTGTGTTGGCATCGCTTCGTTTTACGCAGTGCTGCTTGGCGGGCGCATGTTCAAAGCGACTGCCCTGCAGCCCGCGCGGGGCCCGCCCATTCGCTTCGTCTCGTTGTTCGCTTCCTCAACATCTTGCGAACGTTTGAGCACTTCCGAGTTGATACGCGTGTTACGAGGGAGGCAATGGATTTTAGTCATGTTTACTTCCTCGAATAGGCATAGACGTAGGCAGTAATTAGATTTCTCATTCAAAGATTAGTTTCGTTTCCGAATATATTTTTCGACGCTCTATGGTCACAATTAGACCGTGAATTTCAATTGCCATGTGTAAAAATAGCATGAAGTATAGTAAGAAAAACGATTTAGATCATGCCCATTGGCCAATATAAAACTTACATTTGTTTGCATCGTCATTCTGAAAACTCTTTTCGTTCAAGTTGAAAATGATATGAAAAATACTTTTTCCTGATACTATTATGTCAACTATTTCTATATTAATAAGGAAAGTGAGAATTATTATCTTGGCATTCACCCTCTTGACTCTATTCTTGACATTCATTGGAAGGATTAGGGATAACAGCTAACAAAGAATAGTTGTTAATGAAGAAATGCAAGCAAACAAGAATGAAACAGCCAGAAGAACAAGAGAAGTCCAACACCTTTTGGTTGATACGTTGCATTATCGTTCGCCGCTGGATCCATCTGCGGTTCGGTCGTCGAAGTGTCCCCAGCGCGGCATCCGCGCGGCAGCGGCCTCCCACCCTCCCCTCCCCTCCCCTCCCCTCCCCTCCCCACCCGCGCGAGAGAGTGCGTGGGAAAGTGAGTGCGAGCGAGCCACGCCGAGGCGCGCGCGTGCCCGTGCGAAAGCGGCGTGACGTTTCCGGCAAGATCGCTCCCGCCTGCTTTTTGTTTGCGAAATTTATTGCAACACGAACAAGGCCTCGTTATGCACAAGAACAATTACCTAATTATTCCGAGACGCTTTCCAGGAAAGTGTGAGCGGGCTGCCCGAGAAAGAGGAGCAGCGGCGCATTGCCTAGCTCCGACACGGAGAGAGGCGGGCGCGAGCGATCTCGTCTCAACTCAAACATTTCAAAATGACTGGCATCTCTATTTATTTAAGCACCAAATTTAATGTACCGATCTTGAATATTATATATATATATATATATATATATATATATATATATATATATATATAAATCATCTACAAGACTTTTGCATTCATTTTTCATGTACAGTATGAAAATCTGCGTTACGGCTTATCATTTTCTTAACGCTCTTGAATAATTGTCAGCTTCACTCCCCTTTATATATAAAGTGATCGGTTATAACTAAAAGTAGGAGGGTTGAATATTTTAATCCGTTTTATTCATTCTCACTCTTTTACCTCAGATATTTATTGAATCATTTCGTTGACGATGGGTTCTCCGATTGAAAGGAAATAATACAAATTAACTAAAGCATTGTGAATTTTTTTTAGATTAGAGGAGTAAAAGAAAAAAGTAATCTATTGTCTTGAAATCCACAACAGGCTACGAGCAGCAAAAAGAGATCGTAGAAATCTCTCGTGACTGTCAAAGAAAACTGGGATGTCCGACTTGGCTGGCTTGTCCTTGATTCAAAACAAAAGATAGGAGGCGCTACTTTTTTCTTACTCGAAACCGATTAACTTCCAGTCATACCGATCCGCTGTCAGGCCACGACAAGTGGAAGGATACTTTTCTACATAAAATATTTGTACAAGCTTCTCAATTATTTTCAGTACACTACGATCATCTACGCGACCGTATATTTCTATCGGATTTCTTTATTTGCAGAAATTTGTTTTTGACATTCCCAATGTCCCTTGAACACGATTAATCTGTTAATTTCCCGATCATTGCGTGTTCCCTGTCGCGGGCAGCGCGGGCTGCTGGCAAAGGGCGCTGCGGGGGCAGGCGCTGCGTGGGCGGCGCGGGCCGCTGGCCGCTCGCCACGCGGCTAAATCCAGGCGCGTTAAACGGCGGCGGAGGCGGAGGCGGCTATGCCAGGCAATGCCACGCCACTTAACACTGCCACCCTCGCAGCCGACGGCACAAAAATCCCAAAACGGTCTCACTCACGGTGTGGATATATTTCAGTTTTATGGGGAGAGGGTACCATGTCATGGGCCAAATTATACATTTTCTTTTTTTCGATAAATAATAGTTCTAATCTTGCTCTTTCCAAATATATCAACGTTTTTCTTCTAGAACGCCTGGAAGTCCCATTAATTCTTATTTAAATGTCCTAGAGCGTATGAGCCACGCCCCCTTCTTTCACGCTGCAAACAAGATGGCAATTTTTCGTAATTTTGAACGCATGATGGGTTGTTAATGATTTATTGAAACATTATCTTCGCTCATACGTTGGTACCATTGATCTTTTTCTCTAAAGAAAATGATCCGGATTACGAAGCAGGAATGTTCTAGTGGAGCATCGGCGAGTACAGACTTTTTCAAATAGCATTTCCCTAAAATGTACTTGTTTTGTAATTAATGTACCTTTTCTGAGGTGGTATTATTCACAATTTATTGAAACGTACAGGATACATTATTTATAGTCTTGGCAATAAATTGTCGTTTTATGGTTTTTGTCAACAAAAAAATATTTAAAAAATGTTTGTTCAAAAATGCTGAAAAAATTAGGGCAAAAGTTATCATTGAAAAAAATACTATATATTTTTAATCAACTCAAAAATGTCAAAATATTAACAATTTTTATCTTTACGTGTGTGTGAAATATTAAAATTTTCTAATTACAGCACATCCATAGTAGCAAATTTAACATGGGCGGTATACATGGTACCTTCTCCCCGTAATCCCCGTAAAAGATAAGCGAAGTCTTCCGTGAGCAGGCCCCTAAGACTGTTGAGAGGAAAAAATGTACAACAAATTATTCATGTTGCGGTTTTTCGCCACTAATGCAGTGGTAAGTCGGACTGGTAAAAAACGTATGGTAAGCCGAGCCCGATATTTTCTGTTTGGTAACATACGCATCTTCATTCATTCTTCACATACACCCATCAGATATTTAAAATCTTTAAATAACATATCCGTAATTTCAATTGTTTCTAAATACCCCCAAGATAAACGTGTTGTCCGTAAGCAGGTTGTCATAATACAATCAACGTATTGCTATGCGAACGTGAAAGTTATCTTACAACTGCTTCGTGTGACATTAGTAGCAAATGATCAGTCATCATAACACGCGTCTTTTATCTCAGAAACATTTCCTAAAATAATTCTTGAATTTGGGGAACGTGTGCCCTTTCAAACTTATTGTGTGCTTATTCAGCACTCGCAACTCAGCGCGGGTGACAATGGGCGAACGCACAAAAAAATAATCAATAAACAAGAAATGTAAGTCTTCCCCGCTTGCGGACTGCGGGAAGGCCTTGCCCCCGCCCCCGCCCCCGCCTCCGTCCACAGCCACCCCCACTCGCGCGTGCTCCTCTGGAGCCCCACGTGCCCCCGACGCGCGACGCCCAGAGAAAGCCATCTGAGGGAGGTTCCCAACTGCGCGAGGCGGCGAAGGTCGTTTGCTTCGCCCAGCCGCCACGCGTGCGCAGAGCGCTAGCGCCGGGAAGGCGCACGTCTTCATTTGATGATGAGAGAGGGTGTACTACCCCCTGACATTTGACACGTTTTTTGCTTTCTTTTTTTTTTTTTTTTTTTCATTATACCAATAAAAGAATTATAATAAGGGGGTGATTTTAGCTAGTTGACATCTTATCCTAAAATTATTTAAACATTAACGGCGTATGTCGCTAAACTACAACATATTTTCGCTTGTCTTTCGATTCATTTCCCAATCATGAGAACTTTTCGATCCACTCTCACCAAGTTCTGTGCGCCTTCCCACGACAGTACAGTTGACTCCGGTTGTAGTGAACTTCTGGGGACAAATATTTTTGGTTTTCTATATCCGAGATTCACTATATCCGATGTGAAAATTAAATAAATTTCTCCATACCGATTGATTTTATTAACATGGAGATTCAGCAAAATACATGAACAGCACAAACTGAAAAATTCAATATCTTTATTTGTCCTTAAAACAATCCACGAAGATTGAAACTGAAGCAAACAATCGCGCGTCCCCGCCGTCAGTTGTAGACCACGCAGGACATGGTCTTTGTTTCCGCAATGAAACTGAGTGGCTTAAGGTCATGAGTAAGGTGCCCATTCTGGGTCCGCTACCTTCACCTCAAGGGAGAGTTCTTCAGTTATGACCTTTGGCCAACGATATTTTTCCAAGCTGCCTAGTGTTGGAATTTGTGCAATGAGGGAATTTGTGTTCCAGGAGGGAATTATTTTCCATGTCGTTGTATTTCCCACGTTCACTATATCCGAGGGTCAGGTTCACTATAACCGAGTCTTCTTATGCTTATTTGTAATATAAGTGAAACGGGACCGGTGGCTTAAGTTCGCTATAACCGAGGGTTCACTCTATCCGAGATCACTATGACCGGAGTCGAGTGTACAAACCCAAAGTGCATGCATTTTAGAGCCATATGAGGCAAAGGAGCTACGAGTGTGCGTTTGGTGTTGCAGTGCGGCCGGGCAACACGACGTGCAACCTGTGCTTCAAGACGTTCGCCTGCAACTCGGCGCTGGAGATCCACTACCGCAGCCACACCAAGGAGCGCCCGTTCAAGTGCACGGTGTGCGAGCGCGGCTTCTCCACCAAGGTGCGTCGCCCCTCCCACTATGCCTTTGATCCCGGTTTAATTTTACAGGACAGCAAACAACAACTTTCAACTGAGTTAAATCAGGGATTAATGATATTCAAACGAAACTATTTGTGTGTAGCTTTTCTTTAAATATCATTCATCGCTGATTCACAGCATTAGTTGAAAGTTGTTTGTTGCTCCTCTGTAAAATGAAGTGTTTATGACTTATCACCTTATTTCCCGGGATCAAAGATATATTACCTGCATGTGTTACAATGTAATTGTTACAATCGCGTTAGGATATTAAGCGCGTTCTGTCCTCCTTTTTATTTCCTGTAACTTATTTTGTAATACCATCACGTACAAAATAAGCATACTTCTTTTCTTTATCCTAAAACAAAACTTTAATACGAAATAATTGAGAATCATAACAATGTAAAAAATTAAATAGTTTTATATGAAGTATACAATGATATGAATGATGTGGATTTGAACACGTGTTTCGACTGATATTTGAAGTCTGAGTATTTGAAGCTTGAAAAAGAGGCGTACCAGTTACTTTGTTTGTAAATAGTACAGATATCAATTTCGTAGTGAATCAAATGCCACAATGTCTCGACCTCACAGCATCTCGCGCCCGCTTACTTCAGCAATGACTTTGGTAGTACTGAGTTTCGTCTAGTTCTTGAAGGTTCATAAATGTTGCCACTCGTCTGATCGAAAAGTCGCACGATATTGTGAATCCTTATCATGTCTATTTTCAATGGAAAAGAGTAAAGAAATACAGTGAATATGACTAAACATTTTAGTGACAAACACACTTGTGTACACAAAAAAAAATTTCGATGAGGTCTTGATTTGAATTCACTTCGCTAGGTCGTTCGCAAACTATGATTGCGGGAATAAAGATATTGTAACAATAGACCACGAAGATAAGTTTTAGAAAACGGAATCGTTTCAAGAACCTCCTCGTATAATTGCCTTTCCCGACAATCTGCTTGCAATTGGGGAAAGTTTTCGAGTGAAATGGAAGTCCGATGAGCGACTTTTATCACAAAAAAGACTGAGTAACATTCTCCCAAATTATCATATAATCTTGAGCTGTTGGAAGTAGGAATGTCCGGTAAAAGTAGTTTACGAAAGGCAAATGAAACGCTAAATATCCCCACGAAACTAACTCGACCGACTCTGAAAAACGTGGTAGATTGCAGACCGTTGGACGTGAGTAGATAGATGCCTGTAGTCTTGAGAATTGCCCGTGTTCTTTCACTAGCGACACCCAGACTAAACGTAGCGTGGACGACAGTGTCATCAGTTGGGGTGGGGGGCGGGGGCCTCGCCGAAGCCACTTGCAGCGACGTGCAGGGGCCTCATTCGTCAGCGGTGCTCGTCCCCAGGCAACGCGATCCCCGCGAGCGAGGGGGACGGGAGGGGACGGGCAGGTATCGGCGCACCCGCTCGCGAGGCGGGGCGCGGGGCGGGGCGAGGTGGGCGCGCGCGACTATTCTTGGGCGCCGCATACAATAGGGCGGCGGCGGCGCGGAATCGCGCGAAGGATTCCGTCCATCTGAAATTAGCTGTTGGACGGCGCCCAGGGAAGGCGCGCGCCCCGCGCTCTCTTAATTCTATAGTTTTAAGAAGCGGCGCGCCGCCTCTAGTGGCATTAGTGGCGGGGATAATAGCAGGTCGCGGCGCACGCAACGTGGGCAGAGAGCGGACCGAGGAGACAGCACATGAGATGAGCAATCCAGACGACGAGAAAGTAGATGACTAGGGGGCGGATTTTGATGACCTAAAGCATAGCCAAAAATGATCAATAAAATGCTCTTAAAATGGTTTAAAAATTCCCTAAAACAAAAGAAAAATGACGTAAAAAATATTATCGGAACCAGTTCGGATGAACAACTCAAGCTGTTGAATACGTTACTGGTGTAATCGAGGCTTCTTCCATTCGTTCGACCTTTGGTTTGGACTGTTCTTTGCCAGGAAATCTCTGTATTTAACCCGAACTCGGCCGAACCGGCAATGCCGCTGATGCCATAAGAATTACACTCTCACAACGGCTGTCAAGATCATTTCTGAGAGAACAAATCGAACTGCTACTGAGTAATTCTGTGGAGAACATTTGTTGCAGCTCGTAAATATTATTTGAAGCAAGTACCAATAAAAATGACATTCAAATTGATGAAATCAGCAAAAAATGAGTAAAAAGTGACGGGAGAAGGTACAAAATGACTTATTAGTCGAAACCGACAAAATAATGACCTAAAAAATGGGTCATTTCCTTTTGTCATATCATAAAATAAATTTCTGTACTAAACAGCTGGAGTGAAAAGTAAAAAAAAAGGCATTTCATTAAAATCCGCCCTCTATAGATGGCTATACGATTTCTCAAAGCCCGAGGCAAGGAAGTGGGGTGCAGGGCGAACGGGAGGAGACGAACAGTGGAAGGGGGATGAACGGACGTGCGATGGAGAGACAAGTGGCGCTGCGAGGCGGCCGCCTTAGCAGCTCTTCTAAGCGGCGCACGAAGTGTAGAGGGCGAGTCATGAGGGACAAGTCTTAAGTCACTTCTCAATTCCTATAAAATCTACTTCAAATTATTTGTTACATAATCATATTTCAAATTCAAAATTTTATGAAACGATACAATACATTTTGTTTTCATTTTTTTTTCAAAATTTACTTTAAATTTAACAAATTTTGTGATCGTATGTCAACACTTAATTTCTATCGTTCATCATTACTGTACGAATTTACATACTTTATTTTTATTGTTCCATTATTTTATTTACTCTCATTATCATATGAAGAAGTTACTACGAGAATATGACGAGAAACTCTCAGTATTAATTGTTGCACTATTTTTCATCCTTTTTTTCTCTCCTTCGATATGATATGATGTTATGTACAATTTTCCCTGTTTCTTTTTTTTTTTATTGGTAATATATGTGACGTTTATTTCGTATTTTTTTCACTTATGTCTGGTTAAAAAATCCTGTTTACTCAAAGTTTAACATTTTTATTTGATTCAGAGTAATATTACTTTCTGATTATTGTTCTTAGATGAAGTATTTCGTTCACTCTCACATGTTCACTTGTGTATTATTCAGTTGCTGGTCTTTGTGTTTCATAAGTGTCGCACACTTTATTCCTCGGCCACCCAAAATGAAATTTCAGAGCTAGAGAGAGAATCGAGCTAGTTTGGTGATGGATTTGCAATAGGGCGCTTTCCTTGTGTTTCATTGACGGCATATCCTTCTCAATGTCACTCACAAGTACCGTGGGCCAGTGAGGAAAGAGCCGTTCGCGTCTCACCGCGCGCCTGCTTTTGCACTCCTTTCGCAGGCGGAATCCGAGCGCTGCGCGTTCCATGCTTGTCTCGGGGACAGTCCCAGTCAGTGGCGTATCCAGCGGAGCAGCAGCAGCAGCAGCGGCGGCCGGGAGCGGCCTCGGCCCAGGCCGAGGCCCAAGCGCAATGCGAGAGCGGGCGCGGGCGGGGGCCAGGTGCCCAAGAAGCAGCCGCCGCCGCCGCCGCTGCCCCTGCCGCCGCCGCCGCCACCGGCGGCGGCGCTGCTGGCGCACCCTGGATACGCCCCTGACTTCTGGAGCCCCTTTCTGGTAAGGCCGTGGGCGGGGCGAGCTCGGTTCACCACGGGACGACCGCTCAAACCAACTCGAGTTAGGCCTCATTCACAACGCAAACGTAAACGTAACGTCATCTTAACAGCACGCATTCACAATGACGAACGTAAGTTTCGCCTGAACCAATCAGAATACAACGTACTCAAACATGACCCATTCGTTTCTAGCATGGAGGAAGGATCTCTCCACCATAGTTTCTAGCTTTTTCTTCGACATTTCTATCGTTTTGTTTATATGCCAGTAGCTCTTGTAGTAGTGCTCGCATTTCCTTCATCGCATAAACAAGGATTCTCTTGTACCAAACTCGAGCCATTCGAGTAATTCCTCGAACATAATTAGTTTATTAGCTATGTCAAGTTAAAGTCACAATAAAAATTGCCCACATTCTTACTTTGAATTCACTATACGCATCAAAACCGTTCGAAAACTAGTTTTCAACATTACAATAACAAAATGACACAACCACAAACTACCTCAATACAATCTGAAATCGACCTTCCATTCTGCTCTCTGATTGGTGTTGGGTAAAATTCCTACGTAAACTTAACGTAAAACCTTGGAGCTTGTGAATTCTTAAGTTTACGTCTACGATTACGTCGAGGCATTGTGAATGGTCTCGCTTAGCAACACAGTTGCAGGTTCTGCGGATAAGCTAGGTTTATGTTTAAATATGCATTGTGAATGAGGCCTTAGGACGTTACCAAAATCCCTTCCTTTCGATTTGAAAGGTTATCAGCACTCACGTGTTTTGAAAATTTTCGGGCAATTTCTAACACAACGTTTCTCTGACTTCTGGTACTTAACAGTTTTCAGAAAATTCTACAACTACGGTTCAGCGATAAGAACAGTCATCACATATTCCAAAACTTACCATTCATTAATTTACTTTTGCGTTTTCATGTGCAATGCCAGGATCATTTTAATGGTACAAAATTTGGGTTGCCCGTAAGATGATATGTGGGTGAAATGATAACTTTCTTCCGACGTGCATTGAAAAATCCTAAGTAATGTACTTCGTTTTGTTTTAAAAATATTGTTTCCGGCTAATATAAAGAAAAAAATAATGTTCATTGGAAATTGGGGTTTCAAAAATCAAAAACCGCCTCTCAAATTTGAATGCTGAATATTTGTTCAGAAATCTATTTAAACATGCGGACTATATTCCATGTTACAATGTAAAAAGGCATTACGTCGTTTCTCTTCGCTGGTTATTTAATAAATTCGTTAGTTTGAGAGAAAAATTTTTAATCAAACAGTTTCTACTTCCAAAATATTTCGAAGTCTCCGATATCGCATATATCTTACGACTGGCTACTCCTCCAGAATCAATTCTGACTTTATTAATTAATCGTGAAACCAACTCAAACTATTTCATATTTTAACTTTTTATGAGAGAATTATAAATAAATCTAGGTACCTTCGTCTTTGGTATTGCATTCGCTAGCATTACGTATCCACACCGTACGATTAGTGTAAAGACACAGTAAACAGCAAATTACCAAACACGAACAAAACTTTTGCTTATTCTGGTGGTGAAGAATTTACTAGCAATGACCGCTTTGCAGTAAGCGAGCAATTGAGCCAGAAATGAAACAATTGCAACTCACTGTATACTAAAGTCCAGCTGTCTCACCTGTAGACTTATCAGCCATCCTCCTTATTTCATGTGTGAACTAAAAGATCAGCAACTATAAATTCCAGGAATTAGAAAACGGAGATGTAATAAATATTGAGGCCATCATTATGAATTGCAATGAGAAAAAATCCCTCTCTAAAACGGATCAGATATCACTCTTTACATAAAACAAGTAATATGAGCTTACATTCTGCGTTATAATGAGTCAGTTCATCCTAAATAAAATTATTTTGACATGATTTATTAAAAATGCCAGCGTGTGAGCAATGTTATGAACTGAATAATTATTTACGGACACTTCTGAGGATTTTTACAAACCCGTGAAATATTTGTTTGCTGACATTTTTACAATATTTACTCTCATTTTCTTGAAATTATAATTTTCGACGTTAAATAAACGAATCGATATGCAAAGGCAAGGAATTGTACAACGTGAAAACAATAATTTGTAAAGATATACTGGTCAACAACTTGCTTTCAATAATATTCTAAGATAATAATGATATAATATGCATAAAACATAATACTGACGTTCAACCAGTAAATCTTATTCGAAACACGTTTTTATAGTCTGTCAATTCGTGGTAATACGAGAAAGATATTCTACTGTATTCTCAATAATATCTGCAAATTGATCAATACACGCCAAATTGTGTTACAGCAAGTGTTTTTTGTTGATAAATAAGAAAATAAAACGTGCGAAACTACTGCTTTCATTTAAATAACTGAATCATAATATTATGCTTTTCTATCAAAGAAATAGTATTGTCAGCGTCTGTGAATGCTTCATGTTTTGGTTTTTTTAAATTTAATGTTACCCACAGATTGATGCAAAAACCATGTTAAAATCGGTTTTGAGTATTGATTTACCACGAATAGTTTTGAGATACCGAATGAACTGCGTTGTCAAATACGTTAAGGCAGGAGGTGGGAAAAAAGTTCCCCCTCCCTCCCCCGCCCGCCTGCTCGTCGCCTGTCCGCTTGGCACACGAGGAGCATCGAATAAAAGCCCTCACGCGTTACTAGGCCACCAGGTTGCTCTCGATACGCATATAGTGAAAACGAAGTACGCCTTACCACTTGCGCGCGTGCGAAATATGTGCTGCCACCTACCTTCATTCTTCCCAACTACAGCTACATTGCGACGCGATCCCCAACCACTCTCGTTCCCGCCAAATTTAAAACATCACACTGAACACCAGACAAGGAGTCTGCGTGATCTTCTGGCAAAATCTGTAGTGATATACGCTCTTTTTGTGCTTTGCCCTTTATCATCATTTTCGTGTCAGCTCTTCTATTAAGAATTACAAGCAATGCTTTGTAGACAATTATATTTATAAATATAATAATTGAAGAAACCTGATGCGATCTTGTTAAATGAAATGTTTTTGAACAATGTGATAAAATTTTATTTTGCCCTAAATTCCTGTGAATTCTAAACAAGATATATTTAATGTAGTTTTTTCTCTGGGAATGCTCACTAATGTGAATAGATCCGTATTTGATATCATATTGCATTCGAAACATTACTGTGGAATTACTTTGTAATTTACGTGATAACGTTTATATAAACTCACTCTCTTTTGTCGCATTTCGATTGTTAAATGTAATCTTTCAATGTATCTTCAATATCCCACCCAGTACACAAGTTTTTATTCATGAATGAAAATGAACCCCATTTTCAAATTGTAATTTCCATGTACAGTTGTTTGTTTTTTTCATTGATGTAATAAAGTGTTTTGTTTCTTGTTGTAGGGCAACATGAAGCAGCACATGCTGACCCACAAGATCCGAGACATGCCCTCGCACTTGTTCGAGACGAAGCCCCCTCTGCCGCCGACGTCCGCGGCGAACGAGGACTCGAGCAGCCACCCAGACGGGGACAGGTCGGGCCAGGAGTCGCCCAACAAGCCGGACCTGGGCGTGAAGCGGTCGCCGCCGGAGGGCGAGGCCATGCTGCCCATCGCCAAACGGCCGCCAGGTAAGTCACGTGACTGCCTGGGTGGATGCCGCTGCTCGCTGCTGGGCTAGACGTGCTACAACAGCGCGCTCTCGAGGACCCTTCCTCCTCTGCCGTAGAGCCGCTGTTTCAGCACGTCTCACTTTACACTCCTCTAGCATCTCCTCACTAACCCGTACCATCAACGAAATCGTCGGACGATACATTCGTTCTAGGGAATTCATGAACTTCATTTCTTGTTAGTGTTCTGTTCTTTGCGTTTCTTGTGCTCTTCTATAAAAAAGGGTTCGACTTTATAGGTATTTTTGGGACAATCATCCATTGCTATGCAAAACATCAAATGTACAAAAATGGCAACTTGATGGACCTTAGCACGTTTCAATGTTTGCCAACAAATTCTGACAAATTACATTATCCTAGATAACATTCTATCACAACCAATAGTTCTGTCCCAACTAACTAGCAAGAGCTAATTACTAAACTCTTAATATAATCTGGAACTTCTTACCAAGTTTATTTTCTTTATTGCATAATAGACGTTTAACAAAACGAACAGGCCTCCCACAGAGAAAATAGGAAGTGTAATGTTCCATATGATGTACCTAAACAATTTTCTTTACTACGAAAATGTATGTAGGAATTGCCCGCAGAACTGAAGCGCAATAAAATGCCAAATTTCTTAATTTTATATTGTTTTAGTCTATATTTTAATATGAAGATTTCGTCTCTAATGAAATTATTTTTTAGTGCATCTTCCTATCAAAAAAGGAAATTACCGAAATTGACAGAACTAGTAATTACATTTCTTAAAAAAGGTACAAATAAGTAACACGTTTAAAGAACAAAAGCCGATGTGGAGGGCCTGCTCTTGGAGTCCCACCCCAACCATTTTCCCTAGTTTCAGTCGCTGCCGTGCTGAGTTGGCGTGTTGTGTGTGTGTTTGCAGGCGTGCCAAAGCACTTGTGCCATGTTTGCAATAAGAACTTCTCCTCCTCGTCAGCCCTGCAGATACACATGCGTACGCATACCGGGGACAAACCGTTCCGATGCACGATCTGTCAAAAAGCGTTCACCACTAAAGGCAACCTCAAGGTAACTATCCACCGCCGTCCGTCCGTCCGGTCGGCCGGTTGGTGAGGTAGCCGCTCTGCCGCACACTGAGACTTGGTACGAGGTACTTTCAGAAACTAACGATCCAAACTTCTCAGAATATTCATCGAATGAGGCAACTTTCGACGCAAACTATATTTACAATGTCCAATTTGCAATCTTTTATAGAAATGCTCTGGATGTAGAAATGTTTTCAAGAAGAGATAGTCTGGTCTTTTTCAGTCGTTTCAAATGTGAAAGCTTGTACAGCATTCACAAACGTAACACCGGCGGAATAAAAGTAGCATTATCTTCGACAACGCTTTACCTGAGGTACAAATGCTAAAACCATCAAAAGAAAACAGTATTATTGTTTTCAATTTTTTACCACCACACATATCTAAGAAAATATTGTTTCGCTTTGCTAAACCAAACATTTCCCAATCATGTCTCAGTGTTAGCCAGAACCATGGGCTACCTCATCACCCGGACGGCAATAATATCAATTCTTATCGCACTTGTGTCGTTCTGCTACATTGGAATATATTCCACAGATGAGCACATTGAGTGGTTCCTGTCCGCATGCTCCCCACACTCGTAGTCAGTTGCTTCCAGCTTCATTAACGCTACGCCTACTAACCCCGGAGCACGCGGCCAGGCCGGGCCCCGGGCGCTCGCTTGACGCCGCGCTGTCCCGTCCGCAGGTCCACATGGGCACGCACATGTGGAGCAACGGAGCCTCCCGCCGCGGCCGCCGGATGTCGCTGGACCTGCCGCCCATCCCCATGACGCCCAAGGACTCGGAGTTCCTGCAGCGGAGGCCCGACCTCTTCTACCCGTATCTCCCGGCGCCGTTCCTTAACGGCATGCAGCAGAAGGTGAGAAATAGTTTTTTTTATGTACCAAGGGCGTTTTTGCCCCAAGGGCGGCTTCCAAACCCGAGGGCCTCTGGCCCGAGAAATATACGAAAATGTTTATGGTGTATTTGAGAGTTATATAACGGTGTAAAGAAGAGTGCAAATGACGCTGATGAAACGGTACTTTCAGGTTATTTGCCTCTATTGCTAAAAGTTATTTGGACTATTACATAACACGAAAAAATAACATTTCGAGGATGTTACCCGATGTGCCTTATACATGGTACTGCTACTCAAGAATATGTCTCTATAAAATGTGATATGTGACAGTGAAATGTGCGTGACTGATGGCAATTATAAATTCACGGGAACATTCCCAAATTGCAGTTTTCATAGCAAATAAGCAAAACAAGAATTATAACGAGTTATTTTACTTATTTGAGTATTATGTTATTTATTTATAGTATTTGCTTGCATTTTAACTGTAACAAATCGAATTCATAAAAATGTATGTGTTGTGTTGGTATTAGAGCGGGTCATAAAGTATGCAAAACGCCCGAGGGCCTAAAGAATCAAAGGCCCACAAGGGCATTAACAATACCATTACGTGTTTTGTTTGCGATCAGTAAACACACAGCAATGAACTAGTAAACCATAATAGTACATTATGAAATGATGATGTAATGATAGATATTAATACACGAGTGTGATATTACGATACGAGCGAGGTACGAGCTAGTATCGACTCCATGAACTGAATCCTTGTTTATACGTAGTAGTCGCATGTAGTTAAGTTCACAATTCTTTAACCAACGCATTTTTTTCACCAAGTGGTCCGCGACGTGCTACCGCACGTCGCTACCCGACGGATCCAACGTGCTACGTTCGCGAGGGCCTTCCGGCCCTCGCTCCGAGACCTGTTCGCGCCTCCGCTGTCGCTCCGGCGCTCACGTAGTCTTATATACTCCCTCACTTTTAAGAGAATTTATTTTAAAGGGAACACTCACTTTTAAGAAAATGCATACCTTCCATCTGAGTAGACACACAAACCTATTTGAAGAAGACTTGAAATGCGAAAATACACACAATTCCACGCCAACAAATTATCAGGTGACTTGTTCTCATTTAACATTGAACATAAATGATTCAGTTGTTATAGTGAACCGCGCAACTATAAACATAGGAATCGCGAGAAATAATGAATCATAAAAGGAACCAAAGGAACCGTGCCACCCTAAACCCGGGATCAACCAATATCCATTACATCGTATTTCATACAGTAGTATGAAACGACGATTGCTAACTTTTATAAGTTAAACGTTTACATTCAATCGTTTCGTAGCATTTGAACAGCAGCATTCAGCCAAGGCCACCTAGCGGACAGCTCGCTACCCTTGCCTCGGATGGCTTTGGTGCTCCAGTCAGCATGCGAGAGAGTACAAAAGTTGCAGTAGTAATTTCGACTCACCGTTTTCGCTTTTTCTCTTACTTCTGGAGGTGCCTACTCCACTTCTGATTCACAAGACATTTTAAACTAAAGAATTGGCCGGCTTTTGAAGGTAACCACACGGCAGCCACATATAACACAAAATCACTTGCATTTAGATCATAACGTCAGTCAAATGTTCCCTGCAATAACTATCACCGCGCTAGTCAAATAGGATCAAAGTGAAATTACGGTCCAATTTATTTTAAATAATATTCCACGTAAAAATTACTAACAATAAAAGAAATTAAAACTGACAAGCATAATACAATATTAAATGCAATTTTAATGTACAGAATCGAACAAAACATTTAGTGTAACGATTCTCAATGATTAATGAAGTCTCCATACTTGGTTTGTAAGTTTCTCTGTGATTCGCCAAGAACCTGTATCGTAATGAGTGTCATTATGCAAGGGGTTGCAGCCATCAAATGACAGAATTATACAATGGTAATATAAAAAAATAGTTAATGGAATCTACTTTGGAGACAATGGTTGTTCATTGATATATACTTAACGTACGCATTCCCTAACTTTGACTTATGTGCGTCCCAGGTTGTCAAATGTTTTAGCGCCCTTTTAATTTGCTTTTTTCTTTTACATTAAAGATATTAAAAAATTGTTGTGCGATATTTGAAACCGACGCAAGTATTGTGTACTTATAAATAATTGATTATACGTGTACGTATAAATAATTCTTATCACAATATTGATTGAATAAATATACGATATTATTGTATTCATTTTATCTGTATGTATCAATGGATGTATATTTGATGGATTAACACGTTCGTTTGTTTCAAATATGGGAAGACATATTTCTATAAAAACATTCAAAATTTCGCCATATGAAAATTTGAATCCGCTGTAATTCGTTCGCCCCCAAAAATTGCGCTTCCCAAGCTGCAGCCTACTCAGCCTGTTCGGTAATCTGGCAATGTAGATGGGGGAGCACAAAATGAGTCTCACGAATGGAAAAAAAATATAAAAATAGTTAATGGAATCTATTTTGGAGACGTTGATTGTTCAATGTTATATAGTTAACGTAGATAGTGATCATCATGGTAATAGTGTGATTCGATGAACGACCATTGACAGTTAATAAAGGATCATTTTAGAAAAGTAAAAAAAGGTGTTTCAGTTTCCAGTGCGAAGTCAATACGAAGTAATAACGATATATTTGTCACGTCATTCCTGTATAACCCAATTTGCGAGTCATCTTGTACCACTGCTCGTTTTACCATCAGCGCACAATCTGTGGCAGCCCAACTCAAACGCTACGAAACTATTCCATCGAAATCTATATCTTCGGAAAGTGAACCAAAGCTCACTGCGCAAATACGGTGCTTGCTTGGTCGGGAAAAGAATTTAAAGCTTTCGCTACGCCGACTGACCTTTTTCGTTGTTATGTTACCGATCCTCGAGCTAACCGACAACGCAATATCAGATGTGCAAAAGGAATACTAACAGAACGAACAGCCGGCACAGTCACGTAAATAACATTAATTCTGTTTCCTAATAGATTATTGCGGTAGATGCCAGAAGAACACCTCGTAACTTCTGGTAGCTAAATAATAAAATATTTAAAACTAAAATCAACGGTGACAACCTCTGGGAACCTCTCAAACCAAAACCGAGTTTGAGAATTTAGACGTCGAATACACTTTAGGAAATGAAATGTGTAAAAAATTATGTTTTAATACATTTTTTAGTAATGACGGATGAGTAGATATTCATAGAAATGGAATTTTATTAAGGGCGATTAAACCTTAGAGGTGTGGCAAGGAATGTTTGCAACTAAATTTATCAAAATTCATCTCGATCGATAAATCTCAAACGCTTTGTTACTGGCGACTAGTAGGAATTTAGAGTTGGGTTTTAATAAATAAATAAAAAATTCTAAGGGAGAGTAGTTCGAAGGAAAGAAGACGAGTAGGGTTCACTTCATACATCCAACTTGAAACCAAGTCTCCATCTTCAATTTGTGAAAGAAATATGAACTTCGCCGAAGGAAAATCAAAAGGAAAACAAATAGTTAAATGCAATAAATTAAATAGTGATTTGACGAAGCGCGAGATGTAAAATTGAAGATATATTTTCGCATGCTATCTATTTACATATTTTCCCACCATTATGTTACATTATTGATCCCGGTGAATAAGCTGATAAGTCATAAAAACTTAATTTTAGAGGAGAGCAAAAAAGAACGTTTAAATTAATCAAATCAGGGATTAATGATAATTAAACGAATGCGATATTCAAACAAAACTTATTCTTGAGTAGGTTTTGTTTGAATATCATTAATCCCTGATCTAAAGCATTAGTTTAAAGCTGATTTTTGCTCCCCAGTAAAATTAAATTTGTTTTGCCTACCAGCTTATTGACGGGGGTCAAAGATAAATGGCATCGCGTATTGAGTGGCAGATGCGGCCTTGCTGTTGCAGCTGAACGAGATCTCCGTGATCCAAAGCGTGAACAGCGGCGGCGGCGGGAACGGGCTGAGCCCGCCGGGCAGCAAGTTCGGCGCCGGCCTGGGCTTCCCGGGGTTCCCGGGCGAGGCGGCGGCGAAGGCGCTGCTGGGCGAGGCGGGCGTGGGCGCGGGCGGGCGCCGCCGCCGCCGCCGCCGCCGTCGTCGCAGCCGGGCAGCCCCAGCCCGCTGTCGGACAAGCCGCCGGGCAGCCCTCTGTCGCTGACGGGCGCCGGGCCGCCGCGCCGCAGCCCGCCGGGCATGCCCCCCGCGGGCCCGGCCCCGCCCCAGCCGCTGCCCGCCGACGCCTGGGAGCTGCACTCACGAGCCGCGCGCGGGGGCGGGCGCGGGGGCGGGCGCCGGCGCCAACGCCGACGAGCCGCTGGCCGTGCGCCGTCGCCCCGGCGCACGTGGCCGGCCACGTGGGCGCGCACGCCCCGCCGCCCGCCCCGCGCGGCGAGGGCCTGGCCGCGTAGGCCCGCAGCGCGCCGCCTACTCTTACATATCCCATTATTGTCAAAAGTATTTAATGTACTGCAAAGAAAAAGTTAATTTATTTGATGTGAATTAAATTTAAATGATGAAAAATGAGGTTTCTTTATGATATATGTATAGTGTTGGTAGTATCGTGGATATTTTTCACCATAAAGACTTACTACTCAGAGCTGGCTGGTTTAAATCACATCCGCTGCAATGTTCCTATTTTGAAACTAGTCTTTATATACTAATACTGTAATTACCGAAGAAAATGAGAAATCGCAAAATATGGATGTTCGAACACTGAAGATTATAAAGATATTTACCAAGAAATGTGGATAACAAATATTATATATCATTTAAGCATGAAGGAAGTGGTGTGTAGGCTCCCTTTTTGCAGCTTGTACACTTCTGCGAGATGTGGAAGGAGTTTGTGCAAAAGGAATTCACGCCGCCAGTGAGTATCTTCCATGTGCCTGGAAACGGCAGAGGACTTGTCTGTTGTGGCAGAGACACGTGGGAGTGCGCACAGCCTCAGGCTCTCGCTGCCTGCTGGTTTATTCACTGTGATACTACACCGTGTAGGCGAGGACGTGAAGTAGAGACACTAAAGCAAGCTGTTGACTAGTAGTCACAAGAGTGGTACTTAACTACAATAGAGCCTACATCTCTGATACTTATTATCATCTCTGTAAGTAAAAGCGATTTGTATAGCAACATACAAGAAATTCGTTTTAAATGTTGTGAAGCAAACAAAATGAATGGTACATATATATATACTATACATATGTATTAAACAGGAGCTTGTACAAGTTCTTTCCTAATGAGAAACATCCAGCCGATATCCCATATCATCCAATCATTATTCTTGGGAATTAATTTTCTGTTGACAGACAAGGACTATTCATAGAAGCATTTGACCTGTAATTGTACATGCATTGTATTTGGTGTTCTCTTCTATTGCCAACTATTTGCTGTTCAGTGGATGTTGCTCGAGCAGTTGTTGTTACCCACAAAGCCCGCTGGTTCTGTTCTCGTCCTCTGTTGCTGTATATAGTGTACATGTGTATGGTAGTTCCGATGTTGCAGAGGTAGTGTGGCTCCCTATTGCTGTTGAGAAGCGCTGGTGTATGTGCCGTCGGTTGGCTTTGTGTTCTTAAATTCGCCAAACTCTAATATGCCTGAAGTACTACCCAGCCCCTCTCAACAGTTTTCCACTATCCATTTATTGTTGTGTTATCATCCTTGGCAATGTATCATTGTATAAATTATTATACTGCCAGCAGCAAACGTTTGTTAATTATTAAGATAGATAGCATCATCTCACTGTAGTTCTTGAAAATAGCAGAAAGGGACAAATGTACACAGATTGTCAAGTGCTTACATGTTCAGCTGGGAATAATTACAAAGGCATGTCTCTCTCATTATTCCTTTGTTTCCTCCGTGTTTTGACTTGTTATATCAGTACTCTCTAGTTTCATTTGCATGAGGTTTCTTTACTTTTTGGCCTGGATTCTTCATTGTTACTATCATCATCATCCACTCATCCTCACAATCACTTCAGACTAATAATTTACATTTGCTATTAAAACACCTTAGGATCTTCATTTCAAAAGCAATTCAGTAACCTACACTCCATACATACATATAACTTGCATCATGACCAAAAATCTCAAAAGATAATTCCTATGAGAATCCAGGGGACGTTTGCAGGGAAATCTGACAACAGCTGCTCGCCCAGAGCTCCACTCACAGAGTTGAGCCAACCAGAGCATGGCTCTCTCAAATCCAGATCTCCTTCCTGTATTCCATTACAACAAATACAACCAACTCTAACATGTTTCCACAAGGTTATAAGGTATGCATGAAAGAATGATCAAAATTACCCTAAGTGAATATTTATTACCTACTCTAATTTATTTTTAATTATCAGCAGAATCAATATCAAAAGGCCATTATGTTCATAATGCTGGTTTCCTTAAAAACAACTTTTGCACAGAATAACTGTATACCTTACCTTCTATTTACAAGTTTCATATTCACTTCATCCTGTCATGTGTATTTATATCACCTACATTACCAATCTTCATATCACTCCTTTTTTTCTACCCTGCATCATCAGCTGTATGTCTGTTCTCAGCGTGCATTACAGTGAACTTTCCGTTTGTGTTTCTTTGCGTGATCTGAATCTTTCCATTGACTGCGCATGGGGTCAGGATGTGAGCTATGGGCTCCGCTGTGATACCTTACCCCATTGCCAGTCGAACCAAACCATTCCAAATGATCTTAAAAAGACAGCCAAGCAAATCTCACTAACAGCACTTCTGCAAGCATCACTGTGCAAGCTTGCATCATTGCAAAGGACTGTTCCCCCATTCTCTCCGTGACCAGTACTTGCTGTGAGCTGGCTGATTCTCTGTTCAAGGGTTTGTTAGCAATGAAGTTTAGTTTGAAGGTTACCTTTCTACACAATTGTGATACTCTTTGTTTCAGTATACTTTTTTTTCACAATTCAATTATAAGGTCTCTTTTTTTAACCTGTCTTATTTTTTACTGTATTTGAAAAACTGTATGTATATATGTGTATATTCCTTATCTCAAGAGATCTATCATACCTTTCAAAGACAAAAGATGCTGGCTCATACATTTGCTATTATCACTATTGAGATGTCACCAAAAGTTACAGGAGAGATGCTATTTTTGTAATGTTCTACAATAGCCCTTTTGGTGGTATCTTAACCCAGCAACTCGGCAACCCCTGTATTTTGATTGCCAAATTTGGAACCCATCCGCTGCCCTGTCGCCCTCATTTGTGTGTTTGTAGACACTAGTGAAAACTGACAAAAAAAGAGCATTGTATTTGCCATGATTCAATTTTGACTGTAGTAAAGTTTTACAACAATTTCTTTTCTCGTTTCTCTTTTCTTTAATTCTTGGATATGCTCTCCATACACTAATCTGAACTTTACTAACCTAAATCAGTGGCATCAAATATTTCATCACTGGGCTTGAAATTGTTTAGGTGTAAGGTCGACCCTCAAAAACTGTTCTATATTATTCCATCACGTTCTTACTTGTGAATTTCTTATAGATATATAAGATATATAGATACGCCCACGTACATTAATACAAGAAATAGGAAATTTACACAAGAATAAACAATTTTACCCAAAAGATTTTCTCAGTAAAGTGTACTTGCTATTTTCAATACTTTTAAATTCTTATTGAGAAAAAACATTTAACACCACACAACACACGTGAACACAGTAGTTTTGGCAAATATAATGAATTGAAATATTTTTCATCAGATGCTTTCACTCATCTATTTATCTATAGATTTAGTATTCAAAAGAAACTATAAAAAATAAGAACAAGAAATCAAGATTTTTTTTTTTGAATTTTTAAAATTAAAATTTTTTAAATGGGGCCCTTACATAAACTGAATGTCATCGATTTAATATAACTTTGAATACCTACAAAACTTAAGACATTTATCGCTAATTTTCTCCGTACGATGGAAACTAGAAATTTTACATTAATTTTTTTTATCTCTATATATGTTTGTTACATCACAAAATTTTTCACTAAATATTTTCACTTAGATGTCTCCTTATACACTTTGCATTATTTACAAATATTACTCTGGCATTTTTTCAAGGACAAACATTGAGATGTTAATGATTCTCCACGATTCCTTTTCCACTTGTATTTCTTCAAAACAAATGAGATAATAACAAATCACCTCAATATACTGGAAAGATTCGTGAAATGTACAATATATGCAAAGAAGATTGTGAACAAGAGAGTTCAAGTTCTGAATGTAGAGATTTTCAATAAACTTCAACATGGCTTGAAATGGTTTTGATCATAGGGGCTCATTAGCATGTCACTAAAATCTGACCAGTTGACTAAAAAGGATTTATTACAAACAAGAACTATTCTACATTTATGGAACAAATGTATTAATAATCACAGACTGAAGTAAGAATGATATATATGCTAGTAAATATCAAATAAACTAGCAATGAAATGCACATTTTGTATGCTCTTATGAACTGATCACACTCGCCTCATTCAATCTAAACCTCCCTAACATATCATTTGAAGGTGTACAGATGAATTTGTGAAGGTGCTTTGTGCAATAACCACATACTTTCAAAAACAGAAGTACAGTCTCTTCGATTCAGCTGCCATTAATATCCATATTCTGAGCTGGGGAAGAAGCCATTGGACCATCCCCCATGCTGCTAACAGACCCTTCTTCTGCAACTTGTGACGGAGCATGGGTCAACACCTGTTTATCCCAACCACAGGAGAACAGCATATTGGAGGACGGATGCCAAGAAAGACCTCGCACAAAATCATTATGTCTGTCATCTTCATAACTGCAAAAAGAAATTTTCCTTTCGTTTAATCCAATTGACATCTTACACCTAATAGTATTCCAAGTAATCAAACCTCTCAACTTTCACACAGTCAAACTATTACCAAAATTTATTTTTGTCTATGTGGTTTGCTAATTGCTCACCGATTACAGACAATTAATAAACAACCAAGTCAATACATATCAGTTTAGAGAAGTATGTAAATTCAGCAATGTTCTGAACAAAACAGCAATGACAAAACAAAACAATTTCATCAATTATAGAAGATAATGAAAGATTTAGAAAAGCTTTGTTTTGAATTTAAATTCAACAAGATTTTTTTATTACATATAATTCCATCAATCTGTACACAACTTACAGAGCTGAGATTGGGCCATTTTATTTTCTTCCCCCAAATAAAAATAGCATTCAAGATTTGTTAAAAGACACAACAGTGGAGTGCATTTTCTTTCAATTTAATTCACAATTAAATCTCAAGGAAATATTCTGAGGCAAACTTACCAAACTACAGGATTGGCTACATCCACACAATCAATCACTTTCACAACTTCCAGGTCTCCACAAACAGCAAGTTTGTTCAAGCTAAAACAATTAAAACTTCATTAAAATAATTATACAAGAGAAGAAATTTTTACTACTTGAAACAGAAACAGATTTCCATGATTTTTCCCAGTTTTTAAAACATTTTCACTGCTAAGATTTGTAGAGAACTTCACACTATTTAAAGAAAATATTAAAGCAAGCATGAAACTAATTTGCAAGCTCGCTGATTTTGCCTTGATAAAGTAAAAATTAAAAAACTCAACAAATAGAAAAAAATAATGCTGGCTTTTTTTGTGAAAACTATCTACTTTTACAATCGTCTCAAAATTTTCTCTAACCTCAAAAAGAACACATTTGCAACCATTCAGTGATAAAGTCTGTTTTTAATGGTTAACTATAATATATAAAACATATGAAAAAATGTGTGATGAAAACCCAAGCCAAATCTGAGTTAAAAGGAATAGTAGAGATATACATTTAGCAACAGAAGACACGATTACACTTACCTGCCCCTATCAAAACACATTCCATGCACAGGTCTTGGAAAACAAGTTATTTTGCTAATTTTCTGCTTTGGCTGACGAATGTCTACAAAGCTGACATCTCCATTTATTCCTCCAATTCCCACAACATGTGAGGTAGAATGCCGCCACACCACTGCAGTCATTGCTGTACCTTTCAACAGTTCCGAGGCTGGCTTTGGATTCCGCGAGTCCCACAAGAGACTCTTACCATCATGAGAACATGAAGCAAATACCTCAGAACCATCAACAGGCTGAGTCGCAACAGATGTCACTTGATTGCTATGTGCTGGTCGATAAGTGTGCTCTGCCACCAAAGATTCCACATCCCATACCTTAATTCTATAAAACAAATTAATTACTTAGTATTACTACAAAGAAAATTTTGGCATTCTTTACGGTAATTGATTCATATCTAACTTGGACCATATTAATCTTCCTCATGAAATTTGGATATTTTATACAAAGAACATTTAGACCCAACATTCATAACCGCCAACTCCCTATTCAATCAAAAAGTGAACAATACTTACACACAATCAGCCCCCCCTGAAACTGCTTGTGATTTTCCTTTAAACACATCAATTGAACATACGTAATCATCATGATCACAAGCACATGCAGACAAGGAAAAATGGAAAGTATGTTCTTCAGCCACTTCTGATAAAGCAAGAATCTGAATATTACCAGAATCTTCTCCAATAATGACCTGTAAATGTACAATCAATACATCGATAATATCATAATATATAAAATGTATGATTCCTATTATTATAAAGTTAGTATAAAGGTATTTGAATACAAATAACACAACAACCATTACTAATACTGATTGGACAAAGAAAGATTCAGAAAGACCATTAAGCAAAGTAATTCAGCAAAGTAGGAAATAGACTAAGCCTATTATTAAAACTACATTATGTTTCATCCAATCTATTCATGCAAAATGTAGATCACGAAAAGTGAATTTTTCCTAAATATCTTAATTTTGCAGTTAAAAGAATTTGCAATATGTTTATCAGATAAGGAGTTTTTTTTTTTTGTTATACGTTTTTAAACTTTTAAATGTTTAAAAAATTATTTGGAGCTCTTATCAACCACAAGTTTTATTGCTTTCAGTTTATTTGCACAATTGGAAGATTTTATAATTACAAGTAAAAAAGAAATTTAAGAAAAACAACAAAATAAGCTAAACTCCTTGGATTTACAAAAAAAATTGGAAAGAAATCATAAGAAAATCATTCCTTCTTTCCATTCAAAGCAAAGGAATATGCTTTTTTGGTCTGCTGCCTTTATCTTTTGTTTAGAGTCATGGTTTCTTTCTCATTCAGATGTCAAAGCAATTTTAAGTTAACTTTATTCTCACAGGAAGATTAGACAGGATGGTAACGTACCTAGGTGCTTTTGGCATAAAATAAATAGGAAATATTGAGATAGCAAAACTCATTAAATTGTGGGGACCACAGACCTGAGGCTCACCACTGATTAGGATTGGCCTGGCTAATTAAAAACAAGGATAAAAGTGTGTGATAGAGAGTTGGTAAATATTTATTAGTTCCAAGGTCACATGATTGAGACACTCAAATATAAATATTTTCTCCATCTGTTAGCTGAAAGGAAGTTTTTTGAAAATTATCAGAGCCAAGGCTGTATGCTACAAAGTTTGTCACCAAAAACCTATCAGGTAATTTTTTGGTAAAGTTATGAAAATGAGAGTAATTTACATGGCCTACGGACATTTCTGAATAGCTTTTAAACAAATTTAGGATGCAAAAAAATTCTGATTAGCCTGACAACTAACAGCATCCCAAGGAAACTAACAAATGATTTTTTTGAAGTTAATTTCATGCACAAGAAATTATGCTGAAAATCAATTTACACTACATTAAATTATTGGCCACACAAAGCCATGATCATTAATTCAGAGGTGGTAGCAGTTTTGTGGACATAATCAGTTCGTGATTATTTGGGAAGGTAAGGGGGACATTCATTAGACCTCAATGGCAGATCCAAAAAGGAAGATATTGGCACAATGCTGAGTAAGCATTTTCTAATCATTTTTAACTCTCAGAGGGATGGCATTTTTTGTATCAGAAAAACTGCTCAAATCTTCGAATACAGGGATTCTCAAACTGTGTTAAATAAACCTTCAGATGCCGTCCTGCCATTTGAATTTCATTATAGGCATCGCCTGACAAATGAACTTTCAACAAAGTCAACACAAACTGAACTTTTGAATTCATTTTACACAAACATCTTTATGAAATCTTGAGGCATTTTCCTCTCTACATGCAAAAGATTAAAATTTTTAAATTACAGTACTGACACACCTTAAATAAGAGCAATTCTTTTTAGGGGCTTTATTATCACCTCTAGACTATATGAATAGGCTTGTTATGGTTACGCAAACCACTTCCATTGGAAGATCTGAAGCAATTAACCACATAACTGAAAAGTTTGAGCACACATTGATATTCAACTTTGCAAGAAATAAAAACACTGATTACTCTTGTGAATCGGAAATGCTTTGTTCTATTATTGATGTTCAGACACAAACATTCTTTTCTTTCATTGTTGTGAGAGGTTATAAAGCTGGGTTTTCTCCAGTCTTGAATTTATTTAAATTAATTAATATTAATTGTAATTCTTTAAATTTAAAAACCCTTTAATAATTTTCCAAATATTTAAAATCTAGGAAAATTTTATACTGAAGGAATCTTCAAAACAAGTCAGAACCTCTGATTCATAGAATGTGATAGAATTAACAGGATCTTTCAACATTTTTATCTACACATTGCTTTCGTAATTTTGTTTAGTCTTCATAAAATTTATCCAACACAAAACCTGTTCTAGACAATTTCTTTAGGTTTTCTTCTTTGAAGAATCTTTCCTACGGTAAGCTTCCCTGAAAACTAAATGCTTCTTAATACCTACTTATTCTTTAATTTTTGCTTTCTTGATGTGAAAGAAGGTAGTTGGAGGTTGATTGAAGGGCAATGATACGTGTTCCCTTTGGTTGGTTAGGGCAATATTAATTCCATTAATTAACTGACATATTGCAACACAAAAATGTCAATTTCTAAATATACAATTTTTCAGGCCATACCTTCTGTTGATCATTTAAAAATTTGCCATCGCAAACTCCACTCTCACAATCTGTGCCTGTGAGACATTTTTCTACATTGGGTGCTGCTTCAGGTTCAATAAAATACCACAGAGAACCTGTCCAGTAACGCCCAGTTAAATTGCTGGACCCCAATAGCAAAAACCCCTCTGAAAAAAAATTATATATTTAGATTTTGCGCTAGGAATATTGAATTTGCTCAAATTAAAATACTGGCTCATAAAGAAAATATTTCACAATAAAATCGCATTCTCACTTCACCGGTTTTGTCCGGTACGTTCTTTAAAAACTCACCCTCATTAATATCCAAAAAATCTAGATGCTGTTCAACGTGGTTTGGGAGAGTAGCCGGCTGCAAATTTCTATAAGCTTCTGCATTTCTGTATGGCTCTAACTCGCCTTCTAAATCCATATTAGTTTCTGAAGGCAATTGCAATACAAAAGTAATTATACAAATAACCTTACTTATAAGTTTGTTATGAAATAGAGGTTATGATCACCTTCACAATACAAGTTGGCGGCAAGTTTGGTAAGTTGACGCCACTGCACACACTCGTGCTCAGTTGTTCGTTTTCCACGCCATGGTGGCTCCAGGCTCCACGCTGCGCCGCACTCGCTTCACCTTTCATCAGACCTCCAGCTTCCTGAATATACCACTAGATAGCTCTATCAACTTCGCAACTGCTTCACGACATGGAGCAGTGGGAGGGAGGCTCTTGCGCATGGCCGACTTCAGCCAATGAGCTTCAGTTATCAGTTTGCGTCACAATACTAGCGGGAATTTTAAATCCAGCCAGATATCAAAATTATCACATCGTTACAAGTCATTGAAACAGATTTATGACGCTTTTTTTAATATCAACTTGTACATCATCGCGTCCTTCTTGGTTGGTTACCGTTGAAATTTGTCATTGTTTATCACTTTCAAAATATTTCTCAACACAACTCGCTCTTCATGCAACAAACATGGCGGCGAGCGTCTAGACTGGCTTTTCAAACGAAGTACCCGTAATATGGACATGTAGTTCGTGACAAACTGGTGGAGCGCAAAACGAGTAAAAATCGGAGCGCCGGAGGAACTCACCCATGTATTTCCACCATGACGTGGAGCATTGAAATGACCCGTCGTCATAATACAATTATAACTAGTGGTGCTGAAATAGCACATACTTTCTCGCATTATTGGAAACAGTTACGTAATATTCAATTGTTGATATTTCTGTGCTACTAAATTTTCTGTTTTCTATTTAATTTTAATTTTTTTCTAAATATGCTCATTAATTCCATGAAAAATCGTTGATTATCCTATGTAATAGCACGCGTGCAATTAAAATTCCACCGTGCAATAAAACTTCACATCTCCAATTAGAATTCAGAAAAGGAGATAAATCGTTTAATTAAGAATCTATAACATAAACGTAGCCAAGGTATTTCCAGTCCATTTCAAGGTCCGGTCCAAGGTATTTCCAGCCATGAAACATGAACAAAAATATGCATCACAGATGATGTACCTTCAACAACTACGTATAAACAACGAATGAATAAAACTAAATTGGCGAAGTAAACGTTAAGCTAGTTGACTAGTAGAACAACATAAAATATTTAACATGAATAAATTAAAGGTTTTACATGTAAAACAGATGGTTTCTGAATTACAGATGTAAAATAAAGGTGCTACAGAATGGCACAGACTTCCTCGTATTAAAGTTTTATAATTTGCTTGGTGTGGACTGGTACTGTGCAGTCTTGGCCCTCCTTCTTGTCTGCTTCCATGTATTGAGGAACAAAGAATTTTTTTTTAATTTTCTCAACTTTTTGGTTTCCAAATAGTAGAACCTAAATTTTATTTTAATTATATTAAAGAAGACTAAAACGTCGTCCTCCTTTTCATAGAAATCTATTGAGTTTTCAAAAAACATAATTTGAAGTCATTTGAAGTACTTCGACTGGCAAATGCAATAATGTATACAAATCGATAGAAATGTGCATATTAATGGCGTAAGAGACATTTCAAAAAATTACATTTGTGTAATTTTTGAAGAAAAAAAATTAGCAAAATGAACTTTACGACATATCAACGAGTGCAATTAGTACTATCCATTGGAAATTTTGAAGACACAATTTGAAGCCATTTTCAAGAAAATTGCGTTTGAGCGTTTCTGAAAATGCGGAATTTAGAGCTCATTTTACAGATAACAGTTGAGTTTTCGAGAAACTTTATTTGGCACTATTTAAAGCACATGTACTCATAAATCTAATAAACTGAAGAAATCACATCTAGTGTAAATATTTCCGACGTGAGAGACAAGTCAAAAAAATTACATGTTTGTAATTTTTGAAAATAAACAACAAAAGAATAGAGCAATGTGGTGTTTATGGCGTCGGAGAGAGGGTATTTTGTACTTCCCCTACCAAAAATCTAAAGAAAAAACTTGAAGTCGTTCATGAGAAAAACTTGTTTTTGTTATTTTTTAAAATTGCAAATATTGCATGCACAATTGCACGAACACTAGGTACTAAAATTTTCAAAAAAATCTATATGACCTTCATAAAAGAGATATTTACGGACAATAAATTTCATTTGTTGGAAACATCTGTATCTTCAATTTTATAGGTGTAAGAAGACGCCGGAAAAATTCAAACTTTTGCAATTTTCGAAAATTCACAGTAAATCGTAGAAATAGGACCTTTAATAAGTGCATGTTACTCTATTATCACAAGAAATTTAAAGAAAAAATTGGAGCCGTATTTGAGAAAATTTTGAAAATGTCCGAGGGGTCTTGTAAAGTATCCCCAAATTTTAACGAATGTTTTTCAAAATTTCAAAGCGTCAACTAGAGTCAGATGAACAGGGACTGCTTCAATTTGGAAAAACTCGTACGTGTGGTTTTTAGGTGCTAGATTTGTTCATATACGACGGACGGACGCACGTTTTGAAATAAAATTTTAAAGTTTATGATAATGTGATCAGCGTTTTTATTTCAAAAAGTTTCATAAACTAGTGTCTGTGGCCTAACTCATTTAATATAATAAACATTTAAAATAGTAAAATGAACCCTTCAACGTTCTATAGCTGGGAAATAACGGTTGATTATGTAAAACAAACCCTTAAGTTTTGGGAAACCTTGTTTAATTTTCAACTCACAAAATATTTACCCAAAAGTCGAACCTAATTTTTATTTTAAAAACGGATAATTGGCATTCTTCTTTATTGCTTTATACCGTTGAAATTTTGAAAGACTGTAATATGGAATGTATTGCTGGTGAAATGCTGCAATATGTTATAAGTGACCTTTCGTTCAGTGAAAATATGTATGTTGTATACCTCGCAACACAGACAAAAATGTGTGTATGATTTGATTAGTTTTACTATATATTAGTTTCTGTTAATGTTTGTAAATATGCATTTACGGAGCTATTAGAAATGTTAGTATTCGCCTATTGCTCTGCAGAAGTCTGGATCTGTTTTCGAGCGATCATTTACTATACCGAGCGCGCGAGGCCGAAAGTAGTGCGAACGGAGTCGGCGATTGAGAATCGGAGAAAGGCGGATGAATACCTCGGGTTTGTTTACACCAGCGTTTTTCTAAGGGCGAACGAAGAATAGAAGAGGCAGGATTCCGCTAAATTGCGACAAAATGCAATGTTGTCTATTGTGGTCGATCTAGGTGTCTCTGCGCTCTCATGGCCATCTTAGAAAGTCGTTCAAAATTTCAAAGCAGTTCAGTCCTTCCAAAGAGTTTCATAGGAATTATGAATTCCCTTTCTCTCTGAAAGTCAACACGCGGTTTTTAGGGGAAAATATTACTGACAGTGACCGTTAAAGTAAAAGACATCTCTTCTGCATGACTCCAATGTTTGCAATCTTTCAATCCATCTGGCGACTTGTTCTTCCGGATTATTGAAGTTCAGCAACTATTTCAAAGCACCATGATCCGTCCTCAAAAGAAATTCTCTACCGTAGAGGTAGTGTTTGTAGAAGTAGAGTAGTATTTGTAGAAGTGCTCAACGGATTTCACCACAGTAAGTAATTCGCTCGGGGTTACACAATAGATGCGTGCTGGTTTCGATAGCACTTTACTGTAATAACCGATGACCCTCTCTCGTCCATCTTGTATATGCAATATTACTGCTCCAAGCCAACGTTACTTGCGTCAGTATCAAGGATATAATTTCCGTGAGGTAGTGGGTAGCTCAATAAAGGGGCATTCAGTATGGCGCGTTTTATGTTTTCGAAAGCGCGCTAGCAATCTTGATTCCATTGAAACAACCGCTTTTCTTCTGTCAGCTGAGTCAGCGGTTTCGCGATGTTGACAAATCCCACATATACCGGCGATAATAGCTACACAATGAAAATAAATAATCAAGAGAAGTGAGGCGTGTAGTATAAAGAACCGACAAAGTGACGGACGCAAGGACTGTCAAGATTATCTGAACATAAATTAAGTATTTTAGTGTATCTTTAAGAAACAAAATAAACGTCTTTGTTAAAATAATATGTGTTCTAATTCGCCACATAGAAACGTTACAAGTGCGGGATTGAAGCAGTATAACGTGTGGTGAATTAAACGTTTAATCAAGATGAATTATAGAAAAACCTGGGATCTGCAAGTGGCCGCGTTGAAGAGAGAGATCAAGACACAACTGGCGCGAAAGCGATATTACAAGAACGTCTTGCTAATGCGGTGATGGTAGCGGGAGAGAATGCAGAAAATTTTCTCTTGGAGGACTTGTCCACAATATTAGAAGAAAAATTGACAGAAAATTACAGAGTTTTGAAAGAACTGACAGAACATTCCAGAATTTTAAAAGAGGATTAGAAAGAAAATTCTAGAATTTAAAAGAGGAATTGACAGAAAAGCGCGATCAAGTTTGGCACTAGCTTCGACTGTACCTTCTTAAACTGGCCCCGATGGCAAGCGTAGCATTTGCGGCCATGGCTAACGTATAACTTGAGCCCTTGTCAGGATACTTCAAATTACGTTGTTATTTTTCGTTTTAGCGGGTGTACTCTACACAGCGCCCCTAGTGTGTGGCGCCCATGGCACGCGCCATGTTTGCCTCTCAACTGGCACATACTGATTCTCTTGAATTGTTAACTCAGTAGCGTTATTTGAAACTAAGGCGTATTGTGCAATCGTCCATATCTCTGAAGAAACATTCAGAAATAAGAAGCACAATAGCAAATAATAAGCAAAGTTGTAAATCTAAACGCGAAAGAGTAAACAAAACGCTAAATTTATTTGTAATCTTTTATAAACTATTTTTATTTTATCCGGTTCAGCTTTTGCATCAAAATGACCAAATTTTTAATTACAAACGTAGTAACAAACAAGATGATTGTTTTAAAGTAAAGTAATATTCAAAGTATATTACGCAACTTTTATGTCTATTAATAAAGAATAATTCATGATTTTAAGTCAAAATGGGTTTTAGCTTAAAATAGTTTCAAAATAATGATTACTACTTGTCACAACGTATCTGTTTCGGTACGTTCTTTCGTCAAAATTGAATGCGGCGTTGCAGTTTTCCTGGAATGACGAGCAGACCCCGGTTAGCATTCCTTCCCTCACACCCCTTCCTTTCTGACCCGAAAATAATAATTTACGACTCCCACCCGCCCCACCCTTGGTGGCCCTCTCTGTGGTTTCATGTGGACTTCACTCTTGGATGACACTTTAAGAAGATCGAATTGTTGGGAGATTTCTTCACCTTCCTTGCTCACCGCTATTTCTCTTGGAGTTTGGGACAAGGGCAAACCTGCAAGCAGAGTTCATTTTAGAGAAAGGATTACGTCCAAATACTTCAATTGCGTCGCAAGGTACAAGAGTCACCTTATTTCGCGAAGGTTCTTTCCGACTTCTGGCTACATGAATTTGAAGTTAGAGAATAAAGGAACAACCTTCCCTGCCCCCTGTGTCATGTCTACCTACATCTAATCTCTTCCCTGGCGTAATTCCCTCGATGCGAGAACATCGTTTCGAAATATCTCCAAGGATTCCCTCGGTGGAAGGTCCTTCTAGAACGCTTTGCTCCGAGGTATCTCGGAGGAAAACCTCCCCGAACACTTCCAATACCCATGAAGGGCATTTTTTTCAACGAAGAGCCCTGAGCTGGCCGGACTGCAGGGGCGTCTCCAAAGCAAAAATCCCTACATTGTCCCTACAGTCCAGCGGAGAATAACTAACAAAAAGATTTCGCACCTACGAGCTCAGTTTGTGTTTTGTACCTATGAGCCTGCAATACAATCACGACGAAGAAAATTACTCAGAAAATAAAGTTGCATTAGACATGACACGAGGAGCCTTGTTACACCTAACTGAGCAGGGCAATGGCTGCACATCCCGCCCCAAAACATCTGAGCCTGCAAGAGAAGAGCCGACCCCTCAAATTAAGTTATGATTGTAGAGGTAAGTTGTACCAACAAGCGGGTAAGTTATCATAATTGAACCACTGACGACCCCATTCGACAATTCCCGCGGCCTGGCCTCCAGCAAATCAATCTTTGGCTTCGATTTCCTAATGGCGCCCAACGCAACTCCTCTCACGGATTGGGCCTGTCACTACAATACTAAGTAGGTAGTGTACGAGAAAGTAAAACGTGGTAAGGAAGTTAAAAACGCTCCCTTTTCCATTTAACTTTATTTACATAAATGCTACGTTTAACTATTAAATAAATGGAACAAACATGGAGAATTAAATTTTGTGAATGAATAAATACAATTGGTTTTTAGACTTACAGAATAGCCAAATACCTAGCAAAGCCTCTTTTCCCCAATGTAGAACACTTCCCCAAACTGTCAGGTTAAAAAGAGGGAAATTAGGGATTTAAGATATTTTCAGAAATAAAATGTTTTATGACATAAGACTGCAGGCTACCTTTCAAACTTTTCATGGAGGCCATGGTCCTCAAAGCCTCTCCCTCCCCGGCTTGCAGAGGCAAGTCAACTATTCAGTTTAGTTTCCTTGGACGATGTAAAAATGACATTTTAGCAATTACCCAGCTCATTGAAGATGACGATGAAATACTGCTTTCAGAAATATTGAACATGTAATTACGTACAGATAATAGCAATGCCAGATATCTATTACAGATGTAAATAACTTCATTAGCAATATCAAATAAACCTTAAGCCTTATTTCAGAGAAAAGTTTGCAAACTAAACATATTTAAGGGGAGGAGTGGGTGAAAATTGGCAAAAAAATTTGAAAAATACGATTTTTAATTTTTGATGTGATAATTTTGTTTGGAATGTGTGGTTAATTTTGGTGTTTTTATTTTTTCGTTATCGCGATTTAAATGGCTTCTGCGAGCATTTAAAGATCTCAATGCGTCGATGGCCACGCCCCCTTTTTTAGTTTCCAAATGTTTTCATCTCATAGAAGTTTTGAATGTATTTGCTTTTTGAATTTCCCGGCATGAACTTTATATAGATGTTCTCTGGAACAAATGAGCTACAGAAAAACACAAAATACCAACGAAAGTTTACATAGCCTGATTTTGAGTAAGTGTCCCAAAGAAATACTTGTTTCGAAGAAGAAAAAAAAATTGCTGTCACATCAGTTTCTCAATATAATACGGGGTGTGAAGCAAGTGAAAAGATAAGATCAAATATAAATGGCATTAATATGACACCTCAAGGGAAGAAAATAATGGCAATGAGGGATAAACGCCGTCTTTAGAAAAGTTAAGTAGCTGCACAACCAGGTTTTCAAAATGTCAAAAAAAGCCACTCAAAATTACAAATACAGTTCTAGAAGAAAAGAGAAAAGTTGTTGAGGGTACTATGTATGGCTCTGGAGAATTTTAAATGTAAGTTGATAAAGTAAAATGCATTTGTATAAAGTTAAATTTTCATTTTCAATTTCCCGCATTTCACTTTCCTGACCTTTTATGGAATTCAAAAAGTTCCACGTTCTACAATTTTTATTATATTTCAATGAAACTTTTAAAACATCTTAAGAAAATGTAGTTTCATAGAACTATGGAAGCTTTTTGTGTAATAATCATTAATTACTAAATTAAAAATATTTATTTTTTTGTGTGTGTTTTTTATAGCCATCAGGTAATAACTGTATATTTTATTATTTTTTTTCTCAGAAACGCTCTCATTTATTTTATTTATACTCCATGAATGTAATTATATACCTTTTATGAGTAAGTCATAAAAAATTCAGTGATGAATGTTGCTTCATGTGGAACGTAGAGCATTTTATAAAATAATAAGAAATTTTTTAAAAAAATTCAAAAAAAATTTTTTTCTTCAAAACTAAAAACAGCAGAGTAACAAAACTTTGTAGGGTACATAAGTATAATGTATTACTTCTTCTGGTAAAATTTGAAGTTATTTGAATGTAAGATGTAAATTTTCAAATTTTCACCCACTCCTCCCCTTAAGAAGTAATTTTGGTGTCATTTCAAAGATGTAGTGACCAAATAAATTTGAGAAAGAAAAACAGAATGGAATTTATTATTTGTAGGCTGAGGAGGGAGAGAAGACAATTTTCAAAAGGGATTGTGGACTTGTGTAATAAATCTCTAATTCCAAAAATACGATCAATTTCTGATTTTCTCCTTTTAAGCTCTTATTTTGTGGAACTGACACAATATTTAAAAAGCAGATCTCCAAACCATCTGGCGACCCTGAAAATGGTTCAACATAGAATCAATTGTATTTATCAATAGTATCATTAAATTTATAATTTAATTCTCCTTGAATGTTTTATTCACTTACTGTTTAACGTTAGCTGTAAAGAAAACGTTTAATGGAAAGGGGGCCCAGAAATGTAGTTGCTCCCTCCCCTTTTGTTTTAGGCTGGGTATGCCTTAGTTATTATTCATAATTAGATCATTGCTTAAAAACTTAAATTTGCACTTGTATTGCTTATCAATGTGTAAGTACATTACAACTCATCTTTGCATAATATCATTTTATTATCTGCTATTTACTGTATGAACATTATGATGGCATAATTCATTATGGGTGAAAGGGAAGGGCATAACATTTGGGCTTTCAAGAAAATCAATTCATCAGGGAAAGAAAGAAAGAACGAAACCAAAATCAAATAGGAATATTATAATGTGAGCTATAATCTCATCTATATTTAAGTTAATTGTACAAACATCCATACAGAAACAGTACACATTTAAGAACGAACACATGTTGACCTGTACAAAACACATGCATGATATAGTACAAAAGAGAAAGAAGAATACAGGGCCTTTGCAGAAATGCTTATAAACAAAAGCAAGATTTGAAGACTTCATTCATAAAAGCCTAAAATGCAGGAATACAGTTTTCCACAAATTTGCTTCATATGCAAACGTGTCTTCAAGTATGTATATATATATATAGTTGTGTATATATATATTTATATATTTATATAGCAGTCTCTTAAAAACAATGAGCTATTGAGTAGCAAACCCATATATCAATAAATGATAGAAACCATCATTGCATAAATAGGAACAAACCCCATTAAATGTACAAATTGATTCAATATAATTTAGTACCACAGTGAATGTTAAGAATCTCAGGAGGCATCCAATAGTAAAAACCAATCCAAAGTGAACACAAATGAAATGTGCACAGTGAACACGAATATGTAACTGCTGGGTGAAACAGCAAAGTTACATCACACAAATACGAGTATTTGTAATGCCTGTTACAATTACAGTTGGGAAGGATGGAACAACAATATTTGGTAATTTTGAACAAAATATTAGGCTTTTCCTAACATTTTCGTTGTTTGCACAGAATGAGAAAACATTGTCAAATCATACTTATTTACAGTAACTCAATCCTTCTGTCAATGAATTAGGCAAGATGGATTAATAGACATTTCACAATAAATGGGTCACTTCCTCAAATCTTTGGATTTTACAAAATATTTCATTCTAAATATGTCTAATCTCATGGACTTCTATATATTAGTTATAAAATACAAAGACTAGCATGAACAATGCTCCTTTCCTGAAGCTGTCCTCAAGCAGGCAGTATCTGCACCTCGTAGACAATGGTAAACAACTTCACATCAGAGTATTTTCCCAGTACTTGCCCCTCAACTTTCACAATGATTTGCTAACTACCTTCTAGAATAAAAGAAGCACAAATCACCACTTTTTCAAGCTATAAAAAAAAAAAAATTCCATTCACCAGGACACCAAACGTAAGATTGTTTGCATTACACTGAGTGGTCCCTAACATATGCCTTGCAGCGTCTTTTTACTAGATACTCCTCCTTGCCAGGCAAAATGATAAAAACACATCCACAAATACTGTACTGCACATCCATCAGCATGCAAGACCTTTGGCCAAGCAACTTAATATTTTACAAGTTATCACAGGTAAGAAGGGATTGGGCAGGATAAGGGAATCGGGATACAGATGCTTATAGGAAATCACTTAACTGAAGTACATCCTGACACCCTACAATTTTTTAAAATATATAGGAGATAGTGTATCTATCTGGGCAACATTAAAACATCCACCCAGAAGATTTTCATATTCACAGCATGTCATGCCTAGATAATAATAATAATTATTATTATTCAGTATCTGTCACGCCGTCGTTCAAATCGTCTTTAGAATTTCCTTTCCTCCGCCCACTCTCTTCCTGTCAGACAGCACAAGATACTTCATCCATCACGATCCAATCAAGCCAGCATTCACAGTTCACAAAAATAATTCACGCACGCAAAACTCGAGCTGAAATGTGTGGAAGTCGCAACCGTTCCGGCCGAGGCTTATCTCTGCACCACGTTGATGACGTCGCGCACCGTGTTCTGCACCTCGCTGAAGAGGCGCGAGTTGTCCGCCGAGTTGCGCGCGCCGGCGCAGCGCAGTTGGCGGGCCTGCGCCTCCAGGCGCGTCAGCAGCTCGCGGAAGTGGAAGCGCGCGTGCGGCGGCACGCGGTCCGCGTAGCCCACGCGACGGGAACGCCCCCCTTGCGGACCCCGGGCGACACGGCGGCCGCCCCGCGCAGCGACGACAGCGACGTCTCCAGCGCCGCCGAGATCTCCAGCACGCTCTCGCGCTCGCTCTTCTCCTCGCCGCCCTCCTCCGCCTTGGCCCCGGCCGCCGCCGCCGCCGCCGCCGACCCCCCCTGCTGCTGCGGCGTGGCGTAGATGGCCGGCCCGCCCACCTTGCCCAGCACGGGCTTCAGCGTCTTCACGGCGGGCTTCACGGGCACGGCCGGCTTCTCGTCAGTGGGCGCCGGCGGCGGCCACACGCGGCGCTGCTGGGCGGGCGCGGGCTTCTCCTCGGGAGACGCGTCCTCGTCCGCGGGCGCGGGCGCCGGCGCCGGCGTCGCGGGGCGTCGCGGCGCGCGGGGACCTCGGGTTTGGACGCCGCCGCGCCGGCCTGGGCGCGAGCTTGGGGCTGAGCTGGCCCGCCGCCCCCGCCCCCGCCGCCGCCCCGTCCGCCGTCCCCTCCTTGCTCTCCCACAGCTTCTTGAGGCTGCTGATGCTGCCCGTGCTGCGCCGCTTGTCCTCGCTCTCGTCCGCGCCGCCGCTGGCGCGCTCGCGCCGGCCCCGCCGCCCCCGCCGACGCCTTGGCGGCCGCGCCGTCCACGCTGTGCGCGCTCACGGTGCTGTCGCGCTTGCGCGCGTCCTCGTCGCACGCGCCGTCCGCCGGCGCCGGCGCCGGCCCGCCGCCTCCGCCTCCGCGGGCGCCTCGTCGGCGCCGTCCGTGGAGCGCCGCGCCGCCGCGCCCGCGTCCACCTTCCGCAGCCGCCCCGGCAAGTCGATGATGCTCCCCGACGGCGGCTCCTCGGCCTCGGGCCGCTTGCCCCCCGGCTCGAACTTCTTCAGCTGCGCCTTGAAGCCCGCGCCCGCGCCCGCGCCCGCCCCCGCGCCGCCGCCTTCCGACCCGCGGCTGAACTTGCGCAGCCCCACCTTGTAGTCGACGGGCGACGCGGGGCCGCGCGCCAGCGTGGGGCCGGGGCGGGCGCCGGGGCGGCGGCTCGGGCGCGGCGGGTCCTGCTGCAGCCCTTCCGCCAACTCACACACCAGCTGCGCCGCGGGGTCCAGAGGGCCCCGCCGGCCGCCGTCGCGCCCTCACTGCCCTCCGCCTGCGACGGCGATTCCTTGTTGCGGCCGAACTTGAGGTCTGCGCGCTCCTTGATCTCCGCTACCAGCTGAGCTCCAGCATTTCCTTCATGCCCGGGTGCACGTTCTTGAAGACCTTGCCCGCCGAGCGGCGCTCGCCGGCGTCGCCCGCCGGCTGCTCGTCCTCGTAGCGCGCGTGGCGCCGCGCGTCGGCCTCGCCGAAGCTGGCGCCGCGCAGCTGCGCCCGCCCCGCCCGCGCCCGCGCCCGGCGGCGACGCGCCCGCGGCGGCCTCGGGCGGCGGCGCGGGCGACGGCGAGCCCAGCGCGGGGACGCCGTCGCTGGCGGGCGACGCGGGCGTGCGGGCGTCGCCGGGCGACGGGAGCGAGCGGCTGGAGCGCGGGGCTGGGCGGGCGGTCGCGCGGGCGGCCCTTGGAGTTGCGCCGCCCGCCCGCGCCCGCCGCGGCCCGTCGCCGTCGCCGCCGCCCGAGCGCGCGCTGCTGCACGAGTCCGTGGAGGGCTCGCGGCGGCGCAGCGACACGCCGAAGCGCGACGACGCCTCCTCCACGGACGGCTCCGTGTTGCGCACGTCGCCCGCCTGCGGGCTGCCGGCGCCGGCGCCGGCGTCGGCGTCTGCGTCGCCCGGGGGCGGCGGCGGGTCCAGGTCGGCGTCGGGCGCCGCGTCGGCGGGCGCGGGCAGCCAGGGCGCGCCGGCGGGCGGGTCGAGGCTGGCGCTGTGGCCCAGGCGGCGGCCGGCGCGCGGGGACGCCGCCCGGGGCGCGCGCCGGCGCTCGGGGCTGGGGACGCGGCGCCCGCGAGGAAGGGCGGCGGCTCGGGGGTGGCGGGCGGGCCGTCGCACAGGTCGAACTCCTCGGGCGGCGGCGGCAGGTCGGCGGGCGGCGGCGGGAAGTCGAGGTCGGCCAGCGAGGGCTGCGCGCCGCCCGCCGCGTCGCCCGCCGCAGCCGCCGCTGCCGCCAGCTCGTCGCAGCAGCGCTCGTCGGCCCCCGCGCCGTCGCCCGCGCCCGCGCCCGCGCCCGCCCGCCGTCGCCCGCCGTCAGCCCGCTCTGCCGCAGCGACTCCAGGTAGGCGCCGATGCGCGCGCCCTTGGGCAGCGTGCCGTAGCGGTTGATGGCGCGGGTCACGTTCTTCACCTCCAGCGCCGCCACCTGCACCACCTGTCACACACCCATTGTGGCCTAGATTCTACTTCCACTGCCCTTCACTCACATGGTACGGAATGCATTGTCACGCGTGCGATGGATGCGCTTAAAATACTTTGTTGGATCCTCCTGGCTTTAATCGCTAATATATCTCACTGTAACACTACCCTTTCGTTTTTGGAGCCAATATACTATTGCTTGCATAGTCGTAGCAAGTTTACATTTCAAACTAAAAAATTATCGATAGTCAATCAACCCACCTTCAATAGTACATCCCAAAACATTCGCATGCTTTTTGCAATATAGCTTAATACACAATAGGGGTAGAAAACAGTACCTTGAATGGACAAACTGGAAATTGTTACAACACAAACAGAAACTCAAATTATCTCAATGCCAAACAATATCTTGTCTGCTTTCTACCAACGGATTTTTTGTTCAATACAATTCGCTCAATCCCACCACAGACTTACACACAGCTCTATAATGTTAACGTATTCCCCGTGACGCAGTGCCGAATATAGAGTAACGGCATACATCCTAAATGGCGTTATTCACATGGGACACCGTTCAGCTGACAGCGAGTTGAATAACAATTAGAATTCATTTTGGAAATAACTTTGAATGAAAAACACACAATTTTTTATTAAAGTAACTTTTAAAACGTATCAAAATTCAAGAGTCCACAAACTGCCATCATTTTATATGATCTACTTTCTGCATTTTCGGTGCAAGTGTGCTATTGAGAAATATCGATTCATGAAAATATTTCTTTGGTGGTTTTGCGATTTCTTTCACATTGTACTTACAGTATAACAAATTGTAATTAGTGCGTCCATGTGTACACTTGGATTTTCGTAACGTGGCGGATGACATTAGGTCATTTTCACACCTCCTGCCTTATAAAATGCATCTTTATAACAGTGATAACCGCATGTTTGACGCCGCGAGTCCCGCTGAGGACGTTCGCGAATTAACACGCCCACAGACCGGCGCGGTAGATCCGCAGCAGGTGCGGGGCGGAAAGTTCCGAGCTTGACGCGGCCGCGGAATTCGCGGGACCGTTCACACCGGAGCGTCAATTATGAGTCAGCGTTTGGTGACGGTTGGCAAGGTCGCTCTACCCAGAGCGGAGCGAAGACTCCCGAACGCGGACGGACTTCCACGAAACTCGAGCTGCAGCGGAAGAAACGCGTCAACTGCGTTACAAATTCCGCCGCCAATCCGTTGCGGCGAAGGTCTGAATGCACCACGTGACGCGAAACTTCCGCTGTGTATCTTCCGCGTCGGTCTGTGGGAGCCTTTCATTAAAAAGATTCATTTGATAAGGCGGGAGGTGTAAAAATGCCCTAACGTCATCCCCCTTGCTCAAAGCGTGTATGCACCTTGTGCGCGCCGGGCGCCGCCGTGGCCGCGTCCTTGGGGGCCTGGGCCGCCGCGGGCCCCGCGCCGCGCGCCTTCTTGCCGCGCTGCTCCAGGCCGCGGCCGCCCATCACGGGCGCGCTTGAAGGACGCCGCCCGCCGCCGCGCCGCCGCCGCCGCCGCCGCCCGCGGGCGCGCCGAACGCGCTGGGCAGCGCCTCGGGGTACGAGTGCGCGCCCGAGTCGTCCGTGTCGGGCGTCTGGTCGTGCAGGTCGCTCTCGCTGTCGCCCCGGTTGCTGGCCGCCAGCGACTGCAGGTCGCGCGTTATGCCTGCGCAAACGCGCGCGCGTCACGCACCCCCCTCCGCCCGCGTCCGCCGAGCGGGGCTGCCAGGCCATCCGAGGAGGGCGTTACGACCTACAAGAGCTTTAACAGTCCGCAAGGAAATAATCACTCTGCTCGACAGGGTTTTCCTCACAAAAGATCGAATTATACTTGGGGATTTCTAACGTGGCATTTGAGGGTAGTATCTCCAAGATGCAATTCGGCACGACTTTTTGCGTCTTTCTCGGTCCTGCCGCAAGATCTCGCATGATTGCGACCGTACTAACCGGCGGTGCAGATCAAGCGACTCTAGCGGCACGACCGAGAAAGGTGCGAAAAGCCGTGCCATATTCCATCTTGGAGATACTACCCTCAGGTGCCTCGTTAGAAAAACCCAAATATATTGAATCTAGTGCATTTTTCATACTGAATTCAGAATTTTTCCATCAGTTTTTTTTTTTTTTTTTTTGTGACAGCTACTTTTTTAAATCTGATTTTAACACCCTCTTTGACCTGTCATAAGAACCTTTGCCTTACATGTAGTGATTTTATTCAAGCTGTGTTTTAGGAAATGATTTGTCACATCATGCTGAAACACCAACACTAATTCATCTGGCACTGAGATGCGCCAGTATTGAGGTGTCTCAGAGTTCATTACCACGAATATCGCTAGGAATATAATTCCTTCCTCTGTGTTTACAAGTGTATTGTCTAAGCTGTGTTTTAGTGTTTTGTATAATTCGTCACACCAAGAACGTGTGTAAATTATGCATATAATTTCTGTTGAATTTATGGTGAACTGACTTGAAAGACTCAGAGGCGAAATTTAACGCCACTTGCGGAAAAGTGTTATCAACATTATTTTGGCTGTCAAGGTGGTGATTATGAAAACACCTGGGCCCCAAAAATATGTTTTGTGAGTTAAGACTGGTCTCGATAGAGAAATGATACACATAATATTCATATGATTTCGAGGGACTCGAAGGATCATCCAAGTGATTGCTATTTCTGTTTGACAAATATCAAAGGAATCCATCCATCCTGATCAGAAAAATATGTCATATGTCCATTTAGTGAACCATGAAAAATATATTTACCTTCATTGCACTTTAAATTAGGAGAAATGACAGTTTTCGTAAAAGCTATAGATAAACTTTTTGATGGATTCTCGTACTGAAATCAAAATTTTCTAAAGTAAGTGATGTTTTTGGAAATTTGCTAAATTGAAATTGAATTTTGAAAATTGAATTTTAGGATCACAAATGCGATCATTAATGGTTCATGAACATTTTGAAAAACTATTAAATCCACTGGAAAAAGTAGCCTGGCAGTTTTTCAAAAAAATATTTTTTAATTTCCCTGGAAACCATAAAACCAAAAACTATCGGACATAGTGACTGATCTTCTGCATTCTTCAGTATTCTAAAGTTATGGGGTGTAATATATCTAGGAAAATTCACTTCTTAGACTTCTGATTCAGACTTCCTCCCGGAAAGCCTTGGGGGTGTAAGCGATGAGCAGGGTGAGCATTTTCTACATTAAAAACAGGTAATAAGGCAAGTGTAGTTATAACATGTAGACTGACTACTGTTAGATCAAGGAGAGAGATCTTCCAGGTACAGAAAATGCCCGAAGATCAATATTACCATTTCCTAGGTACAGAATGAAAGTCAGTAGTAGTAGTATACCATTTAGAGTTGGATAGCTAGTTACCGGCTTGATTAAAAATTATAAAAAGTTCCAATGAATGTCTCATAAAACCCCTGCATGATAAGGAAAAACTAAAATGATATTTGAATTCAGTATGAAAAATACTTCTAGAATTTATTTTCATTCTTATGAAAGAAAAGTTTATTTTTGTTGACCTGCATTATTAAATGTTTTCATATTTTAAACAAAAGCTAATGCACTTGTTTTGTAGTATCAAACATTTACTGAAGAAGGCTCCGAGTTTGACAATAAATGGACCGCAACTGTACTCAACCTAAAACATTTCTGATGCCAATGGCGCCCACGCTTCCCGAAGCAGAAAATAATTGTCTAAGCTTCTCCGCGAACCTCGGTTGAAAATGCAATCTCATTGTAACAACAATGATTCTTTTCCAATGGTGGGAACACTTCTGAGAGTTCTAAACCCAACAATTTGCAGAAGTCAACGTTTTCGATGCCCAAAATGATTCGTTAACAACTTGGACCCAGAACGAAGTAATAAATCTAGTGGAGCTAGTATTTCAACTCATTAAGACTAGCCAATCGTTCCACAAACAAAGCAAAGGATCGCAATATTCAACGCCAACGTCGAGTGATTCTTCCTCCAAGGTTTCGCCTGGCAGCCCTACTCCCGCACCTTCTCTCGTGGCTCATGCCTGCACTGCCAAGCCCTTGCGTTTCCACTAACTCTCGGTCAAGCTGTCTTCCTCCTCACATTCCTAAGAAATTGAGACTCTCCGCTCCCACGTCTAAAGAAAAGGGAAGCAGTAGTGCGTCAAGAAGGTTATAGGGGTCAAGATATTAATAGCAAAAACATTGTATTTAGGTACTTCTTCCATATTTCACATATGGAATTATTTTTGTGCGCACGTATGATCGACTGGTAAGCGGTTTCGAAAGTGAAAAGGGTCGGGGACCACACCGTTCTGACCTTCAAACAATTTCTACGGGCAGTGAACATCAGCGTGCCCTGAATCACGGGACCCAAGACATTTATCATTTGACTCAAATGTCAGTAACATCACAAAGATAAATGATATGTACTAAAACTTGCTCTTGCACTAGACTTATCAGTTCAGTGAAGCTCCTTGAATTAAGAAAAAAATATTTTCCAATCTTAGACGAACATTTGATTTAAATTAACATCTAATTTCCACTGGAAGTTACAATGTAATCTATGAAAACATTCGAAAAATCAACAAAACTATGAAAAACGATACTCCAAAGTCTGAAGCCTATACACAACAATACAGACTTGTCTTCCTTTCTTCAATAAATTTACATGTATATATGTGTATAAAACACACACACACACACACACACACACACACGCGCGCGCGCGCACGCACACGAGTCTGTTCGAGTTCTGGTGCGACTGGTTAAAAATAGAAAAACGCCACTAACGTTTTGATTTTTGTATTTTTACTCAAAATACTCATTTGACTCAACTCACTGCTTATGATTTTAAAATTGTTCAAAGCATTTACTGTAGTAATTCTTCGGAATTGCATGTAAGATCGCTGTCGAACTGTGTTGCAAGTCTTGTACGGTGATGTGACGCCTCCCTTTCTTCAATTTCGGAGGCAACCAATAGTCGCAGGGTGCAAGATCTGGCGAATCAGCAAGATCTTCAAGTACAAAGATGTATTTCTTAGCCAAACTATCACGGACTTGTGGGCCGGGGCATTCTCGTGCAAAATCGACCAGGAGCCTTGTTCTCAATATTCAGGCCGCACTCGCAGTGCCTGACTTTGACTTACGTGCGCCCTAGACTGTCAAATGTTTTAGCGCCCTTTTTTCAATTTGCTTTTTCGACAAAAAGTATTTATAATATTTTGAATTTAAAAAAATATTGTACGATATTTGTAACCAATGCAAATATTGTATATTATATACATATAAATAATTGATTATATATTTGCATTTTAAAAATATTTTTATGTCAATGAACTAAAAATATATAGTAATTATAAAAGAATTTCTACATTTCAGTACAAAAAAAATTGGATTGAAAGTCAACATAGTATTTAGGCATACATACAAAATATGCGTTGTCATACGGAATCTGCTTTTCTCAATTTAGTCTCAGCAAATAACAGTGTCTTGAAACTCTACGCTTTCCAAAATGTCATTTTCTATGTATAACAGAGATCATGCTTTCAATTTGTCTTGTTTAAAACAATCTCGGATAATTTTTTACGTGGTTCAAAGCAGAAAAAGATTGTTTGCCTTTTGCTTTAGTCACGGCCATCATTAGTCTTAAAATAATCTCATTTGGAAATAGTATATCTTGTATTGACAATTTCTTTAATAAAGAATGACCTCCGAATTGCCATTTTTAAACCCTTTTTTCACGGATATGGTCCTATATTTCCATACCGAACGAGATGGCCAGCCATAAACTGATCAAATTTGGATATCAACTCTATGCAACCTAAAAAGTTTTTAATTTTGTAACAATCTCGTTGTTACCGAAAAAGACAATCCTCTTGATGCTAAAAAGTCCAGTTTTTACAATTCTTTTCAGAACATTTTTCCAATGTTCCACTGGTTTTTTTTTTGTTTTTTTAACAAGCTCTGAATCTACTCATTCTATAACTGCAGACCTGCACACAAAGGGTACCCCCGGATAAAATGGTAAAAAGTTCTCCAAAACCAAATGATGTATGAGTGGTTACATAATAATTCTAACATAAAAATAATATTATTGAAAGGTTTCTTAGCCCCCGTCTCACCACCCACACCCCTCTACAGGCAAAAACGTGTTTTCTTAATTTTAATTGTTTTCTGCGACTAATCCCTATTTTATCTGACTGAAAAAAAAATTTTATACTTTCTTAGACCCAAATTCAAAAAAGTACCTAAAAAATAAAGAAAAGGAACTTTTATTGTGTCTTAGAATCACAGAACAGGCTCAACAAAAATCTTAAATGTTCCTCTTAAAACAAACATTGTTGTGAATTTTTTGGAGATTTTTTCGATCGCTGGGCTGCAGTTAAAAAAATAAAAAAACATTTTCCTGCCTTTAAATCACTTTGACTTTAAATATACTTTGAAAATGACCGCAACAGTTCTGTGCAATTATTTTGGTGTTTGTTATACAATTGAATACATTGTTTTAGCTCCCTATAATACTTTAGTTTACCATCTTATCAGGGGGTACCCTTTTCTTACACAATCTTTATGTTAGGAACTGTTATCGTTGAGAAATGCTGTTGCAATTTTGTCTGTCATTAAACTCTGTTGTAGCGAGCAAAGTAGTAGTTCCACCATATAACTTGCAAGGAGCACAAAAGACATGGCCTGTAGATGGTGAATATACCAATCCTAACCTTTTAAAACTACACCATTTGCCATTGTTTTTGAGAAACATGATTTTGATAAATATTGAATTTGATCTGCATAATGCCTTTCAGAGGTAGAAAAATCAATGTCATTGTGCTTAAATCCATCTCTGGACACTATTTCTCTAAAACCATCGTCAACTTTCCACTGTACTGGATCGTTTGGAACTATATTTAATTAATTAACACTTTCTTTCGATACAAATATGGGGGAAAATTCTATAAAAACATTCAAAAGTTCTCCTTCAGTTCAGAAATTTTGCATCCGCTGGAATTCGTCCGCCACCAAAAATTGCGTGCCCCAGGCTGCAGCACAGTCAGCCTGTTCGGTAATCTGGTACCACGCACTCGGCTAATCTTACCAAAATTGGTTAAAGATGTATCAATAATATTCTGAGTTTACTGCTTGACCTTCACTAACTCTCTGTGAATGGTTTCCTTGGAATCGAAAAAACACTGTCAGCAATGACTTCACACGACTTTTCTGCATGCGAACTTTCATCGATTTTTTTTTTTTCGGGCTCAACAACTCCACATTTTGTCGCTTCGTTAGTGATTCATATTGAAAGCACCATGTCTCATCACCAGTCACAGTGTCTTATATAATTTGGGTCACTTTCAGCAGTTCTGGTCATGTCTTTGCATACCCAATCAGAAATAGTTGGCTTGCTGCTCCACCGTCATTTTCCGACGAGCAAATACTCTTCCTTCCGCGTTGTTAAGCACGACTTATTGGAAATGACGCTACAAAATTATGAATGGCAGTAGTAGAAACTACAAGCTTTATAATGATATCATTTGCAAACAGATAAGGCAGAAGTATAAATAAAAAAAATCATTCGCACCAGAACTCAGACAGATTATATGTATATATGTAACATTTGATGTAACAGCTCACTAATTTTAATTTTCTTCTCAATTTCATATAAACGTTTTTTTAAAAAAATGGGCAATTTAATTACCTAAATCTTTGCTTTTACACAAATTAAAAATTGGGTTAATTATTTAATCAGAACATTGTTTCACGAAGAAATAGGAGAAACAAATTTTGTTCCCAGAAGTAAATACTATGGCACAAAATTTAATAGAAATGCCTGCACACAACTGTTTATTTCATGGAAAAAATCCTAACATTTTTATATTTTATATTAATGAAACAGAGAAAAAATGTATTTAAACAGTGCAACTGAAGCAACTTCATAAATTCCATTTTGGTCAATAAATTCTATCAGTTTCTAACTAATTTAAAAACTACCATGCCCAAAATAGGTTGAAGATGTGTTGATTACTTCACAAGCTCAAGGTGCAATAATTATGCATGCTGGCAAAACTTATTAAGCACTCCTCAAGAGAATCTACAGTAATTTCTGTAAATTTATAAACTGAAATTTTATATTAACTGTCAATACTATTTACAATGAAAACTAATCCAAATGTACCCTTAACCTTTAAGTTTTCAAAACATTCCTCTCATTCATAGCAATAATGACTTTAAAATAAGATATTTTTCTTCCACAAATCCTATGAGAAAAACTACATTTCTTTCTCTACTATAATATTTTTGTCATTTAAATTTGAAGATTAAAGTAACATGCTTCAAATAGAATAGCACTATTGCATTTGAAAATGTTAAAAAATGTTTGTACTCATCCTGATTTCTAAAAAAATATAAGAGCATTCAAAATTCTTCATCCAATTTTTTTAAATTTAAAATAAAATTTCTATATTTCATATTTCACACAGATGTTGAAGTATTCTAGTATTTTGACTTTCATTTTTAGTAAGTCCCTATGTGCATGATATTTGAAATTTTGGCAAGTGTTTATCTGATAGACATAAAACCTGGCATGGTATAAAATGGTATTTACAACAAAAATATAAATCCAGATCAAACTCAAACATAATTCTTTATAAAATGTCTCATTTTTTTATACAGTTTAAAAATTACTTTCCTGTGGAGAAAAGGGAAAATGAAATCGACAATTTTTCTAATTGCATAGATGTGTATTTATTCTTTACCTTGCCTCTTTTTTAAATCTCATTTCAATTTTTAATTAAGAAATTTTGAATTTTACTCAAAAGCAAGGAATCCATTATTATTATATAATCTCATTTTTAGAAGGAGGTAAGACAATGAATTTCTGTGTAGTGTGATGTTACTGTATCCAAATTTCTCATACAACAGAAGAAATTTTCTTTTGGTGTATTTTCTCAGCAGAAACCACCTGTGTAGTTGCATCCTAGTTGTTCTACTCCTTCAACAATCCACCTGCACCCGTTCCTTGTCCACCTATAGCCTGTCCCACAATTTGATGCACGCTCCACCAGCACCAAGCCTACGCGCAGCACGGCGGCACGGGGCAGCGGCTCATGCAGGCCAGGCAGGCAGCAGGCAACGAGCAAGGAGAAAAGAAGCGGCTGATACCTTCAAATATCTGATCAATACCATTTAAGTCGACGGCACCGCTGTCATCCGCATGCAGACTGCCATCGCCCAGCAGCGCTGCATCGTGGTCAGCACACGTACTGTCCCGGAAGGAGCTGCAAGAGGAGAGCAGACTGCGATCTGTCAGTGAAGGTGCCCTCATAAGGGAAAGGGCCATGGGTTCATTGCAGGTAATGGATGCCTAACCTCAACCTCCGTTTTGAGTTTCCGCAATGAAAATACTGTATTTTTTGGGGTACTATCTGATGAAGGTTATTTTTTATCTAATGTGAAAGTTTTTCCATCAACAAATTCATTTTTCTCTATTCACGGACACAAACAACTAAATGTTTTCACAGAGCCAATAATATTTATTGGAATAGAAAATTCACTATTCCACTATCCTCTCTTTAGAAAAGATTTGGTCATCATATAAACACAACACATGTATTTAAAGTTCATCACAACCTAACTTACCTTGAGAATTGAATAATTACAAAATAAAAATCTATAATGTATAGAATAGAAAATCATTCTGAACCAAAATGTATAACAATTCACTGTTGTTTGGTAACCACATCATCATATCAATCAGATATTTTTATTAATTTGATTTTCTTTCTTCTTGTAACATAATTTACACAGTACAGTTCCATACATTATTAAAAATAAAGTCCAGTATAAAATTCATAAGAAAGAAATTCCATGTGGCAACATGTCTCATCATATTTATTATCACCAATACCAAGTCAGTTTTGCCTGTTTTGTACAAATCAGATTAGCAGAGGCTTGCATCCATTTCACAATACACCCATGGTAAAAACAAAAGGATCACTGTGACAAACATACCTTATTGTACCATACTGTTTTCAATATGCTAGAAAACAATTCAGAATTCAAGTTACTCTTTAAACATGAAAGGCACAAAGGAAGAAATAGGAACAGATAATGAATTCTTTTGATGTAGAAATAAGTTCTGAACTTATGAAAATTAAAATGTAACTTAAAAATCTAAAATAATTATCTTTATTTTGTAATAAAAATACGATGTTTGTCATGGGATTAATTAAAGAAGCAAAACATTTAAAACTTTGTGAGGCCATCCTAGAAATAGCTTGGGGAATAGTACATACCATGAATAAATCCAATTTCTGTTAATCACACTGATTCTTATGTTTTGACTACTCTGAAAGTCATTAGTAGATGGGACTCCTCCATTAGTATTCAATTATGAAACATTACACTCAGTGTCGTAAATCTTTCATAACTGCAAATTATCTTTGTATTTAAAATTTTAAAAAAAGGGTTTACAATATTCCCTTGATTGTAATAGAATTTAGAAACATGTCTACACCATTACTTCTTTTAGAACAACATGAATGATAAACCTCATGTAAGGTCCAGAGCATCAAAATAGAATTATGACATAACAATGAGATTCCGGAGAACTATACTTTCAAATTAACAAAAGTTTCAGTTTCTTTTCAAGGGTTGCTAGTAATCTGACAGATATCTTAAAGACAGAAAGGGAGGAAGAAAAAGAAAAAGAAGAAATTTAATTATTAATTTATGTTAGTTGGTAACAGAATAATTAAAATGAAGATGACGAAAAAGTTATAGATAACAGTTTACCCAAAAACCTGTTCCCTCATACTAGATATTGCAATATTAATTCACATGAGAATTATGTCAGGATTTGGCACAGTTATTATTAGGGGGTGGACTTTGATGACCTAAACCATCGCCAAAAATTATCATTAAAATGTTCTTAAAATGCTTTAAAAATGACCTAACAGCAAAGAAAAATTTCGTAAAAAGTTGATCAAAAACAGTTCAGAAGAACAACCCAAGCTGTTGGTACTGCAAGTTTTATATAATGGAATATTCTCCTGTCATTATTACTATACATTCCTTTTTCCCATAAATTCACAGAATACAAAAGTGTGTGCATTAAAAACAAATTGTACATGACTTATCAATAAAACCTTGATTCCCAAATAATATGCATGCAGAATTCACAAGGCAACTGGTTTAGGAAATGTATTTCTTAAGGCTTTGTATTTCAAAAGGTTTTCCTACGGAAAAATCACACTGAAGTTATCTAGTATATGCTTTATTACTTTTACGAACATTAAAAAATTATTGCACAAGTCTTTGACATTCAACTATCAGAATTATTAATTAGTAGTTGCCTTTTCATTAAAAAAGCATTATAATTAAAAATTCCAGAAACTCAAAATTTGAACACAAAATACAAATAAAATCTACTTTATTACAAAAAAAAAGTTAACAAAGAACAATTCTGGAAAAAACAAAAAAAAAAATTAAAAAGAAAAGAAAACGAAAACTGAACTATTGAACTACTATATGACATTCTAAAACCAGGACTTTAATATTAATAATACAAAGAATCTCAAAATATGGCACTGAATATATAAGAAAAACAAGTTATCATTTATTCTTGATCCCTACTTGATACAAATGCCAATCTTTGGGGCATGGAAAAGAAAGTAAAAAAATGTTTAATTGAATTTTTTGTCATACTGACTTAACTTCAAACTCTCATTTTCAATTACTTTCTCAAATATATTTTATGAAGAAAAAGTTATCTATACGATATTAACTTGCAAATTATGAATGACCAGAAGATTAATTTTATATAAATATTCTTTGCAATGTGTCTTATATAAGAAGGAAATTACACATTCTATAATGTCTAACAATTTCCATTAGTGGTTTTGGAACAGTGTTCCACTTATTTTTTACACATACTTGTAACAAGCTCACTTTATTAGCTATGGGTTAAGAATATGAGTTAAATATCACAGGATTTTTCTCTTATAATTTGGCATGCTCTATAAAAAATTATCATCACAATATCGCAATCACTAAATTGCAACAGTCACAGCACCATGTTTTTGTTCAATTAAGAACGTCCCTGCAATATAAAAATTTTCTTAACCCAATTTGGAAAAAAAATTTTAAAAATTTCTGTATGAAATATTTCCCAAGATTTAACAACAAAGGATAATTTATCAAAATTCAAAAATTTGAAATGTCAGAAATTTCAGTTTAAGTTCTCAAAAAAGAATGATAACAATATTCATCTCTTTGGTTCCATTGGTTCTTATCAATTTAAAAGGATAAAAACATTAACAACAAGTGATTGAGATACATACAAAACATGAAAACTCAAGGGATAAGGTATGTTAAGACATTTAATGGGAAGCTGAAACGGTAGGTATGCCCCTACCTGGTGCGCTTAGGAGGAGCAGGGGCCTGTTTGCCCTTGCGATTTGTGGGTCGGCGAAGCTGAACCAGACTGCTCTTGGATGACAGGGCCGGCCCACCGGTAAATGTGCTCAGCTTGTTCACTGCGCCACCTGCATCTGAAGAAACACAACATGAAAACACCGCTGCCTTTTGTTAATTATTCACTTAACCCTTTTGAGATGGATTATTATTTTTGTTAGTAGGTAGTCAATTAATACAAATGCTAGCAACTATGATGGCCAGGTATGTGGTGTCCAATCCAGGTATGTGGTGTCCAGGTATGTGGAGCCTAATCAACTTCTAGCCGATAACCTGGTCCCAGGAAGAGTAGCCTTCCTTGTCGACTACCAGGCAGTAACAACAGCATTAAGTAGTACCCCCTCCCGAGTGCGTGGATACAATCATGTGCCAAGAAAACTAGTGTATATATCGACAGGGTGGGTCGTCCTCCTGCAATGGGTACCCAGCCACATAGGATTCCATGGAAACCAAGAAGCCGATGGTAAAGCCAAGCAGGGGGCAGAGCTAGATCGACCTTAACTCTGCCATGCCATTCACCCTGAACTGAGCTAAAAACCAAATTGAGGCCTTGATCATCAAAGGACTGAAAAGAATCATTAAGGCCCTAAGCACTGGCAAAAATGGGACAATCTTGCTTCAGTTGGATCAATCTCAAGAAATCTGGAGAGATATGAAGCCAGCATCCGCTTCCATCTGAATACTGGCCATGACTACCTGCAAGCTCTCTTCCACTGCATTGGCCTTGTTGATGACTACACCTGTCTGCTGTGCAACCTCGCAAGAATAGACAAGGACAACCTGAGAAGTTACACAGTTCTCATCCACCCAAATGACGACATCGTGAATTGCTACTGGGATGCTCAGCGACGTTGAACAACTATAGATGGACATGGGCTTAAGTAAAGTATTATAGGTTTAAAGGACTCTCAAACTGACTGACACAAGAAAAAAATGTTTAACCTGAATTTGGTGGGACACATGTCCCACACATGTCAATATTTTTTCTAGTATCCAACAGCTTTATTTCCTCATTAAGTGGTTACATGTGATACTTGGCAAAACACAAGATTTTACTTAAAGGTTTCTAGCACATTTTACACATTGTTCTTGTACCGGTTTCCTCCTCATTATTTGTACACAGTGCATCTTCTTCTTGTGGATCCTTCCTCTGATAAATGTTTCAACATTTTGCACGAGTCTTCTCCTTTTAGGTCTTCCAGCACTGCACTTTCGTTGGATCTTTGGCCGAGACTTACCCTTGGAAATCATTTGCTCTGCAAAATTGACCAAAACCTACTTCAAGGGTACCTTTTTGAGTTGAATTGAACCTTTTGGGAAATTATATCTTTGTGAATGATACAAGAATTTACGACAATGGTAAGTAATAATTTGTAGAACGACTTTTTCCACCATTTGTTCGACTTTCTCTTAAGATGGTAGAGCAAACTCCTCTGATCAGCCAAGCCCACTCCTTCAATGCATTCATTATAAATCTTCCAAGTCTATGGACAATCAACATTCATTTCAGTTCTGTTTTTAGTTTCTCTTCTCACAGTAGTCAAATCATTGCTATGGCAATTGTTCTTAACATGAATTCTTTTGTGCCCTGCCACTTGCATCACAAAGTGTAAGGAATTACACAAAAATTCAGATTGTCCTCTCAAGTTTTGCATCAGATTGTGAGACATCTTTCCTGTTTCACAGGCATGTACCTACTGCTGGAAATGGTATGCAGTCTACGAGATGAACAGAAGTAAAAAAATCTGTCAAATGTCAAAAGAATATCAGTTTCTAATGCTACCAGCTATTTTCATAACTCGTTTACCCAATGTGCGTACAGCAGTATTTTCTCCTTTGCCATAATACATGCTCAGGTCATAAGTATATCCACTATTAGAATCACTTCTCATCCAGATTTTTATGCCACACTCTATAGGTTTTAAAGGGTGATATTTACTTCAATGCTGATCATAGCCTCATCAATACTCTGCATACCGCTATCTGATTTAGCATTTGGAAAGGTCTTTTTTAGACATGATACTACTACTTCTGTATACAGTCGATTCCGGTTGTAGTGAACTTGGATATTGTGAACCCTGAATTATAGTGAATTGGTCTCATTTCACTTACATTACAAATAAGCATCCAAAGATTCGTTTATAATGAACCTGAACCTTGACTATAGTGAAATTAGGAAATATGCCCTGGAAATTAATTCCTCCTCAAAAAGAATATATCGCCTCAGTGCCAAAAATTCCAATATTACACAGCTTGAAAAAAATATCATCAGACAATTGTCATAATCGAAGAAGACTCCCCTAAGGTGAAGGTAGCGGCCCTGGAATGGGGACCTTACTGATGACCTTCTGTCACTCGGAAACAAAGGATATGCCCTGCGCGGGCTAGAACTGGCGGCGGCAACACACGATTGCTTGCTAGTTTTAAGCTTGGTATTTGATATTCCGCAGGATAAAGCAGGTTGAGTTCTATGTAGGTGACAGGAAGCATGCTACTATCATAGCCTGGCAATATATGCTGTGCTGCGCGGAAAAGCAATCAGTTTGATTAGCTGTTTGCGCTATCCCGCTACTGAAAGCATCTTGTGTTATTAGGTGAGTAAGAGGAGAGTGGGAGATTCAAACAGTACAAGAGGCATCGATAAGTGTCAAGACTGCATTAAGATATTTAGACACAGAGGACAATTCAGAATCAAGTATAGAGAGAACACTAACTCTGGAGAAAGATCTACAGAAATTACTAATAAAAAATTATGAAGTAAACAATTGAAAATAATTGATTTTTTAAGAACAAATAAAGATATTTAAATTTTCAGTTCATGCTGTAACTGTATTTTGCTGTATATCTATATTAATAAAATCAATCGTTATGAGAACTTCTATTTAATTTTGACATCATCAGATATAGTGAACCAAAAATGTTGGTCCCCTGAAGTTCATTATAACTGAAGTTGACTGTATCGTAGTGGCCGATTCAGTCCTGTCAGGAAAATTGAAATACAATTTAAATAGAAGTAATATGCATCTATACCTTGATATGGCTGATTTTATTGCATTGTTACCCCATGATTGATTGTTAGACCAATAATCTGAGGAGGCAGGAACCTTGTTGTAAAACACACTGTTAGAACCACACAAGTATCAATCTTATCTCTCCAGGACTCTTTACAAGATTGGAGTTGTTCATCATGTTCAATCTCAGATTCGTGCATTGATGTATATAAACAAACTTGGGGGAAATAATTTTTCAAATATCTCAATTTCTAAAGAATCTCTATTCACTTTAGCCATCACAACTAGTATAACATTATCAGGCTCATCCAATCTTGATGAAAACAAATTATTTACTTGTGACCACACAAATGCTTCTGATGTCACCCACTCATTTGAAACCAAGTCATTTGAAATGCTGCTTGTATTGGTATTACTTTCCACTATATCACTTTTTTAAAACATCACTGTCCGATTCTGAGCTAATGCAGAAGTCTGGATCAGCACAGGAATCATCGGAAAATGATACTATTTCATTTACCCATTTCAGAATGTCATGCTCATTGGAATTAGCCATGATGGAAAATGTATTCCAGTATGTTTGTAAAAATAAATGAAATTAAGTGAGTAATCCGATTCCTATACTACAGCAGAATAAAGACTAATGGGAAATATATGTCCCATAACGAACATATATACAATTTTATTGTTGATACATGAACAGGATCAAATAAAATTCATGTACAATATCACTACACACTATTAGAGTAATACTAAGAAGAAAACAAGTTATACTCATCTCTGAAGTAGAATACTTCCTCTTTTATATGAAGAAAAAGAGGAGCACATGAACACCACAACATATATTTCACCGCTCTCACCTCCATTTTTCAAATGTTAAATACTACCAACTTCAGAATATGAGGGATGTTCAGTAAGTTATGTACCTTGGTACCTTACGTTGGAAAGTTGAGTGTGCCCAGGCAGGTTGGGACATGCCTTGGTAAGCTTCGGCCTCAGTTACAAATCAGTCTGCTGTAAGTTCTTGATGAGAGAACATGCCAAGGGCAGGGCCATATGGTTTAACAGAGAAAATGGCTCAACAGAGAAAATGAGATTTCGAACATCGTTCAGAGACGAAGTTACTCACAAGGCAAGGACATAGCCTGAGGAAATCCACCAGAGGATGAATGTTGTATATGGGGATCATGTGCCTTCATACTATAAAGTAAAATTTTGGGCCAAGCAATTTAAGTGGGGGAGAGAATCTACAGGAGTAACTAGAGGTGCTACAGAATGGCAAAGACTTTCTCATACTATAATTTTCTAATTTCCTTGGTGTGGGCTAGCTTTACAGTTTTGCCCTCATGCTCTTGGCAACTGCCATCTATCGCTGCCATAAATACATTTTTTTGAAATTTTCTCAATTTTTCGGTTTCCTAATGGTAGATTCAAAATATACTTCTAAAAATGGCATTGAAAATTTTCTGAAAATGTGGAATTTTGATCTCAATTTCACAGAATACTTTAGTTTTCAATTAATTTATACATTATTTAAACAACATGTACTCATAATGCAATAATGTAAACAAATTGCCGCTAATGTAAATATTAATGAGGTGAGAAGCTAGTTGAAAAAATTACAATTTTGTAATTTTTGGAAAAAAACAAAACAAAACAAAAAACAGTAATATGGTGTTTATGTCATCTCATAGAGTACATCGAGCACTATCTCTATCAAAAGTTTAAAGAAAAAAATTTGGAGCCGTATTTGAGAAAATCTTAAGAAATTGTTAGAATATGTTATGAAATTTAACATCCTCAGCAATGTAAATAAACCACCAACAATTCATTGCAAATCGAATGTTTGTTATGAAAAAAAGCATGGTGATGAACAAAACAAATCAGATTCAGAATACAAGTAATTCATTAGTTTTGGGGATGTTAATTGTAATATTCTTAATAGTACAATTAGAAAAATGAATATTATATTAATTAACTTAATTTTCCTGGTATTCCATCAAATGAAACTCTTCTTTGGTAATTATATTTACTGATGTGATTGTGTTGCCACTGCAAGTCAACACGCCAACTTCCTCACCAAACATCATTTCCTTAGGTGTCTTTAGGTTCCGGAGAATTATTTGCAACTATCTTTCTCAAACCACAGTACACAAATATTGTTTAAATAGATATATCGCAAGTAACATCCCAAAGTATCGTATGAATGTGCCACAACAACAGAAAGCATTGGTTTACTATTACAGTAATGTCATAATTTTTTGCATAAATCATGAGATTTTATGGTGGTCGATAAAATGCTGAACATACCAATGAATGTTATATGTTTTTATTGCCTCGTTAAAATTAAAAATCTTGGCATCAATTTTTAACTTAAGGCCTCTGCAGAAATAACACTCATAACATTACTAGGTATGTAATTACCCCTGGAGTATGGATTGATTATTTCCGATCTAAAGGGGTTGAGTTTTCAGTTACAAAATATATAGTTTTATAGGGCTATTTTATTATTTTTAATGAACAAGAGTGGTTGGTAACAAAACGGTATTAGAAAAATGATTTTAGAATGTAATGAGTAAAAAGTAAATGATTTTAGATGTAATGAGTAATACTACTCTTGTGATTTCAACCAGGAGGCATTTTCACCACCTTATCCAATTTTGAAAGATGTTTTAGATGAGGAGAATCTTTCAAGTGAAACATGAAACTCACCCTGCACCATGCCAGTGGTGACAATCTGGTCGGACATGACCACCAGGCCGTGGATGTTTCCGGTGCTGCCGGCGTGGGGCTTCTTGTATGAAAGCTGAGGAGTCACGTTTCCCTGAAGTTGCTTCTCCACCTCTGCCAAAGAAAGCAACAGAAAGAAATCCACTTATTTAAATTATTTTACAAATTCTTAATCTACAATCATTTATGCTCATGCATGTTTCTAAAATTTACTATTTCAGCTATAAGTATCTTATTTCTTTTGTAAAGTACTGACTGATGATACACAGCACTTAAGCACATTTAAAAGCCACATTAAGAGATGCTCTTCACACCAAATTTTTCCAAATTCTACATGGTAATAAATTTAGTGCTTTCCCCCCTTATCATACCAATTAATCTCCTATAATTCCTAGCTGAATCGCAAAGATTTATTTTGCCCACCAATTCTAATTTAAATGCTAGTCACCACACATAAAGAACAGCAAACTTGTTATTTTCATTTCCCGTCTCCCCAATACTCATTCAATTTTCTGAGTACGAAAACAACAATGAAACTTTATAAACAAAAACAAACGAGGAGCATACAATAACATGATTTTATATATTTAAAATTATAGAATTACTTGTCCAATGTCTCAATTGTATTTACATAAAGTGAACTTATTTAAGTGATTAGGCAGAGGAGCTTGTCTCTTGGACCAGGCCTTGCAAGAAAAAGAACTTTTTGAAATATTTACAAGTCTCATTAATAATTCTAAAGAAGGAAAATTGCTAATATTATTTTTAAAAGAATTTAAGATTACATTTTTTTCTGTACATTTAACCAGCATGATTTTTAAAATTTATTGTTTGCGAGTTCATGAGGTGCATATACTTTCAGATTTAAAATTTGGATTCATGTTCACTATAAGTGTGTATACTTGCACATTAAATTATTTATTGCTATCCACATCAGAGGTGCTAGAACTGTTGTTCCTAAAACCACTTAATCAAAGACTCAAATCATTTTCAATCTTACATTTCTTCCCACATGATAACTGGGTAATTTTAAAAGTTCTTCACTTCCTGACTTCACTTCCTAACCTACAAATGATTTCAAGATATAATAAAACTCAAGAAATAATATTTCACCAAACTCTCCCAATTCAAAATCACTGAGAAACTTTAGAAAATTTGAAAATATTTGGTGCAAGAACAGTGCTCATTGCACATGCAGTTCTATCAAACAGACTAGCAGATGCAATACTACAATATCCAGTAACATGGTCAAACAAAGAGTTCTTGCAAAAATGCTTATTATTTTGAACTTGTGTTTTAAAAAATAAATTACATCAAAGTTAGTTTTCTCGTAGAATACTTTTTTTTAAATCATTCTAATTTACAATTAATTTAATGTAATAGTTCTGCTTATAGTGAAGACAAAAATTATTCAAAAATTTTCCAGAAGAAAAGTGTTATTTAATACTTTGCATTTTATTTGACACATTTCTTGAAATATTGTCAAAATCTGAGTATTATTTTTAAATGGATAACACTTCAAAAATGAAAACAATTACATTACAACCCTGTTATGAGAGAACCATCACCACCCAAGAGAATCCTACTTATTAGACTCAAATACTGCTTTGATTCTCAATGTAGAAATTATGAGCATTTCCTCCTGGATCTAGGAGATCCACAAATAAGTGTGTTGCCTGCAGTAGACCAAAGAACATAGGTTCGCGAGCAATCTCCCCCTCCCCAAAGGAAGAATTGGATGTCGAAATGTCTAATGTTCTGACAGGGTGAGCCAGATGACTTGTTGGTTTTATTCTCACCCTTGACAAAAGCTGCCTAGAAGAGATTCCCATTGGCAGAAATACTTGTCAATAAGTAATTAAGCTCATCTTTGAAAGGTGATAATCTACTGCCGTTTCCCCAAGTTTTATTTTGTGAAAGGGGCTAAGATGTGCAGTCTCTGTTAAGAGTTCGTTCATATACTGCCCTCATTGCATTCGAGTAGAAACAGTGCAATCTGAGCAGTATTTGAAGAGGCGTAAAGTTTGTCATCTTAACACACAATGTATTTTGAATAGAGCTTTTCAACATCATGATGATATTAGTGATTGCATGGTGAACAATGTTCTAATTGTAGGAAATACAATTGGAGAAATTTTTCAATTTAGAGAAAGGTTTTTAAGAATTCTAATTGTAATGGCTCAAAAAAATCAACTTCAGAAAAACTTGACATATCTCCAGTTGACAACAGTAAAATTAAAGTAATCTAATGTACGACAGCATTTCCCATCTTCAAAACTTTGTTCCCAGAAAGATAAATATCTATGCCCTCAGATGTCTCTAATAAAGGCATACTATTTGTATTTAGACTTTTGTAAGATGAATTTCTTAACACAATACACTTCACACTCACATAACCAAGAAAATATTACAAAAACAGTATTAAACAGTAATATAATTCTGGAAAAATATATTCCAAGCATACATCAACTACATATTCCTAAGGGAATTCCTATATATTTCAATTAGGATATTCAACAAAGGAACTTTGTTTGACCTTGTATGATTTTAAAAACTACATTTTTTAAGCATTACCAAAATTATCTTAACCAATTTACACCAAATTAATTTAGTACAGCATGTGAACAAAATATCAAACTACAAAAACTGTTTGTTGACCACCATAAAAGATTTAAATCAGAAGTATACGCAAAACTGTTTAATTAATTTAATGAAGTAAGGTGTTAAGAAGGAAGGGTAAAAAATTTATTCCACACTTTGAGTCATACAAAAGCTACAAAATCCCTTGAATTTTATAAAATATTCTGTTAAGAAGAAATGAGGCAGTTCAATACAGACAGATTAATTTTTTTACTGATATGAATTCTACCTACAAATGCATTATTAAGGATGCAATCCTGATCAACATCAATAACATTTGATTCATTTGAAAAACAAGTCGAAAGTCGATGTATTTTAACTTTGAATTATACAATCTGAACTTCACCTCAACATAAAAGATCTGAAATCTTGGAAATTCCTTACAAATTGTCATTTAGTTTCAAACTAATAACAAGCAAGCAAGTAGAGCAAACTACTCTATGATGGTCAACAATTGTCAAAAAAAAAAAAAGACAGAAAATACGTATATTTTTCGACAGATGATTTTTGCACACATGAAAATGTGCACGAAAATTATCTAAGAAATGTGCAGTGGAACCTCTATTAAGCAATTATTTTAGAAGAAAGTAGGACGTGCTACTTACATCATGTGTCATTATTGTGTATGTAACAAATCCTAAAAGATTACTGATGTTGAAATACTGAGGAAAAAGGACTTTATTATAGGAATATTGGGAAATTTTTTCTTCTTTCTTCTTGGAATTTATATTCCAGAAAGAACAAGTTATTTGTCGTAATGCATTAAAAAACGTTATGTGGCATGGATGGTAATACATTGCCATCACATTGTAATTTTCAGCTTCTTCAAAGAGTAAAAGAATTCAACAAGCCAAGTAAACTCAGAATAGCACATTAAGAAAATGCAGAAGACTGCAGATGGTAAAAATAACTTTGCAAGAATTCTTTAAACATCGTCTTTTCTGAGATTCCACAAACACTCTTATATCCAACTGTTCCGAAGTTTCATTTTTTCAAAATTTAGTTGACAACATCTAAATATGTATTCTTCAAAGACAATTGAAAGGACCAAAACACAGGCTGGTTTTCCAATTTCGCTCTTATGGACTAAAAATTATAATAATTGCTTCCTAGAAATTGTGCTTAAGATGCGTTAACATAAAATAAGTAATCATTCAGGATTCCATGGTATGTGTAAAATATTCTCGAAAAAAACCGATAAGCAAACTATTTTTTGTCACAAAAAAACTCTTTCTAGTATCAAAACCAGCCCATGTTTCTTTATATTCAATGCTACAGATAGACAACAACGTGCCAGACAAACAGAACAAAATCATTGGCAATGAACTATTTGAACTTGAAAGTTCAAAATCCTGAATGAAACAAACTCAAATGAAGTTATTAATCGATTAAAGGTGAAATTAAAAATTCATGTAGTTTACACCATGGTGTAAGAAATATACCAAGAAGGTGAAACTGTAAAGTTACACAAAAAAAGTGTTTTGTTAAATAGTGGAGGAATTCATAGATCAATAACTTACCCTAGTCTTCTACTATTAGAACAGAAATATGCCAGAAAAATAATACTAATAATTTTATAGAAATTCCTTGATAAAATTTCTAAAACTTTTACAATCTTCACAATAATGTTGTATAGTTTAATGTTGTATAGTTAATATATTTTTTCCCCCTAGAACCAGTCATTTTTTAAATTTAGACCGAAACAGTTTTGATGTTGACTAAATAAAATTTTCTCTTAAAGGACCCTTTAATGATCACATGAACAAACTTTCCAGACATCACATAAGCTACCATACGACTTCAAATTATGTCCAATGCAATCTAACAAACGAACTGTAAGCAAATTTATATAGACAATGAAACAAAATAAAAAATACTAATGCAAGAAACATATCTGAAAATTTCAATTTCAAATTTTTATCAAACTTCTATGACTCCTTGGCTATTGGGCCGCCGTAGAAAATTTAACCACATTCTCTCCATAACCATCCCGTATTTTGGAAATCTCTAACTTTGCATATTAATATATCATATGAAATAATTGTAAAAAATTTTAATTTTTAACATAATAAGAACAAAAAACAGTAACATTTAAATTCAAACAGTTCCTCCCTTTTGTGATACTAAAGTGAGAAAAAACAGAACTGTACATGATAGTATGAAAAAAACTTCATTGCAGTTTTAACTTAACATATACTAGAGAAAGGCCAAAATTACATGACAATGAAAGAATAAAAAGAGTCTAGCAGTGCAAACTACATTGCTCATGCTCAGCCTCTGACCCAGAGCACTATCAGTTGCCAGCAACCCACCTTCCTGCAGCCCAAAAGAAAGAAAAAAAATAATAAACACTTCAAAACCAACTAATCTGGAGCAAGCACAAGTATGGGAAAAATTCATTATTTGTATAAGCATTGAAAGAGGTCTGTATGGCAAATGGAATCTCTTTTCTAACACCCATGCAAGTGTTTCATTCAATTTAGTGCAATTGTAATTGAAAAATAAAAGCAAAAATGAATCGTTAAGAACATTTTGATTCTATGAAAAGAGTGTTTTCTCAGAATGAAACTTCAAAGTAAACTAATATTTTAGCAATAGTGATAATATTGACATATTGACAGATGTAGTGAAAACAAAAAAGGATAACCAAAGTTTTTCAATTCTATATTTCACTGTAAATAAATAATTAACTTGCTACCAAATGTGAAAAGTCACCCGTTTCTACATTCAAATTTGGATAAACACACACATGAACTTCAATGCACAACGAAAATGTGTGCAAAAACTAATTTTAAATGTGCATATGAAAAGGAAGGATTTATGTTACAATCACAAGTATTTCCAGAATTTGTTTATGCATTTCCTCTCTGAGTATGATTTACTAAAAGTCAACACATACTTTTACTCAGCAACTATAAACATTTCTAAACGCAGTACATGTAATTAGTTTCACATGAAAAATATCACGCATTTTGTGACCGTTTTTAATTTCCTTTTTGATACATAGTTATTTTGGACCTCTCACTATTTTCTTCGAGAGAAGAAGATTTTAGTCAGTTGCAAGATAAGTTAATGAAACATCATGTTCCTATCAATATAATTTTGTATTCATACTAACGTTAATATTAACATTAATAATAATAGTAATAATAATAATAATAATAATAATAATAATGATAATAACAACAATAAATGATTTTTTGACCGATTACAAAATTGACTGCGCTAGCTGAGAATCGAACCCAAATCTCCTGGAACAAGCCCAGCTGCTCTTGACACTTGAGCTACTGAGACTTCAAATGACCTTTAGGAGATAAGAGCCCCATTGAAGATTTCTAACATACCATACGATTTCCAACACCTGGTGACTGTTGTAAGTTTGAAAATTACATGGGAATGTGTTTCTCGTTTCACAACTTACAAACACCATTGCAACCCCATTAGCATGAAGTTACTGTTAGAAATGATCACAATACAAATTGAATCATAATATATGGAATATGGGGGACCAGGGATAGTTTGAAGAAATTTTAATTGACTTTTTTTTGTAGAGTCAGTTTATGATTCATTACTTTGAAGTAAATCCCATTCAATTGTTCATAAACTCCTCTAATCATTAATATTTAAGAAAGCAGCCTCATATTTTCTGACACCATTTTAAGTGTAGAAAATCTAAGAGGGTCCAATCTATCCCCATAGGTAGAGTTGAATTGCACACTTCAAGGGGAAAATTCAATCAAAAAATGTATACATGTAATGTAAAGAGCGATTTTTTAAAATTTTAAAAATACAAAAATGAAAAAGAATTAAATTAGAAATATTGATAATAAAACAGCTCCTAACTTCTAGCGAATATTTGAGAATTTTTGCATGAGCTTATCAGGAAAATAATGCTTGCCTCTTGTGGCTAGTTAGAGGAATTTTGTAGCAAATATTTTCAAATGCTATTACAGATTTTTCTTCGACAGTAGGATAAATGAAAGCCATGCTACTTCTTCAAAGGGAGTTAATCTCATATTCAAATGTTGGCTGAATCTCGCGGGGAGCAGAGGCGAGGAAGGCGCGTGGCCCTTCGGCGACGGCTCCAAGGGGCGTCAGCGCAACGACGGTGTAGCTTTGTCCATGTCCAATACATGTGCTTGTAATGCATTGCATCAAGTCATTTCAAATCCAGGTGAGCCTCTTTGTATTGCCCTAGCCATGCAACCCGCCCCAATTTGGGCTCGACTCGAATGCCAGCGTGCGATACGAACGCTGGCTGAAGCTGGCCCACAGGAGGTCGCCAAATGCGGCGGACAACAGGTCAGCGGTTCCCATGACGCCAGACACGCAGCGATGGTCGCAATATAGGAACTGATTTTTTGTTCCTAATCCTCCGGCTCGTTTTTTTTTATTTGTTGCGTCTATTTTGACGCAACGCGTCTCCAAGCCCCTTGGGGGGCGTTGAGCGCTTTGCGCTTCTTGGAGTAATCCTCCCATTACAGCGCTTGTTTTTTGGAGTAATCCTCCGTTGATATTGTCTGTCGCGTCTCGTCGCAGTCGGTTGTGAAGAGGACCGCCAGGTAGCATCTCCGCGTACGCGCCTCCTACCGCGCGCTCCTGCGTCACTACCCAGCGGCCAGAATTAGGAAGGAATAAGGATAGGGATAGGGTTTAGGACACTTCACAGGGGTTGGACTAGCCCTTGCAAAGCAGCTTTTTGAATAACCCATTATTAATAATAATAATAATAATAATAATAATAATAATAATAATAACAACAACAATGATAACTTCACCTAGGGAGTACATGACCAAGTAGTTGGTGATGGAGCTCGTGTGCTCCCATGAGCCTGAAAGCTGTGTCGGTGGTAGCCCAACTACTGGTAGGGCCTCCGTTGAAGGTGAGGGTGTAGACAAAGAAGTACCCCAGAGAAGAGCCTCAGTGACATCTTTGAAGAAGAAAGGAAGATTGATAAAGATGGCAGAAGAAGGACCTCAAACTCTTAACCTGCAGCGGGCGGCTACAAACAGCGTCTGTCTACATGTTAGGAGCGACTGCATCTACAGCGGGAAGGGCGAGTCATGAACCTTTGGGCTTCCTCTTATCGGCTGATGGAGTGTACAGCAGAGAAATGGGGTTGGCTCCCCAGGCCACAGATGAGAGTGGAGGCCCGAACCTTGCATTAGCCAGCAAAGGAGGCTGCCTTCCGCAGTCAGTGGAACTCTTGGAGGCGGTTTAATAACACCCACTGGCGATGAGAGGAACCCTTGCTGGGCCCTGCAGCTGGATGTCCAGTGGCCATTGTGGGTCGCAGTAACGGATGGCAGGAAATAACCCGAGGGTTACGCGTGATCTGTGAACTCGAACTAGCTTCCCGCGAAACCCCTTGAAGCCAATGAGCAAAAATGGTAGAACAAGAAATGTAATGAACCTTAACGTGCCTCCAACTACCAATGTCCCATACCTGCTCAGAAACCGAGCTAATGGCACTTTGTCAACGTCTGGCCATCCCACGGATGTTAGACCGAGGGACCAAGAGTCGGCAGTAGCTCACAGCCATCATTACAGATGGACACGAAATGAATTAAAGGAGGCGATACCGTACTTTTACTACGAAAAAGCAAAAAATGAAGGCTCAGAAATATAAGTTTTCAAGAAGAGAGAGTGGAATCCAGATATGAGACCAGCCCTAGATTCAAGGAAGCTTGCCAGCCAACGACGATACATACTCAGCAGTGGAAAATTCACAGAACAACTTGCTGACATTCAGGGAAATGCAGAGTATGTTCTTCTATCGAACTATCCGCATGACGAATATTTAGTACCATCTAATATCCCAGAAAACTATAGGACTCTTGAAAGTTCACCTCTTCGCAATGAAACATCCGCCAGTGGTGAAAATGCATCTATGAACCACATAAGGATATGATGCGAAATCTCCGTCGCAAGATAGAAAGAGTCCATCTACTTCCATTCGAATTTCGTGCACCGTTGAGGATATACGAAAATGCTAAAGATAAGATAGTGATAGAGAGAATGAATTCTGTTTTAAATGAGGCGGTACACACCCCAAGTAGTGATCTAGATATTACTGAAATCAAACCATCCTGAACGCTACTGGATCTCTGGTATCTCAGATAATTTTGGGGCCAGCCAAGAACACCGACGGTCGACAGCAACACAGTAAATAACTCCATACCCCTATGGGCGTAAGAATTATGAAACAGATTGCCGACACTTGGCATGAAATATCACTCTTAGCTGAACCATCTTCTAAATGAACGCATACCTCCAAATTTCAACTAAAAATACTCCTGGTTGAACAAAAATACCAAATTCAAAATGGCACAAGGCTAATGGTAGCTGAGCGCTAAAAGAGAAAATCCAAGAGCCCGCTCAACGCATTAGACGTAACAAATGCAGAGATTTCCGTGTACAGAATCGGTTGTTTGAAATAGACGCAAAGAGATTCTGACTGCAATCTAACTCAAAAACCGAATGCCTATGCTGTCCCTTATTCAAACTATGACGAAACATTTTGGGCACGAAAGTAGATCCTACAACAAAGTTGCATCTTGGCGTCAATCTGAATCTGCCGCTGCCGATGAACTTGTGGAAACAATGGAACATGTTCATGAATTCTCGGAAGAGGGCCTCTTCCAAGCAATTAAGAACATGTGAAACTGGAAATTCCTCGAGATAGATGCGATCCAGAATTATTAGATTAAGAAATTAACAGCATTCCCTTCTAGCAAAGGCTGTTAACAAAATTCTAGAAAACCCAAAGGAACTCCCGGGATTGCTCACACGCGACATCAAGTATGTCCTCCTATGATTGTATGCAACTACAAACGAATCCCTATTATATTTTATATATATATATATATATATATATATATATATATATATATATATATATACACACACACACACACATACATACATATACTGAAAAAAAAAACAGAAAACAAGGCAAAACAAAAAAAAATTGGCGTTACCTCGACTGCCTGAACACACTTTCACCAACTACAATCTACAATTTACAATTTGCTCATTCCTCTTTCTGAATTTTTTTATCTACTACATTATTTTACTCTTTCTACTCTAGTTTTTCCGCGCACGGCTTTGAAAATGAGTTTTACACTTGTTTTAAGGTATCCCGTTCACATGCGCTAGCCTTGGGCTTTGCACTCACTATAACACTGTGAACTTTAAAGAGAAAAAACAACAAAACGTAACATACACGTTACTTAAATCTGACCCCTTTACATATCACAGAAAGCAATTTCTTTTAACACAATACAATAAACATACTTTTCCAGATAACATCAACTGTACAACATGTGAAAACATAATTATTTACGTAAAATTGTACAAGGTATTGCCTCTTTGAATGAATACAATAACTCACGCAGTAAATGAACTTGAAACTGCCACTCACATCGTTCGGAATACTTCTCCCACCTATTCTAGACTTTTCACCCACTTTTAACAATAATTGTCGTGTATTTACCGCTATCCTCTTTTCCCAACTGATCGCCGCATAAAAGTTGCCAGTTCTTTTACCTCAACAACTCCGCATCGCACGCCTGTAGGTAACCTTGGGGATTTTCTGCCGCTCGCGGCCTCGCGTTGCCACCCGTCTCCGCTTGCTGTCCCACGACGTTACGAGTTTCCTTCCCTCCAACTCTGGACTCCGCTTCGCCTACAATTTCCACACCCTTCTCCCGGTCTCCGGACTCGTACTCGTTCCAGTACAAATCTTTCTCACCTACGCTTCGCTCTTCATAGGGTCGTCCTTCTCCTTCTGCCCCGCCCCATACAAGTTTGTTCGCGCTTCCAGCCTCGAATAATTAATGTTGCTGAAGTTATGCTTTAAATGTTCGGCCTACCTACCACACTTTGTGCATGTGTGGTCTCAGCGTGGAATATGAGATGCTGGATTTAGTTAATGTCCTTCCGCGCGAATTTTACAAATTTGAAATTATTTCGAAGTCAAACAATCACTTCACTTGGTCTATCAAATATTGTGAATGTTAATGCTAAGAATGTTCGTACACTCCACTTCTCAATTACATCACTTTCGTTGATACGCTTCTCAGACTAACTTTTAACTACCAAGTTAAAATAAACTCATATGCCATCAAGTTACAATCGCCTTCAGAACTCAGTCTAGTTGCCGTCGCTGCTGCAATCATAGAGAGCTCCTCCGAGGTACGCCGCGATACTTATGGTACTCGTACCTGAGGAAATTTTTGGAGGGGTGAATATTCTCGTCTTTTCGTGACCTCCCGGAAAAAACATGATTCGCTAGTTCGGGCGTCAGAGTTCGAAAAGCTGTGGGTAGACGGCGCGTTTACAAGCCATTGCTCCGCCGCGTATCCTACTCCTCTCTGTTCGTGGCTGATGGTGGCGTTGTGTAATCCCGTGACGTCACTATACACACACACACACACAAAATTGAAATCCAAATGAGAAGCCAAAAGCTGAATCCGTTTTTGACCTATCACAGTTCACTATCACATGCAGTTGCGCCACAACAGTATAGTAGCTGGGTCTTTAACTATGTTGTGACGACGAGCACTTTTTTTGGGGGGGGAGCGGGGTTTCACGCACTTTTTATTCATTCATTCAGTAACCCCAGCAGACACATCCCATTTTATTTGTAAAGGTTTTCTATTAAATCCTGGTGGAATCTCTCCCGATGCTCTTCACTGATGTTTCCCAAGTGTTCAAGAAAGTAGTCCATACAGGAATATACGTAACAGACTTTCAAGCTCAATTTACAACTTTCAACTCTGAATGCTGTGTATGTCACGAGGTTTTTATAATTGGGTCTTTATTGATACTTAAGCTATATTAATGATATGTTCTAATGATTCCAAAACTCTTTTTCAGCTTCACCATTTGAGTGAAGACTTCACGTAAATTTGTTGCGTCGTTGACGCAAGGCGTCCCTTTAACCCTTGTAGGGCGTTCAGCGCTTTGCCTGGAGTAATTCTCCGTTACTGAGTAATTACTGTATTTGTCAAGTCTCGCCACGTCGCAATCAGCCAGTGCCTTTTATCCCTTCGGCCAAGGGCTCAATGCCGTTAGATCGGGTTTCTAGCCAGTCACCCAATCAGGAACCCGCGGCTCTCGAATTCGCTTAACCGTTGCGACTTCATGGAGCGCAGTAAACGAATTCAGCTATCGATGCCGACTTCAATTGTCTCAGTGGCGGGAAGTGCGCCTCAGCGACTAGGATCATTTTCACCTTTTGGTGTGAAAAGTGTCACGTATTTCGTGGTCTTTAACCCTAACGCACGAGAAATTTTGGCGATTGCCGACATGTAAACGGATGAGAATGTTGCACTCTGCAGTGATTATTTTGCTGGTCGTGGATATGGCCAGTTTGTACAACGTCTTCTACTGCGGTCTAGTCTGGCTGCTTCGGTCCTGGATAGCATAGCGGGAAGCTTTTACGGGAACGTTGTTCGGTGCAAAGTGTGCGTAAACGAGTGCTCTCCAAAACCTTGTATTATTTTTTAATTTGTTTAGGAATTTTTTATAATTGTAATTTCCAATTATGTAAATGTGTTCTGTAATTAGAATATACGTATTAGTGTATATTACATATTATATCCGATTTTACATCCTTTTTTACATATTCTTACTGTTTTCATTACATATTTATGTACATATTTTGATGTTTCATACTACATATTTTTCTGATCTCTAGTCATCACAATTAGTTAATTATGCAGCTTTTTAGTTTGCAAACTATCATTATTTCAGAAAAGCATGGATGATACAGTAACACATACATTAGACCACAACACATTTGCTTATATGTAATTGGAGGCAATATCAATATTATCATTATTATTATTACTACTACTACTACTACTACTACTAATACTGTAACAATAATCTATATTACTCATTTCATATGCACACAGAAACTGAGAGCAGCCTATGACCATGAGAGTAGTTTGATGTTTTCAATCAATACACAGGATCTCAGGAAAATACAAAACCAATGAAACCATTTAGACTTTCACCAAAAAACCGCAAATAAACAAAATATCGTTTAGGATACAGTGTTTTGCTAAGCACAGCAGTTGTGGCTCAGTAAGGCTGCTGTGGTTGCAGCTAAGTGCACTGAATAGAATCACTATTACTAATTTCCAATGTGTACAGAAATTGAAAGAAAACTATACACTCTCTGCCCATGTGAGAGGTGTCTATTGTTCCATTTCATACACAAGAGCATGGGAAAATACCAAATCATACGTATTACTAATTTCTGACACACGCAAAAATTCAAAGACAAGTGGCCTCATGAGAGGTGTCCGTGGCTCTGTTAAGATACCCAGGAGCTTGGAAACATTACCAAAACGTCTATTACTAATTTCCAATGTGCACAAAATTCAAAGAAAAGTAGCACCCTTCTGCCTTATGAGAGGTGTCGATAGTTTGGTTAGATTCTCAGGATCTCGGGGAAAAACACAAAAACAGTAAGTGTTGATCTTGACTGGAATATGCAAACATCTGACTTAGTTATTCTGCCTGTTCTCATACTGCATGTTGCGACTGAATTCTCATACATCAAAACATCACTGCTTTCAATGCAGCTTATGTCATGAGATACAAAGGCTATAAGGAATCCCCATAAATATTTAATAAACAGAAGTAGTGTTATGGATCAGCAAATTTGGTATTTAAAAACACTGACATACTGTTTTGTTCCAGTATTCAGACTTTTCTTAAAATATATATGTTTATTGCAATGTTATACAATACTATTTTATTTGTTATTATTCAGCACTGGGTGTGATCCTTTTTGAAAAACCAGATTTTGTGTTTTTGTTGAACAGCACTTTGGCTGCAGCAGGCCATTAGTTCTTATTGTCATTATGTACTTAGTCCAATTCAAAATAAAAGGTGTTTCAAATCATTATCATGATTTATAATGTCAACAAAAAATCAAGCCAAAGACAAAGGGATGTTTAATACAAAAACATCCTTGTATATGGGCAAAAAAATCCAGATGAGTGATCTGTACCTATTTAATCTCAATGACCAAAAAATGTCAAAAACTTTTGCAGTAAATAAAATAATTTGTTGGAAGTGTCTGATCCAAGGGGTAAGCTGTTAACTATGTCAAAAATGTGTGTCACGATCACTTCATATTCTAAGTCTCATCACAGGATAGCATTGGTAAGTATATACCACAGATATCAGACACACACAAGACTAGAGTCTACAATTCCAGACCATAAAATATAAGCAAACTTTAGAACACGAAAAGAAAAAAAGAAAATGAAAAAAATATTTTGCACTCACCTTCAGTAATGCTAGATTCTTGAAACATATTTTCCAAGGCATGGTGAATTTCCTGAAAACTAGGTCTTTCTCCAGGACTCCATTGCCAGCATTGCCGCATTAGATCATAAATTTTAGGAGGACAACCAGGTGGGCACTCCATCCTACACAGAAATTCATCCATCAACAACACAACAAAACTGAAAAGAATACACATGAATCTGAAGTAAAAAATTTCTCATTGTATGCACTTTGGTGGAGAGTTTTGTATTTCATCTGCTGCATTACCCTATTAAGCTTCTGGAAGCAAGTGTGTGTGCCATAAACCATAAAATTATTTCATCTAATGTCATTGTGCTGACCTGCAATTACCTAACAAAAAACCAAGTAAAGTTTAACCTTCCACAATTTATAAAGTAGCCTCAAGTCCTTTGTAAATTACATAATACTGATCAACTCCCATTAACTGCAGGAGTCAGGGCACTGTGGTGGTAACCCTCTTGTCATAAATTTTAAATAAAGATATTAGAATGTCTCTGATAAACAAACATTATGATGAATACGCTGTACAAAAATGTTCATAGAATTAGAGTAGGTGGGCAAGCAGCAAGAAAGAAACATAGAAACTAAGACAAGTTAGATTTAAAAGACAAAAACAAGTTTTTCCTCTGGCTGAACAAAATTGCAGGAATGAAGATTAGGATTATGTTGCTCTGACCACATTAAATAATGAAATGACAAAACATTCTGGTTTGCAAACATTTGAACATGATTATTAAGACAAAATAGAAATATTTGTGTATACTTAAAAAAAAAATTTTCAAAAAGTAGAAGCTTTTTCTTAGAATATGAATGATGTATAATGCTTCATTCATTATGAAATACAATATAAATAAACTTTTTATCCTGATTTGTACAGCTGAGCAGCGATAAACAGCGTAACTTTTAAACAGAGGCAAAATGCATTTCAGAAACAACTGTTACATATGGAACCTAAATAACTACTCTGGAGTTTCTTAAAAATTAAATTTATTTATAATCACATCAAATTGGTTATCCTCTCCTGTATTATTTCTGTAGTGTAGATGAGTTTTGGGGCTCTCACACGAAAGCACTCTTTATAAACGAGGTCTCTACAGAAAGAATTTCACGGAGACTTGACGAAGTGCACTTAAACTTAATATGATGGACATAATATGAGGGATTTATTGAAAAATGCACCTAAATATCCATGTCAAATTCAACCAACACCACTTGGACAGCATTGTGAAATTCTATATTGTATATAACTCCAAAACAAAGTATTCTAGGGCCTGAAACCCTGGTATTTTAAGGCCAAAGACCTCAATGAAATGTTCCTCATCGTAATTTACAGCACGAGACATTCTATTACATTTTTTTGGTGCTTCTTGATACTTCAGTGCATTTCAATTTCAAACATTGCAAAGAGCAGGGCTATACTTGCCCAATCCTAAATTTTCACATGAACTTTACTTTCCCAAAAAGCTTTTCTAATATTTTTGCAATTATCACCGAAAGTGACAAAACTGTCAAGGAAGATTATATAATTATTTTAATTGATGCTTTTAAGGGTGTTATGAATTGTTCCAACAACATGTTGGTATAATACTGAATAAACCTGTAATGAAAATTTGTTTCAAAGATCAATTGCATTCTTTTTATTTTCTGGTATATGTACGTATATACAGAGTAATATACATAGTAGACAGAAACTTATGTAATGCTGTGGAAAATCGATTTTGAGATTTCAACGGAAATAATTTTTTGGTCCCCTGATACCAAAAATGAGTTTTTTTCAAAATGTCTGTCCGTGAACACCACTAGCGCCTAAACCACACGTAGGATTCTTTTCTAAAATGGATATTCCCCGGTTGATCTGGCTCGATTCGAGGCGTTGCGATTTTGAAAAACTTTCTTCAAAATTTGGGAGTACTTTACATGCCCCCAAGACGATTTCAAAATTTTCTCAAAAAACGCTCCATATTATTTTTTTTATTTCTTGTAACACTAGAGTAAAATACACTAATAAAGTTAGCATAGGTCCGATTTTCACGATTCACCCTGAATTCGGGAAAATTTCAAAAGTCTGAACTTTTTCGATGTTGCGATGTTCGATATTGCGTGCAATAATTGCAAATTTAAAAAATTACAAAAACAAGATTTTCTCAAAAACGGATCCAATTTTTTTTTTTAACTTTTGGTTGGGATAGTGCTAAATGCACTTTATAAGATGACATAAACCCCATATTGCTCTCTTTTGTTTTTTCAAAAATCACAAAAATGTATATTTTTTTTACTTCTCTCTCACAGTGTAATACATAAGCGGCAATTTGTTCACATTATTGCATTTATAAGTGCATGTGCTTTAAATAATGTCATATAATGTTCCTCGCAAACTCAACAGTTTTCTGTTAAATGAGCTCACAACTCCACATTTTCGGAAACGCTCAAACACCATTTTCTCAATAATGGCTCCAATTTTTTTCAACTCGCCGCAACATTGCTGACGATGTATTTGAGGACTGCGAGAATTGCATACATTTCGACAGTGAACATACTGCTCTGGGAATGAAACTGATATGATTTGGTGACCCTGATACAATAACTACATGCCACTGCGTAATTGTACGATGAACCATCTGTATATAAGAATATATGATCTGGATAAGCTGACCTCATTTCCTGAAACTTCATCTGGTGAACAAGAAGACTAGCAATTAGTTTGGGTAGATTGGAGTGTCTGAAGTGAATATTGGGGCGGAGGAATTTCCAAGAGGGAATGGGGTCACTTGGGAGGTGTCACAGGTGTGGGTAAACCGACATTTAGCCCGCTAATGTTACAGTTAGCGTGAGGGATGGGAGATATACACACTGCTGGGAGCTCGGTCTGAACTGGAACGTCTGTGCAGAGAACAAGTCGTGGATTGAAGTAGCCGTCATCAACATCAACATTGTATAAGGTAAAGCCGCGAAAGGGTAGGGGCCGTGGCAGAGCTAGATGCGTCTCCTGTAAGCGGAATATCGAAGGTCTGTAACGGGACAACAGAAGTTTGAGTTCGCCCCGTCCCATTTGTTCCAAGAAAGGGGAGCATACTGTGTATTTAGGCCATTTTCTTTTCCTTTTCGCTGCTGTTGCCCGAAGGGTGGAGTGTCCACCCTGCCTGAAGGTTCCTCCGAAACATAGTCCTCACCACCGCTCACCAAGCTGAACGATCGCTCACAGCGAGTCGCAGGAGCCGGAGCAGGTGGTTGGAGGTTGAAAGAGCGGCCATTAGTTGCGAGTCCGGGATGGAGGGCCGACACACATCGAGCTTCATGAGGGGTTGAGTAGAACTGGATTGAAGGATAGGCGTAGTTCATTGACTGCCTTTCCTGGTCTGCTTCTTGAATTTGGGAATCACTATTTCACAGTCTTGCAGGGGGTGATATCTCCTCAGAGAAGACCACAGGCAACACCTGGCAAGAGAAGTGCGCTACTGGCGTAGTAGGTAACGTTTTGCAACTTGATGTAGATTTAATCGAATCAGTTACGGCACTGGAGAAGGGCCAAGACCCTCAGGATTTTTCGCTAGGTACCGATGTTTTGCTTCCGGAAACCACTTTCTCCAGGCTCTTCTGTATCGCCCTCTCCTTCAGAACGGTAGGGCACTTGTTTGAATTAGCCGCGTGGTCTCCTTCACAATTTACACAGCGCGGTGGTGTAATACAAGGTTCTGGATTATGCACTGACTTGTCGCACTTTCCACACACCAGAGTTTCTGCCACACACCGTTGTTACATATGGCCGAACCTTCGGCATTTGAAGCAACGCAACGGGTTGGGTGCATATTGCCACACGCAAAGATTGTAATAACAACTGATCCTCTCAGGAAGGGATGGGAAATTAAACGTCAGAATCGAGTGGGAGTAGGTATTTCTCTCCCATGATCCTTCCACTTGATCCCGAACACCCCTGTTACGCCCAAATTGACTTTAAAAGAGAGAAGTTCATCCTCCCTTTTAGAAGCAAAATCATCAAGATTGACCACTCTCTTAAAGATTAAGGGTAGGATGAGTGGTCATTTCCACAGGGAGCCGGAAATCTGCTTAGTTTTTAGGATATTTTCTATTTGCTTGTCAGTGCGTGCTCCAAAGAGAATGGACCATTCCTTTGTCTCAAGACCGCTTGGAGCGTTCCGAAAGTATCCTCAATTGCTAGCGCGACGGACGGACGGCACTAACACTCTTGAACGTCTTTGCTTCTTCGGCGCACGTCTTCAGAAGAAACCGTGGTTTCTTTGGTCTATATTCTTCTCTGAGAAAGAAACTACTTAAATCCACTGCTCGTTCAAAACATAGCCTCTTCCTTCAGGAAGAGGGCCAGGGGTTTGTTTTATGTTCCATGAAATGGGAACTGATTCGTCTCCGTGCACCCCACCTGCCTTGAACTCCCAACACCCCATCGAGGTGCCAGGATTGACACGGTGATATAATGGGGGGGGGATGACACATCGCTGACCCGCCGTGACTCCCCCCTCATCCTGAAGTTCAAAGACCTATTTCGAGGCGATTGATCAGGAATGGGTTAGCTCCCGACCGCCTGTTAGAAGAGTCCGAGACCAAAGAAAGTGTATTAAGACCTACAAGGTGTAGAGACCTTCCCTCAGTCACCAGGACTCATCGGTGTTCGCGTGGCGAACATGGCTAGAACGGGTATACCCGCAAGAAACCAGCGTCAAGGCGACAGTCTGGAACGCATACACAGACCCCTCAAGATCGGGCCTGACCGGGTGACGCCGCGTCAAAGGCTGAGGTGTCGACGTTTCGACCGACATGTCGCGGTCCTCTTCCGTCATCCTGACACCACAGATCATGATTCTGGCCGCGGAAGCCTACGATATCACAGACCCCTCAATTTCCAGTTTATCCATTCCTTTCGACACGGGTCGCCATGCACGGCAAACACATGGGTGGGCGTTCAGCATGCAGAGAAGGCCAGCAGAAAGGGGGAAATAGTGGATTAAGAATGTAGGTGACATGAAATGAAAAGCAAGAGGATGATAGGTGGAGAAAAGAACACTTGAGAGCCTTCTCTGCACACACACAAACACCCATCAGGTGGTGGACCGACCCACCTCGACGGTACTACGTCACACACTTTCACAAATTATTGGTGTTGGTTACATAATATAATAATACTCAAACTCGCTTTCTTCTTTCCGTAACTTCAGCCATCGCTTGAAAAACGCATAACCAACCAAACATGATAATTACTATATTAAATGAACATGGTGTTCTGTCATTGGATTCAGAGTATTGTGAACTATTTTTATAAAAAGTTTAAAGAAACCTTTTTTTGCACAAGCTGGGAGATGAATCCAAGATCTTTAGCTCACAAAGCAACAATTTTATTCTGGGCTGTCAAACTCCGACAATCAATGGTTATAGTGATTCAAACGATTCACAAAACCTAAGCTGCAACATTGTCAAAAGTTAGAGTAATGTGACTCTGGCCTTCGCTTTACATAATACAACTTTGAGTATATACAATTGATAAAAGTATATGTAAGCCAAAATATTTCTGGCCAACAACAATATCCCTCGCACTTGGATAACTCTTTACTTTAGCCAGCGCTCTGCGACTAATGCCAAAAATATCCAAATGATGTGTGAAACAATCAGTTATAATTGATACAACTTTACCTGAACCATCTGGCAAATTAAATGGCTAATTTGCAAATTTGCCATAATTTGGACTTAAAGCTGTAATTGAAGGGTAAAGAGAAACATTGTGGTAAACCACAATGAGTGCAAACTGAGATATAGAGCTGAGAATGTCTCCAGATTTTGGCATTTGACGGTGTCTATTTGTGACTGGTTTTGTTACCATAGGGTCAATCCATCTGAAGTAGTCCAGCACTGGTCGCTCGACCATCTCGAAAAAAATGCATATTTTGTACATAAATTTCCTTATGTTTTTGACTGTTCTGGATTTATTTTGATTGTCTCTGGTTTTGCAAATGGCGTCCATATTTGTTTTACGTAGAGTGCCATTTTGTGAGTGATGTCATCGAGCTTTCTCGCCCAAAACAGCACATGCGCGACCCCAAATTGTTCCACACGTCTGTAGGTGCGCATGTTAAAATATGTTTATTTATTTATTTATTTTACGTCAAAAAACAGTTAAAAACTGCGTATGACGTCCTATGGAGAAAAGTGAATTGTGTGCACATTTTCAAAATTCTGTGCTCCCTACACTAAGTCATATACTACTTAAAATTTTGAATTTTGAAAGGGAGAAAAAAAAAACAAAACTCCCATGTAGTAAAATCTATTTTCAAAAATAAATAAGCAATACATTTTGAATTTTGAAAGGGAGAAAAAACAACAAAAAACTCCCATGTAATAAAATCTATTTTCAAGGATAAATAAGCAATAAATTTTGGCTCTTATTACTTCCTGCCGCGACAACATGGAAACGATAATTTGAATAATTGTATTTCCCACTGAATTCTAGAAGACGTGCACAGAAAATGAAGATACATTGATGTCCAAAAGCAAAACAAGGGGCCATCTCAGCATTTGCTCAATGGATCAGGGAAACTGGACGAAAAACCTGATCGAGATGAGGGTCATTGACCCGAAAGCTGTAGTACAATAGTTGTTACAGGTTGTTTATACTCATTTATACAGTTCAAATGGTAAATAATGCATTATGTATCATTGTTAAAATTAATGTTACTTTTCTTGTGACGCTCAGTATAGTCTCTAATTGTATAGAAACAGTTATGCAGCAGAAACGATTTCACTAGGGATTTAAACTTTTGTATTGAATTTAATCGTTTAATGTCATCTGGCAAAGTGTTGTAAAATAATGTACATGTATTGTATGTGATTTTTTTGTAATGAGCTGTTGATACTGTCACCTGATGAATATGATTTCTACGTCGAGTGTTATAGTAATAGACTTCGGCATTTTCTGAAAATATATTCCCGCCCTTGAGCAAGTCATTTTTACAAAACCACTGATTCGTAAATAAGAAGACACGGTAATGGTAGAATTCTAGATTAATGAAGAGAGGCTTACATGAATCACGTGGGTGGGATTTGGTTATTATTCGTACAATTCGTTTTGTAATCAAAAGTCTGGGCGCTATAAGATGTATTTCCCCAGAATATTATGCCATATCTCAGGCGGGAATGAACATTCGCGAAGTATACACAACGAGCAGTATGAAGGCTGACTGAATTTGAAAGAATTCTGAACGCGTAGCATAATGAACTTAATTTTGTGTTCAATTCATTTAAATGGACGTTCCATTTAAGGTTTGACTGAATTGAGAGACCTAAAAATGTTGTTGCCTTAACATCAGTCAATGGTACACTGTTCATTTTCAATGGGGCTCAGAATTGTTTATTTGAAATGGAAAACTGCATTAAAACCGTTTTCTTTTCGTTCACTATTAATTTGTTATTTCGGAACCAATTTGAAACATCTGATATTGTACTATTTACAGTTTCTTTATTGCAAAGGATGTTCGTATCATCCGCAAAGAGAACCGTTCTTCCGTTTCGAATCGTCGAGGGCATATCGTTTACGTAAAGTAGGAACAGAATGGGGCCTAAAATCGATCCTTGAGGAACTCCACATGCAACGGGCAAAGAGTCGGAAAGGTGCGTACGTAATGTTCCATCATTCCAGTAAGGTATTTCAACTCTCTGAGATCGTTGTTTAAGGTACGAACATAACCAATCTAGAGCAATACCACGAATTCCATATGAAGGTAATTTTGAAAGTAAAATGTCATGATCAATGACGTCAAAAGCTTTTGAAAGATCTAAAAATAATCCAATAGGTGCCTCGTTTTGATCCAATGATGAGGCGACATCTTTAAGAAAAGAAAATATAGCTGTTTCAGTTGATTTTGATTTTCTAAATCCATGTTGGCAATCTGAAAGCGCGTCGTTTTAGTGAGAAAGGTTTCCATTCGTACGTAAAAAGTCTCTCTAATACTTTTAAAAAAACTGATAGAAGAGAAATGGGCCGATAATTTTGAATTTCATTTTGTTGCCTTTTTGAAAAGCGGCTTAATTTTAGCTGTTTTGAAAATATCTGAAACGTTCAGTGCATAAAGATGCATTAAATATGAGTTAACGGGTGTATAATGGCATACGCACTAGTCTTTAACAAAGAATCGGAATTCATCTAAACCGGACGAATATTTATTTTTAGTTTACCGATTATTTTGAGAATTTCATAGGAAGAAGTTTCGAAACGAACATTGTGTCTACAATTTTGGGTGAACTGTCTGTTTTGAATTTTGTGCCTGAAGACCCTTAGTGAGATCGCAGCAATTCTCGAAAAGTATTGGTTAAAGAGACTAGCCACTGTTGCCGGATCGTTCACATTTATATCGTTATATTTTAAAACAACATTCTCTACGGGTTTTCTAGTTGATTTGGTAGTATTTTTTATTATATTCCACATTGCTTTTGTTTTATTATTTGAATTCAAAATATCCTGATCGTTTTTCATGATTTTAGCCTGCCTTATGACTTTTCGTAACAATGTTTTGTATTTTTTAAAGTAGATAAGGAAATCTTGAGATACGTCATGACGTTTAGAAATGAAAGAAAGAATTCGCCTGTTTTTACAAGATGTCCTAATCCCTTGTGTTATCCAAGAATTGCTTTCTCGTGAAGTATTTAGTTTTCGTTTTTGAAGAGGAAAGCAAGTGTTAAAATGAAATGAAAGAGTTGAAAAAAAAAAGAATTATATTTGTCGTTTGTATCAGCAGTATTATAAACCGTTTCCCATGACTCCTGCATCAAGTAATCAATGATAATTTAATTTTACTTTTAGTAAACAATCTAGTCATACGTGTATTATTTGTGTCAGTGATCGCATTTCTTATAATGGTAAGAATTTGTGCATCGGGTCACTGTATCCTAAATCTTTTGTTTCAACTTCATATCGAGTAGTAGTTTTGTTAATTATAATCTGATCAATTGCCTTCATCGAATGTTGTGTGATCCGTGTAGGTACATTAATTGTAATGTCTAAATTGAAGGAATTAATTAAATTGAGCAACTTGTCTTTCTCGCAAGATTCGACCAGAAAATCAATGTTAAAATCTCCGCATACAACAATGGATTCAAAAGAGCGATTGCTGACTTTGTTAAGTGTTATCTCCAGGTTTTCTAAGAACGAAATATAATCTGCAGTTCTCTTTGTTGGAGGTCTGTAAATGCAAAGTATTATCACTTTTAGTGAAGTAAGATGAACAACAGAAATTTCGAAAATATTTTCAATGGAGTACACATTTAATTCCGCCAAGGGGATAGAATCAATATTATTTCTAACGTAAATACAGGAACCCCCATACGCAGGACCTTTATGGGATTATCTCTCTTTGCAATAAAAGCCTGCGAGGTAAAAGTTTGGAATTTGGAAAATGCTAAGTTCATTAGGAGATAACCAATGTTCTGTAAAGCAAAGAACGTCCGTTTGATTTAGATCGCTCTGTAGAGCTGCCTAATATGACAGCCGATCTTCGCAATATGTACCATGAGTGCAATTATACCCCTTTACACACACGTTACTCACTTTATACACACTCACACTTTATAAACACGCGCATCTTTTCCACCCGTCATTTATTTCATGACATTGCTTCCGAAAAAGATCTATTTCAGTGAGCTTTGCATTGTTTTAGTTTGCACGAAAAATTTACAAATGAAAGGTACTAAACATATTGCGGATAAAATATGAAGCTGACCATGGCAAGAAAACAGTAAAGACAGGTATGAGAGAGATTGGGAAAAAACTAGTCACTTCTGACACAGTTTTGCTATATCGTTCTTTTCAGAACTGGTAAACATAACTGACGTTTACATTTTTTACATTCGTAATCCTAAGACCAAATGTTTTACATGTAAAACATTTGTAGTATGACATGTGGCTCCGTTTCTGAATTCTGACCTTTCAATTGCACGCATGCTATAGAGATAATAAACGATTTTTCATGGTATTAACGAACTTATTTAGTTAACTAAATGAAAAATATAAATAATAGTTACATCACCGACAACGCCGCATCAGAAATCCCACAAATCACTGAGATCTCGTTCCTGATCTCTGTAAGGATTGCATCTACGTTTTTCCTTGAGATAGCGAATTTATATTTTATTTCCTTACGTAATTATGAAGTTTTTCTTTCAGAAGTTTTGCAAATTCCGTTGCCGCCATATTATCCTCCCGTAGTAATTCAACAACGATTAGAGTTTTAGTGTCAGCCCGGGAGTCTAATTGGTAACAGTTGAAGCCCCCTCCTGTATTTATACTATTAACCTGTCCTCCACAGCTCTCGGAGTAACGAGAATTGCCGTTAGAGCAGATGACTTTGTTTACTAACTTTCTTGTGCAATACTGACGATTCAACGGGTTCAAATTTCCCTCTTGTTCATGTGTAGCCATCTAGCCGAGCGTGGAAGCTCTACTGGCATCGCTAGTCACTTCTCCAACATAACCGACATTTGTTAACTGAGCAGAGTGTCTTATCAAACAGATCGAGAGCAAAAAACAGAAAGAAAACTCACTCACTCACAATGGCCCGTGATCAGAGCATTTACGCGGAACTTCACACATCCGCCGGTTCGTACCTTTGTAATAGTTTGTGCACACTCGTACATGGTGGAAATACACGAACGTTAAAGCAATCGAAAGCAGTATCGATATCAGTAACGGCTAAAATCGAGAAAGTTTTGCCACGTTTAGGTCGTGTGTTCCCACCATGAGTCGTCGCAATGGAAGAAGTTCCAAATTGCAGCAACAGAGTATGCTGCCACGGTGAAACTGCTGTTCGTAACTTTATGTGGGACTTTTGTAAATTTCTACTTCTCGTATATGTAAAAATTGATGATGAAGTTAGTATTAAAATTTGTTCCCAGAACTCACATATTTACATATTGATACTAGTATTCTTCTACAAAATCCGTAAAACAGAAATTAAGTACATTTGTGGATTTAAATATGAAATGTATAATACAACAAAAGGAAACAGAGCAGAATCATTGTGAGAAATACAAATCTCTTCATTCCCTAATTCATTTTCTTAACCACTATTTCAGTAATATTTTATAATCATACATTTTGTTACGTTTCTAGATGGTGAATTAAACTCCAGTATTATTTTAACAAACACGTTTATTTTGTTTCTTAACACAATCACTGAAAACACTTGATTTATTTACACTGCACTTTTCTTAATTATTTATTTATACTGTTCACTTCTCTTACACACTCATACAGTCCTAAGCACTGGCCACAGATCACTGCCCTGATCACAGTTCGATGCACTGGTCCCAGTCGATGCGCTGACCACGGTTCACGTCACTGAGCACAATCACTGCACTGCTATTCACAGCGATGCACACGCTTCACAGTTCAGCTTCTACTGCGGACTTAAGACTGACTCGCGGTCGCCGGCCGCCGCGTATGTATACTCGGCGAGTGCCGTCGAGAACTTTCCGGATCCCGCGAACGTTCTGGAATAATCTAGTACAGGAACCGCCAGCAGATGACGCAATCCGCGCATACAGGTAGTTCATGGTGATGCCGGCCGGTGACGCAATATTCGTTACAATATTTTCATCACACAAATGTGCCAACGTCATTGACATAATCTAGACCTTGACATAACGATACACCGACAATAAAGATCCACACAATGTAGTATGACAAGACCCACTTTCATTGAATACAGGATTCAAAATCCCATTGACTCCATTGTACTCATGGTAGCCTTCAAAATTACAACGCATTAATGTTCTAGGATTACGAAACCTAAACCTAGAATATCTGTAGGGAAGTAAATTACAGAAATTATCTTCAGTATTCAAATTTAGATTTCAGAAACTGAATAGTGATAAATTAATACTAGGTAGGTGCTTCACAATGCATGGTGTGGTTGAAGTCAAGCAGTGACGGGTCGTGCTTAGACGGTTGTGCACAGTTCCACAACTCCCAGAAAATGAAAAGGATCTCATAATATCTCAGGAATATACATTTTCCTTTTAATGACATTCAATTTTCAAGATACTGCAGCAATATCGATGTGTATGAAATCATTCTGAAACCAAAGAGCGTCCAACTGGCGCTATCTCCGGTGTCTGGTGCCTTGCCAGGAATTGCACCACGCTCTTGGCTGTGTTACTGGAATTACTGCATTTGCTCTTTGGCACTTCGATTTAACACGGAGAATATACGGCATTTTGGTTGGGCAACCAGCTAGTGGCGCTGTCGCGCTGCGCCGCGACGGAGTGAGTTGCAGGGGAATACTCATATTCTGTCTTCGACTGACTCGCTGCAACGTAGTTTTATGAATTTCGCTTGTTATTGAAAGTACACATGTTCAGTTAATTATTGACGATATTCAATGCATTGTTTTTTATATTTGGAGAATTTATTTTCATTTGATATTAGGTTTGATGATTCGAAACGTACATTTGAGGAGTTCTTTGAGTAAAGGTGGCCGTTCTGGATGGAAGTCCCTCGAGTGGATAGTGTCTCGCGGAAGACAGCGTGGCCAAGTGTGGCTGCCTTGGCCGCTGCAGCTGGCCACCTGTTTGCGAACGTTCTTGTGAATACGAATGTGTGTCAAACATCTTTCATTATTGCCAGATATACCAGGGTAATGAAGTTTTCGAAATACAATTATTTCATTTGTGTGAAACGTGACGAAGCAATAGTGCTTGTTGCAATGTGCTAGAGTCGAATTTAAGTGCCCAGTGGAAATCAAAGCCAGAACCACGTGCGCGAGAGGTGTATATGCCTTACGCGGGCACGCATAAAATCATGAAAGTAGTGTTTCAATATAGACTTTTATTTCACTTAGTTTTAATTGATTTGAATTGATTACATTTGTATGTATTCCTATTTTGAATTTCGTAAATTACACTTCCGTCATTCGATGGAGGTGCAACCTCCAGTCTCTTGGGACACCAGCCACCATTGAGGTCAAGTAATCCAATCTTTCGGTAAATTTGTAAATGAAAAAATACAAGACAATTAATTAACTAAAAACGTTCTTTCTATGAATACCAATTTATACCATTTGATCACTAAATCGAAACTATGCTACTCATTATTTTATTTTTAATGATATTTCGTCTTCTCCGGAAGTAATTCACTTTGACCTAACCAATGAATTCACGACGCACTTTACAATCGTTCACTGATACTTTGTCTATTTCTTGTGAAGCCTTTACTACGTATTCAATGAATTACAACTGACGATTTCGGACAATTGAAAACTGTACAGTACTAGCAGTAATTAAACTTTAATCAAACCAATTAACAAACACGAAAAGACAGTGCGATATTTACGCCATGGATATAGAGTTAGCAGCACACACTGCCGCCAGTCGAGAACATATTCCGTATAAAATGGCCGAATGATCCATTACAATGCGAAGTAAGTCGCCCGTTAACTCCGGCGGAATAACATGGCAGGGCCCGTTAACGCTTGGAGTTCGATTTTGAGTTGGTGCGTGCACAGATTCGAAAATGCAGTCGATAGCTGCCCGCTAATGCGTGCACAAACTCTCTAATATAAAAAGCAATTGTGCAGCAACAACACTTAGCGCACCTCATATGACAAGTCACAATATCAAATTCGTTCAGGACCAATGGCAATTCTCACACACGCAGATCTTCCCGCGGCGCTTGGCGCAGTCTTCCACGAACGCAGCACCGAGTTCCAACGACCTCTGACCATTGGATTCGTACTCATGTTTTCCAAAAAACATTAAAGTGGCGTTAATTTCATGGTATTCAGTGCATTTAGTACTACCAGTACAAAAAGTTTGCACAACAAAATTAGGAGCCATTTTCGAGAAAATTGCGTTTAAGGCTTTCTGAAAATATGGAATTTTGAGCTTTTTCCTCATAAAACACTCGAGTGTTCGAAAAACTTTATTACATGTCATTTCAAGCACTTGAATTCACAAATGGGATATTCTTTACTAGTTGGGGGACGCAACGCATTGTATTCATCTTTTGCTGTCATACCAACCTGCGAGCAAGTAAAGACCGTTCTACACCATGCTACTACCAACTTAAGGAAACGTACATATATTTGTATTTACGTGAAAAGCACCTAACCTAACCTTGTACTGTAACGTCGTTTTCTCTAATATAAAGCAAACACCAAGGAAAATTTATGTAGGATACGTATAAAACGGAGTTAAAAATTATCAAAACACTTTATTCAGAAATATCATAAGTTTTAATATGTAATATTGCAATGTTCAACTAGAATTAGAAAGCTCTATCTCTAGTACTATTTGTAGTAGACCTGTCACTGGATCCACAAATTGGATGATTCACTGTTATGTAATAAAATTATGTTGAGTTAGACCTGATAACCCACATATCGAGGATGATAGTTGTTTAAGGTTGCACATGTTGAATCATGGGCAACAAATAAGTCCTCCCAGGTTTGCCCTGCCTTTGGAATCTCACTGCCTTGGTTTCACGATCAATGAGGCGAATCCCAGTCACCCTCCACCACAGGACCTCTATTATACTTTTGCTGTCCGATTTTATACTCTACTAATTTCTACGGCCGAGTTAGGCCCGCCGATTCTCGGTGCTTGCAAATATGTTGTCCCTAGCATCCATGCAAACATCACGCTGATCCGCATGCCCCGCAATCCAGACATGGCATTTGAGTGGGAACCAGTCGATGTTCACGACATCACTATGTACTCATTTCCCACAATACTTTATATAAACTCATCCAGTTCATGTTATAGTTCACGTCGACAACAGTGAATACAATTTTTTTTAATACTAATACATTAGACGGTTGGCAGAACGAACCTCGAATATGTACATTTGTTGTGTTGGCAAACCTTTAGTGACATATGAAGAAGGAAATTCGCTAACCCCCAACTGGTAAAGAACAGCCCACAAATGCACTAATGTACACAAAACGCCGCTAATGTAAATATTAACTACATGAGAGAGATAAAAAAAACTAACATTTCTGCATTTTTGAAAAACAAAACACTACAGGAAAATGACGTTTATGTCATTGGTTACACTGCAAGTGGTACTATCCCTACAAAGGGTTTAAAGAAAAAATTTGACGCTGTTTTTGAGAGAAGATTGTTTTTAATTTCTTTTATTGCCCATATTTAAACTCCAAATTACGCAAAAAAAATATTAAAACTTTCAAAAATATGTTCATGATATTAATGAAAGAAATAATTGTGGAGAATAAAGGGAGAAGCTGAATAAGATATGCAAAAATTCCCCCTAGGAACAAAAAGTTTTTGTTGAAAATCTTATTTGAAGAGTCAAAAACCAACAACAAATAAATAATATAATAATTATAATAATAAATAATATAATAAGTATAATAATAAATAATATAAGTATAATAATAAATAATATAAGTATAATAATAAATAATATAAGTATAATAATAAATAATATAATAATTATGAGAAAAATAATTCAATTTTCGAAAAGTACACATGGCAGTAATTTAATAGTGAAGAACAAATTTCATTAGGGAAAAAAAATGTATCATCAATATTTACGTTTAAGAAAATGCCCCAAAAAATTTGAACATTTGTCATTTTTGGAAAAATTCAGAGTTAACAGTGAAAATTGGACCTATGCCATTTTTATAACTTTATTTCTTATAAGAAATTTACAGAAATGTTTTTGAAAATGTCCCAGAGGCTTCATGTGAAGTACTCCCTAAATTGACAGAAGGTTTTTCAAAATCACAGAACATTGAGTCGGGCCAGATCAACGGAGGAATATTCATTTTGCAAACAATTAATGATTAGTTCAGGTGCTAGGGTTGGTCACAGATTGTTGGACAGACGTTTTGGATAAAAAATAATAGTAACAAAAATAATATTATTAAATTAAAAATCTCTATTAGTATCAGGGGTCACCAAAAGGTGCATTTTGCATCCTTTGAAATTTAAAAATTGATTTTTTGCAGCATTACATGTCTTTGGAACATTCTCTATTCTACATATTTGATTCCATATGCACGTACATATATGAGAAAGTAAAAATATGCACTGATTTGGTGTAAAAACATATAGGTTGAAGTCAGCAAGAAAAAACGCATATGATAAACTGAAAACTAAAACTTATTGAGAAGTTATCCACTATTATGAAGAATAAGGAAATTAAAGTATGGTTGTCTGTAGATGTTTACATTGTGTTGCACAATTTTTTGAATGATTAAAAACAACAAAAAAAACTATGCCTTTGGGGAAGGAGTACTTGGCTAATTCTTATTGTGAATTCTTCGTCAGATAGGCAAAGTGCAAAGGAGTTATATGCCATACCGATGTGGCATCTCAAACTGTCCACCATATTAAATTCAAAGGGTCGTTTTTTATGTCCTCTTGGATTACAAATTCAAAGCTAATTTTTTGGTCTAATAGTAGAAAATTAATTTTTATTGCCGATTATGACCATGCCATACCATTTCAGAATCTCTAAGTAACCGCTGTACTGATTCAAAGATGTCCAATTTGTCTCTAGGTCATGTACATACGTATCATATGTACAAGTATGGTGGTATGGTTTTTAGAACCCCACGTTCCATTTTGATAAATACATGCAATGCCATACAGTTAACATGTCATTAAACTATAAAGGCTGCCATTCTGAAATACCTCTTTTTTCAAAATTTTCATAAAATCATTGGCAATCACTGGAAAATAATTGTGTAATCTTAACATCAATAAAAAAAATTGAAGTGTATGGTTGATTAGCAACGTTTTATGACAAATTAGGAGCAATAAAGTTTATTAAAAGAAATACAATACAGTATTTTATATTGCATACTTAGATAAGTTTTGTTTTTTCTTGCTAGCTCTCAGCCTAAGGTTATTTCACCATGCTTTCATTAGCCTGGTACTGCAAGGAATGAATATCGGAAACATAAGTACAAACTACACAACCAGATATATGAATTAAATCAATATTTCCATGAACAAATATTTTAGCTCCAAAAGAAGTTGGATTGTGTGTTCAAGCATTTATCATTACACTGCTTCATGTCATGGTTATGGTTTTAAACAAAACTGCATTTTAAGTAGATTTAATACCCTGAATGAATAACACACAAAATGTTTAACACTATTAAAGTGCTCTGATGTGTGTTGTGATATTTTCTTCACAGAATTGACAGTTTCATCAACAACATTGGGAAACGATGTATCATCCAACACCGTTACACACATTGCAGTGTTTGCTGTGGGTAGGCAATCAGTTTGAACAGAAGTGACAGTTGAACCCAATTTTCTCAAAGATATTTTGGAAAAATTAGATGGGCGATTCTTCATGAAATTCAACACAGACTCTAGAATATTTTTTGATATGGAAGCCTCTAGACATCCCATGTATTTATACATATTTATTTATTAATTTATTAGATATTTTAGTACATATCATCACTATCTTTTGACTTGGTGACCTAGAAATCCAATGGCTAACCCAGTTGGGAACAAAAAACCAACAATTGAAGGAAATTAAAACAATTCTGTCCTAAAAGATTAATTAGGTCATCCAACATCTTTGCACTAGTGCAGAATGTCATAGAAAAAAAAAAAAAAAAAAATTCTGAAAGAAGTTCATGTAATTTTAAGCCCACCATGAAAAATAGTGTGGTAAGACGAAACAACCAATTTCAATTAATGACAAACGATGTTTGACTTTTATTCTGTGCAGTGTGGCAATAATAACATATAGTTTAAACAGTGGGAAAGGGTCTCAAAATCAGTGCAAGCTACATTTATTCCTTATACCAATTAACCTTGATCAATCATTCAGATTTCAACATGCTATGGTGGAGCCTAAGACATTTTCTGCAGATGATTTCATTACTACCAAATAAACATTACATTCTCAGTGCAATAATAATAAAATAATCACATAATTGGTCATCAAAGTCACACACTCAGCAAAATTAAAGTGGAGATGATGTAATAGTGCTGAAATACCCACTAACCTGTAGCCTTTCTCCAACATGTGATACACATCAGTCAAATCAACCCCTGGGTAAGGGGACATGCCATATGTAGCTATTTCCCATAGCAAAATACCAAACGCCCACACATCCGACTGGAAAGAAATAAACAAAGCATTTCTACTAGTAGCACCAGGAGTAAGAGTGCAAACCAATATTTTATACAGAGGTCCATAGTTTACAGTAATGTAGACGTGCAGAAGAAGAAAAACAATTATTCACAATGTTAAATCACAACTCATACGTCATTTTCAGCAATATTTTAATACAAAAGTGCATAAGATAAATGGATAATGAACTTGCAATTGTTTGAATAAAGCATAAACACAAAAAAATCCCATAAATACAGTAAAACTTCACCTATACATTTCCCAGAGGACCCACGGGAAAAATGTGTATGAAAGAAAAATGCATAACTAAAATTGAATCTTACGAGTTAAACAAAAACGCATAATTTTTACACTGGACGCTCCACTCTCGGACCTGCTCGCAGGAACTCCTACCAATGTTACTTTCATTTATTTGATTTATTTAGTCAAAGAAGATTAAATCACTGATTAAGAGGTACGAAGGAGAAGAAACATCTGCACGTGTTTTCTTGAGCTCCAGAATTTCTTCTCATAATTTTAACTATAAATAGCTGAATGAGAATAAAAGCTTAATAAAACGCGAAGTTAGCTACTTGTCCAAACTAGAAATTTTCGTTCCCAAGTTATAGAAAACTTTGCATCACTAAACAATCTGCAGTTTTTTGGTTGCTGGTGTTTCAATGCTGGTGAATATTATACACAGCTGCACCTGACAACACTTATCAGCCCTTATCCTTTCATCCGGTAGTTTTGTCTAAAATTCCAAAACGGAGAGTTGAAATCAGTTCAAACACTCTGCGTAGCAATGGATTAAACTATCTGAATGTTGAATTCAATACAGCAATTCTTTGGGCTCCTCCATGATAATGTAAAAGTTCTTGCTTATTGGTCACCTATGTCCTTATCATTTGAATGTTATAGTCTTACAGGGATTTTCATTACAAAAGCATAAAAAACATAAGTGTAAAATTTAGGAAGTATAAAAATTTATCCAAGACTTCCAAAAAGAAATGAATAAACATGGAAATCTTGTAAGTGCAAAACATATAAATGGAGTTTCACTGTATTACAATTTTATTTTGAAAAATTAAAAAAATTAATTTTGGATAATAAAATTCATTTTGGTTAAATGAATTTGGATTTTCATAATTCACAATAACCACAATTACAAATTAAGCAATTTGAATAATTTTTATTTGTATTCTTTAACAATATTATTTTCTATGTTTTCTTTATATGTAATCTTTATTTTATATTAGTGTTATTATAAAATTTGTCATGAATGATATAATCATATTGCTCCTTAAATACACGACCATTGTAAATCTCCATTTTTTGCTTTAATTTCATTCAACGAAGATAATATTGATATTTAACTCTGTTATGTAATCACATCACAGAATCACAACGTATAGATTTGATATCTTCAAATATATCCTATTTTAGTGAAGGAGAATCTAAATATTCAAACACCTTTTCAGGAAAACATTTTGAGCTAATATCATCTTTAATGAGCGATATTCACAAGAATTTTATGTGAGCAAGTTAATTCATATGAAATACATATTGGCCACAAAAAGGTCTTGTAAATTATTAATAATTGCCTGATGAGTTATGATTGTCATATTGAATTCTCACAATGAATGTGTTGTGGATTAACATTCCCATTATATCCTCACAAATGGAAACCATCCTAGTGCTCCCAAACCATTTTATCAGTTCCCTTACCTTTGTGGAGAATTTGTTGTATGCTAAACCTTCTGGGGCTGTCCACTTGATTGGAAATTTTGCTCCAGCATGGGCAGTGTATGTATCATCACGCATTAATCGTGCTAATCCAAAATCAGCCACTTTAACTAAATGGTTCTCTCCTACAAGGCAATTACGAGCTGCCAGATCACGATGAATAAAATTACGACTCTCCAAATAGCTCATGCCACTTGCAATTTGTGTTGCGATGTACATCAGAACAACAGCTGTGATATGTTCTTTGCTGCCATTTCTCAAATAATCCAAAAGATTACCCTTGCTCATGAATTCAGTAATAATATAGAAAGGTGGTTCACGGGTACAGACACCTAAAACAAAAAAAAGAAAATGTAATGAGAAAACATAAATATGCCCAAGCTTGAAACCACAGATTTTGCAAATAAAATTAATTAAACATTTGCCCTGATGTGCCTGAATAGCAATAAAGGGTCAGTATTATTATATCATATAAAAGAAAAACCTTTATTTCAATATATTCTTCTTAAGATATCAACATGTGATCGATGTCTACATAGACAGACTTACAATACATCTCGTGCAATATTTGCATTAAATTTCCTCTGACATTAACTACTTACTCATATTCCATTCATAACAATTTATCAACTTTACATAAGTACATCAAAATAATAGCATAAGTATTGGATTACAACAACAACAACAACAACAATAACAATAATGATATAAGCCCATTGAATGCCTACAGGGGCAAGAGCCTCCTATCCAAACACAGGGGTAGTTCTGCTTATCTCTCTAGGTCAACCAGATCGTAAGAGATTTGCCATTACAATACAGGAAGAGACACTCAAGTAATACATATAATGATATTCTAAACATTCATATGGGTAAGTGTAAAAAACAAATATAGCATGAGCAAAGTCATTTGAGAAAACACAGTTATGAAGTTTATGCTTACTGTTTAAAATTCAAACACATCTGAAAAAGTGTTTAAAAGTGAGACTTCCATTTTCCGGATTAACTGTATTTGAGAATAACATAAAAAGTCAGTTTGATTTTCTACGTCTTAATAACATGATGTCTTAAAGTGAAAACAAAAGTTTTGTACTCAACACATTTCTTGAGTCATCATTGGAATTGTTAGAAAATACCGTTCCTGTACTGACTTGAATACTACCCTAGCAGAAGTATACTTAGGTTCATTGGATCATTACTTCCACATTTAACCTTGTATGTATTCAAGACAAATCAATTTCTCTTAAAAGTGTAGTAGTCACATTATTTACTCTAAATATTTGGAAATTTGAATATTGGGTTAAAAATGTTTGCCTTGAGTGAGAAAGCTCAATGGCAGAGACAGAAGTTAAATAATACAAGAAATATCCCAGAATCTCACTTTTACAATATTAATAATAAAACATGATTTCATAATATTTTAAAAATATAAAAAAATAATCAAAAAATTTTTAAAAATTAAAATTTAATTGGATTAAATCAAAGGGAAATATGAGAAAAATGATTATGAAAATTCATGACATCACATCAACAGAAATATTAAAATATGATACAGAAACGTGGATAATCAGCACAAAGGAATCCAGAGGCGTGGAAGCAGCTCTGATGAATTTTTTAAGATCATTTTTATGAGAGAAAAAAAAAAAGAGCAGATAAATTTCAAAATGAACTGAAAATATTGCAGAATTAAAAGCATACCCAAGGAAATAGAAAAGGAATATAAAAAGAATGGACTAACAGCAACTACCATGGTTAGCATTAAACTACAGACTGGAAGGAAAAAGAGAGAAGCAGTCTAACAAATGACATCAACAAGAACACTTCACTGTGTGATTGAATACTGCTTGTCTACTCGCAAGAACAGCAGGAACACAGTTTCTAAACCAAGTGTTGTTGTTTTGTTGTTGCAATTGTTGATGACGATGAAGACAAATTCATTCATGAATGCATTCGCACAGTCAAATTTACACTTTATTCACATATGGCGATAACTACACTAACACTTCACTGTGTGAAAGAATACCGCTTCTATATCCTCTAGAAAGATACAAACACATAAATAAACATACCTAGCAGCTGCACTAAGTTGGGATGTTTCATTTCCTTCATAATGGCAGCTTCCTCCAAGAAATCCTTGAGAGCCATGGTATCTTCCTACAAGTAAATGAAAAGAAACTACAATACACCAACGCAAACGCAAACATTAAATCAACATACATAAAAAACACACTTATAAGTTCAAAACATGTAAAAATATTAACAATCAGAATGGCATACAATCAGAAAATGTAAATTTTGTATGTACCTTAAATGGAATTATAACTTAATAGTCCTGTGATTTTTCAAGTACAAATAAATTTATTTCTTTTATAAGTGTTTGGATGAAAGGACTATCAAATATTGTATATAGCAATATTAAAAAAATGTATTTGTTGATAGATCAATTGTTCAACCTCTACACCATAGCAAGTCACAGTGCTGCTTTTGAACGGTGGGTTTATTTATGCTTTAGGATAGTAGTATGAAAAACAACATATTACCTTGCAGCATATATAATAATCTAGAACCACCCTTTATAATTTCAGAAGTGTCCAGGAAACCGAAATATCAGTTCTCTGTATTTGAACTATCACAGCCTATTTCTTAAGGACTGTGTCACTACAAGAGGAGTAGATTTCTGACAATTCTCTTACTTTTAGAGTTTTCACTGCAACTGTCATGTTGTATCGCTTCCATACAGCTTCATAAACATCGCCATATTGACCACCACCAAGCTTGTGGCGCATAACGATGTCTGTTCGGTTAATCTCCCATTCATCAGGCTCTACAAATAAAATAAATTTATAATTAGAAAAAGGATAAAAAATTATACGTGCTCCAATAAAAGTAGCCTTCAAAACTTCACTTATTACATCAAATCTTTCCATTAGATTAGATTATTTATTTCACCCAAATGGTCACAACGTATGACAAGGGACAAGTCATTTTTACATAATACAGCACAATAATATAATACAATATATTAAACACAACATACACACAATAGAAGCATATTTAACACTATACGTACTCAACACAAGCAATCCTTCAACCCACTATATCTGATTAATAAATCTTCAAAACACCTCTCTCAGACAGCCAATGCTCACTTATGAAGGTATCAAAGCAACCAACTGTGAGGCCTCTGTGGTAATCACACCTTCATCTGCTTCACTTCAAAGCGTAAAAGTTTCATCTTGTCCTCAATAATACTATTCACAGTAATTCCGAAAAGGGGTGTTTTGCACTCAGCTTATGATTACTTTACTTTGTGCAATAGAGCCAGCACATGCTGTTCTCTCATCCAAACAAACAAAATAATAATTACTTTATTAAGAAAACTAACTTAGCTTCAGGATCAATTCATAAATAATATTAAAAGTTCATTTGACCAGGATTGTAATGAAAGATGTAACGACTTTGATGGATTTTATGTCGCGTATGTACCGTCCAAATTAGATAGATTTTAAAAGTTCTTTATAAGAAAATGCAAAAATAGTGCCTGTTAATGAATTTTTGATTAAAATAAATCTGGCAATCTACTTCTCAAAACATTTTGTGATAATGGCCTTACTTTCACTTATTATCGTTGTCTGTAAAATTGGTAATGCTGTAGTGGCCTAACACATACAAAAAATTGTCTTTCAACTTTCATTATTAGAATGTTGGTTTTGGGGTGGCTTGTCGTTGGCATTTACAATAAAATCATTATAGGTGTTCTCATTGCCAAACATTTTGTTTATTTGAATAGCAGCTTTCAATGGCTCAGCCATGAAAATCAGTTCTAGCACAAAAAATATAAACAAACAAATTAAAGTGAAAACCAAAACCTTAGGATTCATAGATTACTAATAATTTTAAAAACAAATTAAATTTAAGAAATGAAAGAAAAGAAATGGGGGAATCTTTAATACACAGTAATTTTGAATCTATGCAAGAAAGTGGATGATATTGAATTGAACATGTGACATTTTGCAACAGAGAACATGAAATGTAAGTTGAGCTGTTTCTTACCTGCCTTTTTCTGAGGGAGTTGTGTGATTTGAATGGAACTCCGATACAGGCTTTGTGTATATTGTGCGCAACTTTTTTTGAAAGGGTGCCACAATGAGGAAGCATATGTACTTATGTGGTGTTTGTGTTACTCTAGAGTGTGTAGTGTACATTTCCAGTTTCTTTTTATGTATTTTGCGGCATAGTATGTTGTTAACGAGTTCTGTATTGTAACAGTTTGACATAGCAATGTGTTGTATGGTGTTCAATTCTTCTAGAAAATGGGGTTTTGTCAGAGGCAGGCTTAGCAATCTGTGCATCATGAACTGGAAGGCAGTGTGTTTGTCTCAGAAAAATGCTCCCACTGAAAACGTACACAGATATTTTTGAAAAAAGTGGCATCAATATATTTTAACTGCAAATGCACTACAACTGCAAATCTCACTTTTCCAATTATTTACTTCAGTCAGGCCACACATTCAATCCACAACTAGATATTCACTGGAAATAGACAATCAATAACACATCAGATTATCTTTGGAAACCCTTCATATCAGTTTAAATGATAACCTACTAAATGAAAATATAACAAACCATAACCCCCTCCCATCTACTGAAATAATTATTATACACCACTCTCATACCACAACTCTTCCAATAAACAGCACACCACACCCAGGCCATTAACACCCCCCCCCAGCCAAGTACTTAAGCCCCTTGGCCAAGCCGAAACCGCATAGTTTGTTTTGTGGCTTTCATACAGCAGATAAGAAATAGCTTAACTTACATTTCACGTTTTCTGTTACAAAAGTTCAATTCAATTTCATCCACCTTCTGCGATAGATTCAAAATTACTGTAGTATTAAAAGATTTTACATCCCTCCCCCTATTTCTTTTTTTTATTACTTAAATGTTAATTTTTTTAAAATTAGTAGCAATATATGAATCCTAATGTTTTTGTTTATTGACTCACGTTTTAATTTGTTTATATTCTTGTACTAGAACTGATGATGATGGCTAAGCCATCGAAAGCTGCAATTCAAATAAACAATGTGTTTGGCAATGACAATACCAATAATTATTTTATTTCATTATAAGCTTTATGACCAGTAACGTACAACACCAAAATAATTATTCATTAAAATTCCTGAATTTACAGGACAATTAAACATTTACAAAGGATTTTTTTTTATATAATTCCCAAAGAACTTCATTAGCCTTTTTCTCCAAATACCATGTGTGGTTAATGGCCACTACCGTGCCAATATTATTCATATACAATAATTACAAACCAAAGCAAAACATGAAGAGAAAATCCTCCAGTCTAAACACACATTTTAACCTAAATAGCCTTATATTTTACAAATTCATCAACACTGTCAAAGCCATTGGTAGATAAGAAGGAATGCAGACCTCTCTTGAAAGCACCTGGCTCAGGCAAATCTTTTGAGGTGCTTAAACTGATGACAGTACAAACGTAGTCCAGTATGGAAGAAGTTACTTTTACATAAATGAGAGTTAACAGGTGTTACAAACAAATCCTTCTTATTCCTTGCATTATAACAATGCATGATCAAAAATTACATTTCATTCTCTCTCGTACCTTGCATGGCAACAAGACTTTCGATGAATTTGAAATGCAGTGTGCTTGCCACTAAGCTTTCCGCCCAAATGTAAGGTCAAATGTGACTTGCACGTGCAGTCTCATGTTGGAAAGATCAGCAAAGACTGACAAAACGGACATATAATCTGACAGTGAAAGATAGACCCCCAATATAGGCATTGTCTGTGCGGCCACAACCAAGGGCCATGGTCCTAGTTCATACTAACACTGCATATCCCTGCTGTAATAGTTCAGAAATTTTAATTAGGCAATAGGCATCATGAAAGATGTAGACGCTTAGTTCGTAGGAGAACAAAACGCAAAATTGATACATATTAAACTGCTTTCAGGTTTCACAGACCACCCGAAAACACTCCTGGGTTATGTCATAAAAACTTTTTTCTTAAATGAAACCTTTAAAAAAGATAAATAAAAAAAGTTGATAATATACAATTCATATTTTATACAATAAAACTAAAATTTTGCAAATTCATCCCTTAAATTCCCAAAATGTGCATCTTTCAGGCAGCTTTACCCGAAACATGCAATATTGTGCAGTAACACCCAACACGTGCAATTTCATGCAAAATAAAGCAAATTCTAAAATAACGTACTTGTCATGATTCAAATTTCTGTCAAGGTTTCATCCAATTTCAAGTTAACAAAGAAAAGATCCAGTTACACGGGAATTCAGTCTGTAGTTATTAGTTTATGTTACCTTAAAAATGAAGTATGCCTATTATACATTATCTATTCCATAATTTTCAGAAAAAACTAATAAAAGTGAAACTGGTTCCCCATTTGTTTCTAGCCCCTTCTTATATAGTGGTTTAACTTAGGCCATTTTTAAATGATCAGGAAAGTTTGGGTTAATGGGTTAATGTGGGTTAATGTTTCATACAATGTTTCTGTGACTTTTTTTTACCAAGTAACCTGAGAACTCTGGAGTAATCTACACCTCTGGATTTTTTGTTACTCAATCCTTTTATAATTGCTGTCACTTCCCATTCATTTAATGGGGTTATAAACATTGAACTGAAATTACCAGTTTCTGCATTTTTGAGCCTCTCCATCAGTGCTAATGTTCCCTAATGTGTTTGTGCTGAAAACATTTGAAGTGATATTGGAATAATAATTATTAAAAGAATTTGCTACTTTTTTAGGATTCTTTATATCAACCCCATTAATGTTTATATGTACATTTCTTATTTCTGTCCTATTCTTTCCTAGTTCTTCCTTTATAATATTCCGCATACTTTTGTTTTATTATTTGAGAACAATATGCATTTTTCATTATGTAACTTTTTAGCTTCCATAATCACTGTTCTGTGTTTGTTTGTTTTTTGTAACAATTATAGTAAGTTTTAAATGCCTGGTTACATTTCCTTCTTTCATAATTTTACTAATAATCCTTCACAGCCTACAAGATTGTTGTATATCTGGAGTGACCTTCTTCTTTTCCTGTTTGTTAATTTGTACTCTTTGTTGAGGCATGGCTCCATTGTAATCATAGTGGAAACTTAATAAATTCACTGTATGATTCTGTGACTGAGGTTTGCAAGTAAACAGATTCCCACAATTCTTTGCTTAATAGAAAATTTAAGTAGTTTATATTCTGTTCATTGTATGCCCTAATTATAGTCAGGAGCTGACTTAATTGCGAGACTGAAGAATGCATTCGGTGTTCTTGGAAGCTGCCCTCCCCCCACCTAATCTGTAACTATTACCTAACCCAAGAATATTGCTCTAAGTGTTTGTAGGCAAAAATTACTATTGCAAATGAGAATTAGTAATATAAGTCAGACACCCCGTTCCCCGCATACAAACAAGTCAGCTCCTGACTGTACCTTAAATTGTTCTTAGATTGTTTTTTACTTTCACAAATTTGTTCTTAGTGTACTTGTAGAATTTGGGCATTGTGATCAGAGAAACCACTAGCAAAAACACTATATGAAAGTTTCAGTAATTTTTTGTCAAGTATGATTTGATCAATGGCAGACTGTTTAGTACCCCTTACTCTTGTTGGAACATCAATTATAGTTTGTAATCTGTACACGTTTAATACAGTCTGCAACACTCACTATTACTTAAGAAATAAATATTTAAGTATCCATAAAAATGTTTTTCCTCCATTGTAATAATTTATTAATTATAGTTTCGAAATTCGCTAAAAATAAATCTACATTACTGGTTGGTGTTCTATAAACGCAAATATAACGATATCATAATTGATTAATTCTACCATACTGGCTTCAAAACGTCCTTCAATACACCATTTTTCAAATTCAGTATTCGCCTTTAATTTGATTCTTCAATTTACATATTTGCAAGATCCACCAAGTTGCTTATTTTTATGACAAAATTTTGTTTTTAAGGAATAGTTTTTAAAACGACAGAACTCAAATTTTATTTATTTCAGACAATGCTCAATCATGCTTATAACATTAAGTCAAACGCATTATCATCAAGTATAACATCAAAGTTCAGTTTCTTCTTTCCTAAACATTGAACATTTCGGTGATTGATCATTTTGGGATTGTTCTGTCACTGCAGACAAATTTCCCTTCCACATGATAATTACCATAGATGAAATTATATTAAATGGTGGAATAAGAATGTGTTGGCGATGATTCACAACAAAATCTCAAAATCACAACAAAAGTAGTGAAATAAACTAACATTAATTTCAAAATATTATTAAATTATTTGAATTACTAGAAACTTAAAAGCAAGTATCTTACCAGGACTAAGGGCAAACACAGTAGGCTTGTTATGTTTTGGTGCAGGATATAATAACTGTGTAATGAGGCCATCTGAATGCATTGAGTGATGATGCACCAACTCAGCGAGTGTGTTAAACTTGCTTTCTGTTGTCACATACACCTACAAACATTCAAATTAAAATTGTTACAATCTCAAAATTGTTAGTTCCCTACAAACCACATTTCCTCTCTCTAAAACTAACTCTAAATATAATAATCAAACACAGACACACACGCATACATGCACATCAATGATTTTAACATATTACATTTCATTCCACACATTTTCTTTAAATGTCAATCAGGATGCAAAAATTTAATTTGTTTTCAAGCATCCTTCATTTGGTTACAAACCATAGGTTTTAAAAAAAATTGCCTTTGAGCTTTCAAAACAGTAGGATAGTTTAATACATTTATTTCAATTCCTTCCACTTGAAATCATCTTTTGATTTCCTCTGAATTACAAAAAGGTTATTCTAAAATTTTTGATTTCCAAATTCTTTCCTATTTGGTCTTCAAAATTTCTCTCTCTATTTCATTTGTCACTGACATTCCAAGATATCACACACAGTCCACAGGAATAGATTTGTTTTGAGAGTAGATAGATCTCTGCTTGATAAATCACAAGTAAACTGCACACTTTTAACTAATAATGAGTATTATATAAATAGTATTAAAATTCGGAATGGGTTGAGAGAAGCCAATACAATGTATAATCTTAACATAGAATTGTGCAATGGATGTGTTAATTGCTTATGTTTTTAATGAAATTGGAATCATGGACCCATCTTGATCAGGTTTTTTGTCCAGTTTGATGCTTTAAGCAAATGCTGAGATGGCCCCTTGCTTTGCTTTTGGACATAAATGTAATTAATTATCTGTACACATTTTCTAGAATTCAATGGGAAATATAGTTACTCAAAGTATCGTTCTCCATGTTCTTACAACAGGAAGTATTATTCCTTCACAAAGGACATGATGAGAGGTAAGAGCCCGAATCTACGGCTGATTTTCCCTTGAAAATAGATTTTATTACATTGGAGCAAATCTTTTCTGTTAACAATCCTAGCAAAAAACACCAATTTCTTTCCATATTCAAAATTCAACTAGCACATGGCTTAGAGTAGGGATCACAAAATTAAGAAAACATGCACAGAATTCACTTCCCCCTATAGCACATCATACACTGTTTTTAACCGTTATTGAAATAAAAATAAAAAAAATAAAGAAATTAATAAAATAAAAGAATTTTTTAAATTTTATTTCATTTTATTTTAGTGTATTCATTTTGTTTTAGTTTAGCCTCATTGGGTAAGGGGTTAGCTTACTGGCCTCTTAACCACCCTGTACGCGAGTTTGATTTTGGCCAAAGTGCTCAGATTTTCAAAGGGCAGAAAATCCACAATAGCCAAGTCACACTTGTGGTATTTAAAAGAACCACGGCAGATGTCCAGCAAAATTAAATCCCTCCGACAACATCCCACCCTCACGATATCTCACTTTCTCCCAACCAGACAGTTCGGATGTAGTTAAATGACACCGTCATCTGGCGGAGAAAGGGAGTCATACCCCAGGCGTATTGGGGGACCGCCCACGACGTGCCTGCTCAATAAAGACCCCAGAGCCATGTCGGAGGTAGGCTTCTAAAGAAGCCTGGGTTCAAAATTCAGGGGAAGCATCAGGAAACTACTCTGAGTATTTCCTCCCAAGAAAACCCCCATTAGACACCTAACTTTCATATATGGAAGAAAGGACTGAAGAAGAAAATTGTGAAAACTTTAACTTGCCATTGGGTTATGGTCCACTTGCAAGCAACGTTTTACTTTCTCGTATATGTACGTGTATATACATAGTAAAATAGGTAGTATAGAGGTATGTAATGCGTAAATCGGCGAATTTTCAGCCGAAGAACTCTCATTGCCGGGCCCTAATAACGAAAAAGTGGATAAATCCAGTTGCTAAATTTAGGGGGAAAATCCTCTAACACATGGTGTAGCCACGATTCCTGTTTCTTGATACTGAAAAATCAATTGACGACAAAACGCCTGTCGGACTGTCTGTGAACACCATTAGCACCTAAACCATACGTAAAATGTTTTCCAAAATGGATACTGCCACGTCGATCTGGCTCACGTCAAGGCGCTGCGATTTTGAAAATCTTTCTTTGAAATTTGGGGGTACTTGACACAAAGTCCCCCAGGCATTTTCAAAATTTTCTCAAAATCGTCTCGAAATGTTTCGTTAAATTTCTTGTAAGAATAGAGTACAATACACTTACAGACATGGCACCGGTCTGATTTTGAGGGTTAACTTTTGAATTTTCGAAAATTTCAAAAGACTCAATTTGAAAAGTTCAAATTTCATTTGAACATACAGATTTTTCCTTCTAGTACAATTTGTTCTCCATATTTGGTTCTTTCATTATGGTCATGTATTTTTTTTTTCTCTTTCTTTTGAAATTATAGTAGTTTTCGACAATATTGCAAGTAATATTACAAAATAACAAAAAAAAGGTTTTCTTAAAAAGGCTCCATATTTATTCTTTAAACTTTTTGTAGGGATAGAGCTGAATGTAATCTTGAAGGTGACAAATGCCATATTACTCCATACTTTTGTTCATTCAAAAATTACAAAAATGTTTTGTTTTCTTTCACTTCTCTCACATCGTTAATATTTACATCGGATATATTAATTAAAAATTTATAAATTCTAAGCATTTTCAATTACAAAAAAAAACATTTTCTCAAAAATGGCACCCAATTTTTTCTTCAAATATTTCCGCCAAATCGTGCTAATTGCACTGTTTAATATGACATGTGGTTTATTTTGGGGTATTTTTTTAATTTTTTCAAAAGTTACACAAATTAAATTTTTTAGAAGTATCTCTCAAAGCCATTAAAACGTACATTTCCAGCAATTTGTAAACATTATTGCATTTGTTATTTAAAGAGCCTCAAATCACTTTAAATGTAGTTTTTCAAAAACTCAACAAGTTTCTGTGAAAAAGAGCTTCCAATTTCGCATTTAGAGGAATGCTTAAATGCAATTTTCTTAAAAACTGCTCCAAATTGTTCAATGAAATTGCTATTTAGGACAAGGTTATACTCTTCTTTAATATTCCTGTAGTAATATTTCACTTCTACTATTAGAAATCCGAAAAATTGAGAATTTTTTTTTATAAAAATAGTACTTTGGGCAGCAATAGATGGCAGCTGGCTAAAGAATGGAGCCAAGACCGTAATGCCAGTCCCCATCAAGGAAATTAGAAATCTTTACTAATTTAAGATCATGTATGAGTTTAAATTAAATTAATTTATTTAAAAAGTTTAGTCTGACAGACAATCTTAAAAATACGGTACAATCTGTCTAAGCCAGAATCGATCGGGACAGAATAAAAAAATTCGGGTTCCCATTTTATGCAGTTGTCCATTTTATGATGCTTCTAATATTAAAGTTTCTGCCCTGAAAGTAGTAAATTATATGACTATTTTAATTATCAAAATGCATTAACTTAAAACGTATATATGAAAGGAATCACCAATAAACGAAACTCTTCACTGACAACTTATGAGTTGACAAATACACACCTTACTGCCTAGTGGCTGTATTCAGACTGCTTGCTGACACATTCAACGCACATTGTTTAAGACTTTCCGATTCCCTCACATGGTCTTGAGCGAAGGGTATCTGGTCGATGGGTTATGATTTTCAACACGGGGCAGGGAGACGCGTGAATAGAAGCCGTGCTCGTAAGCATTCCCATGCATATATAGTCGGAAGAGAGAGAATTCCCCCTATGTCCAGCTGCCACGACTAAATCGCGTGTCACAGGGCTAGACAATTTAAAACAGGCATGCAGGTGCATTAATATCCATTGTGAACATCTCGCATCTCTCTGCTAATTGCATTGAATTCACAGGAATTCCGTTTGATAAAGATCTTTTCCCTGCAGGACATGAAAAATCGTTCCGTTTCCGCGTTGGAGAGGTTCTGTTTTATGCAGTATAAATTATCATTTAACTTCACAGGCCGGAGAAATTTTCTGGTTAAGGCAGGTTTCCGGTTTGTTCAGGTTCCTGTTTAGACAGAATTTTACTGTAATTTAAAATTTTACTATGTCTATGCCATTCTGTAGTACCACTCAGTTATTTTTTTTATATGTTATTATTGTTATTATTATTATTACTATTGTTATTATCATTATTATTACAATGAATATAATTATCATCATCTATAACCTTACTAATCACCCTATATCTGATACTTATTTCAATACACATTAGTACTCCCTTTTAAAATCATAATCAAATAAAATTAGCTTGAAACAAATATATCACTCCCCCTTACATGGTTTGTGGACATATAAATAGTTATAGGGTTGTAGGAAATCTCTGCACTGCATCTAACACACAGCAGGTTTATTTCATGAAAATCTTGTAATTTGCATTTGTATTCCCCATTAACTGGATTTTATGAAACATCTTTATAGTTTGGGATTACTTTCTACCATGACTGTGAACTTTTGTGGAAAACTTGTGCTAAAACAATTAGACAATATTGAAACTTCCTTGATATCAATTCTAACCAGCCAAACAATAACTATTCATTAACTTACTGCTAGTTTAACTGAGCACAACTGGTTACAAAAATGTCCTATTCAGAGGGTTGGCTGTACATTTAAATTTTCTTGCTACACATAATTCATATTTGATAAACCCGCTATTACAATTATAAAAATAATTATTTCCTAAACATTTAATACAATAAATTACAACTGCCCTGATTAGGGCCGAGTACTTTGAATACAACAAAATGCAGATGAGTGTTTAAATTGATCATCTCTTTATTCAGTTCAAAATTACATCAAAACAGAATTGGTGTGTGTTTTTGCCTTCTTTCACTTCGTTAGAAAGCCTGTATATTAAAACAAGGTTGTTCTTTCCAAGCATAACCTACTTTCCTTCACATGTGGATTACAATTTATTTCTCTCTTAATATTGCAAATATTTTGAAAAGTATTTTCAATTTTTTAACACATTCTTCCTCCTAACTCAATTATCACCACTTCATCACTACCAACAATCTTAATTCTTATTACTAGGGAACAAAATATATTGTAATACATAATAAAAAATATATGCATATATATGTACTTATTTTTTCCAAAACATGTAAGAAAAAATATAAAATATGTAAAATAAAAATTCATTATTGTGTTTAAAATTGTTTTCTACAAGCACTTTCCGATCATAGAACTTCTGCAATTTTCAAAAATTCAGTGTTATCTGTATGAACATTGAACTTTGGCAAGGTTAATTTTTTGAAAGTACAGTGGTCGCTGAAAATGTGATGAGCACCAATTTTTTTTAACGGTTGTTTTCTACCTTCAAAACACTAAATTTAGAGAAAAAAATGTAACTGAGCAGGGCTAAAGTTCATGCAGATCAATTAGAGAAAATAAATTTTGGAGAAAATCATTTGAACTGTTTATGCCTGTTATGACAGCGATACGCGTTTGACATCAATTGATTTTTGCGGTATTAAGTATCTACAAAACTGATTCTGACTTCACAAAGTGTTAGACAAATAATTTACTACAAATAAGAATAAGATTTGTCCATTTTTTCGATACGAGAACCAGGCGATAGTAGATGTTGTTGTTGTTGTTGTTGTTTTTTGTCAAAAACACCCCAGATTTTAGCCCAATACATTCTCTTTACTTACATCAGTAAAGCAAGAATGTAAAAAAGAAAAAGGATAGGAATGAAAAGGAAAAAAAAGGCAAGGAAAGTAAAAAGAGAGGCAAAAAAAAGAATGACAAAGAACGGGGAAGAAAGGAAAGGAAAGGAAAAGAAAGGAAAGGCAGAGAAAGAAAAGAAAGGAAAGGCATGGAAAGAAAACAGCATACTTTTCTTCTAAGAAGAAAGATAACTTTTTAGCCTGTACATATGAGTTGCCATTAACTTAAAACTGCAAAAATTTAATTACAAAATTGTTTTTAATTTAATGATCACAATAAATGTTATAAATTATTTTTATTTACTTGAAAAGAATCTAACAATGTCCAATGATTATGAAAACAGATCATTCCTTCCATTATAACCCTATTCATTTTTTGGCACTTCCCTCACTAAACTTGCTGTGTACAAAGCAAAAATAATCAAACATCTGAAGAAAATATGGCTTATTCCCCTGAAACAATATACATTTGCTTCAACATATCTCTTCACCAATTAAATATCCCTTTCTTCCAATTTTTTCTCATCCTTTCCTTTCTTAATTTGTTTATGCACATATAACTTTTACTGTAGGCATTAAAATTTAAGGTAAAATGATCTTGCAGGGAATTTTTTATTGTTTTTCCATTGACATTTATCCTCATCAGTTACTTTCCCATCCTGTCTTTCCTAAATGCACTTCAACTAACACTCCAATACAAATCTTCCACATTTTCATTAAATCAAACTATTCATATAATTCTGATATTCTACTACAGATTCAGTCAAACCCAATTTTAAATATCTTATAAATTATCATACATCATTTCAACCACTATTCTTAAGAAGGTCTAAAAATAACAATTTCAAATTATTACTAAGCCCAAAACAAATTCATTTAAATATCAAAATACACAATCGCAATTACAGGAATACTAAAGAACATCCCAAAATACATTATCAGATGATACTAGAGAAAAAATCATTAAAATCAAAACAAAAGAACAGAGGAAAAGAAGAGACGAAGAGAGAGAAGCAAAGAAAAGATAGAGAGACGAAAGAGAGAGAGAGAGAGAGAGACGAAAAAGAGAGAGAGAGAGAGAAAAAGAGAGAGAGATACAAAAAAGACAAAAAGAGAGAGAGAGACAAAAAGAGAGAGACAAAAAGAGAGAGAGAGACAAAAAGAGAGAGAGAGAGACAAAAAGAGAGAGAAAAGAAAGAGAGAAGGAGTGAAAGAGAGAAAGGAGAAGAATGAAAGAGAGAAAGAGAGAATGAAAGAGAGAAAGAGAGAATGAAAGAGAGAAAGGGAGAATGAAAGAGAGAAAGGGAGAATGAAAGAGAGAAAGGGAGAATGAAAGAGAGAAAGGAGAAAATGAAAAGAGAAAGGAGAATGAAAGAGAGAAAGGGAGAATGAAAGAGAGAAAGGAGAATGAAAGAGAGAAAGGGAGAATGAAAGAGAGAAAGGAGAATGAAGAGAGAAAGGGAGAAATGAGAGAGAAAGGAGAATGAAAGAGAAAGAGAGAATGAAAGAGAGAATGTAAGAGAGAATGTAAGAAGATGGAGAGGGTAGGCAAACGGAAAGGCAGGCCTCTTGTCAGTAGGTTGTTATTAAAACCATAGGTCTTACTTCAAAATAGATAATAAAATATTTTTTATGTAATTAAATCTCAAAAAAACACACACATTTTACTTTAAGATGGTTTCAAATGTGATGGTCACAATTTGCACACTGCTGGAAGAAAATTATAATCAATTTGTTTTGAAAGACAAACTTGTGAGTTTTGGAAGATTAGATTTATGCAACATATTTTGTGTATACAAACTAGGGCTGGAAAACTTCATTTTTTTTTCTAAATCCGATAAGTCTGATTTTTTATTTAAATCTGATTTTTTTAATTGTATGAAGATGTTTTAACTATGAACCCAAGTCATTAGGTGATTAAGTACTTTAAAAGCAGAAAAAAGTTTATTAAAACGTCAATTTTAAAATATATCATTAAATTATTGTAATTTTATTTTAAAACTAATTAAGATACTATATATATGAGAGGTCCAGTGCAATACCAGCCTAACCCACAAAATCTTCAAATTTGAGTTACTTTTAGTTTTTTTCTGTTGAAACATCTCTCTTGTGTCCACATTACCAAACAAGCTTGTGATATCATCTAAGAGAATGATTTAGAAAAAGGTCTTCCTTCAAAGAAATTTTAGCTTATTTTTTTCCCCCAATACCACTCTAATTAAAAAGCACTTATTGTTTAAAAAAACTGAATTCATTGAAAAACTTATGGCAAAGTTAGACAGTTTTTGAAATATTAAATTCTACTTAACAAATGTACTCTTATTGAAAAATAATGCTCTCAGAGTAGAAAAAGCTTCTAAATTAGTTACTATCTAAGACTATAAAATGCTGGTTAAAAATTAATTGATCATCTAAGTGTATTAGAATATAACTCTACTTCCAATTGTTTGTAGTTCTTCGATTCATAAGTTTGTTCATTTTATTGTATATTATATTCCATTTTATTTTCTCAAAATTTTTCAATTGTGTGAAAAAATTTATAAGAAATATAATATTGTTTATATCAAATTTGTAATTAAGTCCTTTTATCTGAGTTTTATTTTCAAAATTTAAATTACAAATATATTTTCAAATATTACAAATAATAAATATTGATTGAAATCGGGTGTGTCCAACTTCCAAGGCTTCAAGGGCCCCAACTAGAACCTTGCCCTATTTCCATTACTTGGGCAGCAATCCACGAGCTAACTTCTCCATTTTGTTGATCCCTGCATTTTACCCGACTGCTCTGAATGTGTGTGTGTGTGTGGGGGGGGGGGAATGGATCCACGAGTGACATCAGGCAGTAATACACGCTGTAACACAATCGGGATGATTTTGAATATATGAATTTCCTAGCAAAAAAACCTTAAATTTTAATTTAACCCATTTTCACATTCAGAGGAGCGTTGGCAGGAGACATGCGCTATGTGTAAGAGGTTCTCGCCCAACATGGATGAAAGAGGCTTTCGGGTTTGACAAACAACCTTCTGCAGACCACAATAAATGGCACCGCAGGCTGCATGCAGTCAGTTGGACAACCCTGATTTTTAAAATAATAATTTGATTTAAATCATATCAGCCTTAATACAAACTACTCAATAATCAACGAAGGGTTGAAGAACCTTGCAATAGTAAAATCAATTCAAAGTTAATCATTCCATTAAGTAGTACCTCAATGCACTATTGTATCACCCTAAGATAAATGTGGATCCTAATGTAGAAAATGAAGAGGTAAGAAAATAAAACTCCCTTTCAAATTTAGTACTCTACTTGTATATTAGATTTTTTCTCTGGATGTTTACAAAATTGGACAATTTGGTACTTAACATTGAGGACATTTGTTTTAAGAAACTAATTTTGTTTCATTTCTCTGGACAGTTTAATAATTATGACATTTGTGTATAATGTATATGAATGTTTGTGGAAATTTTTCAATGTACATTTTCCATTGTGCCTTATGACAGGAAACCACCACAATACAACCAGAACACAAGTTTCAAAATAGCATCGTCATTAGAAATTCGTTTAAAAACAAACATACCAATGTACACTTCAAACAGTATAGAATCAAGTCCACCTACCTTTCCTTCAGAATCTTCATTGATGCGGTAGTGGTACACCCTGCCTTCGTACCGCAACGAGATAGACCTCTGTCCTGGACTGCTCTCTGATTCACGCACAAGGAATGATCCATTGATGCCCGAGCTAAGAAGGTATTCTGCTGCATTTCGGGAAATGGGCCCATGATACCAAGAGTGTTTTTCCAAAGAATTGACAGGTGTTACGTAATTGGAAGGTACCCAACCAACAGCACCCGCATCAGAGTGTGCTTCGCACCATTCACCACTTTTATTGTAGCTGAGGATGCGCACCTGTTCCCTAGAATTTAAAATTAAACCTTTTTTTCATGACATCAGTGTATGCAAATGTATAAATGCATACATATCTGTTTAGACATGAAAGTAAGGCAGAAAGATAAGATCTAAGACATTCTATAAATAAATGAATTTAATGTAGAGAAAATAGGGGTAATTTAATTTCTATTACCTCCTTTAACTCACAGTCTGGCAATAGGAAATGCAGGAAGAATCACAGACCTTGTTAGCTACCACTCGATGATAAGTATGTGTAGTGTTTAGATCAATATTTAGTATTTCCTTTCACAATAGCAATTGAAATAGGCAAACATAAATTTGCATCATTTGGCTGTGAAATTTTGCAATAAGTTTCAAACTATGCAAGCAATGAAACAGTCTTCCCCAAATTAAAGAACAAAAAACGATCAAAATTCCGTCATATTCTATTCAATTATTGAACAACAACTAGAATGAATTATACAAATTGTTTTCCTGATATTCACACTACTTCAGGAAATGTTTTATTATGTACAATTAAAGCTAATTTTGTCCATACGCTTCACTATCTCATATACAGTTTAATAATAATTAATTTACAACAACGGTAGAATCCCTCATAACCGTAACCCATGGGATTGGGATGGGATTGGTACCAAAAATGTCAGATTGTCAGAGGAACATTAAAAAATGAATAAAATAGCAAATAAATGCACATGCATGCTATAATATAGTAATTATATTGATAATGAATAGTACATATTGATATACGTAACACATAGTATACTATATTATTACTCAAGTCCTCAACAATGTGTATGGGTTCGTGTTGATTAGGAGTAGAGAAGTTGTGAGGGGGAAAATGGGGAGGGGTCAGATATTTCAAGGTCACATATGAGTGGTTCTACGGTATATTAATAATGAAAGGCCACATACTTCGTAATATGAGAAATATGTATTCCAGAAGAAATGTATCTGTTTCATGAAAAAAAAAGCCTTAAGAAACAAATTTGAAAGATTTTCTGATGATAAAAAAAACATTTAAAAATATAATTGAAGCTTTTTGATTTTATATGGTCAGTCTTAAGTCATTATGGTCAACAGAAAAGGTAATGCCAAAAGAATTGAAGATCAATTGTGAACAAATGGGAGAATTAATATACAAAGAATTTAATGTAATAAATTGCTTTTTGACAAATAGTAGAAAATGGAAATTACAACTAGTTTTAAGAAGCAGAGCAAAAGAAACAAGTTACTTTGAAAGATTTAACACTACCTTCAACTACTGGCAAAACATGATTCTTAATCATTACTGATATTTTGAATGAAAAATATTATATCCAGAATATCATTTTAAATATAAAATATTCAGATTTTTCTTTTGGAAATGGACATTTAACTTCACTAATTTACTGAAAATATAATAGAAAATAAGAATATCTTAATTGACATTGACTAGTATATTGCAATAGTACTGCAGATTCAGTGGCCTTAATAAAAGAAAATGTATGAAGTTACAAGGGCATTCATTACAGTACCTTTTTCTCGCAGGAGAATTCAATCGCAACTATACTTTTTGAATCAGTAGAAAACTGAAAATGTGTTGAATACTTAAGCTATTCCAACATCCGAATAAATTCAGCATCCAACAAAATTCACAACTGCCTTTTTTGTGAAATATTTCCCTACAAAGTTTTTAACATCATTTTTATAACCTTCCAGCTGGTAATAAAATAAGTTTAATATATATTAAATCACAAAATGTGATGAATTGGAGATACTTTGGATAGATTTTATTGTTTCAAAATGCACACCAAAAGCTTTATTAGTACGTTCTGAAAAATTTATTAAAATAATTTTAGATAAAAAATTAGGATTAATATCCATGCCACCATGTCATAAAATGTGAAGGATCTATGGTCATGTAAATAACACAAAGATAGAAGTATTAGGAAAAGCTAGGAGGATCACTTGTCAATAAATTTTCGATTTTTTTTTACTCCCAAACCATACAAAAATTAAGATAGAGATCTTACAACTCAAAACGAAAACTCACAAAAACGAATGTTTTAATGCCCTATTGGGAGATACTACTTCTTAAACTGAAATGCATTTCCACAACAAAATACAAATTACTTCAAGAACACAAAAACAACATAATAGGTGAAAAAACAAAATATGAAAGAATGACAGGTGATACCAAGTATCCAAGACAAACAAAGATTATGTTTAAATTAAATCTTCCTTTTCTGAAATAAAGCTTTTTACCAATGGATATTCAGAATGATTCTTCGTACAAAGTGAGAAACAGCCCAATGCAATGAACAGACATTTAATGTTCCAGGTAGATATAATGGGTTCTCTTTATAAACAAAAATTAAATTCATAAAAATTAAACTAAGGGTACTCATAGGGTAGACCCCACTCTTTAAAATTGCATGGCAAACAACAATGATATATTATAATAAGCAAATAAAAAAAATAAAAGAGAAAAAAAAAATATTAAAACTTGCCCACAAAAATGTCTCAACAAAAAAGGAAAAAATAAAAATTGCACATGGAAAATATATTGGAATAGTGTGTAATTAACATGATTTGAGGATTGTAAAAAAACATATCAAATAACCTATACAAAAATGTAAGTATATTGCCTGGATACTTAATTGCCAAAATAGCATCATTCATGATAGAAAATTACGTAAGCAAAATAGTGGCACCCAGAAGCCTAACAGTTTAATAAAGAATAGACAGAATAACCTAATTCTTAAGTAGTTCAAAATAGAAGACACTAACTGGCATTTGAAATAAACACAGACCATTTTAATTCACAAGTCTAAAAGTACAAAGCAGCTACTGGACAAAAGAATATATTGTTCAGTTAATAAGTAAGCAAAATTAGAATATTAAGAAACAAAGAGTAAAAACACATGCAAGAAGAGAGCCACAAGAGAAAAAGTGTCTGAATCAATTAGGGAACATATATTTAGTAACAAAATAAGAAAGATGTAAGAAACCATTACAACTATGCAAAGGGGTTAAATGTCCAAATTAAAAATTATGAGCTACACAAATGTCCAAATATCCATGTTAAAAGCAAAGAGAATGTCAGAAATAAAAATTTTAAATAATAAATTCAAGAAAACGTTGAGATAAAACAAAAGATTTTCATTGTGACATGAGAAATTATATTAATTGTAATAAATTCTCAATGTATTTCATCTAAAAAGAAACAAACACGCAAACAGAAAGGAAAAATTGGAAAAGCAAGAAGAATATGTATTGAATTCACCAGTTATTTACGAAAATTAATATAATAATTATGACAGGCAAAGAGGCTCAGGAATAAACAATATATTCCCAAACATGCGATGTCTCGGAAAGATTATGAATTGAAGAAAATCACACTACAGTAGTACTGTTCAAACAGGAAATTTAAAGAACAAAGAGAAATCCCAAAATAATGCGAAATCTTTTTTTTATTTTTCTTTTGGTTTCACAATCAAAAGACAAAAAGGATAAGTACCAGTCCACGAAGTTTGGACAACAAAAACTGCAAAACGGCCAAGGGAGGGGAGGGGCAGGGCGGGGGCGCGCACCTTTCTTGAGCGACAGCTGGTTCTCGCCGCCCGCCTGGAAGTCGTACAGCGCTACGAACAGCTGCGGGTCGTCCTCCTCCTGGGCCAGCAGGTTCTCCTTGGAGGTCCAGCGCTGCGCCGAGTCGAGCGGCAGCGGGGTGCCGGGCGCGCCGCCCCCGCCGCCCGCGCCGCCGCCCGCGCCGCCCCCCGCGCCCGACCCCTGCTGCGAGGAGCCGCCGCCCGACCCGCCCGGAGGCTCCGAGTCGGGTAGGTCGGGGATGTGCGGCAGCGGCCGAGACTGCAGCAGCGCCTCTGCGGGGCGAGGGGCGCCGGCGTCAGCGGGCCTCGTTCACAACGCACGCTTAAACCTCACGTAATGCTCAGCCGGAAAATTTACAAGCGTTCACAATGACGAACGTACGTTTCGCCTCAACCAATCAGAATTCAACGTACTGAAACTTGATCGATTCGTTCGTTACTAGCACGGTGGTAAGGTCTTTCCAACACAGTTTTGGCTTTATCTTCGACATTTCTATAGATTTGCCTTGATATATTATGCGAGTAGCTCGCATTTCTTTCGTCGTATAAACAAGGATTCTCCCGTATCAAATTCACGAATAATTCGTCAAACATTCGTCAGTTTATACGCCATGTCAAGTTAAAGTCACAATAAAAATTGCCCAAATTCTTACTTTGAATTCACTATACGCATCATAACTGTTCGCAAACTAGTTTTCTATAAGAACAAAATGACATAACCACAAACTACCTCAATCTGAAATAGACCTTCCACGCTGCTCTCTGCTGTTGGGTAGAATTTCGACGTAAACTTAACGTAAAAGCTTGGAGCTTGTGAACCCTTAAGTTTACGGACTTACGTCTACGGTTACGTCAAGACATTGTAAATGGTCTCGCTTAGAAACTCGTTTGTATGTTTTGCGGCTACGTTACGTGCACTTTAAGTTTGCATTGTGAATGAGGTCTAACAGTACATCGATTCACTATTCCCGCCTGGTCTTCTCTGGCACGCGCTTATTTTCATATTGTTCGTGATTAGAGGGCCATGAACTATTCCTTTGCTCTTTCAAGAATAGCATTCAAACTTGAATTAATGTACTAAATTTGGCAATTTACTACGAATAGACGATTTTTATTTATTTATTTTTTCTTCTGCAAAACAAACACTCAAACGTCACGTTTTCAGTGGCGTATACTGGTTCCACCTCTCGGTTTCCTACCCTGAACTTATAACACAAGCTACACTAGTTCGCATAAAACGTACGTAAAAGATAAGAGTAAACTTTCGAAAAGACTATTATAAAACAACTCCTTGTTCAGAAAACACGGTGCATGACTATTACGAAAAGACAATTCTTGTTTTCCGGGAAAACAAACAGCATTAATCAAAGGCAATAAAATGTGCGTTTTTCCTTTCTTTATCTACAGCAAGAGCTGTGTTAATATACGCCTAGCGCTTCTTGTCTGTCTACATGAACATCAACTCTCGGACTATCCAACTTCGTAACTTTGAAACTACAAAATCCGCGCCTTCGATTTATCGCGTTTCCGAACATACAGCCGAATATTATTCCTTTGATCACAGCAGCTCTAACTTGATTTGGTCAACGTAATTTAGACAGTGGAACCCCACACAATCTCATTTCACAAAAAAAAAAAATTGACGAGAAACGGCGTTTGTATTTGCCTTGTTTTTCTTTGATATCCCCAGTCATTTATGCGAGGCATATGTTCCTTCACTTTTACTACTTCCAATTAAACGATATAGAATCTAAAAAAAAAAAACACTAAGACGCACTGTCAACAGACACGTACACCATCCGAAGCAAGCAATGACGTTTACCTAAAAAATATCCAAATTGGCAATTAAATATATTAAGAATATGTTTCAGTAAAATACTTAAACACGGTTTATGTACATGATTACATCTTTTCACGCGCCAACTAATGGTATTGCACGGAAGCGCACGTCCAACACATTGCCCAGGTTAGCGCCCACTGCCTCTAGTCACCTCGGCAGAATCGGAAACTCAGCTGTTGGGTAGCGCTCAAGCTAGAGCCTTCAGCTGCGTATCTCTCTGGTGGGCGGGGTAGAGAACCGAGCGACGAACGCATGCTGCCTCAGCGGTTTCTTGCTCCTTCCGGAGTTGCCACGCGCAACGCATCGTCAACGCTCTACTGTGTACATCTAAATGGAATTTTGGAAAATTTCAGCTATTGGAAGAAATGCGGGGTGTAGTAATGTTTAAAGTAATTCAACTTCATTTTGTTCCATAATTTTTTCGGGCCACCTCCGTTCGCCTACAGTATACGCCACTGCACGTTTTCAATTTTGAGATATTGAAAATAAAGTACAAGATCGAAATAAAAAAAAAATTAATGAGTTACATTTCTCTGTGCTTTATTTTCATTTTTAAACCTGTTCTAAATGTTTCCGAAGATTTCATAAAAAACGAAAAAAATCATACAAAAATAAATTATATAAAAATAAAATTTGAGAAAACGCAATGTTTTGGATTTACTATCTGGTGTCATCCATACATAGGAAAAAAAAATAATAATAAATTTTCATGACTCTTTCCTTTAATTGTCCATCACAATGGTTACTACAAAACATAAACCACAATATAAAACTACCCAATGAAACCCCAACAAAAACAAAAAATGTCCACACATGCCAAAAAACACTACAATTAGTTATTTTTCTAAAATCCTTAAAAAAGTAATTTCATCTTACAATCGAGTTAATATTACTTTTGAACTGAATTTGACAGATTAACTTACTAATTTCAAAAATATGAATAGTTTCTTTCAGAAACTAACAAATATTACACCCCAACTTCTCAATGTTCACAAAATCACCTATGAAAATAGTTCATGAAAATTAAACCTATATTCAGACACAAAATTTCATGCTATTCCAGACTGGTTGTAGATAGGTTAAATGTATACATGTCTCGAAAGACATTCTTCTAGAAACAGTTTCATTTTTCCCTTGAAAAATAGTTTTGATAAGAAGTAGAATGAAGGCAACTTATGCTATGTTAAATCAGTAGTTGACATACATACAAAAAGTATGCAGGAAATGACACAAATTTACAGCATTCATTGCAATTGTGCAGAGCATGCATAAGAGTAACTGCAAAGTATATTATGTACAGAATCATACACAAGTCTTGAAAGTTCAATTTATGGATACTTTACACAATATTTCCATTCATTTTCAGCAACTTGGGTATATAGTGACAAATTAATACGGTTCATTTCCTGCCCTATATTCCTTTCCATATAAGACTTACCACTGTGTTCTGTAAAAATATTGGACCCTTGTTGACGGACATCTCTGGGAAGTCTTGGTCTGTTTCTTATCGTATTCCTAACAGTCAGAGATCCAGCAGATACTACGCGTTCCTTGGCTTGCTGAGCGCCCATGACTTGGGACCATTCCCCTGTCGGCCCCAGGCACAGCACGCCGAGACACACAATTGCTTCTCAGTTCACATCCATAAGAATATACTCACTCATACTACACATCTACATTTCATACAGTCCACAGGTTCCATTATTTCCTGTATTAACTATCCATACGGTCTTCGGTTAGTTTCACTAGCAATTTTATGTCAGTCCCCGCACTATACATTACAAACGGCCATCTTTGACATCCCGACGTCGATTATTTAGTTGGTAAAATAAACGCAGGATAGAAGCACTGTAGAACAACTTCACGATCCCTGAGAACAATTGACGATCGTTATCGTATGGAAATGGAACGAAGTGAACAAATCGAAAAAAAAAAGTCACTTATGCGTATTTTGAATTAAAATACTCAGGGTAAACTTAATTGACGGTGTAGTTTAGTGATGTGGAGTAATGTGTTCACATCACCTTTCCTGTTTTAGGTGTCTCGTTAGTTTCACCCAATATTTTAAAAAACAAATAATTTTCCATTACTTTTTCGACAAATTAAATTAAGGTCTACTAAATTACTGCGCATTGCGAAGCGGCTTACCACTAATCAGCCACTAATTAAAGAGAACGGCACATCCCGACAAATCTCTTTCCTAGAAGTGAACAATTCTGACAGTTCCACCACACTTTACTTCTTTTCATTCATCAACAAACGTAAAAAAATATTTAGAAGCGTCACTGTTGTGTATAATTTTACATGCTATTTACACAATTTATTTAACTTTTATCGAAAATGTATGCATTATCATGGGCTGCTCATACATTTCCTCAATCGCAAGTGCTCGGAATATAAATTACGCACTTTAATTCATGAAGGCTAGATTTAAAATTTGCCTTGTGCTGCACGATTTGATAATTTCATCTAATACCGAAATTTTCATCAAAAATTAAATTCAGCAGCAGTTTACATGAATAGTCAGTAGTTTATGGTTATGTCTCAAAGCAATACGTTGGATTTCTGCTAGATGGCATTACTACAGCAAAGGAAACTGCCCGGTAGGTGGCATTGCTGTTGTCGATTGTCGTTTGTTTTCTTTTTGCCTGTTGACATCAACCGCATTTTATCAACAGGACACTTTGTGGGTGAAAAGAAATATACTTTTGTTCAGATATGTCTGATGTCGAAGATGATTTCATGTGTGAAGAAGAAGAGGATTACGGACTGGTAAAATATATTTTCTTTCATGTACTTTAATGCTTAACAAGGTATGAGTTACTCAACTCTAGATAAGTAAAATCTTATTAAATCTTCTTCTAGAGATAAAAAATTGTGCATTTCGATGATTGTATGCATGACTGACTGCGTCTGAAATACACTAATGATGATGTGACTTTGTATTATCATGAAGATGATAGTAAGTTTGAAGTACAGACTGTGTGGTTCAAAGATAATTTTTTAAAGAATGTAGATGACCATCAGTTAATTTATTGTTCCTCGCAGTAAACGTTAATAATGAATGATATTAATTGCTTTTATATATATTGTTGTTTTTAGCAACATATAGATTGAACGCAGGTTATGTTGCATTCTATTTGTCTGCAGGAATATTCAGAAGACAGTAATTCCGAGCCAGATGTAGACCTTGAAAATCAGTATTATAATTCAAAAGCATTGAAAGAAGATGATCCGAAAGCTGCATTGGCATCATTTCAAAAAGTTCTTGATTTGGAAGGTGGAGAGAAAGGTGAATGGGGTTTTAAAGCTCTAAAACAAATGATTAAGATAAATTTTAAACTGGTGAGTATACTGTTCAGTGTGGAAATTAACTATTATGTAATGATGTAATACAACTCTCTTCTGTATATTTTTAATTTTCAGGGTAATTATAAAGAAATGATGACAAGATATAAGCAACTTCTAACCTACATTAAAAGTGCAGTTACAAGAAATCACAGTGAGAAGTCAATCAACTCTATATTGGATTATATTTCCACCTCTAAAAATGTAAGTAGAGAATTCTTGTAAGACTGTTGAAGAATACTCTTGTTACAGAACTGATTGTAAACTACATGCATCTGGTATCATTGTAGATGGAGTTACTTCAAGATTTTTATGAAACCACTCTTGAAGCCTTGAAAGATGCCAAAAATGATAGACTGTGGTTCAAAACCAACACTAAACTTGGAAAGCTGTATTTTGATCGTAATGATTTCAATAAACTTGCAAAAATTTTGAAACAATTGCATCAATCTTGTCAGGTTTTTTTTTAATATTGGCAATGAACAACTTACATTTTTGTTCAATTGCAAATATAAATAACATTCTGTCAACAGTAATCAATCGAATTTGAAAAGGTTGCTTTTTCATCATTCGACTGTTGCTTAAGAGGTGAGATGCACAAGGACATAGCAAATGTGTTTCTTTTTATAAAGTCAATTTCATATGAGAAGTTTTAATTAATAATATAAAGAAATGTGAAAATAAGTGTATTGAATTGGCAAATTTAACTAAATATTTTTATAATTATTAAAGAGAGAATTAAAGTAAGAAGTAAATTTTTTTATTAGGAAAGTTGTGGAATTAATGAGCTGTCATAAAAAATCACTTAATTTAGATTAGAATGTAGAATTATAATACTACATTTTTTATAATTACCTACATTTATTTTGAGCTTGAGTTGTATGAGAATGAATGGGAAGACCAAAATAATCTTAATTTTAGTTTTGTGCTTGTAAATGCTCGGTTTCTTTGGATAGAATAGAAGTTTATAGAAGAAGCCTGTTTTTTTTGTGAAAGTTGATTAATTAATGTATTTAAATTTGAAACTATTTTAAATTTTGAATATTAAAGTTTGCCAACAAAGTTCCAATTTACATTTTTATTGCTACATAGATTCTTGATTTTGCAGCTACGACTAAGTATTAAAATGATTTGCAAAAATATCAATGTTGTTTAGCATCCTCAAATAACGTAAAACAGGAAATTTGAAAGCATATTTTTAACCTTAAATTAACCTATTTTTATCCTTAAATAATCAAAAAAATAATCATATACAGAGAAAAAACTATACTCTTTAACTAAACTCGTGTCACCAAGTGCTTTATTGAGAGATTTTCAATATAGATGAGTTATCAGGTAAACTGACGAATTCAGTAATGCCTATGATATGGAGAATTTTTTGTTATATAGTTTGTTATAGAGAGATTACACTTTTTCAAATTATGTGAATTAAAGAAAAATTTTACCCCAAATATATTTCATAGTGAATGTTAACATAATTGCTGTATATTTTGGTTAGTTCAGATAAGATGAATCAATCAAAAGACCCCAGAAGTATGGGGTCATCTTATAGAACGGTACAAAAAAGAATGAAAAATTCTTTTATTTGTTACCCTTATGAGTACAAATTGTGTGAAGACGACATAAACTACAACGAAATTTGATAGTGGTAGTACATGCCGATTTGTGATTTGGAACATGCTTCTGCAGGCAAAAATGAAACAGTGCTGAAGGAGGCTTGACAAAAATGTACACCTCATCTTATCTTAAGGTTGTCTTACACGGTAAATCAGTATTAAGACATAGGAAAAAAGACTATGTGGGGGAGATATTGATTTATTACTGTTAAAATGAATAGTGATAAGATTAAATTTAATTTTTAATTTGAGAGGAATATATTATTTTTCTAATTTTATTGCTCACAAATTATTTTGAAGAGGGTTAAAGAGTATAGAGAATGGTCATCATGTTTTATTTCTGTTCTTATTTACTTCAACTTATTTGCAGACAGATGAAGGAGAAGATGATTTAAAAAAGGGAACTCAGTTACTCGAAATTTATGCTCTGGAAATACAGATGTATACTGCACAGAAAAACAATAAAAAACTGAAAACCCTTTATGAGCAGTCTCTTCATATCAAATCTGCTATTCCACATCCTCTAATTATGGGTGTCATTCGAGGTAACTTGAATTTTTGAACCCTTATTTGAATGCTGCAGTCAATGAAGATTTGTACTGATTGCATAGTTTTCAAGAAATAAACATTGTAATTCTGAAAACATGTTGCTCATCTTGTTGGTCTGAGACTATTGATCTTTCACTCACATCAGTTATTAAAATGAATTTTAAATAATTATTGTGATTTTGAATAATCAAAAGTGATAACTAAGACTTGTGATTTACAATTTTTTTAGTATTGTTGATAGAATTTATAAATGAAAGTGTTTTTGACATTTTAGAAAAATTATGTGCAACTCTTTGCGCTCCAATATTGAGTCATGCATGACTTTTGTTTTGAGCCCTTTAAATTGTATGAAGCTCTACGAAGCATGCACAAATGTAGAGTAAGCAATGAGTATACATATGTCTTATCAGGTTCACTGGTGTATAATTTCAGATTGTTTGATGGAATATTAGGCTATATTTAAAAGTTTTGATTATTTTGTTTCTGGGTGCATCATCTGCAATATCATTAGTCCCGTAAGTGTAATGCATGTTTTTATAATGAGAAGTGGGAGTGTTCTTCCTCCACTGAATGGTGAGATCTGGTGCTGTGTGGTTGTGTCTGTGTGTGTGTGCATGCGTGTGTGTATGTGTGTGTGTAAGTGTAAGTGAGGGCTTAGGATAAGACAAGGAAGAGAAGGATATATCCTACATGGTCCGTGGTCTAATTGTTAGGGTACTGCTGCATTTTTCACCTGTAGTAGGTCAGAGAATCCACAGAAGCCTATTGGTCAGAGCAGCCAGCCAGTGGACGTCTCCTCCAAACTCTTGTCTGAATTCAGTGCATCTATGCAGCCAATCGAAAATCCTTCCACCGTCGGAACTCAAAACCTACGACCGCCTCCTAGACAGCGGCACTGCAGTGACATCAGTTGATGCCCTGGGCCACGTTGCCGGTTTTAAAAGAATTGTTGATGTGAACTAAATGGATTCTTGCACGTGGATACAGGTCTAGTGATGCAAAGGGAAGATTCAATTCCTGGCTCTTCGAGAACTTTTGTGGAGTTCAAAAGGCATTATTCCAAAGAGAACATTGAGTGTGAACAATGTGAAGGTGTAAAATGTTTGAGTGTCATTTCAGTTTAATGAACTTGATTGGATAGAAGTATGTTAATGTAACCAAAGTTGTTTTCATTGTATCTTAACCAGTATGCCTTTGTTCTTAACCTCTAAACTTAGAAACCAGCAATGCAATGTTGTGCAATAAAGGGATTTAAATATAGAGCTGTCAAAAAAGAAGGGGCCCAAAGAATTTGGAGCGCAAAGAGTTAAGAACACTCATTGACCCTATATTTGCCAACATTTGACCCATCACTTATCAAATGCAACCTCTGGATGATAAACTTTGAGATAACACAAGAATGCTTGAATTTAGAGATAAATTGTGAAGATTGCACCAATAAAATTGTAATACAATATACTATTCTTTTTTTAAGAATGTGGAGGCAAAATGCATTTGCGGGAAGGAGAATTTGAAAAAGCTCATACTGATTTCTTTGAAGCTTTTAAAAATTATGATGAATCTGGAAGTCCACGACGAACCACATGCCTCAAATATTTGGTTCTGGCAAACATGTATGTATGCTGTTTTGATTATTGTAGGAAGTGAAATATAAGTCATCTTTGATGTGAGATAAATGTGCTCTGTAACTTTGTGCTAGTAATCACCAATTTATTACAGGGAGTGAAGTATAATCTTTGATCAGAGATAAATGTGCTCTATATCTTTGTGCTAGTAATCATCAACTTTTTCTTAAGAAATTTTAGCTCCTATGTTGTAATGCAGCTCTCAAGGGATTATGTAATAGACTTGGCTATATTATTTTTTGAATTTTTGTATGGATTGATTATTGTTACATTCTAAATCATATTTTTCTATTACTGTTTACAATTATGTTTGCAATACTTTTTCTTTTTGAAACTTCACAACTGGAGAGCTTTACTACGTTTGTTGTAATTGTGAATGCAATTTTTCAGGTTAATGAAATCAGGAATAAATCCCTTTGATTCACAAGAGGCAAAACCTTATAAAAATGACCCTGAAATTCTTGCTATGACTAACCTTGTTTCATCTTATCAGAATAATGATATCAACGAATTTGAAACTATTTTGAAACAAAACAGACGGAATATAATGGATGATCCTTTTATTCGAGAGCATATTGAAGGTAAAATTCCCTGACTTTTGGGAAAGGAAGTTGTGCATATTGTTGTTTTACATTTCTTTTCAGAGCTTATGGGGAACCAAAATAATTGATATTTTGTAAATGGTTGCTTAGATTTGCTGCGTAACATTCGAACACAAGTTCTTATCAAGTTGATAAAGCCTTATACACGTATTCATATCCCTTTCATCTCTAAGGAGCTCAACATCGATGCATGTGAAGTTGAGAGCTTGTTGGTATCTTGTATTTTAGACAGGTGAGAGAATCCTAAATGTTATTTTTATTTAAGATATTTAAATTTGCCTATGCTGGCATATTTTGAAGATTGAATTAGTAATAATAATGAGGTAATGATGATCACGCTGTGTCATTAATGTTCATATGCGAGTTAAGTATGTAAGATCCATTTCTGTTCTCTGATGTAAATATTAAAAAAAATATTTTCTACAAATATTTTTTGCATAATCTAGAAAAAATAATTGTTTTTTACATTTACTCAGAATTGTAAGCATTATTTGAAAAACTGACTTATTGAATCTGTCTTGTACAGTGTTTGATTTTGTTTGGTTAAGCCCTTCAATTTTGGACATTGTAATTCAATTTTTGTCAGAATATTTTTTAAAAAATGTAGGATTTATTACAGTATTATAAGTCAGCAAGAACTAGGAACAAGAAAGAATGAATATTTCCCAAAAGAAATCATAATTCATTTTTTGTTTGACTGCATGCTAAGTAAAAGGGCTGTTTTTGTAACATTGTAAAAGTTTTCCAAATAAGTTTTTAATGTAAGTTTTTTTTAACCGTAAGAATGAATTTATAATCTGTGAATGTTTCTGTCTTACATCTTCTTTCTGGGATGTGTAGCACAATCCGTGGTCGCATTGACCAGGTCAATCAAGTTCTGGAGTTGGACAAGCAGTCGTTATGTGCAGCCCGTTACAATGCCCTGGACAAGTGGACCAGCCAGTTGGCCACCCTTCACCTGGCTGTTGTGAACAAGATGGCTTAATGGCTGCTGCGGTGTCCCCCAAGGCCTACTCACAATTACGGACTTAACTGCCCATGATGATACTTTAAGCAGCAATTGCCATGGTGCTTGGAAGAGTGAACATTTTCTTGTCCCCTCTGTCTTACAATTTGGCTTTGATAGATCACATGTATAAATTTTGCCTAAAATATTTAATTTACTTTGGTAACTGTCCAGCACACTGAACAGTTGTGCCTTTTCCCTGGTTATTGAAGATGTTAGCTGTTGTATTTTCACTATTTGCTCGACCCTCATGCTCACTAACTGTCAGAGGAGCATCCAGAGGCAGCTAGATGTGAAATGCCCAAAAACCATCTGGAGATGGTGGAACTGAATTATATTAATTTCAGCTGTTAATACAAACATTTCTGGTCATGCCAAGAAATAAATTAATATTGTTTAACTTATAGAAAGTATATTTTTATGGTCTAAACCTTCCCATCTTATCCTGGTAGACTGACAAAGAAGAATTGATTTGAAAACTCTGACATTTTCAAAATTTCCTTAAAATAGCTCTAATTTTTTTTCTCTGAATTTTTGCTCAAATACAGAAAAACCAATTTTCATTAAAATCATTTAATTTTTGGAAATTGCAAAAGTGTAAATTTTTTCCCTCTACAAATACATATTGAACAATAGAGATTTTTGCTTAATGAATAAATATTCCAAATTAAATTAGAACTTTATTAATGTAATGAACAAAAATATTTTTTTGATAGTTTTTAGTCTTCTGAGAAAAAAAATACATTAAAATTATCTAGACAATGGCCCCAAATTTTTGTTTTAACTCTTTGTATGAATAGAGCATAATGCAGTAAAATGATTTTGATTAAAACTTTTCATGTTAAAAAAATGCACATAATTTTTTCTGAAGTATCTTCCCCTTTGTCAATATTTATATTAGAAGTGGATTTTATAAATAAATGCATTTGTGGGCACCTACCACTCTTCTTTCCCAGTTGACATTTCCCAACGAAGAGCACCTTCATGCTTCTTGATCATCACATAGGCCGATCTCTGCCATATGATTACACCTTTCTCTATGATATCCTTTGACAACCTCTCGGTGCTTATGCCATTGTTCTAGGTGTACGGATCCTGTTTCCCAATTTCATGCAGTTGCCTGCCAAGCGTAGAGATAATGGAAGGATTAAGGTTTAGGTGTAGTAGAAGAGGGATGCAGAATGCCACCCCCCAGTAAACAATGATAAATTAAAACATTCATACCTTACGCAGGTTTTGAACCCACAGCATTATCTCCATGACCTTGGGCTCACAGCTCACAACTCCTCTCTTCTGTGGCCGAATCACTCTATATTTATAAACATGATACAGTTATGTAACATTACTTCATAAAACTAATGATATAACTAAAACTGGCCTTTTTATGCATATGGCAGAATTTAATTTTTTTTTAGTATTGTAGCATCCATGTATTTTAATTACCTTCTCACTATTCGTTTTCAAACTACCAATGCAAAAATGTTACTTTAGCAATGAAATCCTTTAACATCGCAGTTAGTAATCAACAAATTTCTTAAAATTAACTCTGAGTAAAAACTTTTGCAAAACATATTTACTAACCAATGGTTTTGTTATTTTTTAGTCCCCTAATAATAAAAAGACAGATATGATTTTATGAATATCATAGAAGAGAAAAATGTGGTTCTGTACACAAAACATCACAAACGTTTGGCCCCATTAAATAAAATAAAAATAATTTAAAAAAAAAGCTGAGCTTTTGTGAAAATGTGCCAATTTGAGCTCATATTTACAGAAAAGTTACACATTTTTCAGAAATGTAATAAATCGTTCAAAGTGCGTGTATACAGATGCGTGTATAGAATGGCACAGACTTTCTCATAGTAAAGTTTTCTAATTTACTTGGTGTGGACTGGTACTGTACAGTCTTGCTCCTCCTTGCCTGCTGCCATCTATTGCTGCCCAAAGTACATTTTTTTCAATTTTCTCAACTTTTTGGTTTCCAAATAGTAGAACCGAAATATTATTTTAAGAATATTCAAAAAGGCTAAAACCACATCCTAAACAGCAAGTTTTGTTGAAAAATTTGGAGCCCTTTTAAAGAAAATGGCGTAATGTAAATGTGAAATTTGAAGTTCTTTTTCACATTAATCTATTGAGTTTTTAAAAAACTTCATGTGATGTAATTTGAAGAACTTTCACTTGCAAATTCAATAATGTATATAATTAGTGAAAATTTGCATATAAACGCCATGAGAGATATTTAAAAGAAATTACATTTGTATAATTTTTTAAAAACAAAAGACTACAAGAAAATAAACTATCCGCCATATTAATCAGCAATTAGCATTTTCCATTGGAAAAGTTTGAAGAAAAAATTTTGAGCCATTTTTAAGAAAATGGCATTCGAGGTTTCTGAAAACGTAGAATGTCGAGCTCATTTTCACAGAAAACTGTTGGGTTTTTGAGAAACTTTATAAGACATTATTTAAAGTACATTTATGTATAAATATAATAATGTGAAGAAATCGCCTCTAATGTAAATATTACCAATATGGAAGACAAGTCAAAAAAATTAAATTTTTGAAAAATTCAAAGAAAAACAACAGCAATATGGTGAGTATGTCATCATATAGGGTACATTTGGCACTACCCTATCAAAAAATTTAAAGAAAATGTTTGGAGCCGTCATTGAGAAAGTCTTCTTTATGTTATTTTTTAAAATTCCAAATACTGAATGAAAACTACTAAAAGTTCCAAAAAATCTAAATGACCTTAATGAAAACTATTTAAAGACAAATTTCATTTAAAGGAAAAATCTCTATCTTTAATTTTATAGTTTCAGGAAGTCGCCGGAAAAAAATTAAAACTTTTGCAATTTTCGAAAATTCAGAGTTAATCGCGAAAATAAGACCTATGCCACCTTTATAAGTGTATTATATTCTATTCTTACAAGAAATTGAAAGAAAAAATTTGGTGCCGTTTTTGAAAACAAAATTGAAAATGTCCGGGCGGCTTTATATAAAGTACCCCCAAATTTTAACGAATGTTTTTCAAACCTTCAACTAGAAGTCCCTGTCCCAGATCGACAGGGGATTTTTGAATTAGGAAAACATCGTACGCACGGTTAAGGCGCTAGTAGTGTTCACAGACGTTTTCAAAAAATACTTTTACGGTATCAGGGATCCCCAGAACTTGTATTTCCGTTGAAATCTCGAAATCAATTTTCCGCAGCATTACATAACATTTTATATACTATGTATATTACTCTGTATATACGTATGTATACAAGAAAGTAACAAGTTGAAGACACCTTAGGAAAATTAAAAATAATGTACTTTTTTTTAGATAAATAAAAAAATTCATAAAAATGATGCTTATGTAAAGTTATTCAATGTACTTAACCCTCTTCTAACAACAACTTTTAGGAAAAAAATATTTCTAATATTTCACTCATCATTGCCGCAAAAAACTATAATATTTTTATAATTTACATGAATTAATCAAAGAACTAATGGTGGAAAACAAATTTTAGTTGAAAAGATGTGTAGCTTCCATAATGTAGTTGTAAGCTGGGTAAAAAATCAAACATTTGCAGATTTTGAAAAATTCATAGATATGAGTGAAAATTGGACATACGCCATCTTTATACGTGTGTTTCACTCTGTATTTACGAAAAAACTCAATACAAAAATTGGTGCGTTATTGAGATTTTGTTTTGAAAATGTACGAGGATATGTAAAGTACCGCGAAAATTCAAAGAAATATTTACGCTATCGTAAGGTTTCAAGATGAGCGCGATAGAGCGGAGAATATTCATTTTCAGAAAGTTCCTCCGAGCAGTTTAGGCGCTAATGTTCACAGACAACAGACGGAAACGTGGTGCTACAACCAGGGTTGTGCAAACTACTTTAAATTTAGTAGAAATTCATCGCCAAAATACTTTGTATACTCTGTATTGTATACAAATTTGTATTGTATTGTATTGTATTTGAAGAGTTAATGACAATGCTTTAGTGAAGAAAAAGCTGCTCTCTTTAGTGAGCTTGGTGATATTATAGAAGAAGTGAGCAAGCAAGTTGAACTAATTGTCATTGGAGATTTGAATTGTAGAATTGGACACCATGAAAAAGAGGTAGTTGGCCCTTTTGGAGAAGATGTGGTAAACGACAATGGCAACAGACTTATGTAGGGAGCAAGAATGTTTTGTAACAAATACTATGTTTCAACATAAGGACATACATAAATTTACATGGGAAGATCCCACAAGACAACGTAAGTCTATTATAGATTTAATGATAATGAGGAGGATAAGACAAACATTATTAAAGGTTGTGCGGGTTTATAGACAATCTGAATGTGCCAGCAACCATCACATGTTAGTGGGAAAGCTATGTTATATGAATGTGAAGAAAACCGCTCCAAACACAGACAATGAGCTTATAGAGAATAAGGAATCGACATTCAAGACAAACCTCTTGAATCAGTATAGTGTCAAAATGCTCTACCAAAATAGACTGAGAAACAAATTAAATTTGGAAAAAGATGGCAATTCCACAGAAATGTATCAACTCTTGAAGGAGAGTATTTTGGAAGCTCCTAAGGAAGCCCTTGGGGAAGAAGAAAGAAAAAGGAAATATACGGAAAAGTTTTCTGAGAATTTAGAAGAAATTATTCAAGAGAAGAGGAAGGAATATATGAAATGATTAAATGATAAAACACCAGAGTCAAGAGAGAAATATGTTCTGATTCGACAAAAAGTTAAAACAGGTGTAAAAATGAAAAAACAATGAACATTGGGACAGGCTATGTACATAAATCGATGGAACTGTAGGATAGAATAATATTTATGTAACCTTTATAGACGTCCAGAAAGCATACAATAGTGTCCCAAGAAAAAAGATATAGGAAGCAATGAGAAAGGTTGATATAAAAGAAAAGTGGATCAATCTGGTTAAAAAACTTTACAAAAACACCGAAGCCTAAATAAAAATTAGAGATAAGTTAACGGGAAGCTTTCTGATAGACAAAGGTTTAAAACAAGGATGTGGGTTATCTCCCATTTTGTTCAATATCTACCTAGAACAAGCCCTCTATAACTGATACAGAAAATGTTCTGGCATGGGAATAGAAATCGGAAACGACAGCTTTCACTCCCTTCTATTTGCTGACGACCAGGTAATCTTTGCCCAAGATGAAGAGGATATGGTGTACATGCTAAGAAAGCTATTAAAGAATATAATAAATGGGGATTAGAAATAAATTTTAAAAAAATAGACGTGAATAGTAACAAAATTAAAAGCTGTAACACCTTCAAATATCTAGGATCTTTAATAAACAACTCGGGTACATGTGCTGCAGATATAAAGTCGAGAATAATTATGGGGAAGAAAGCAACCAAAGCTTTATACACCATATTATGGAAGAACAATATCCGCCAAGATGTCAAAAGAAGGATATTCCATTTGTAATAGAAAATATAGTACTATAAGGAGTGCAAATGGCCACAAACACAAAAACTAAGAGATAAGATAAGGACAGTGGAAATGGACTACATGAGACGATGCCTACAAGTTACTCGCAAGGACAGAGTGCGAAATGAAGAAATATGGAGAATATAATTTATTCTATTACGAAGACCTTGGAAAATAGAGCACTACAGTGGTATGGACATGTTCAGAGAATGTCAGAAAACAGATGGCCACACAAGATCTTAAAATGGCAACCACCTGAGAGGCGAAAAAGAGGAAGACCAGTTTTAGAATGGGAAAAATACATCCAGGAAGCTATGAAGGATAGAGGCCACAAACCCCGAGATTGGGAGGATCGAGAGTTGTGGAGGGTGAAAACGGCAAGCTCCTAAGGGGAAAATGCCGAAGAAGAAGAAGCGCGTCGTCCTTCTTTATCATCAGGGCATCTGGTCTGGGTGGCCTTTTCCGCGTTTTAGAACGCTTATGTGTTCTCTTACGAGTGACCACTTGCCACTCGGGCTCTTCTCGTGCCACTTCGGGCTCTTTTCGTGGCATTTCCGAAGAGGGTATTTCTGCCCGGATTTTATCTGCGTTTTTCGCAGTCTCGTTCCTTTCCTTGGGAACCTGTGAGTTTCGGTTTCGCGAAGGATCGCTTCTCGTTATGAGTACTCCCGCATGCTTTGGTCCTCCAGTGGGGGGACGTCGTGCATATGCACTGCTGCCTGCCGATCTGACCTGAGGACGTTGGAGGTAATCGCCAACGGCCTGAGCTACATTGCATGGATGCACTGGTGCCGATCTATGACGGCGATCACACAGAAGACCGAATAATTGAAAAAAATCTTAATAAATTCAAAGGAATAAATTATTTTTTTTATTTCCTTGGGCATTGACACAGGACTTGCACACCCCAAAAAATGCCACTGTTCACAATAGAGCTGTCAATGGCCTTGATAAAAAGGGGCCGCCATTTCTTACCCCCTAGCATTGATGTGATAATTCCCGATGGCTTGTCGTGCAAAAGAGGTGCCAAAAGGGGGTCCACCTTGCAAAAGGCAAGGTAGAGGATTTTATTTTTTTATTTTGTTTACATTGTTATCAGTAAAAAAAACTGAGTTTTCGACCTCGAAATACTTCGGAAAAAGTTTTGGTAGCAAAAAAAAACAAAAAAAAAAAAAAAAAAAAAGCATTGCTTGGTTTTGCGTAATAACGTTTTAACAGTTGATCTTAGCACAAAAATAGTTTTGTAGTTTTAAATGTCATTAAAAACTCTACAAATTTGCTTTATACATTATTTTTCCCAGTAAATAGTAACAGAGTTACGAAATTTGAAAATTTCACCAAATTTTCCTTTTAATTCTGATGTTGCCCAAAATTACTAATGGTCTCTCTAATGTAGTATTTTTAAGTCATTATAAATAAAAAGCGATTAAATACTGTATTATTGGGCTCCATTGAGTGTTAGGGGGGGATTTTGTAAAGAATGGCATCCAAGATGTATTAAAATCCAGTGATTTACCATATTTCAAGTATCCTTCTGTTTTATCACCTGATGTGGAAAGAAGCTTTTCCATGTACAAGAACCGGCTGGCGGATTTCCAATTGGGATTATTCAACAATTGTGTATGATCAGTGATCTATTGTAATGCTCATGCTGAATGAGGAGAGAACAATTCCCTCAACACTTTTTATTTGTAGATTATTTTGTTTATAAAAATCAGCTAAATAACGCAATCTGCCTTCAAAAGGTAATTTTCCAGAAGATCGGAGCTAAGAGTTATATTTGCTCTTAAAATAAAAATTTAAATTCATTGAATAAGTAAATATTTTCATACACATTTTAAAATATTTTAATTAGGTAATTTCTCCCTTATTTATAAACTGTTTTATTGGTCGTTTTCAGAGAATTTTTAGGTCATCAGAATCCGAGCCCAGCTTATAACCTACCTCCCATGCACAAAAGGTCTTTTTCACCATGAAAAAATGTCACAGTGACAACAAATTTTTAAGATTTTTTCAGAAAAGACTAACTTTACGCACGCATTGCAGCATGTAGAAACCCATACTGTTATATGATCGTACACAATATATATTTTATGTCAATATGCACTAAACACCTGGGGATGTTCTCTTGAAAGTGGAGATCTCCTTGTCAATCACTTAATTGTGCAAAAACTGCTGGAGCTGTTTGTGACCAACAAAGTTGTTTCAAGATTTAAAAAAAACAAATATATTCTTTCTGCTGTCAAATAGAAAACTTATTCATAAATTTAATTGCAATCTTTTTTAAATTCTCTGGTATTTTTGATTTTCCCCAAACATGTTCAGTCCCTCTACAATTTGAAATTTCCACTACAAATAAAAAAAAATGAGGCCTATAAGACAAGGGTCTCATCACTGTGTCCACCTGTTTAACTGGGAAGTGAGTGTCATCGTTAGCCATCATTGAAAGCATTGTGAGGTCAAGCTTACAACCATGCATCCCAGCTATGACAGAAATTGAGTGAGAAATGGGAAATAGGATGTTGCAATTCGGTGTCTTGAAAATTTCAGTCTGTCTTCAATGTGAGAGTCCAGCTATATTCTTCATATCAGGTGTAATAATTATTATCATAATTATATCAACAGTAATAATTATTAAAATAGTATTTATAATATTAATTCTATTATTTTCTACAAAAGTAGGGCTATGAGATTGAAGTAAAAAACAAATGGAGAGGGTGGAAGAGGGACGTCAACAATGGCTTCCAGAGGCCACAATTCTGCCCACTTCCTCCGACCTATGTGCCTGAAAAGATTAGCAATGTTAAATATGTATTAAATAATTTGGAGAAATTCTACATCACCATCCTTCTCTGTTAGTGCACTTTTCAGTAGCTGTACATCACTGCCTCTCCAATGCAGCCCAGTATTTTATTAAACAAAGCCACATTGCTAGGATGATGAACCTCAAAACTAGAGCACTTGATTCAATGTTTATCCTTATGGTGTTCATAAATAAAATATGAGCAAAAATCTTAAAAATCATTATTTTAGAAGCTATCTTTGTAATTTGAACTTTTGTTGGGATTCTTCAATATTCATTAGCACATATTGAACTAGCTACAGAAATATACTGTATTTACCCAAATATAAGACCAGGTTTTTTCCTAAATTGTTTGTTTGAAAAATGGGGTCACCTTATATTCACAGACTAAGATTAGTCAGTGAGAATCACTGTCTGTCCCTGGCAAAAAACTTGTATGCTGAAGAAACAATGCACTACAAGGGCGATAATAAGCTGTGCTCATCTACCCCGTCAGTTTATGCTCCGAGGAATGTCAAATCACAGCAGCATTGTGCGATGTTAGCTTTCAGAAGGGTCGGGAGAACAAATGGAGTGTGAAAGACCATATGCCAATAGTCTTGCGTGTTGCTGCCGACAGAGACGTCCTGATTGCACTCTTATCACCTGTTTCTCAACACTCTTGCCAACAAAAAGGTGGACCGAAATTGTCACAGGATTCATTAGTGATGAAAACAGAAGTGATTTCCTGTCCTGAGGCATGTGGACTAGCAGTCCACACCCGGATAGTCGTGATTCAGACATTGATGCGTGTTGAAACATCTATTCCTGAACATTTTCGTAGGATCCACCACAGACGTGCCATAATTATTCAGACTCATACTTTTTTAAGTCAGATCAGTCAAATGGCATTGTAAAATTAAATGCAACAGAAAAATGAGTGGAAGTTGTGGCTGAAATTCTGTGGAGGTATGGGGATCTACAAAAGTTCGCAATTGACAACTGAATCACGTAATATTACAATTAGAGTTTTAAGTTAATGGTTCTGAAAGAAGCTGAGACCACTAACAACAGTACCGCTGAAAGATAATTTGGTGTCACAGAAAGAAATGTTCATAGGTGGCATCAGATGAAAGACAAATTCGAGAATGCAATTTCAGTGCATAAAACATTTAGGGGACCTAAAATGGGAAGATTTCCTGAGTTGGAAAAGCAAGTTATTGAGCCTGTGGGGAAAGCACAATGAAGGCTTCCCTATCTCTCCAGAAATTATACAAATGAAAGTATTTGAAATAAAGAAGAATCTTCTACAAGATGGAGAAAATTTCAGTGAGTATGGGCTAGTGTGCGAGAATGATGAAAAGAACTGAACTTTACAGTGAAGAATGATGCTAGCTCAGCAATTTCCAGCAGCATTTGAAGAAAAATTAATTGGTTTTCAAAGTCATACTCTCACACTATGGACAGAATATGGCTATCTACTCACTCAAAATTGGCAACACTGGCCCGACACCCATTTATTTTGACATGCTGTCAAAAGTAACAGTTTAAACCATGGGTGCTAAAAGAGTTAGAAGCACCAGCAATGAAAAGGGCAGAATAAGAGTTTTGCTGTGTACTCTGGCTGATGGCAGGAAGATGCCGTCATAAGTGATTCTGCGCAGGAAAAGAATGCCAAAAGAGAAACTGCCAATAGGGCCTGTTTCAGATGTAAAGAGAAAGAGTGGATGACAACATTTTGATGCTTGATTGGTTGAAGGTTGTTTGGAATACAAGAGCAGGCTATTTGTTGAAAATGACAGGAATACCGATGCTAGATTCATTCAAGGGACTCTTCACGCAAGAAGATAGGGAACTGATAGGGAACTTCACGCAAGAAGATAGGGAACTGCGACAGAATGGCACAGACTTTCTGTAGCAGTTTTTTCTCATTTACTTGGTGTGACCTGGGTTTAAGGTCTTGCTCCATTCTCTGGCCAGCTACCATCTATCATCGTCCAAATCACATTTATTTGACATTTTCTCAACTTGTTGCTTTCCTAATAGTACAACCAAAATATTACTTCAAGAATATTAAAGAAGAGTAAAACCTTGTCCTAATTAGAAATTTTCATTGAAAAATTTGAAGTGGTTTTTAAGAAAATGGTGATTAGGCATTACTGTAAGTGTGAAATTTTAAGCTCTTTTTCACAGGAATATATTTAGTTTTCGAAAAACTTCAATTAAAGTTATTTGAAGCACTTCCACTCACAAATATAATATTGTATACAAATCAATGAAAATGTGCATATTAATGGCACGTGAGATATTTTAAAAAAAATTACATTTGTGCAAATTATGAAAAAACAATTGAATACACCAAAATGAACTCTACATCAAATTAGGCAGTGCAATTAGCATTATCCATTAGAAAAATTTGCAATTGATCACATAAAACTTAGTTTTTTCATTTAAAAGATTTTTCTAGACAGTAATACCACTTGTGTTTATATTGCGATTGTGCTTAGTTACAATTCATTAAAAATAAAAAAAGTCTCATGCGGCCTCTTCAAAATTGGAGGTCATCTTGTATCCAAAGTCAACTTATATTCAGGTAAATATGGTACATGAAGGTATGAGAGATACAAAATAAATAAATAAAGCATTTCAGAAATAACAAGACACACATACTACATGAACTTTTTTTTTTCAGATTTCCGTTTGTACACAAAAATTGGACATAATTTAAATTGTTTCAGATTTTTATCACTACAATTTCTTCATATCAGCTGTACAAAAATTAATATCTGTCATTGTACTTGATACATGAAGAGATCCGGACCCCAAGCAGAGGAGACTGGGTGCAGGGGAGGCTGCTCTCCAACCCCACAGTCAGTAGTTCCTTGAGAAACTCCCCTGCTCCCAGCTGAACAGAGAACCATGCTATACTACAGAGCATCAAATGGCACTACATCTACAGACATGTAACCCCCCTGTATACAAAAGTCCTATCTTCTCACTCCCTATGGTTCTAGACGCACTTCCAATGATATGTGCAGGCTCAAGCAAGTGTCCTGCATGTGTTCCCATGGAAGATGAACACATGTAATAGGACAATAAAGGTGATAACATGGAAATGAAATATCGGACATCAAAAGTATGAGTGATGTGCAAGTGCAGGTGTGATATTAAGGCAATCTCATGATAGCCTTTTCATATGCAGTATATATAGTTGCCATTAAACAAGGGCCATCATAGAGAGAGAGAACGGGTACTTTGCACAAATATTCATTTTGGAATGATTTCCTAGTCAGCACATAAAAAATATTATATATTTTGGCTGAGTGCAGCAACATGACAGAGTTAAAGGCAGTTTGACAACGTATCTGCCTCCACACAGAATCTGCTGAGCTTTCCCAACAGATACAGAGATGGGATATCACTATTCTACTCAAGCAGGTGCTCCTTGCCACTGTAAGCGGCTCATGCAATAACTCGAGAACGCAGACCGTGGCACAGGCAGTAGTGATTATGTACAGCACACAGCATGGAGAAGACCAAAATAGGGGAAGAAATATTTCTTAAAAATCAAGTTTATATGCCAGATGTAAGAACAGTACAGAGCTGGCAAACATACCACCACACTTGCGTTATTCTTTTCGTCACCCCTGTAAGTCCTTGCTGCTCAGCGATATGTAAGGGGTTTGCTCGTCCGTTTCATGACAGGCGCGGTGAAGCAACCCGTGCACTGGACAATTATTGCCAGTCCCACAAAATATTCCATATGTTCATATATATATTTTCTCTCCCTTATAAAACAACACACACACTTCCAAGAAGAAGAAGACGATGATGAGGCCAGGCGGCAGGCACTGTCGCAAGAGGGAATGCGCGAGTCCGTCCTCTACTCGAAGCTCGTGTTGAACATGTTGAGCTCCTCGAAGGAGGAGGCGCCGCCCTGGTCCAGCATCTGCAGCATGTCGGAGAGCTCCTGCTGCTGCTGGCCCTGGGGCTGTGGCGCGGCGCCGCCGGGCCCGCCCGCCGCCGCCGCCGCGGCCGCCGCCACCGCCGCCGCCGCCGCCGCCGCGTGCGCGCCCGCGCCGGCCCGCCCGCGCCGCCGCCGCCGCCGCCGCCGCGCGCGCGCCGCCGCTCAGCTGCGTGTACGTGGGGCGCGCGCCGCCGCTCAGCTGCGTGTACGTGGGGCCGCTGGGCGAGCGGCTGGGGCTCAGCTGGCTGTACTGGTAGCCCTCCGTCACGGGCTGCTGCGCACACCAAACGGAAACACGTCAAGCACCTTCACAAGCACAAATAAAAGTGCCGGCAAGGGCCAAGCATCAGAAATCACTAAATATATGATTGTTTGCGTAAAGTGCAATCGTACGTTTTAAACACTAAAGTGTGCGAGATGTAAAGGGACATAATTCATCACAAGTGAAATGGTTCACTAGCAGCATAAGATTTCTTGGCGACTTCCTCAAAAGGCGCTCTTAATATTGCTCCACCTGACCTGATCTAATCAGTAAGAAAATAAACTCAGTAGATAATCTTAAACACTTTTGTTCATTGCCAATCATAACTGAGATTATTTCATTTCTCTAATATGGTAAACTATACGAATACAACTGCGAAAGGTTAGGTGGGCCACGCAGCGTCTATGTAATGCGGGTAGCATATTGTACCTCCACGCCAGGCGCTACGCAATTAGTGAAAATCCCAATTATTTAACTTGCCACCCAAAATTATTTGCAAACTTCCTGACAAGAAATGAGATAGTAGCTCTTGATACATCATGGCCTGAGTTAAGCCAAATTACCTACAACATTTCACAAAATTAACCAATAAAGTCTTCACAAAATTTGCTCTCAGAATTTTTTATATTCAAACTAAGGGAGGTTAACTAATGTAACAATGTACACTTTAAATTAAAAACAATTTTATTTGCCTTATAACTTGAAACAATATTGGCTTAAAAAAAAAAAAAGATATATTGCTACAAGAGCAAGTCAATTCAACAAAATGCTTCACAGACAGCTGATTGTACAATAATGAATGTAATTGGTCTAAAGTCTAGCATAATGCCACACCAACTGATATCCATTTGCCTAGACTTCTGCAAAGCATTCAATAATGTTCGCATCCACAGGCTACTCCAGAAACGTGAGCACTTTGGGATTAAGGGAAAGCTCCTGCAGTGGATCAGAACCTTCCTTCAAGATCGCATCTACCATGTAAAAATTGGTGGTCAAAAATCTACAATCAAGATCATCTCTCGTGGGGTTCCTCAGGGCTCCGTGTTGGACCCACTACTCTGCATTCTATACAACACTGCCACATTGTATGAAATCTAGATTTGTGATGTACACCGATGACACACAATTTTACTCTAACCCTTTGATTGATGTATAAGCCTTTCATTGACCTTGCTCACTTATCAGAGAACCTTGAGGCGGTGTATTGTTGGTCTGCACCATGGCTAATTCCTCTCAACTCAACTACATGCGCTGCTAAGAATGTCAGGAGGTTCAACCCAAAGCTCCATGACAACACTGGCTCTACCACATTATCTCCCACCACAGTGATGAAGGATTTGAGAATTCTGATGACTGATGACCTCAAATGGGAAACTAATATAATTGATAAGCAAAGCAAAAAAGCCTCCTGCTATGTTAGGCTCTCAAAACATTGAGAAGCAAAACCTTTGCATCTATATACAAGTGATGTTTGAAACTAACTCTCAGACACTTCTGTCTCTGCGACCTCTAAAGAATTGTTCAAAAGACAATATAACAGAATATACCAAAATGAACACCAAGATCTCAGATTCAGTGTGAAATATTTGACTGTAACTTTGTCTAGAAATCTTTGACATGTGATAAATGTTATATACATATGAGCAAACTTCTTAAACCATTACTTCAGTTTTCTTCTTCTTAGTGAGGCTCAACAACATAATTTGCTAATTGTTTTGGCCTGTTCAACTAGTCTTCCGTTCCTTTCTGTTATTCACTTTCATGATCCAGATTCTTATTTTCATTGTTTTTTATTTCAGTTTTAATTTTTTTTATAATTTTTTTGGAATTTTAAATTAACCTGATTCCAGATATTACCTGTAATATTACTGATAACTGTAATTTTCTTAAATAATATTTCATTCAATCTATTTGGTACCCTATTTTCACTCCAGAACTTACAAATTCACAGCAGTTAATAATCACAACACAATAGTACGATGCGCATATGTAATTCTTATTGGAGTTGGAAAAACATTGTATGTAGTTCCTCTGCATAATTTCAGAATCTGAATGTACATTTAACTTTTCCTTTTTTTCCATTAAAATATTGTTAAGTCAATCATAATAGTTCTTAATAATATTAGTTTGATATGAGTATCATAATAAAGCGATACAATTCTACCAAACATTTATCATTAAAACTTTTATTTACGACGATCATAAGCTATTTTAATTTGTATTAATCTACACATCTGTATTAGTTAATAGATCAAAGACATGTTGCAATGCACACATTGGGATTGCTTCATTTGTTATCATTGTTTACATTTCATGTTTCAAAACATTTCCTTGTTTTTTATTTTAAAAAGTCTGAATATAACTTGGATAATATTTCATCAGATATAGAGGAGTCAGAGGGAATCATCATATCTTCGGTTCTCCCGGAAAAATCGAAAGATGACTATGTATGTATGTATGTATGTATGCAAAATTTGTAAATTGGGGCAAAAAGAAGAAAACAAAGAAGATTACCATTTAAAAGTTCTTCTGGCATATTTTGCAAAGTCAGTTAAAATGTATAAACCTACTGGCTTTGGGATTTTTTCTTTCATGATACATTCAATGTTAAAATTGAAAGAAAATATTGATACTGGAAAATATGTGTATCTAATTGCATTTCTGAAAAGAAAAATATGAAGAGTTTTGACCACAAAATCAAAGGTGTTATAGGAAGAAGTTGCAAAATTTTTGCAGGAAGCAGATGACAATAAATTTTTAAAGTACAAAGTTCCACTGTTCTTAGGACTTGCTGGTGCTTGTACATGACGAATTATTGAACTTACACTTGAAACACTTGAAGGGTAGTGTATTCAAATAATAATCCCAGACTCCAAAAACAACATTTCCAGAGAAATTCTTATTACAACATATTGAAAGAGTAAACTTGATAGAAATAGTTAGAAAAGCATATGGATATAAGGCCAACTGAAGATGGGAGATGTAATGCAATTTTTTGTTACTTCTCAAAATTGAAAATGTACGAAACTGCCAGTTGGTATAAACACGTTGGGGAAATTCCCACAACACATTACATCCTTTTAAAATCTTCCCAATTTCAACAGTATACCACACATGGTTTCCGAAGATCATTGGTATCATTATTTACAAGTCTCAGGAGCAATTGTGTTGACTGTAATGAGACATGGTAGCTGGGACTCTAATACTCTTGCTGAAGGCTACATAGATGACTCATCAGAAAAAGAAAAAAGAAAGAAAAATCATTTCTTTAACATAACTTCTGATTTGACTTCAGCTGGTGTTAAATGCAAAATATTGAAAGTGCTACAGCTAATATAATGTGATTTATGTTAAAGAGAAATATAATACAAATATCACATTGAATATTCATAATAAGAAGCCATTTTGTCTTGAATGAATATAAATACATTTACCTTCAAACAACGCTTTTCTTTTGCACACAAAGAAGAGTTACGCTCAAGTGATAATGCAACTAGTGTTATTATGAATTCTATAAAAGCACTAATTGCATTATGAAGCTCCTTATTGTATCTTCTTGAGTGTGCCAATTGAACATTATTACATTGTTGTAGATAAAACTATTGTAACTATTCGCTAACACAGAGGTGCACAAGTGCCCCATTTGAGCCCTTTCTTGTGGCGCTGGAAAGCCTGCGCCCCGCGACGCCTCACAAGAACCAGTTGGCATAATCCCCAACGGCTGTCCCTTCATTTTTCTGCTCTTTAGAATTTTTGTTCGAAATAGTCAGTCGGGAGGTTCAACTGAGGGTGCAAACCATGGCAGGTCGCGAACAAAATTGAGTAGTTGGTAATTGTTGCAACTGCACGGGTATTGTCAATGTTCGGTTCCACATATATGGGAGCAATTTTTCTCCCGATGAACTTACAAGAAACCAAGTCCAGAGGCTAAATGACACTATCACTTCTGCTGTCGAAAATGCGAGTGGTAGTGGCACGAACACTCTCATGAAATATTGATTCTATCATTTCTTTAAAAAAGTGTGAAACTTAATGTGATTTTTGTTTAATAAAAACGACATGATTGTGTTTCTCGAAATACTTTGTTCTCTTTATTATTATCTCAAGCTATGTTTCTATTTTCTTCCTTATATAAATAAAATTACCAGCATTGAAACATTTAGAAAAGTGTGGCCACGTGTATTACAACCAGAATTAAATTTACGAAGATCGTATAATTATTAACAATAAATTTATGAAGATCGTATAATTATTAACAATGATAGGTCGTTAAACATCTGTTCTTGTAATTTAAATTACAAATAGTTTGAAAATCAGTTGCAACACTAAAGATTGACCGTGAAATTTGTGGGAGCTGTTGTGCAATTTAATCTGAAATAATAGTATACAAAACGAAACCTTCCCTCTCAAGAAACAACAGGTGTTATATCAAGTCTTTAGTTGTCAAATTCAACATGATGAGCCACAGGGCTTTCCTCCCACCGAGGGCTCAAGTGGCAGTCACTTGCCCCAAAGTGAAAGTCAATAGAAGCTGGTGGGGCGCGTCGCTGGGGCCCTTGTGCAAGCCTGCGCTAACATGTTGACACCTACACAATACTTAAGGTGTGTAGATGCAAAAAATGGTACCTGACATTTAGGGTGAAATTAAATTATTTGTCTCCATGAAGGAGAGGAAGAAGCTCTCTCTACATTTCAGGATATAGGAACAGATGAATTTACGTGAATTAAGTAAATATTGGAATCACATTGCATTTTCCTACAACCACTCACTCAGTTAAACACTCTTGAAGGTGTAATTTTGAAGGGTTTTCTTACACCCTGCATTAATGATAAACTGGTATGTTACCATTGCTTTGTTTGTTCAATTTAACAACTGCTATCATGAATGATTTCACTTCAAAACTCAACTTTTGAAAATCAATGTTAATGTCAAAAATAATGAATATCTCTGGCATTGCAGTGCCATGCTCAACAAAACAATTAATGGTCATAACAATCAGAATAAGTTAAACGATTTTGTTGTTACTTATCCATTTTTACTTTTTTGCTCTTTCATCATAAGAAGATAAACTACGGTAATTGTGCGTCAGAAATGGATATTTTCATTTTTGATGGTACTTTACTGAAACCTTAACGTTAACATTTTTTTTTTCTTTCAAAAATGGCACAGATTTTTTGATTAAACTTTGTCCTTGGATAGCATAAAGGATGCCTAAAAGAAGGTACGGATATCATTTTCGTTGAAATCTCTGATTTTTCAAAACTTGCAAAAGTTCATTTTGCACAAGATGATAGCAAATGAGGAGCTTTAGCACAGAGCTGTCATAGTTAATCAGTTGAGCGCCCATACAAGTGGGATCTAGGCTCATACCTGTCGGAGGCTCCAGGCGGTCTGCGCGGGCGTGGGGCTGGTGGTGGAGGCCTTGCCGATGCGGCTGAGCACGGAGCCGCCGGGGCCCGCGCCGCCGCCCTGCTGCTGCTGCTGCTGCTGGCCCGCGCCCGGGGAGCCGTACGCGATGGGCGAGTGCGTGCCCGGGTCGCCGTAGCCCGCGTACACGTTCTGCGCGCTGCCTGGCCGCTGCGCCGCCGCCGCCGCGGCCGCCGCCGCCGCCGCCGCCGCCGCGGCCGCCTGCCCGCTCTGCAGGGCGCCGCGCCGCGTGGCGGACGGCGTCGCGCCGCTGCAGGCTGTAGTCCAGCCCCGGCTGCGAGTACACTTGCTCGGCCGGGTCGGCCGCGCCGCTGTCGGGCTGCGCGTGCAGCGACCTGCGACACACACACCATACTCAAAATAAGAAATTTAACGCAACAACACATTCCTCCTCTCATCCAAACTGTACGCAATATCAGAAAGAAAAAAACTGATCTGAAAAGTAGAATTCTATACAAATTACGACCAAAGAAGGACAATAGATACTATATCTGAGTACAACAGGTTTACATATTTGTTAAATATTTTCTCTCACTCTCACATACCACACCACACCACACACAAGCTATTGTATATGAAGTCAAGTAGAAGTGTAGGTTGAGGTCTGCAAGGGATAGGTGGAGAGCAACTGGAACCACAGGACGTTCGATCGCCATTCTTTCGCTGCCATGCTGTTACGCTGGGAACTGTAACGAAGCGGGTCTTTGACGCTTGTGAGGCTCAACGACGAAAAGCCTCCGGTTTGAAGCTCCAGCTGCCAGAAGGCGCTAGTGCTATTGGATTGGCTGACGATGTTGCGATGGCTAACGTCGGTGGGGCTCCAGATGGCCGAGCAGAAAACAGAGGCTGTCTTCGTGACAGGCAGAAAAGAAACACTGCCATACTCTCAATGTTGGGGGTAGTAAAATAGCCTCCCAGTACTCTCTGAGATACTTAGGAGTTCAGATTGACGCGAGAATCTATCTCGAGAAGCACTTGCGTATACTCTGCGATAAAGCGTCTCGCATGGCCTCCGCCTTGTCACGAGTTATGCCTAACGTTGGGGGTCCGAGGCTACTGTCCAGCGCAGTTAACTCGACGCAGCCCCCATTTGGGCTATGCCTTCGGGCACCAGTCGTACGCTCGCGGGGCGAAGCCCACGTATAGAAGGTGGCCTTGAGGGTGGACCGGGCGTTTCGCACCGTTTCGTATGACGCTGGATGTGTGACATGCCTCCTATAGACCTCACGGCACAAGAATGGGCTAGGCTCTATAGACGTAAGATATAGGAGCTACAAATAGGTGCGTTGTCGTGCAGGAAGAGAGGGAAGTGGCAACGGCGATGGCTTCTATCCTCCACTGGTGGATGGACATTTCGTCTTATTCCTGAGACAACGAAATGGGCCTAAGGAACACGGGGATGTGGATCGTTATTTAACCCAGTTGTTACCAGGGCACGGGTGCTCCCGTCATGCGCACTCCGTTTCCGGTTAGACGATGACCTCTCATTGGCTGAAGACGTGGAGCACGTGTTCTTTCACGGTCCGCGCTTCGTTGAGGAGAGGGAAGAACTCCTCCTGCAGGTAGTGACTCCTGATACCATCGTCACATCGCATCCCAAGAAAATTGGAGTGCGGTAGCCACCTATGCCGCGAACATTTTAAAGAAGATTCGGTAGAAGAACGATTTCGAAGGAATATCCCGAGACATCAGTTGGCATAGAGCGATAAGCCGATCTGCCCTTCCCGTGATGCAATGCCTGACGGCGGTTCCGTGGGAAGGGAATCGGAAGAATGGGAGGGGTTTTTAGTGGGTAGGCACAGGCTAGCTGTGTATCCTACACGCTGAGGAGTGCGGGATCTGCAGTGTCGTTGGAAGATTCTCCCCTGCCCTCATTAAACACACACACACACACACTTGAACGCACACACACATCAATATGTTGTATCAGCAAATTTAATGTATGCTATCACAATCTGTCAGCTTATTCAACACATAGGACTAAACAACTGTAATATTAAAACCATTGATATTTGCTCTCATTGATCAAGAAGTTTCCAACTTTTGCAATGTAAATCATCAATGCTTCCAGATATATCGCAAGCATACCAATTTTATTATCCCTCAACATTTAATATTATATTTTATAATATTAAATGTTGGTTCTATTTAGCCAAAATTTTCTTGACATCAGTTAGTGGAGTATATTTATTTTGACACAAACTATTCCAAACAGAAAGTATGTTTCTCAGTAAACGTTTCCCTGGAGGAGAAATTTTTCACAATGTCTTCTTGTGTCTACCAAACACCAAGCAGCCTCCTCCTCCTCATATGCATTCACCACATGCAGAAGGGTGGTTACAAGAACATAGAATTTGTTTCTTTGCAAGAACTAAACTCATACTCACTTACTATCTAGTTATGAATAAACGTTTCTATTTATTACACCAGGGAAAAGATCGTTATTTGATTCTTTGTAGTTGATGTAATTTCCTAATGAAGGTGAAACTCTTGAAATTGATATCATGTGATGTCAAAAAACATCCGTAACCTACCAATCCTATGCCTTATCAGGAGCTCTAGATGGAAAAAGTATTTTTCTAACATGTGTGACACATTCCCATCATTATGATTTTCTTGCGTATCAATTTATACTAATTAATAACTTTTCATACAGAAGTCAAATTGCACTTTGCAAATTGCACATACATGTATTTAATACATTTGTCGTGCTTGCATATGCCACTTTCAATTTCTATTCAGAAAAATTTATTGATGTGAATCAATCTCCATCTCCAGTCATTGAAAACAATTATTATTACACCTTTAATTCATTTACTGAAATTTTTTGTATATGTTTTCAATATATTTCCTCGACACTCATTATCGTTTAATTCAGTACCATAATTATTACAATATAAGCAACACAAAAAATCAATCTTACAACTCTTCAGTTCACAGTAACAAATGATAGACTGAACAACTCGCAAACAACCAGCACGACGAACTGATGCAGGAGCAGTTTGCAACACGTTTCAAACACTTCACTGGACCAACAGGTTCTGTACAACCCCTTTTCTCTGCGTTCTCCTCAATTCTAGAGTCATTTATTTGAACTTCTAGGAAGTCATTCATATTAATGGCAATCTAATGAAGATCACAAGCCAAGAAACAGCAAAATGGCATCACCCAGCACAATCCGACTCCTCAATAATTGTTAATTCACAATTAACGTCTCCGATACAAATTGCTTAAATAATAATTTAATTTATTGTCTCATGAACAACGGAACTGTCAGAAGTTACTCGGGGTATTTTTTGAATTACTAAGAGATGACATAGAATAAATATTTGTGGTTACAAAATGCTTTTCTGATCCCTGATATTAACTATGAAGTTGTAACGAGACATGCATTAAGCATCTAGTAACTTCACAATTGGCTACACAACCAATTAAAATAAGTTCAGGAACATTAACAAATTCTTTTTCGTCGGCCCAGTGGCTGAGATCGCTAAGGCAGCAGTGTCGTAGAGATCTCGGACCGAAGGGTCGCGTTCTTTATACTTAATCAGTTCTTTATTCTTTACGTTTGAAAACATCACAAATTAGAACAGAAAAATAAATATGTCAAGGAATTAATAGAAACTTATTACAAACTATAAACCTATGAAACAAGTTTCGGATGTGTACTCACTTGGCACTTGTGTTGGTACACACAATGTACTCCACCTCATCTGTATATGGGTTGAGAAATGCAAAGGCAGATGTGCGTAGCCACACCCAATCACGGCTCTTGGCTCGGAAGCGGTACATCACAGACATCACTTGACCTTTCAGCTTGAGCACTGTACATAAAAATATTTCATCAATGTGTAATGAAATTAAAAAGAAATTAGTAACTGTGTGAGAATACAATATACAACTATTAACAATTAAATTGCATATAAATTTGTTCTTAATAACGTGCACAGATAATGAAGTTACATTTATGTCCAGAAGCAAAACAAGGGGCCATTTCAGCATTTGCTCAATGGATCAGGGAAACTGGATGAAAAATCTGATCGAGATGGGGGTCATTGACCCAGAAGCTGCAGTACACTACTTCTTACAGGTCATTTAAAATTATACAGTCAAAATGGTAAATAATACATTAAATATCACTGTTAAAATGAATGTTACTTTCCATTTGATAATCAGTATAGTCTCTAATTTTACAGAAACGGTTATGCAACAGAAACGATTTTACTTGGGATTTGAACTTTTCTATCAAATTTAATCGTTTAATGTCATCTGGAAAAGTGGTGTACAATAATGTACATGTATTTTATGTACATTTTTTGTAATGAGCTGTTGGTACTGTCACCTGATGAATATGATTACTATGTCGAGTGTTATAGTTATAGAAATTGGTGTTTTCTGAAAATATATTGCCATTCTTAAGCAAGTCATTTTTGACAATAACTACTGATTCGTAAATCAACAGACAAGGTAATGGTAAAATTCCTAGATTAATAAAGAGAGACTTACAAGAATCACATGGGTGGGATTTGGTTATTATTCAGACAATTCTTTTTGTAATCTAAAAGTCTGGAAGCTATGTAATGTATTTCCTCAGAATATTATGCCATATCTCACTCAGGTGGGAATCAACATTCACGAAATATACACCATGAGCAGTATGAAGGCTGACTGAATTTGAAAGAATTCTGAACGCGTAGCATAATGAACTTAATTCTGTGTTCAATTCATTTAAATGGACGTTCCATTTGAGGTTTCACTGAATTGAGAGTCCTAAAAATTTTGTTGCCATAACATCAGTCAATGGTACACCGTTCATTTTCAATGGAGTATAGAATTGTTTTTTTGAAATAGCATTAAAACTGTTTTCTTTTCATTTACTATTAATTTGTTATTACGGAACCAATTTGAAAATCTGATATTGTACTATTTACAGTTTCTTTATTACAAAGAATGTTCGTATCATCCGCAAAGAGAACTGTTCCTCTGTTTCGAATCATTGAGGGCATTGAATCATCAAGGGTATATTGTTTACGTGTAGTAGGAAGTGAATAGGGCCAAAAAACGATCCCTGTGGGACTCCACAATATAAATTAAAATAATAACTCCGTTAATATAATGACTCCATAATTATGGCCTGTTTCCCCAAGACAAATACTAACAGACAATCCATGGAAATGGATGGCAATTTCACATTATCACTAAAGTTCCCATGTAAATTACTAATGACTTATATGATTTTCCATCATGTTAACTCAAAAACAATCTATAGAACCAAAATTAAAATCAAATCAAGAACTGAAATTTGATAAAATGTAGTTCTTGAAAAACATAAGTATTTTAAGTACCACAACATTCATATCTAATTTTCACCATACTTAGTTACAGTTACATCTTACACTTTATATTTTCCCTGATTATTTAACTACAGCTTTCTGAAATGTGCTACAATTTAAATGATTATCCTTTGCTTTGAAGAATATACTTCCCTAATGGTATAGAAAAGAAGGGACAGAGCAACAAATACTGCCTGGCCACTGCTGGCAACATAACTGCAGGTTCTGTCTGTGTACTCTTGTATTCTCTGTCTGTGTACTTTTGTCTTCACTTCATTTCCAGTTCACTCACTTGTGTATGCATGAGAAACTGTTGACGCCAATTTCATTGTGCAGCATTAAAAAAAGATAGCAAATTAGAAAGTGCCAAGCTTTTGCCCCTCTCATTTTTCTTCTTTCCTCCTCCAAACAGTACATTTCACATTAATTTTTTGACAATATTGTATATACTTTGAAATTGAGTCTTGAATATGAGGTGTATATGTTCACCACATGATTTGTCACCACCAGTGATGTCTTTACGAGAGCTATCAATGAACAAAAGCATTTTATGACATGGGAGGACTAAACAATAGTCGCAACTGAGGGATACTTCTCTTCGCAAAACATCATGCTCGCTTGTTTCCTGAACTGTCACTTTCATCTCTTCTTAGGTTACTTTCTCTACACCATGGTAATTTCATGATATTCTGAGAAAGGGGGCCACAGTATAATAAAAAATTATGTGGTACAACACATTAACCGTGAAAACAACACTAAAATCTATATTATACACAAGATTTTTGTGAAAGTTAATATTTTCTAACTGATCTGCCTGACTTTGAAGCCATAATTATTTGGACTAGAAGCTTTAATTTGGAAGGGGAGACTCTTAGGGGGATGAGGATTTTATATGAAACTTGTAGGACTTTTTCAATTTTTTTTCCAAAGCAGCTCCAAATTTTTCCATTAATTTCTTCGTTAAATACAGCTATGGGCGTTTATAGATATGGTAGAAGTATGATTTTCATAAATACTTTTGAATTTTTGAAACATGCAAAAGTTCAGCATTGTTTTAAAATCTCTTCTACACCATTAGTGAAGAAAGACATTTTTTTTCTAAATGCAATATATTCTTTAATATTAGCACTTTAAATAAGTAATTCATGTGCAGTTTTTTCAATATAGTTTTACCTGTAATTTTGAGTCAAATCAAACCATCAATTTACAAAAAAGAATTTTTTTATTATTTTACGTCAAAAACATTTAGAAACTCACAAGCTACGGGGAGAAGAGTATTCTGTGTACATTTTCTTAATTCTGGGATCCCTATCCTAAGCCATATACAAGTTGAATTTTGAATACGGGAAGAAATAAGTGTTTTTGGCAATAATCGATAAGATATTTGCTCCAATGTAATAAAAATGTATTTTCAAGGCAAATCAGTTTGAGATTTGGGTTCTTATCCCTCACCATGTTCTTCATGAATACTTTCTGCAATGACAACCGGTCCTTGATTTTTCTTGATACTTATAAATGACACAATAAATGTGTTTAAAAACAGCTTTTTTAGTTTATTTGCAGATGACTGTAAGTTTTGGAGGGTAGTATCTGACAAAAATGATGCTGTACTTCTGCAGCACAACTTGAAAAATCTTGTACAGAGGTGTCAGGGAAATTGTATTAATTTGAATATAAATAAATGCAAGTTCCTTCATTGTAATCGGGAGCGTCAAGTTATTTTAACTAGCTATACTATTTATGGATCCACCTTGGAGTCTGTTTCTGAAATTCAGGATTTAGGTGTTATTGTTGATAGTAAAATTTGTTTTGTTCAACACGCTATGTGATTAATAGTTCTTTAAAATTACTGGGTTTTGTAAAAAGACAAACATCCTATGTTCAGGACTAACTTCCTATGTTCACTATAGCCAGGTTCAGGTTCACTATAACTGAATCTTCTTATGCTTATTTGCTAAAGTAAGTGAAACGGGACCAATTCATTTAAGTTCATTATAACTGGACTTGTCTGTAACTTTCTATGAAGAACGTGCCATTCTGAACGATCTAGTTTTATTATATTATTTTGCTATTTTGATATGTTACTAAGAATGTAACAGCTCCTATGGGCTCTTTGCATGTTTCACCTCAACTGCGGTTTTCATCCAATTTCCCAATGATTTTGTTTGTTTCTCAAAAATGGGCCATGATTTCCTGCTTTAACATTTCATAACTGTATTTTGGTACTTCTATAAAATATATACATATGAGAAGCATCTTTGAAAGAACTTACCTTGCTCAAAGCTCTCTTTCATATGTGTCTGATCTTCATGATGGAAGAAGTCGAAGCATGACTTGCCTAGAAGTTCTGGGGGACTGTAGCCAAGTATGCCCATAACACGTTGATCCACAAAGGTGAACTTGCCTTCCATGGAATGCCTTGAAATGAATTCAGCATTGCTGTTGGCCCCACTCAAGTCACTAGTATTTGGAGTGGATGTGACCTGAAGGCGGCCAATGGCCACCAAGCAGCAGTGAGAAGCGTGACCATCCTCTTCTCCACCACGCTCCATCTGCACACCTGGACAATACAGTGCAACAACAGTCAATAAAACAAGTTGGGGCGGAGTTGAAAGCTGTATAAATGGAAAGTATATTAATTGTTCTAAATACTTTGTAGACCAAAGAATGTGATAATTCATTCGTAAAATACTCATCAAACAATTGAAATACAACAATAATCTAAATATTAAAGTTTATTATCTTCAAAATATCTTTTTGCTTAACAAAAACACATACAGTCCCAATGGCCTAGGCACTTGCTGTCCATCTCTGATTGCTGAGATTCAATCTTATTAATGTTAACTGAATTTTAATAAAGCAAAACATTCTTAGTAATTTTTCAAGGGGTTACAGATGCCTCAACCAAAGGCTTGAAAAAATTGAAATAAGAATGTGATTCAATTTGCAAGAATCAATAACTTTCGTGGAGACAGAAGAAAATAGTGGGCAAATGAGGATGATGAACGACATCCACTTCAAGTTGAAGATTATTTTGGAGGGCAATTTTCTGTTAGAACAGAAGTTGTCACTTACTCCAAAACATCTATGCAAACTGTAAATGGATTTAGTATTTATAAGTATTGAGAAGATAGGAGGTTGCCACAAATGAAGGCAAATAACACAGGCAGGCAAGCATTAGAAGAGAGGGCAAATAGAGGACAAGTGTCATGGAAAGTAACACAAGGGTGGAATTAACTATTGAGAAAATTCGCCTCAGGCTAATGTTTACGATACTCCAAACTCGGGTTTTAATTATTCAAATTCAAAAATAAATATTTTCAAACTATTTTTCCCCTCATAATTAAAAATCTTTTGTATGAGATGATTTTTTTCGATTCTATAGAGAGGTCACCATCCTCACTGCCCTCGCGAGGCGTGTCGGGTGGTGGGCGGAAGAGGGCTCTGGGGCTGTCGTGACGCCATCGGACGGCGCTTCGGGTGCGTCACGAAGCACGTGGACAATCGATACAGGCCACGCGCCGCCTGGGCTTCCGGTGCCCCGAGGCCCCTTCCGGAGGCGCCTGGCGGCTGCGCTCGCGCCCTCGCGCGCCGCGGGGCCTGAGGGCCCTAGAGTCGCTTGCGCCAAACGGCAACCGGTGGCATCCTCCCTCCTCGCATGTGTATTAGACGCGCACGTTGTCTTCAGCCCCGGAATACCTATAACATGATGCGTCTGCCAACATCAGTGGAGTTAAGAATAAATGGTAGCAACGAACGTTACGAAATGTTCGCTCCCGTGTAATAGAAACTATTTTGGATCGAAAAACGAACAACAAATTGGATATAAAATTCCTTTTGTGAAAATAACCAAACTCCCCACTCTTCTCTCAACTAGCGAAGCGAGAAAACGTGCGCGAATAATACCCATATGTGTGTATAATAATTTTGATCCGAATTTAATGTTAAGCTAGATAATAATGTTAAAAATACTGTTTGTTAACACAACTGATAAATGAAGAGGATGGCGTCTCAAAAATTTTGTAGTGAATTATTATTGATTGATTATGTGACGTATTATGTATGTGTCGACGTCGCGGTTTGCAGCATAATGTACTTTCTGAATTTGTAAATAAATACTTCTGTTATAGTCCTTCTCCTGGGCATATAAGTTCTGTGAAATAGTGCTTTATATGCTTAATAGATGAACTTCTGTACATGCCATGACGAAGACGATGTATTTATTATCCGTGCGTATTTTCTTGAGCTCCCACTCCGCTAGATACGATAGTGAGGATTTCATTAATTTGTAGACAGGAATGTTATTTCAAATCTGTAGCTGATTTTCCTACGGAAAATAGTTTCTATTACACGAGAGCGAACAGTTATGGTGATCAGGTTTTGTCAACAACGGTCATTGCAATAATTTATTCTGAATTCAACTTTTATTAGTAAAGAAGTGTGAGGACAGATAATCCGGGGCTTAAGACATCGTGCGTATGCAAAGATGAGAAGATATTAACAACCAACTTCTAAGCAATGTACAAGATAAAATTATTGTCAATTGCAAATTTCTGCAATGTCTTAATAATTGTATCATGTGCACTCTGCTCGTATGTACGTAGCCGAGAGTCGTGTAAAAAGACAAATGAAATAATTTGTGGAGATCAAAGGACAACGTGTATTGCAAGCCATTCCGATTTTTCCCTCGCGTTCTTGAGTAATATTCATCATCGGCTACATTAGACTTTTTAATCTGTTTCAGCTCCTAGAACTAGTCACGCCATTTCTTAGAGGTCTTCTCACATTTCTTCTCCCTCTTGGCTTATTATTCAAACAAATTCTGATTATTCTTTTACCTTTTATTTCTTAATATGCGTTGTTTCCATTTTATTCTATATTGATAAACACTTTCATTTACAATTAATATATTTATTTCTTTTCTTATTTCTTAATTTTTAACGTGGCGAAGTGAGTAACCAGCTAAAGAAGTTCAAATCTTTAGATTCCGTTCTTTTAGTTATATTCGAGTGCTCTTGGGTAATAAGAACCCACTCTCTGATATTTACATGGATAGATGTGTGTTTAAATTCCAGAATTGTGGATCATGATAATATTAATCAGGAAAATGTCGTAATAATTTCTCTTCAAAGAGTTGAAAGAAGTTGTTTTTGAGACGATAAAGAAGTGTCTCGTTTCAAAAACAAAGCTTACGTGACATTTAGCGCAAATATTACTGTGGCTTCACTACCAAAGAATCCCAGTAGGGTATGCTTTATCTTGACGAAGATAGGTCACAAAGTATTTTGTTTCTGCAAGTCTACAAACTGCCGATGTCACCGTCTATGCGTGTGTGGTGGTATTCACGAAGTGGAAACCAACTCCATAAGGTTTTGTTCCATCCACTCGCGTCACGCTGTATGCCGTCTATGTTGGAGCTAGACAATTGCAGAGCAAGCTTCATTCATAAGGCGATAGTTCTCGTAATTGTCCTATTAACGGTAAACTAAGCATCCGAGTGAAAGTAGAAGTGAGTAGAGTATGCCCAAGATTGAACACGTCATTTCGGCCTGTTTCAGGATCGGATTTTTCACGAAAATCGGCGCATATCTTTTAACTCTACTCTCTATAATATCTCCGAACGTGGACACAGGTAAAAACAAAACTGTATGTGAAATTCAGGCGGTTCTACCTACGTAAATATTGTAAATTAATTACCATAGCTTTTTCTAATATTGTAATTACTTTTCTTCCCAATTAAGCTTATGCGCGCCTTTACATTTAACATGTGCGTACACATTCTTGTAATGTAGATGACTTTCTATCGTTTCAAACACAGTATCAAATGTTACGTCATACTGTAAACAAACAACCCAAGCACTTAAATGTCATGCCTCGCACAGCATCTAGAAACCGCTACTTATATCATCCGCAGCAGCCAGAATGAGCACTGAATAACTTGGTGATGTCAACGAAGGGATTATGTTGTGAAAAGTATCTTCATATCGGATTTGCACAAGAAGGACCATTTTCGCAGTCTTTCCAAGGACTTTTTTCTTAAACCACCACCACCACTCCGGTCGCACCTTGCGAAGGAAGCCGTACTCACCCGAGGGCGGCCAGTTCTTGATGTAGCCCGTGCAGTGCACGACGGCGTAGTTCTGCCCGTCGCGCGACGGCCCCAGGCTGTTGCGCTGCTTGAGGCGGTTGAGGTGGCCGGCCGCCATGCTGTCGGACGCCACGGCGCCCACCTTCATGCGGCAGATGAAGCCCCGCCGCGACCCCATGCACAGCCGCATCGACGCTGCAACGTCCAAACACGCTATCATCACTCATTTAAAACAAAAAGCAAACAGAGCGGAACAGGCTTTCAGCGATAATGGGGCCCAAATCACGTTATTGTCCGCCATCTTGAATGACGTCTCGGGATAAGCCCGACAACATTTTCTGTACTTTTACGCATTCAAGGTATCATAAATAAGAATCCAAAGAGGAACCGCCTCCGAAAGGTTTTGCTTTCTCGTGCACCGCTACCATCTGCTCTGCATCTTTCCAAACCAATCAAGCGTTGCATTTCTGAAAAATAAAGATAATATATCCGAAACTAACTACTCTTGGAGCACCCCAGGCCAATAAATCCCCATCCATCTCTCCCATCATCATTGTTTTTCTTATTTTAGATAAATTTCTCAATGAATGTACGATGTGTTTTTTTCCCCTTTCATATTCCATTCTGTTAGGGAGTTAAAACATATTAAAATGCGAAGTAAAAATACCAATATTGTTAGTATATTTTTTTCATTTTTTTTAAAATAAAATCTCCAATAACAAAAATAGATTCCCCCCTCTTTTCCATCATCCCCGAAGCATCGTTACGGCCCTGGGCTTATCAGATATCTCAGATGTACACGGGCCGAATGTGGCAATAGTTTACTTTGATAGGCAATACTACTATATCCACCCATGTTTTTTTAACGGGCTATTTTCCATTTTCATCTAAATACTGCGAAGGACATACATTTGATAAGTAAAATAATAGCAATCACTCAGAAATTACGAACGATGAGTTCATCCACTTTTGCAATTTTTCTTAGTTTCTCTCTTTAATATGAAGAAATACATTTAGAGAACAAATACTCAGAGAGGGTACTCACATTGATGGCCTTCCTTCTTGACGGTGCCCGTCTTGAGATCAAGAATTCGGCCTGTGTTTTGGGGTTCCTGTGTCGACAGCTGCTCTCGCACCTTCTCCACATCATCCGGATGGATATTGTCGAATATGCACGAGCCGAACCACTCGCTCTGTAACCCAAATACAAAACACATAATCAATATCAGATCTTCCATTACTCTCATACACGCATCGAAATTAAAAAAACAACAATAAAACCCGATAAAGGTTATGGCCAAGGTCAATGACTAGCAAGTGTAGTTCACTATTCGAATATTATCAAGAAGAATACATTATTGCTCTTCGCGTATCATGTTTTATTTGAAATAAAATAAGAGCGGTCCCTTAGTTTAAAAAAATACAAAATACTGCGAAAGAATGAGACAAAATTATTATTAGCAGTAATGATGGTGAACATGTAACAGAAGAACATACATGAAGAAAATATAGTCGTGGTTAGGATGATGATTTAAATAGATTTGAATAATAGCTATGGAGTATTATAATTCCTAAAAAGACAAATAAAATATATAGTTTACAATATCCTTCATGAACTTTTTTACTAAATGACGAGGCAATTACGATCCATAATATTTTAAATAAACACGAATAATTTCCATTAATCTAAGAATATAAATGTTCTCACAAATTAACACACATTAATAACATGTAAGTTTTCTTTCCTTTTAAAGTGAATAAAAATTAAAAACAGACCGGATCGCTAGTAATATGGGGGTTTGGAACAATATCCGGCGGTAGAATTCGCTAGTTTTCGCAGAGCGCAATTCGGTTCTACAATCTTAGTGCGGTTAGAAAGTAATGAAAATTGGATTCGTAAAATACAACAACACTGCATAGGCATCCCTACAATGACTTCATTTGGCGGCTCTCTTCACTTTAGACTATTCATTTCAGTTGTAAATATGATACTTGGAAAACACATCAAGTTAGACTAGCGTACCCAGGCGAGAACTCTCCCATGTTAAATTCAACCCTCTTCCCTATCTTTCCTCTTCCAAATTAAGAGGGGAAGTTCTTAACGAAACATGTTTATTTGTTTAAAAATTGTAAAAAGGTAACTTCCAAAGTAGTTATAGAATTTAAAATAAGAATAAAAACAATGAAATTGATGTGCGAAACAAATTTTGAATAAAGGTGTTTTCAGTAGTATAGACATATTCTTGGAACAATTCACAACACATCCTTAAAAACGACATTTGAAGTAATTAATCAATCTTCCTTTACAGTTAGCGTTTCACTTGATAATCACAAAAATATTACAAAAGATTTTTACTCTTGAGAAAGCTACTTTAAGTTGTCCATGCGAAAATACAGGATCGGGCATGCTTAACCCTACACTTTGGAATATTATTTAACTTTATTACCGAACTGAGTGGTACACCTGTGCAATTTAATCGCCTAGATCACCAAGTAATTAGTTTCATTGCACATACAATTGCAGATTCTGCTCGTTTCCGCACAGGTGAGGGTAGTATCGAGACCAGCAAAATGTCGGACCAGAAAAATGTAATACAATATCCAAGAAGCTCTCGTCCTATAGATTACGTTGCCAGGAACTTCTCTTTGTGGCCTTCGGCTTCAAACTTTTAAGTTTTAAGGCCCTCGGACGCTTTGTTTAGGAGTTATTTAACTATATAGATTTTGACAATGCTAACGCGTGTTGCGGGTTGCATTTGAAATGAATATTTAGATGACTTTTTTCTTCAACAAACACTTCAAATTTTTAAAGTCAAAATGCAATTCGTCACGTCTCCCTGAAATTTTCTTTCGAGACCTCTTTTATTAAATTTGGTTGTTTGTGAGAGCCGCATAAGATGTGTATACGACTGAAATAATACAGAAGACGATACCTTACAAGTGAAATCATGTTGACTGTTCTAAAAATTCGAAAGACTTCTGGGTACACGGTTGATCCTAATCTTCGGTACACACGCTCTTGGACTCCGAGAATGCAGAGTGCCTAAGCAACTACCACAAATGTTAGCGGAGCTAAATTGGCTTTCTCCGTGAGACGTGGCAGCAATCGCAAACAGCCAAATATTTCATCTGGGGGCCCTTTTAGGGATCGCAGACCCCAGTTTGAGAACTTATTACTGATGAATAACGAAAAATTTGGAAAGAAAAACCTTAATTAAGTATTAAAGAAATTAAATTTTATTTCATTCCTCATTATACTGAATTATTAATATGAACGACTGATTTCGTCTCGTCAATTTTGGCGGGTTACCCCCAGTATAAAAAAAGAGAAACTAGTTGAGATGTACTGAACAACACAAACATTTGACAAATATATATTTATTACTAATTAGTAATTATTACTTGTCAAAAATTTTCTAAGTGACAGTCCATTTTTGAATTTAATAAATTACACACCGAAAAGTATCATGTAAGTAAAAAGATTTTAAAATTCATTATTGTTTATCCACTTTGTTATTTTTACTATATTCCCCGCGCACTCAGCATATACCAAAAACTATGTGCATATTATATATAATTAATTATAATAAATAATCATAATTATCATTACCATATTTGTCATTACCATATATATATATATATATATATATATATATATATATATATAATACATAGCCCCATATCCGTGATAAGGGAACAATAAACTCTCTAAACGTCGGCCAACTAATAGGTCTACACCAATTAATCGACCAACTTCCATGCACTAGTCCCCTCATTAAAATTGTGATCGTCAATTCGAGAAGTACAAGCAATACAAGCACTTCACGCAAAAAGGAGTAAAATACTGAAGCAGATGTACGACGCTGAACAAATCTTTGCGCTAGTAGGTAATCTATTATTACATATCTCCAAGGCAACCTGGGTTCTAACCATTAGCAAGTATTGGTGCAGACGCCGGAACGAGAATGGCCTTCCCTGTTGGCTCGCATTCGGTGAGGTTTCCACTTCCCTCTGAACATTCATGTGCCAAGATGAGACACTGGAATATATTTTTATTCTTCCATTTGACAGTACTTACACTAAGGAGAATAATTTACAACCAAATGAGAGCGCGGACAAAAACGAACCTTCCTTCCTTGTTATCTGAAGTTTTCCTGCGAGGCGTAACTACTGATTTTTTAGGACATTTCACACGTACCAAGGAATTTTCCTCGCGCCATTAACATTAAAATTTTGGAAATGATTCTCGTGGAAGTTGCAGTGCCTCTGAGTACAAGCCAAATATCTAAAATCGGTAATATCGCTGTGTACCACATACAAATATCATTCGCATGAACTTATGAAATGACGTCGTTTTATCACCAAGCTTATGCAATCCCTGCAGGAAGTTCGCCGCCCGGCCGCGGTGTGTGCCGATTTGAAGAGGCCACCTCCAGGCGCTCCAGAGCGGACTGAGGAAAGTGGACGGGAGGGAAGATTGCGCGAGGTTCACGGCCCTTCGCATAATAAATGGCGCTGCTGCGGTGTCCAACTGGAAGTGGTAAGGCGATGACGATCGGCCAGAGCGCTCGATCTAACAATTATCTTGGCAGGCGCCACATACTCACTCATGTGCACCACATCGAGCAAATTTCTGGCACTTCGCCGGAACGTTGGACCACGAACCCGCGATCGCCCAACGAGGCGCTGTCTTCGCGGACGCCGATTTCGCCCTAGTTTTAATTACCTAGGGAATTCATTAGTTAACAAAATTCACTATAGGAAGATGTATTTCGTCAATCCATCTTACTCAAGTCATCATCTGTCATCTCGTGTTCATCCTGCCGCAGTGATTAATATACGAAGCAATTAATCACAATCCGAACCATTTCCTTCAAGAAGTGGCACAGCTATCGCAGAAACGTCAACTACTTGTAGGCCTACGTGCTTACGGCCCGCGCTTCAACTTGGTTTCGGACATTCTTTCAGATGCTCCACAGTGAAGCTTTCTTCAGCGCTCTTTGGTCCTTTTCTTACGAGAACATTTAGAAGCCATTTCGGGCATATCACTTGTTATCGAAGGCTCACGGTACCAGTAGGCAGGAGGAAATCGGACGGCCTCCGTCTGGGGCGCTCGGCACGCCAGCGGCAGCCAAGTGACGCACTCCCGGAACGCGGAAGCCGGCCCCCCGACCCGTCCCCCCGCCTGTCCAACGCCAAAGCCCCACATAACCGCCCGCTGCTCCGTGTGGACATTTCAAGGCATCGGCGCACTATTCTGTTATATTCCAACACGAAAACGAAAGCAAAGACATATTCTTGAAGGCAACTCTATTCAACATGTAGTCCACTATTCGCGCACCCCATGAGAAAGCGCCACCTACCCGTGGGCCAGCCAGCCGCCCCGGGGGCGCTGGCAGCGAGCGCTGGCGGCGCGCGCCGATAACCGCCCCGAGCAAACGCGCATAAAAGCCGCAGCCAGCGCTATCGGGCGCCGCGTCTCCGCCTTCCCGTCGCCCCCCCCCCCGCGCTCTGTGCCCGACTCCGCTCCCAAGGGGACCTCATGGAAGACTCACGGCGAAAACATCGCGAAACAAATGCCACGCACCGAATCACCCCCATATTTTGAAAGATTCGGCCAACCGCTTCCAAAATCTCCCCCCCTCCTGTAGAAGAATGTTTTTTTCCGAAACAGAAAACCGAATTATTGACGATTTGTGACATTTCATAAGGGACAAATTAGCACAGCTATACAAAACGTTCAATATCTGCGTTGTTTCCTTATTTCTATAGTTCCCATAAAATAACGACACACATTTATTATGTTCTGCAATGTAGAAATATTCACAATCTGGTAGGTAACAATTGTTTCTTTTTTTAATTCAGCTAGCGTTGTGAATCATACTATTTTTTTCTTCAAAATTGGGATTAAAAAAAGATAACATAGACTTTTCAAATACTTCGCATTAAAAATCAATAACCGTCGCACAAATGTTCATAATAGCTGAGGTGGGAAGAAAATAACTAGGGCGCTAGATACTGACATTAATGACCCTCAAACGAACCTATCTCGGAAAAGCTTAACTTGGCCTTTCCTTGAGAGTGGGAAACGTGTTACGTCGGTAGGATGAGAGCACGGCGGCCTGTCCGAGCGGAGTAACAAGAGGCGTGCCCCAGGGGCGGCGCTGCAGCACCACATTCTTCGGGCGCGCTTCGCACATACAATCCCAATCCAGAGGACGACTTCTTTAAGGAATCCCGCACTCTGGTGCAATCAGGCATTTTAAGCTCACGAGGAACAGACGAACACAATTTGTTCTTCCTTCCTTCCAAAACTTTTTAACGGACACCCTGAATTATTTCACGTGACTCCAGTTGACGGAGATGTTATGGTGTGTGTAATACGAGTGGTAATTTTCCCGTACTGCGAGAATTTACTGAGTTATGTACATGTCCATCAAGTTAATCAGATTACACTTTTCAGTACCTACACCATCTTCACTCCTATCCATTTTTAATTTACCAGACTTTCATTTGCCATTGAAAGATGCCTAAACCCTTCCTCTAGAACAATCCTCCCAAACATAAGTGTAATAAACATCAATAAATAGTACTATTATTGCTAACATATGTTCGAAAAAGTCTTATGGCGATCATCGGTCTGTGCTTACTTGCTATTCATTGAGCGGGGAAGCTATCACGAACCACTTCGCACACATTTCACCGACTGCATAGAATGCTTCTTCCATTAGAGAAACAGATTTTGGGATACAAAGAACATTATTCAACCGGAAAACTAATACACAGACCTTTCATTCTGATTAGACACGAGTAATCTTTAATTTTTCAATCCATATTTTCCCCGATTCTCCCAAACTCAATTACAAACCGCAATTAAGGGGCACGAACATCCACGAGCACAGCGAACCGTGTCTTCAGCAGCGATCTCAACGCGAGGAATTCGCGTCCTTTTTATGCGTGAGCATTGCATAGAAGAATAGCGACCTTTGGCCGCGTCATTGGCTCGGCCGCGCGTGCGCGCCGCACAGCAACGCCCGTTCCCTGTGCCCCAACAGCCACTCGGCGATTTTAATCGGGGAATAATACCATCTGGTTTTTACAGGCGTCGTTGAAACGCGGTACTGTAAGAGAAGCGCACAAAACGCGCTGCGCTTTTATAGGCCTAAACGCGCGCGGAGACGAACGCGACGCGACGCGAGGCGACGGTCGCCGGGCGAAGTACCTTCATTAGACACGGGGCGACGGAACGGGATCGGATCGGGTTTCCCGTCCACTCCGGAGCGGGGCGCGGGGAGGACGTTTTCGTAACGCACGCGCGTGTTCCGCTGCGACTCGGCGAACGCCTTCCATCCACGTCTCACGAGAAGAAAAAATGGAACTACTGATGCGATGACATTTTTATTACGTACTGGAACTGTTGAAGAGTTGCGAAAGCTACGAACCGCCTAAGTGTTTGGGTGGTCCATCCTTTCGACAGACGCCGTGTTTGCAAAACAACAGAAATGATTCTTTTCATTTTAATAGCAAATAGCTTGTTGTACGCATTTATTTTTTCGAAATTCCGAAGAGAAAGACTCAAATCAATAAAAATTAAAGATCATACAACGTGCGGGAAGTTTCTTGAGCACATAAAAAAATTACTGAGTATTTCAAGCAATACCTTCGTCGAAAACGCCAACTCTGCAAGTGGTTGAATAATATATTATGATTGTGTATCTGTGGCAGTCTAAAAACATCCTGCCTAATTTTTAACAACAGAAAAACTAATTAATAAATTAGGTACACAAATAGAGTACAAGGAAAGTCATCATGTGTGCTTGTAAAAGAAAACTAATCTCACATAATGTATAATTTACATCGCAGGCCAGGCATCGACAGGAGGGCCTTGAAGCACGGTCTGGCGGGCCCCGGGTTTTTTTTTGGGGTCGCCGCTGCAGCCGGTGGGCGGGGCGGGGCGGGGCGGGGGGGGGGGGGGGGAAATGCAGGGCCGGCGGGGGGCGTGGGCGGCGTGGGCGGCGTGGGCGGCGGCGCTCGCGCTGTGCGGTTCGTTCCGCGCCCTGCGCCGCGGGCAGCGCCTCGGGACTCAACGTCCCTTCGATCAACTCGCTTTCCTACCTCCTCAACAATATAACATTCCGAAATTCCAAAACGCAACTTATTCGCGAATAATGTTTCAGGGCCGTTTCAAAGAGGCTAATAGAATCACTAATAATGTACCAACATTCATATATCTACACGGACACAGAGCGTTCTTTTGAATATGAGAAGGTATATTTCTTCACATATATTTATAATCTGAAATTTGAACTGCTTGTAGGTATTAATTCCCCTTCTTTTTGTTTCTTTGTAACTAAATACTTTAGATGTATCCATTAATTGTAATTTAATTTTCTATCTTATTGTGTATTTATTTATAATTTTGTTGTATCTTTCTGTATCTTGTAGACTGACGATCACGGCAAAGCAGTCGAAAGCCGGCTATCTTAATAAAGCTAATATGTTGACGCTCTTTTATTTCTTCTTATAAGAACGACAACAACACCAAATTAGAATTCCCACAATTAATGAGTAAAGTGTTCTTTGCTAACGAAAAACAATCACGTTACAATACTCAGTGTTATAGATGCAGTTCCATGAATAGTAATATTATGTATGAAAATGAGAATGAGGGCTGTTCTTTTGTTTTGCATTTCCTTTAGGGTGTTGTGACAATGTAAAAGTACGCAATTAAAATATCTGACGGGTCTTCTTGTGTCCTCCTATGCATTGTTTAGAACAACCTCAGCACCAATACGTCAAAAACGATAAATGAAATGCGCACCAATCGCCTTTGAGAAGAGATTATTGCTAGTGAGCCATTCGAGCAGCGACAGGAGGTGAGATGGCAGGGCGGGCGTCCGCCTCTCGATCGAAGAGCAGCCGGCATCGCGCACGGCACGCTACTCCAGGGCGCCAGCAATAACGCTTCCAAGCGCTTCATCCGAAATTCCCTTACTCGGCATTGGCTTCCAAAACGCACGGACACACTACTCTCATAAAATGGCGGGTAAAAAATAGAATTCCAGTCTGAAATTCTGCTTGTATTCAGGGCACTTCTTTCATCCAGGAGTAAATACATTTAAACAGCATCTCAATCGAAAACATTTCATGCGACGGTCAAGCCCAAACAAAATTCAAATCATTCCAGAGATCTGAGACTATGAAACGAACTTTGCCATGTCAGTTGTAACACCCACTTCCCCAAAACACCCTGGTCTTTGGAAATTCCCCGCGTCAGGGCCCCTTCCTAATCCCCACAAAAACAAACATCGCGAAATACGCGCTGCGATTCTTCAAAATGCAAATACAGGGACTTTTAAACACATCTTCACTAGGAAACTTCGAATAACAGGACGTATATCAGGCGACAAACAATGCTGGCATTCTGCTGACGCAAGATACTTGGCAATCTGTGCAAGCAAACGCGATCGAACTGGCGTATGGGTTCTAAGACACGCTTTCATGGCTGCTTACTCTCATCCTTCAAGGATATTGAAGGAAGCCGCACAAGAAAAAAGAAAACTAACACACAACGCACCTTATTCACTACATTCCTGGCCAATAAAAGCACAAAAATAAACGCCTTAGATTCAAGTAAAACGATTTGAACAGGCTGTTCTATTACAAACCACCATTCTTACGTATAAAGGATTTGAAGTTTTAAGTGACATTCACTCTAGTTTTAAGCTTCGTGGACATCCAGATAATGTAATCCATGAAGATGAGTGGAAGTCAATGCACAAACTATGGCAAACAGGTTCAAACTTTATTAGCTATGGAAATGCCGTTCATGTATTAATTATTGTTACATTCCGTGAAAGTGAAGTCTTATCTTAACACACAAGTAACCTCGATAGGCCACAAATATTCTAACCAAGAAGGTGTTCAAGCGAACTTTCACCGCAATCAAAAGAAACATTTAAAACTTTCGTCGCACAGCAACTGCCTCACAGAAATACTTTATGGACAGATATTTCACACCTCACAGTGTGCAGGGACTTATCAAAAACCGAGCACTTCAAAATTATAATTTATAAAAACGGGAGAGATGGCTCAGGGCATCAACTGATGTCACTGCAGTCCCTCTGACCGGAAGGCCTTGGTTTCGAGTCCCGACGGTGGCAGGATTTTCGGCACTAGCTTGTCAGCTAGGTCGAATTCAATCGCTGCCTGGACGAGAATTCTAGAGGCTGGCTGCTCTGATCGGTAGTTTTCCGTGGTTTCTCTCAGCAACATCAGGCGAATGCCGGAACAGTACCCTAACAAATCGGCCACGGATTGCTCGCGATCTTCCCTTCCTCTTCGTTGTCCTATCCTCTCCCCTTACACATGCACTAAACTACCACAGATGTCGGGAGCTTCAAACTAGTCCCGGCTGGGGCGGTGCCCCGCTGGTGGGAGAGTCCTGGTTAGGGAAAGCGTCGTTAGCCGACGATAGGTCGGCGCCGGATTTCGCCATCCGGCGGGGAAGACCTCCCTAGCAAAAGCACGTACGGGACTAATGACCATAGGAATCACTACCGATGAAGAAGGTGAGGCCGGGCAGACGCGCACGCGCGGCGGCGGGCAGGCGAGGGCGAGTGCGAGGCCGCGGCCCCGAGGCGACCTCGCCGCGATAAACAGCGCCTGTTTGTTGTGGCTGCGGAGCGGAGGCCGCACGCCCGCCCTCGCCCTCGCCCTCAGCGACCGCCCGGCCGCTTCGTTCGCACGTCACCGCTTCGCTCACAGGTCGCCACATCTCACTTTCAATTCGATGACAAAGAGTTCCGTGGGCGGTTACGCTTGGGCTATCTGTACCGATAGCATCGGCGAGGCTTTGCTCGCTCACAATTCCTTGGTGCTGACATCATCATCATCATCATCCCCTCAACCCACCTACACATTCAGCAAAGCCGAGTTGTGTTTTCTTCTGCGTGGGTCGGATCGGTTAGGAAAATCACACGAATCCACCAGCACACTCCTTAAGAGAGGAATCTCCGAAGACCTTTTGACAATATTACGCACGGTCTTTCCTCTACAAAACCACAGCACAGTCCACATAGCAACGGTATGAATTAGAAAAGCGTATTTTAGTCATTACCAGTAGAAGAGCGTGCGAAGTCATGGCCGCATCACCAGAGCCAGAGAATTTGTTGCCCTTTTCCCAACTCCTCTCGAGTCGCTTCCCTCCTGACAGCGTACGCAAACATTCTTCACTGACTGAGTGAACGCAATCGGCATCTGGTTGGTTAGTGATTCCGGGCACGTCAATAGCTTAGGGCATTATTACCGTAAGTATAGTACATGTTTTCCTCGGGGGATGGCGGTGATCTTCACCAGCTGGATGGCGAGATCCGGCACAGACCCACCGCCTGCTAGTGGTGTTTCCCCCTAACTAGGACTCTCCCACCAGCGGGGTACCGCCGCAGCTGTGACAAGGTCTAAGCTCCCAACCGGTCTCCCGGAATATGTGATAGTGTAGTGCATGTTAGTGTGTGTAAGTGGAGAAGATATTACAAAGAGGAAGGAAAGATCGCGCGAGGTCCGTGGCCCGTTTGTTAGGGTACTGCTCCGGCATTCGCGTGGTGTTGATCGGAGAAACCACGGAAAACTACCGATCAGAGCAGCCGGCCGCTAGAATTCTCCTCCAGCCAGCGATTGAATTCGACCTAGCTGAAAAGCTAGTATCGAAAGTCCTGCCGCCGTGGGGAGTGTAACCTAGGACCTCCCGGTCAGAGGCGCTGCAGTGGCATCAGTTGATGCACTGAGCCTCCGCTCCCGGTACCTGCTTCGGAAAAGGGAGTAGTCTACTCGTGCAGTGCAGATATTGTCATCTCGGTGTTTTAACTGAAATACATTATGAGCATTTTACAAAAGAAAAAGTTTCCAACCCGTCAATGCGTGTACTTGACGTTCGTCTATAAACAACACTAGTTTCTCACCCTTATGTAGATTGTATTTTTGAAAGTGAATATTCCTCTATCGATCTGGCTAAACTCGAGACACGCACACGCGCACAGCTTTGTAACTTTCGTAGATTATTTTGTTTCCGGGCGCTCTGGTCCTGACTCCCGTACAAATAGTGCATGTAATATCGCGGCAAGTGACGGTGCTTTTCCCGCACTAGAGCCGACCAACAGGTCCGCTTGCGGGGAATTTCCGAAATGACGTATCTCCACCAGCAGAGCGCCGTCCAGCCTGGGGGAACTCTTCCGCTTCCGACACCAGTGCTGGCGTAGTCCGTACACCTGGCAAAGGGGAGAGCGAAAAGGATAAAATGGAAATTAACCCCGGCCCGTGGCTAGTTTGTTAGGCATTCACCTGCAATTGGTTGGAGAAACCACGTTAAACTTCCGATCGCTAGAATTATTGTTTAGGCAGCGGCTGAATTCGACCAAGCCCTCTAGCAAGTGGCGAAACTCCGTCACCGACAGCGCTCCAAACCTAAAATCTCCCGTCAAGCGTGGCTGCAGTGGCGACACTTGTTGCCCCGAGCCAACTACGCGAGTACTTTTGTGGAAATAAAAGAAAAAGACGCGTAGGCTTCCGCGCCCACAGTCATGTAAATCATCTTGGCTGTCCGAGGACGTCGCTTTGAAGGCTGTGTTGCCGACGTTTCGATCATGTTGTCTTGATCTTCCTCAGCAGACCAGCCCTGAAGATGATCTCGAAAAAGATGATCGAAACGTCGGCAACACAGCCTTTAATGTGGCGTCACCCGGACAGCCAAGATCATTTTTTAAAAGGGAAAGACGTTTACTAACAGTACAAATAGCATTGCAATTGTTTTGTCTTTTTAAGTATTAGTTGGAAGACGATTCCCTCGCGAGCGGCAATGCAAGGGGAGCGATGCGCGCCAGCGAGCGGCGCCCCGCCCCCTTCTCCGCCTCTGCCTGCGCGCGGCGGGCACTGCCGATGCTGGAGCTGACCTTGCGGCACGAGTGGGCGAGATAAATAAGCGGCGGCGGCGGCTACGAGATTCCCCGCTTTTACACCGTGCGGGCAAGCCCCGCTCGCAGCTTTTCAACGTTTTCGCGCCATTACTCGCGATGGTTACGTCGGCACTCGAATTAACACGACGCTACAACACCAGCCCATCATACGATCACGCCATTATGGAAACTACTAGTGCGTTTAACATTCCTTTAGTGGCAATCGCTTTATGGAGTCATGGCCAAGGAAACATTCTTCACAGAAATGAAGGAAATGCTTTTGCAATGGAAAAAATAATTATAAAATAGATGCATTAACAATTGTTATTTTCAATATAATGAATCGTTTTTAATTCCATTTATAAATGCTTCAAAGAATATAATATACGGAGAGAATTTGCGCTAATTCGATTTTGACTAATCTCTTTCAATGAATTAGTTAAGGATTCGAAATAACATAATAGGTTCGAGAGAGCATTTGAAGGCATATACTGATGTGAAAGCACAACATGTAAAGATGATGATCAGTCAATCCTTGTCTGAAGAGACATAACCTAGCGGAGAGCAGCGCTGATTAATGCAATAACAATGTCAACGCAGGAAAGGAAAAAAATATTTCCTTAAACACGAAAAACTATAAGAATAAGCTGAGTTATCCCCTGTTCATTGCTCGCCCCTCGCGGTTCCGCCATGCGCAGCTTCGCGCTACGATCACGGAGAACGCAACGCCGGCATCGACAGGGTTTGGGCCTTTTAACCTCTGAGGGGAGAATAGTTCTTGCACGGCCAATGTTCACTTGCGACTTACAACAATCACAGATGCTACATAACTCCTGAAATTACAGGGGTGTCTAAAATACCAGTGAAATGGACGTGACGCTACAGCCGGTGCCTCGTGCTGCTATCCGTCGGCCAAATAACGAAACGTGCGTATGAATTGTCATTGTTACATTTTTTTCTGCATATTATTTCCGCGATTTGGGAGATTGAATATATTAACTCGAAGGCGCGCGAACAAAAATGCACGAGCTTAGATTCGATTAGGCCTACGGAGGGCTTATAATTGGCAGACCAAAGGCCTGGCGCCAAGTTTAAGATTCAAGATGCATTGTTTGTGGTAACATCGAATATAGAATTTGTATTGAAGAACTTGCTTTATCGCCTGGAGTTAGCAGTTATTAAAATGATTCTTGCAAGTCGGGCTTCATGCGTGTCTCGAAGTGAGATCTGCGTAATCTGCCTTTGTAAGCAAGGAAACATTCCGTATGGCCGTTAACATCTTCTCACAGCGTATTAGGTTATAATTGTCACGGAGGCGCGCTATGTACGATACACTTGTATTCACGAGAACTAATGTGGACCGTTAACGAGAGAAACGTGTAAACGGCAACAGCATTATACACTGTATAGGTAGAACGTTTATGAATCAGCGTTACAACTCTAGAAACTGAAAGACGCCAACAGGAAACTCCCTTCGTCGTCAAGAAAGTACCACGCATCCCAAAATCTTTCGAGGATTTGAAGAAACCAACAAAACAGCGAAATGGACGCGTCATGATTGCAGTGAGCGCCGCCCGAAAGCAAAGCGGCCGGCCCCGCCCGGATCCTCCCCCGCCCGCCGCCCACTCCCCCGCCCGCGCCCGCATGCGACACCCCTCGCACCCAGCGATCACTCGCAACCGAGTCTGGCGCTCCGAGCGGGCACAGCGCTCACTCTCTTCCACAAAACCCAAAAAGAGTAACATTATGGTTTCTTTGCGTTATTTATTGCGAAAGAGCAATTTGCAATCATAGTCATTTGCGGTTCCTGCAAATATGAAACAAAATCAATAAATAAAAATTAAAACCTAGAACTCTTCATAAACTTACGAAGAAACAAAAACCCTATAAAGATGATAGCTGAAAGATGATTTTGAAGGGATGCATGTGTTGTAGAGAAACATTTCTATAATGAGTATCGCAAATCTTGCACGAAGGAAATTGTCGTCGAAAGAAAACAGAAACATTGACAAACCAACAACACGAGATCAAGGAGCTTCACTATAATTTGAATACGATATCCATCTATTTTTACCGTTGTAGAATTCATGACCATTAATAAATTGTGGGATGTGGATCACGGGATTGGTCAATTCATAAAACAACATTAGTTTGCCAACGTTTCGGAATATATAATCTCTTCCTCAGGGCTACAGTGAACACAAACAACACAAGCAATGAAGATAACTTATCTGAACAATATTACTTCTCACACCATATATATGTGAATCAATATATGTGAAAAACCAAAAGTAATATTACTTTGGTTTTATATTCCGAAACGCTGGCAAACTAATGTTGTTTTACTAATTGACCAATCCCGTGATCCACATCATAGGTTCCAATACACGAGTTGATCGGAGCCCGCGGAGGCCCTTGGGCCGCTGTGCGCCGCCCCTGAGCTGCATTCGCGCCCTCCCTTCGCCCCGGCGCCCTGGGGCGCTCCCTCCCTCCGCGTCCACAGCAGCCAGCACGGGCCTCGCGGACGCAGCCAACGAGCCTAGTGCATGCCTGCATGCTACCTACGTTCACTTTAAACGTCTATCGCTCTTTCAGTAATAAGGCAAAAGCAGCTCTTTCAACTCGGCACCTGCGAGTCACGCGACACCGCGCCAACCACGACATATTCAGGTACAAACGATACCTTCCGGCCTTGAACCTAGCAACAGTACCGATATACTAAAGCTAAAAACGTATCGTTCTGATATTTTAGACAAACAGCCCACGTAAAGGATGTACTCTGTATGTATCAGATATACTATGTTCTTCTTTTCGAGAGGTGTTGTCTTTTCTCTAACACTTCTGAAAGCTCTACAACAAACGCAAAAAGGATCGTCAACTTACTTAGGCAAAACATGCCTTGACATTTCTTTCATTTTGGCCAATTCTCCTATGACTATTATATCACATTTGTTATGTCTATGAATACACAAAGATTGTTCCTTACCATTAATTGTATGTTAAGATACAATATATGAAGGAATAAGCATAATAAAACCTCATTAAATATTTTGCGTACCATCTATTTACTACAATGATGTTCCCCGACGTCACTCTTCATAACGTGGGCCAATTAATACTCATCTTAAGAAGCACCAAGCACCACCAAAGCCTCATTCAGATATTCAGATTTTAATACTAAGTATCAAAATAATGTGAAGATAAACTATAACTTTTACGATTTGAAAAACTCTAAACAAATATAAATTTTTCTTAAAAACATTATTAAAATATAAATTCAACATCCCTACCAGCGGGAGCCCTAGCATTTAATCACTCATATAATAATTTTTGAGATGGGTTACGAAATTTTATATTTACGAGTATAGTCGCTGTTCGTGCATTTTCTCGTGAAAGAACCTTAGGTGTTACTTTTCATTCACTCCAAAGAGGTTTATTGAGATCTAGCACACGAGTACATGAAGAAAATATGCTTATAGATTCACGGCGCTTCTGCCATTATAGTTTTGCGATCTAATACAGCTGAAGAGTGGGAACAGCTTCACTGAAATAATTTGTACTGAAATCTTCATACTCTGAAAAGTTCTCGGATGATTGTGTTTCTTACTTTTCACACACGTAAAATGTAGCAGACTGTTCTGCTGAAACGTCACGGTGTTCAGAGATTAGCTGAGAGTGACTTGAGGACGGCACAACCTTTGCGCCTTCAACAGTGTCAGCCTTCGCGGGCGGCGGGCGGGTGGCACAATGGTGGGGGGGGGGGGCGACCGCCCGCCCATGCCACGCCCACTCGCTTCTTAATACCAACTACTACACGCACTCCCTCGCATTATTTCTAAATAAGACATTTTCCAAAATTCAGAGAGTTCAACGAAAATTAGACTCCTGTCATTCTTTTAACCGTTCTTTGTTTTATACGTAGGGGAAGAAAAAAAACTGAAGGGACAAAATGGTGCAATTTCTAAGAAAATGTGTTTTTTATAAATTGCATTAATTTCAAGCAAACATTGCGCGAAAACCACACGTTTTTTCAAAAATTGTGCATGACCATTTTAAAAAGCTGATTTTGGAACATATTTTGTTTAAGGTAAAAATTCGATCTTTAAATTTGTAGTATTGGAATGTTACCTTTTTTGCAATTTTCGATTACAGAAAGTTTGGCAGAAATGTGACATGGGCCCGTTTTTCTACACTTCTTTGATACGTACGAAGAGACAATTTTAAGGGGAAAGAGTTGGAGAAGTTTTTTGAGAAAAAATTATTTTAAAAAATTAAAATTACCTATACTTAATGCAAAAGAACGCGAAAACTACGCTCATATTTTCGAAAATTTGTACAGAACTTTTTTTCAAAGTCTGTTTTTAAAGAACAGATTTCATTAAGGAAAGAAATCCCTATCTTGAATAGTAGGAATTCTTGAATTGCAGAAAGACGCCGAAAAACATTGAACTTTTGCAATTTTAAAAAAATCAGCGAGTTCAACGAAAATAAGGTCTACACCATTCTCTAAAGCGTCCTTTACGCTATCTGAAAACGAAGTTTAATCGAAAAATTTGGAGCAATTTATGAGAATATTTTTAAAATGTTGTTGAAACTACATGTAAAGTACCCTCAAAAAATCAAAATATTCCTTCGAAACCATCCATTTGAAAGAAAGCTTCGATTTCCTTTAAACTGAAACAGGAATACGTATTTTGGAGACTTTCGGCTGAATGGTTTAGGGCTTACCTTTGACCCCAGACGGACGGAGATACAGACGTTTTGCCATCGATCGATTTTCGGCATCAAGGAGCCACAAAACATGGATTCTGACTGCACGTATTACAGAAAGTAATTTACTAGATATAGTAACAAGATTTATCCACTTTTTCGTTGCAAGGATCCAGCCTTTAAGAGTTTTTCTGTCGAAAATTCGTCTAGAATAATCTAGTAACTATTCCCGAGGTACCGGATCGCCGTTCCGTCGCGTTCCGCCAGAAATACACACACACACACGTCGGATTGTGTTGTGATGTGCGAAACACATTACATATTTTGTGAAGTACGAATAGGCAGCTAGGTCAAAGTAACGTGGTTTTAGTCTATTTATGCGACGTGCTCAAGACGACATTGCACGTGAAAGAAAATACTGATGCTTCTCGTTACAAGATCCAAAGTTTAGATGCCATACCATTTGTCTGTGTAAGTAATTACACTTTACATAATATCTCTAAGTAGTAGTAGAAATAATTGTTAAGAATTTGTTCATACATGTTTCATATTTATATTCTTCTCAATCTGTGATGTGCTTTATTGTCTATACTGATTTAAATACACGATTTTGACTCTTCTCCTAAGTTCTGATTAGTAGTTGTGGAGTTTTTAGTAGTACGCGTCAAGAAAACGTGCGCGGATAACACGCAGATGCATGGAAGACCGTCGGTGAAGGGTGGCCGCCCGTCATACAGAGTAGTTGTGGTGCACGTTCGTGGGAGAGAAGAAGGAAAAGCCTTCGTGTATTTCACCGATGACTAGAATCCAAAGAAAATGTCCGACGCAAAGGATGTCGGGAAGGCGTGCGCGGCTGGCGGCCGGGCGCTTAGCGCTCTTGTCTGCAGACACAAAGGCGGCGGCGCCCATCCATCAGGGCCAGCCAGCAGCGGCCTGCGACCGCACAGGCAACTCTTAATTGCCAACTTAACACTCACAACGTTCCAACATCTTCGGAGCGATCATACAAGTCAACTTTCAGGTATGGTGAAAAAAAAAACCCTCTATAAGGTGACTATTTTGAAGAAAATCCGCTGTACGGTTTAGTGGCTTTCATGGACCACAAACGGACAGACTCACGTTTTGCCGCCAATCGATTTTTCGGTATTAAGGACCCACAAAACATGGGTTCTGGCTTCAACACGTGTTAGAGGATTTTTTTCTTTATTTAGCAACAGGAGGTATCCTCATTTTCGTCACCAGAGCCCGGAAATAAAGCTTTTCTGCCGAAAATTCGCGTTTTCTCGCGTAGGATGACATAACTTTCTCTTCTTACGAAGCACATTCGTCAGGGCGTGTTTTCCCTTCACTTGAATATAGAGTGCAATTCCGTTTCGTAACACTTGTAGCTCACCTTGGGGAACCAGGCAGGGTCTGTGTCCCCCCAAACCTCAAGCCTGGCTTCCCACCCGCTTTTAAGAGTTTTATTTTCTTGTGCGATTAACTCTTTTTTCCCATTCAGATGTATTTCATCACTGTATTCCTGTTTAATTCGAATGAAACTTGTATTCCTCCCCAAGATTACAAATATCTGAAGACAAGTAGGTAACGATCTTAATGCTCTTGAGACTCTTGAAGACCCTTGTTTATTTCCCCTGAAGTACTCTCGAGCAAAAATATAAATATTAAATTTCACTTCTTTTACTCCTCATAAATTAAAAGTGAATTAAAAATGCTATTCTTTTGTAATCGTTTTCGCTTTTAATAAAAATATCGTCTAAATATTAAGTAATGTTCATTCTAAGTTTTAACTTAACGTCTCAAACTGAAAATCGACTGTTTCCGCATTCAATATAAGCATATTCTCGATTCAATTTTCTTGAACTATTGAAAACAATTATTCCTAGAAAAATTCATTGACAATCTCAACATCGTACATATGCAAAACATGTTGTTAACATAATTGCTCAGTTCGTCAAACGTTGCGATTTCTTTCAAATAAAAATGGTGCTTGCAACCAGAAGCCAGATCACTTTCTTTGAGTCGTGCTGTTACTGCTGTGTTTGTAGATTGCAGAATGGTTCCACGCCAAGTCACTGCCACGTTACATCGTAAGGTCTGCCCCTCCTCGATTCAGCAATCAACACGTGTGGGCGCACGGCCAAGTGGAGATCCGGAGTGCACCTTCGTGTGGACGCACGGCTCCACTCGACGCCTTCAGTGACAGAGTCGAAAGCACTCATTTTGCAACTCCCCGAGGCAATACTGTTTGTGCGTTTACGTAAAACGGAGCACAATGAATCATTAAACTGTTGTATGTTCCGTAAAAGTCGCTTTACGGACCCCTTGCAACGCAGTCTCATTTCACTTCTAGAAATGGCCACTTGTAGTAACGGTCAATCGCCAACACATCCCAACTTCAATGTATGTAGCAAACATAGGTTGGTGGACCTTGAGCCGCTAATTATTTACAACGGATTTCACCACCACATGCCGTTTCCGAGACGGCTGCTTGATTCCTCCAGAAAATAGGGATCATCATTATTACATGAGTTTACTATAATGGATCTCCGATGACGAACATGACGTTTCTTTTCTTCGTCAGTTCCAATGATTTGTTCTATGAGACACTCCTACCTACAGCGGAAAATGAAGTCGTCCGCAAATCGTGGACCCAGAAATGTTCACACCACTGGTGCTCAAACAGCACGTACTTTCATGTAAAATTACACGAAAAATACTCAAATTTTCGAACAATTGTACATAACTTTATTTCAAAATCTATCCTTAAGAAAGAGATTTCATTAGGGAAAAAACTATCTTCATAATTGCAGTTTAGGAAGACGCTGAAAAAATTGAATTTTTGCAATTTTCGAAAATCGGAGTTTTCAACGAAAATGAGACCTGCACCATTTACGACCCGCAATTCATAAACGTTTTTCACACTATCCTAAAGCAAAATTTAATCAAAAACGATCGAGCCATTTTTTTTTGTTCCCGTGGCTTTATGTACCCTCCGAGTTTAAAATATCGGTTTCAAATTCACGGGACCGCAACATCAATCATATCAATTGAAGAATATCAATTTTGGAGGAAGTCGGCAGAACGGTTTGGCCGCCAACCTTCATAGACGGACGGACGGAGGAACGGATGGGCGAACAAACATTTTGCCGTCATTCTATTTTCCAGTATCCAGGACCCACAAACATGGATTCTGGCTACACCACGTGTTAGAATATTTTTATCTAAATTTAGCAACTGGATTTATCCACTTGCTTCGTTACCAGCTCTCTGAATCTGAATCAGTGAAATTGTCGCTGATTCAATCAGTGAGAGCTAAGTCACTGATATCTTCAGTCGAAATGTGTAGTTTCGCTGACAATCAGTGAATACGAGAACCTTTTCGTAATGACCGCCAGCATTTCACTGGTTGTCAGTGGTAAAGTGCCGCGCCACCATACCGATAGGTAAGTAGTTTTCGCTTTTCTGTGTCTCGTCTTGCTGATAACTGTGAGACGTTTTATTTTATGGTGAACATTTAGCCATACTAAGAAATAGGTTGTCAACACGTGATTAATACCACGTATTTGTTTTTGTTATTAACTTGGAAAGTTCTTATGTAACTTAAGAGTTTTAATGTAACTGTTTGGTGATACAGTGTGAAACATCTGACGTGCAATGTATAATTTCGTTTATGAAAGTTGTGAGAAGTCCAAAATGTTCTCGATTACACCACAGCAGAGTCGGGCATGCCAGGAAACTATTAACTCTTTCTTTGGTTTTTCCAATTTTGTTTAATGACACCAGTCCTGGAGTGGAGTTTTGAAGAAGTGTAAGGGAAAGTGCTGGAGTTAATTGAGCACTCTTAACACAGTGAATATTTTGAAAGGTATTTTAATTTTCCAAAGACTGCTGTAATACTGATTTATTTTGATCAATGATCCTTGCTTTCCTTAGTCACTAAACACATTATATTTTACTCATTACATGGCGAGGCTAGTTTGGCAGAATGGAGGGGGAGTGCTGATGGTACATCAAAGCCATTTGCCACTCCTGAGGTTCCCAATCCAGACCTCATAATAATTCTGTAAGTTAGTATGATTTTGTATATATCTGAAAATATAGTAACCATTTTGTCCTCACATAACTTCTTGACCTTTCTATGTTTTTGTTTTAGGAGGGCTCTAATTTGCATCTAGAGGATTTGGAAAGGAGAAAAACCTTCAAGAAAAATGTCCAGCAATATTTGATATGGGTGAAAGGATAGAAGAACTATTCTTTTGTTCAGGGTGATGGTTGATTTTAACATCTGCCCTTCTTTTTTTAATAATAAAATATTCCTTCACCTATTGCAGCATTTGACGTACTGTTTAAATTAATATTTACAACAAATTTGGCATACTCAACATCAGCAGCATTTTTTTTCAGTTTTTTTAAATAATAAAATATTCCTTCACCTATTGCAGCATTTGACTTACTATTTAAATTAATATTTACAACAAATTTGGCATACTCAACATCAGTAGCATTTTTGTTTTTCATTTTTAGTAGTATATAATGATTATAACCTTCAAGTATTTAATTTGAAATAAAAACAGCTGGGTTTCTGTAATAAAACCCCCCTCCAGGGAAATGAACAATGCTTCTATAATTGTTCAATTATCATAACCTTCTACCACTGGTGTTAGTTTTGCTGTATCATAGAAATTTGATCCTTTTGTTCTGTGTCCGGTATTGACTTCATAGATTGACTTTGAGACTTTTCCAGTATCAAGTATGGTCCAATTCTCAATTCATCTAATTTCTTCCTATTCAGGCGATTCTCATGTTCTATGTACACAAGATCTCCCTTTTTTAATTCAATTTGTCTTCTGTGAAGGTCGAATTTTTTTTGTTGTAATTATGAAGTTTTATTGTATTCTTGAGTGCTATTTTCCTCTCTCTTTGTAAATTTTATTCTTTTTTTTTAATATTTATGGTAGCAAGTATTTTGGTGAGAATTTTGTCACTGTATGCTCTGTCTCGTATTTCTCCACAGCTTTTTTGACAATAGTTGTCCATGCAGCCTTTTAGTCAGTTTCATTCATAATACATCTTATTTTATTCACTAAAATCTGGTTTAATCTTTCATTGAGACCACTGGAAAAAGGTGCATCTATGGCAGTAAAAATCAATTTTATTTTTTCTTTACTAGAAATTGTTTAATTCTTTTGAATTTATTCCTGGTATTGATCCGTTAGACCATGGTACTTCCTCAGTTAGTTTTACGAAATCATCAGCGTTTTGATTTTTTGATGTTAAAATATAAGCATATCTTCTGAAATGGTCGACCAGTAGGTGTAGGTATTTTTTTGTTGACCGGGAGCCTCTGTAACCTCCGATGGTATCTATAGAAACTATCTTGAATGGGTACGTTGCTCGACATAGGTGTGACATTAATCCAAATGTTTATTTTCTTCCTGATTTATTCTTTAAGCAGATGTCACAAGTTTCACAAATCTTCTCTACGTCTATGGTTATATTTTTCGCTGTAAAGAATGGTGTTTTTTTACTTATCATCTGCGCTCTCCCCAGGTGACAATAAGTATTGTGTACATATTTTAGTAATATTTTACTAAATTCTTCTGATAATGAGAGTTTTTCTCTTCTTTTCAATTTTTATAATAAATTTCATTTTTGAATATTAGTTTTTTCTTATTGTTTTGTAATTCTGTGCATCTTCTTTGATCCTTTTTTGTGTCTTCTAAGTTCACTAGGGTTACAATTTTTAATATGTCATCTGAATTTTCATCAGGCTCTAGAACTGGATGCCTGTTTAAACAGTCTGCCTCTTGGTTTAATTTTCCAGGATTATATTTAACTTTAAAATTGCATTGGGACAGATAGTATATCAAATCACCCAGTTCTTCATCTGTTCTTGCTTTTATTTTTACATTTTTTAAAGGTTTATGATTGGAGTGTACCAAATATTCTCTTCCAAGTAACCAATAGTGCCAATATATCACAACCTCTTTTATTGCCAAGAACTCAAGATAAATTGCTTTTTTTTTTCCTTTTGAGCTTCACTCCATTTTTTCGAAAAATATGCCACTGACTTATTATCCCCATTTTTGTCCTTGTTTTAGTACAGCTCCAATTTCTTTTATGCATGAGTTTTTTTTTCAATTGTTCCATTCTGATTCTACTGTATTTTTCAAAATCATACTTGAGTACCAATCTGCGCTTGCATTGTCAAGGGAAAATTTTAGAATTTCTCTTCCACAAAACAGCGTTCACACTTTTTCAAACTCGTTTATATTGGTATGGTTTTAAAATCATTGGCAATTTTTCTCAAATTTTTACTTCTTACCTTACCAAATATTTGCGTTGTAATTAGCTCTTTGTGAAGGTTTGTGTTTTGGAGTTCATCTGGTAAGCCATTTAAAGTTTTTACCTCAGGTGAATTAATAGCTTAAAACTTGCGCTTCTTGACACATGCCATCATTCATCAATTGTCTTCCTATCTTTGAAATCAGTCGCCAGGTGCCTCTTTTGTGGTGTCAGGTATCAGTCTTTTGTTCGGTAGCATGGCAGATTCTAATTTTTAGGAAACGACACACAATAGTCTATGTGTGTGTATATATATATATATATATATATATATATATATATATATATATATATACATACATACACATACATATATATGTATATATGTACATATGAAATAGAAACAAAGGCATGCAGTGCTGTTAACATTTCCAATTTTAAGTTTGGCAATGCTGCAGATTTTAATTATGAAAATTATAATTAGCAGAGGAAGCTGATTAAGTTGCCCTAAAACTTGCCAAATACTTGTAATATATCAAGTGTTTATTTGTGTTTTTATTTTATAAATTTTGACAGATTTAATGTCCTTTATTTATTTTTATTGTAAAATTCACATAAAAATCCATTGAAATGTATTTATATATATTTAAATAATAAGAGTCCTTTCTTTCACTACTTTCTTCCCAACTTTCTTTTCAGAATTTGTTGTATTGTCACTAGAATTTTCAATATTATATACATAAAATAATGAGTGTTAACTGCAGGCCAATTTTTCTCCGTAGTGAGTTTTGAAAAGTTTCTGAACTTCGGTTTTCTTCTCTGTTGTATGTTTTTCATTGGTTTAAATAAAGACTTGTATTCACCCATCTCACCTAAAAAGGCAGTATCTCCCTTTAAAATTATCTTAATTCCAACATGTCTCTTTACCAGTATTCCTTTCATTGAAAAGCCAATTTTTTGTAAGTAAATGATGTAACAAAACTCTCCCTATCCTAAGGATAATGTCAATTAAGGAACTAAACCATAACATCGGACAGTTTTTCTTCTATGTAATAATGTTGAAGACAATAAATGAACAGATATATGGATTGCGCTCATATGAAATAGTATACAGATCTATTATTACCTCAATTTTCATTTTTTTTTTCTTTTTTTGAGTGAAGATTCTGAGTGACTCAATATCTATTGCCATAATATGAATACGTCTATTGTATTTGTTTTGTAGTTAATAATTACAGTGCTGTTCAAATAGATCATTTTCCCATAAAATCTTTCAATAAAATTGTGCCTAATTAACTTTGACTTTCTTTACACAATATGTCGTTACCCCTGTACTATACTGCACAAACCCAAAAATCCTACTATTGAGATATTAGGGGGAAAATACTTCAAATACAGATATAAATTTATTGTATTATATTTATTAATGTTTTATGTTTTTGAAGCATGTGTTTAAAACAATACAGTGATTTCTCAGTAGTAGGATTTTTGGGTTTGTGCGTTACAGTACTGGAGGAGCGATGTGATACATTACTGATTGAAATAAGTGAAGCATTACTTTCACTGATTGCAACAGGTATTTATTCCACTGGTTCAATTAGTTGTCACAGATTTCACTGATTCAAACAGTGGACCCGTTTTTCACTGATTCGTTCAGTTCAATTCACTGATTGCCAGTAGCATGGTTGGGCTGACACAATTAGTGAATAGTCACTGTCAATCAGTAGTTTTTCACTGATTCAGGCTGAGAGAGAGGGTCTTGCAATAAAAGTCTTTCTGTCGAAAATTTGCGACGACTTGCGTAGCGAGAAAGTAAAAACGTGAAAATCAAATGTACTAAACAGAATGAAATTCACTGAAAAGAGGAATGATCTTGGCTGTCCAGGTGACGCCGCGTCGAAGGCTGTTGCCGACGTTTCGACCATCTTGTCGTGGTCTTCCTCAAGGCTGTTGTGCGGCTGTTGTGTACAACAGCCCTGAGGAAGACCACGACAAGATGGTCGAAACGTCGGCAACACAGCCTTCGACGCGGCGTCACCTGGACAGCCAAGATCATTTACATGACTGGCCGCGGAAGCGTACGACTTCACTGAAAAGAAGAATTGTTGAATCTTGCCCGTAATATGATCATAAAACGATTACCACACATGTTTCTTGTCTCTTAAAAGCTATGAAAGAAGGACGATTTCCATAAGACACTACAGAAGAAAGGATATCTTGCACTGAACCAAAACCAGTTCCTGGAAGAAAATCTATTCTGATAAGCTTGCGTAACCTCTGTCCCGACAGAGCGAGCGAACGAAGATCTCCGCGAGAGCTTGGAAAGTGGGGCGCGGAGATCCGTGTCGCATGTCGGCAGCAATAAAGTGAGGTCAATGGAATAGGAGCAAGCGATCAATTGGGAAGCAGAGTAGCAGATTAATACATAGAAATGCAGGAAATATTGTAATGAGTTGCACGAGAAAAAAAAAAAAAAGTAAAAACTAACTTACACATCATTGAAGAAAAAAAACCTTGTGTTCTCAGAGTTCTCCTACTCTCAAGTAGCTAGATTTCTTAAAACTGCTCATTTAGTTACTCCATGTGCAGCATTGAAAAAATAAAATAAAACGGCGGAATGAAGGTTGACGCAACGCTGCGATAGGGAAGCGAGAGTAACCAGGAAAAGTATGTAATACTTATTTCACAACCATCATCTTATTGTGGAGTTTATACATTTTTGCAAGGAAAATAAAAGTAATTCTAAATACGCATTCCGAGTATGTCTTCGGAATAATAAATAGCCAAGTTCATAGTCGGAAGTCTGAAGTTCAGTATGAAAAGTGTAGCGCCATATGATTAAACTAGATCTCCTACTTTAAAAAGTAAACCTATATAATTACGTCTCGAAGATATCCAAATAAAACCTACCTGCGACTGGTTGAGCACCGGGCTGATGGAGTCGGAGACGTAGATGATGCGGCCGGTGTCGCAGGTGACGACGAACAGGAAGCCGTCCGCCGCCTCCAGGATGAGGTGCTTCAGCTCCTGGTCCGTGAGGAAGCTGGGCTTGTAGGTGCCGTCCGTGCTCGTGTTCCCCGTGCCTGCGCACACAGCACACGCCAATAGTTTCCTTTGCGAAGCGAAATGACGGTTGCAAGGAGGTGCCAAACACTTTCTTTCTTTCTACTTAACACTGAAAAATCCTTCTTCAAATTATTTTCGCCTGAAATTTATGTTTGGTGATTGTTATTGTTTTGCTTTTTCTGCATTCAGTAGATTGATTGATTTTTTCGTGTTTCCGGGCACGTCAACGGCTTTGTTCATTAGTCCCGTAAGTGTAGTGCATGCTCTCTCTCTCTCTCTCTCTCTCTCTCTCTCTCTCTCTCTCTCACCGCCCCACCGACAAGCTCTGAGCTCCTGACCGGTCTCCCGGAAAATGTGGTAGTGTAGTGCATGTAAGTGTAAGTGTGTGTAAGGGGTGAGGATAGGACAAGTAAGAGGAAGGACAGATCGTGTGCGGTCCGTGGCCCGTTTGGTAGGGTACTGTTCCGGCATTCGCCTGGTGTTGATCGGAGAAACCACGGAAAACTACCGATCAGAGCATACGGCCTAGCTGAAAAGTACATTCAGTAGAAACTACCCAACATTTTCAATTCAACCACTACCAGATTGCACCCCATCTCCCGTCCATCCACGTCCACCAAACACGACACACGTGGTATTATCCCCCGGCAGCCACGCCCCTCGCCCACGCGCCCTTGTGTGCAGGCGGCGGCGCTCGCTGCCCAGTGTTTGCGGTGGCGGCCGCCGCGCGCACGCGGCACATACCAATGGCGCACGGCCCCGCCCCCGCCTACACCACACCACAGGGGAAAGCACAATAATTCACTCATTTTTGCGCACAACAATGTCAACGGCGGGCGGTCGCAAATTTTCATTTATTCCGGTACCTGCTTGACCTGACCCATTGTTACGTTTTTTCGTTGAACGAGGTTGACTTCATTTTTTAGGTAGTAATATATTGGTTATTTTTTTAAAATATTTTTTTGTGTCACCAACAGATCATTAATGTGTGATGATTTCTAATGAGTAGATGATAGCGATTGCGACAACGAGCGGTGGAGGTGAAAGGTGATGGAGAATTGGTGGAATAAGACGCAGGAGAAAAAGGAGAACTCCGAGAAATCTATGGAGAGCTCACTTTTCATCAACAGATTCCTCATAAATTGGCGTTGGATCAAACTCGGGAGCCCAACGGTGAAAGTATATATTAGCCATCACTCCGCCCCCCCCCCCCACACACAAACAACAGTTAATTTTATTCAAAAATCGAGAACGAAAACCCACTGTAAATCTGTGACTTCTTCGCTGTCCGGGTGACGTCGCGTAGTGCGCACTGTGTCGGAACGCCTTAGAGAGCACATCTCCCATTACAATAAGAACAACACTAACCGTTCCGCTATAGCACACCACTCGGAGGTTTCGGGACATGCCATCGAGTTCGACAAGACTCGGCTCCTGCATAAAGAAAATAGGTACTGGCCCAGGCGTTTCAAAGAAGCTTTAGAGATCAATAGACGGCCGCAAAACATCAACGCGGACGCCGGGCTCAACCTTAACGCGGCCTGGAAATCGCTGCTCCCGCCAATCCGCGACTGCGAGGGAGCTGCCACACGCCGTCCGACCTCGAGGACGCCCGGCGCGAGGCGCGGACACAGACCGTCAGCCAATCAGAGCGACCCCTCCGCCAATCACGGGGCACCCACCCCACCCGGCCGCCCAGACCGGACAATATTTAATACCCGACGCACAACATCGCGATGTAAAAAGCCCTTACCTTCGCTCCATAAGCTTAACAGCTGGAGCCCATGTATCCCACAAATTGAATAAATTCCCGCCTCGCCAAGGATATTGGCGAGGGGAAAAATTGAAAACAAAGAAAAAGAAAAAAAAAAGAAAAAAAAGAAAAGGAAAAAAAAAAACATCGCGATGTCAAAGCCCTGATGAAGCCTGCGACATGTCAGGCGAAACGTCGGCCTCTCAGCCCACTACGCGGCGTCACCCGGACAGCAAAGAAGTCATCGACTTGAGCCGCGGAAGCCTACGCGTACATTTGACAAACCACTGTAAATCTATTATTTCCACGATTCACCTTTTCTCTATCCAGGAAAACAATCGCGGAGAGAAATAATCTGCGATTTATAATAGTCTATTTAATACCACGTAAATATGCCATCGTTGTAAGTAGTGTAAAGTATCATTTATAGTTGCACTTCAGCCTATGATAACGTTCATCGCCCCCAAGATTCAAAGTGTGCTGAACGTCGCTTCTCGGAGCGCCCGTCAAGGAAGAGGCGGCCTCCAGAGGGAGCCGGGCGCTCCCACGCAGCTCCCGTTCCCTTCGCCGCCTTGCACGCGCCAACTCAGGATTTCTAGTGCCTCTTCCACCATCTACGAATGTGGGATGCTTCGGAATACCGCTCTCGTTTCAAACAACAAAGTCACTTTTCTCACGCGACATCATTTCCTATGGCAACTCAGAGTTCACAATTAAAAAAAAATGTTTCTCGAAGAAAAAGGGTCAGAAAATGTAGAAAATTGTAGCTAACAATCAACTAAGAAATAATTTAACGTTCTACTTCAGTATATTGCTTTCAAATAAAAAAGTCCGTACGAAAAACATCTCATACAAAACGTTTGCAACTCTTGCTACCTGGAAGCTCTGTAATGCCAGATGGACAGCTCCCATTCCTATCAGCGAACGAGAGAGGCTTTCAGATGGAAGTAAACTTCTTAATCACGACGGAAATGTATTTTAAGGCTAGTCTAGTGATACATAAGGATGAGATTATTCATAGGATTTAGTCACCTGGTTGCCATGGCTCAACATCACATTCGTACATTTCACCTCGCTGTTGAAATAGGGCTTCCACTCTCTCTTTCGATAACATTTTTACTTTCAAAAAGTATGACTTCGCAAGTAACACTACTCATCTCTATGTAGTATCTAGGAACTTCCATATAACGCAAGAGCCAATTCATCATAGTTTAATTTTGCATGAAATTCAGTACGAAGTAAAGCAGGCGAAGTAAACTGATCTTGAAACAAAGAAAACTTAGAAATTACAGGGAATTATATAAGTTGAATCAATTATATCCCTGTTGACGAAAAATCTACACAAAAGCAATTCAACAATTATCTGAATTGGAATAATTGTTAGAAAGGAAATCACACATAATAATGCAATGGGAACTGTAATCAAGGATATGGTAGAAGAAAAACATGTTAGACTTGTTTACTATCATTACTCCTTTTATTATCTGTCGTCAGAGTTTTTTAGAATCGCTCATTTATTTACTCGAACTCGCAGCATGTGCACAAAAACGATACGAAAGTTTGAAGGTGAACTCAACACTGCGACCGAATACTTCGCAAAACCAGGAAAAGAGATATAATTAAACGCACATGCAAAAACATGTAATTTCATAAATTATCTAATTTTGTTTCTGAAATATTGTCTGTTGGGTCCTCAGTCTTAGAAGAAAAATAACTTTAGGATGGTGATATTCGATTAATACAATTATGCATAATCGAATAGAAAATTGAATTACCGCAATGCCACTTACAGCATACTAAACCCGAAGTGCAATTATTATAAATTAAAATAAAATACATCTCAAATTTACGTGATCAATTACATGATTTTGTGACTTTTAGGTTGCAAAATAACACGCTTGAAATTTGAAAGTAATAAAAAAACCCGTCAAGTAGCACACTAATGAAAAGCAGTTACCCGCCCGCCGTCCTTCTGCAGCAGTAACAGTTATGATAATTTACAAACGATTATACAATAGACATAGTAGCGCGAAGGGCGATTATGATACTACAATACAATATAATAAAGCCATTGATCACAACGTTGGGCAAGGCCTCCCACTTAAATAGTGGAATGACTCAAAATTGTAACCGCTTTCAGGTAAGCTCGTGAAGAGCGTTATTATACTAACATGTCCCGTCAATTTCGGTGCGGACCCACCACCGTTTGCTTTGCACCGGCCTCTCCTTCAAACTTCACCTCAGACATATAGCAGCTGGCAAGGTTTTAGATGAACCGAACCGACGCACGTCATATGCACACCCCGGCCGGGAGCATACAATGCCTTAGCGATCACGGCTAAATCGACATCTGGCATTGAGGAACGAAAAAACTGGCTTATATGTATCGTTTAGGTTGTCTGTGTCTATTGAAGAAATAAAATTCGCAAATTATATTACACAACGTTCAGCAACAATGAAAAACGTCTGGGGTCCCCAACTGGGAACCATGGCAGTTCTGGCTGAAAATTGTAACCGCTTTCAGGTGAGCCACTCCCGGAGCGCGTTATTAGAGAGAAGAAGCCAGCAGGGGAACGCATCCCTTTTTGCGGGTCGCGTAGCGAACCGGCGAGTGCCCCACGCAGGCGCTCGCCGCGCGTGGCGCGAGTCGGTGCGTCGGAGGCACGCACGGCCGCGCGGGCACGCGGGCACGCCGGGCAGCGCCCACGCGGCCGCCGCTGAACCCGCGACCCGCGCCGCCCGCACGCCCTGCCTCGCCCAGCCCCAAGGCGGGGGCCCCGGCCCCCCCCCCCCCCCAAGGCACCGCGCGCTCTCTCCCTCACGGTGGTGCATCCAGGGAGCACAAGCGAGCCAACGACGTTTTCAATTCTTTGGCGGAATGAAAATTCATTATTTGGTTCCGCCTTTAATACTTTATAAAGGCGTTCATCCGGACGCAGACGCGAGTCTCATCACGCAGGCCACACTTTCATGCAATGACCACCCTCATTCCCCAATACGAAATATCTTGCATTCCGATTTTGGGTGGTGGATGAGCAACATTTCAATTCCTATCATTAAAGAAATGTATATAGTTAAGAACGACCGTCAGTTGAACAAGGCATCCGTTGCAAAAAGTTCAACACAGGGAGCTGAAGACCTGTCCGATTAATAGCCGCCTCCGTACAGAAATGCGAGCCCGTTGAGATATCGTGATCCTCTCCAGCACGGTTGCTGTTCGCAACCGCAAGCGAGCGATTGCGGTTTGGTTTCCATGGACACACACCTTTATGAACTCGATGTAAAATACTCTAATAACACATACAAATTCACAAATTCAAACAATTCATCCATAATACACACGTAAGAAGAAAACCTAATTGAGTTGCGCGTATGACAGAGAAGGCAATCGTCTGGGGGCGCAGAGCTGTGAGAATCAGTTCTAGCGGGAATCATTTTCACTTTTAAATATTGGTGGCTACTCATTCAATTTCCATTGTTGTATATTGCATTTATACTGGGTGGATCTCCTCGATCGTCTCGATACGTCTCCTTCTCCCAACGTATTTACTGCCAGCATATGAAACAGGACATATGCTTAATCACACACACTGGCTATTCGCTTCCCAATGCTCAACATGCAAGTTCGACTACCATATTTGTGTAAGAATGCACACTTCATTAACAGGTCATCAAGTAAATCACAATCATAAAGATTATAGCAATGTACATTACTATTAGTACCAAAGATATTCAATATTTATTGTAATAAGCTATTTTGATTCCGACCATCGAGTCCAATAACACTGAAGGCGTGATTTTTAGAAATTAAAATAAATAATCAATGAAAATCATACATTATTTAAGTGATCCGTGTCCATCTTTTTATATAAGTGTATTTTTTTGTTGGATTTGTATGACCCAAAAACCTTCATTACGAGTGAACTTCAGTTTGTGAACTGAGAAGTTCGAGACATTCTGAACAAACGGCATTCAAGACGAAACCTAATTGAGACACAAACGACATTAGATACAATAAAATGAAAAACACAAGGGCTTGCAGTAATTTAGAGTATTGATTTATCGCTGTCTTGCTTTAATATGACGAAGTGCACGAGGAAAGTCTCTCCGCACTGCGTTTTCTTTTGTTCCAAGCTGCAGCTCGAGCTACCAACTCCTATGGCTGGCGCTTTTACCAGCACGGAGCCAGTGCGGCGAGGCTTCCCGGAGCGTTGCATTGCATTTGGGCTCTCCAAACCCGGTGGTGAATTTCTAAAATCATTTATTCCGATATGAACGTCTTTCCCAAATATTGGCATTTCAATCGTTTCTAAACTAGCGGACCGGAAATATAGAGGCATTACGAACGAAGACTCCTTATGCCATTCATTTACGGGCGCACATCTCAGGATGGATTCAAGATTACGTTAGGCGTCTATCGACAGACTAGAAAGACTGATCCTTGTAAGTATTATCTTAGTTTGTAAATAATATTTATTTTCTCCGTCACACAAACACCTTACAAATATAATACCGTACGAAGGTTTCTCACTTCTTTTAATATTTAATTTCCTGCCCGTATCGAAATCGCATGCCATTCCTGCTGAGCCTCCAACACAATCCTCTCGAGCGGCCGTCGCGAGGGCAGAGCCTCCGCCGCGCCCGAACGACCAGAAGCTTCGTTCAAATTACAACTCGCGCATCGAAGCGGTAAAAATAGCCTAAACGGCATATTTAAAAGCGCCGAAGGAGCGAGGCAGCGCAGCGACTGCAGCGCGGGGCGCACACGCCATCGGCGCCGCGCGCTCTCCGGCACGAGACGAACGGTTCAGAGCCCTCCGGCGCCCGCTGCCACTCGCAATGCACAGGTGTGGCTTTTTAAATATCCGCTCGTGCGCATTTTCATATTTTAGACTGTTAACTAGCAGAACCCGGCAGATGTCGTCCGGCTCCCTATCCCCACTCTCTCTCTCTCTCTCCTCTCTCTCTCTCAACCTCTCACTTTTCCTTCTCTCCCTCTATACCACTTCCTTCTCTTTTCCCACGCTTTTCCCCTCCTCTCTCGTTTCCATCTCTCTTCTTACTCTTTCCCCGTCTCTTTTACCACACTTTTCCTCTTTCCCTCTCTTTTCCCCGTCTCTTTCTCCCCTCTCTCTCTTTCCTTCTGCCCTCTCATCCTACTCTCTTGCCTCTTTCTCCTTTCCTCTCTTGCATCTCTCTCCATCTTGCATCGCTGGTTCCTCCTGGCCTCCTCGGCCTCGCCCCGCCACACACGGCAACGCCCAGCAACAATCAAGCTGGGTCCCCCGGAGGTTTGAGAATTGCATTAAGTGAAGTGCCATTTTGTGGTGCACCGCCATGTAGTGGAGTTACAACAAAATAAACAGCATAAAAACCTTCTCCATGAAGAAAAAAAAACACAAACAAACCAACGTACAATACCAACTTCGCACTTTCATATGCGATAGATTGACAACGCATTCTTTGCTATCGACCACAGTGAGGAACAACACAGTTCACTATTTTTAATACAAAAAATTCTCATCGACCCCCCCTCTTCCCTACAATGTTTTCTAACCGAGCTTTCCCAAAGAAAACAGTAAATCATAAAAAAATGCACAAATAAATTAATAATAATTTAAAAAAATTCTGCTCTCTACATATACCAGACACATGTAAGCAATGCTAGTGTTTCCGACGTGTTGCTAATCCATACAATTCTGATATTTGTTCGCAATGTAGAAGATAATAGTGTTACAATGTGAATACCTACGTTTAATGATGATAAACATGTCTGAAATTAGGATGTGTAATATATTATAGCTTAGGCTGCTTTTTAAATATTGTCATTTTCATTAACTCATCGTCCTCTTCCTGTTCTTACTACATCCATAAAATACGCATGTTTCACTTGAAAACTAGTATTGGTATTAGCTGGTACCTGTATAGCTAAACCTGATTACGAGAGTAGATTTCCAATGTGTTTTGGTTACAGAAGAGAAAATAAAAACTACAGAAGATAATAGATGTGTACGATTCAAATGCAAATCCTCAATTACAATTACACTTTCCAAACTATTGCCGGATTTATCTTCTCTAACTTTCTTTTACGAGAGGCATTTATTTGGGAGGGAAGTGAAACTGTCAGACTTAAAAAACTACGAAATATTAGAACAAGGCGAGTTTAATCCCAATCTCCCTCGAGGAAAGCTCTAATATTGATCAAAAACATTGCTCCAAAGTTACCATTTCAACGCGCGTGCAGAACGACCTGTTACAAAAGCTGAATCGCTTCCATCGTTGCAAATATCACAGCTCATATTTTATTAACAATTTCACAATCAATTGTGAAACTATTAATGGACTGCTAAGATGAACTAAATGACGATTTTGAAGTTTCTCCTCTTCCAAATAATACGAGTCAAACAAGTGGCCAATTTGACAATACTGCCGATCATCAAAGCTAATAAAACAGGCGGATATCTTAGCCACACGTTAGGCACGTTTAAAAATACATAATAGCAACAGCGTTGGAAAGCAGTTGCCGACGTGTGAGGTGGCCGCGCCACAAGTGCCGTCGGCGGGGGTGGTGGGAACGCGGTGGAGCGCTGGGGGCGCCTGGGAACGAGGAAAACGGGGCCCCGTCTCCGGCCGCGTTGTGTATGCATCATTGTGCGTCGCTTTATCTCGCGGTGGCACACAAAAGTTTACGTCGCCGAAGCGCACGACGCCCCCCCCTCCCCCGCCGGCGGCTCAGGGGTGTCCCGCGCGGGCGGCCACGCGCCTTTCGGCATCGCTCCTCTCCAGCACCGAAGAAGCGGGATTCAGGCGAATTCCATTGCTTTATTTGAGATCCTGCGTATTTCGTTCTTTCTATTTGCTTGCGTCCGTTCCTCGTCCAAAATACACGTTTGCTCACTCTCTCTAGTGATTACCGTTTTCTATTCATAAATCCACTCCTCTAATTTTATTATATGCATTATTTAACAACTAGCAAACCGCCCATCTTCCTTTGTTGTTAGCAGCAATATGATAATGCCAAATGCCGACTAATCGTCTTACGAAACATTACCGTCAAGTTCTCATTTGAAAATCCGCCTCATAATTTATTCTTAACTTTCATTGTCTCGACGCTTCTTCGATCAGCTACAAGTCCCGTAGGCAGTTATTTCGCACCTTACAAAGGTGTGTGGTGATCAAAACTCCGACCAGTATTCCGAACGTTTCCTCTGAAGTACACAGCAGTACTGCACAACTGCATGCGCATGCTCACTCGCCACAGCAGGCCATCACTCTTCGGCCACGCAGCGTCAACAGAATACAGATGACCGGCTTTTAACCATAAAAATTCTTCCATCGTCGTCGGTTCGTTACTGCGGCCGTATTCACAAGTTAGCATAATGGACTCTCACAGACTATATGAAAAAGTATAACCTTCCCAAAATGGATTGCAGTTTTTGTTGTGTTGTTTGTTTACATTCAGAGTTCTAGTTTCAATTGGCAACAGAAGTAATGACTCTCGCATGTTTACTGCGCAGTTCACGTACTAATTAGGAATAACTGGCAACGCGAAAATAACGGAGAAACCACATAGTTTGTAATACGAACGATTCTTTTACTACGGAGCTTACTTCGTAGTTTAGAAAAATAAATTAAAAAATATAACTGAAAACTACTCATTTTTATATCGTTACTCTGCATTCCAAATTTCAATTTTCGTCTTCCCACACATTTTGTTTACTCATTGGAGCGTTTTTTCGACACTCTTGATACCAAACCAGAATAGGAGGTGTTCTCAGTGATTAGCTTGTAGAAATAATTCACATTTATTACACAAACGTTCACTGTTTAGTGCTTGACTCAATTTACTTCCTATTATTCTTGTTATTCCGGCACCTGGAGTATGTTCACATCATAACAATGTATGTAGGTAGCTGGGATGCCAGAAAATTACACATAAAAATTTACTTCTTAAGAAATATTATTTACATGTAACGCACTGTGATTAACCAGTGCCTACTGTGAGTTTAATTAAAAGTGGAATGAAAATAAACAACGCAGGCTCTTTGAAATTCTGTATTTATGGCCTATTGATTACATCAGTTCGATGACGTAATTCCTGCGCAAACATATTCTCACATTTTCGACATGATTTTTCAATTCTTAAAAACTTATCTTTAGTGACGGTATAGGAATAACGTAAGTCACTCATGAAAACTATCCCCAACCTCCATGAACTGCCACTGTAAAGCATTATCAGCTGGCACTCCTACCCTTACGGCTAGCAGAAAAATACATTCCGCAGAGAGATGAGATACTGTACTTCGGCGATGATCAACCATTTTAAATCTAACAACAAACAACAACAACAACCCTGTACTGGCCTGAACGGACCACACAGTAACTGTAAGATTTCTTTCCTACCCTAAAACCACTGTTCCCCATGGCTAAAAAAATATTGGTCAAACATTATGCCTCGCAACTCTCTTGTGTCCGTTTACCGCACAGTTCCATTGTCCGTTGTCTCTGTTCCCTCGCAGCCGAACACCTCGTTGGCAATCAGTGAGCGTGCCTGTCATCCACAATGAGATGCCTTGGCGCGTCAGGCCGTCTTCAACAGTCATGGCGGGCACTTCAGCAGTGTCACACAGGTTGCATATCCCTCGAGGTCCAAATACTTGCACCTTCTGAATCCGGTACGTCCCAAAATGTGTGACAGATGTGTAAACTTCGCTTTCACATCACAAGTCAAAATTTGAAATAAATATGATTTTATTTAAACTTACTTAACAGTTCGCAGTATAGTTTTCCATATGAGCTTGCCCCTGATGAAACAGAAAGCATGCATATCGTGAAACAAATAGGGGCTGATTTCCGTCGCTCACAAACTTGCAGTTACGCATTTTATCTATTTGTTGTCTTCACTACCACCACCACCGTATTCATCGTCACTGTTGCCAGAGATTGAGGCTTTCCGATCCGTCTCATTAGAATGGATCTCTTGCGGTGCGTATTGCTTTACTGTTTTGGTTCTGTTGTATTTGGAGGGCATACTTTCCTTACACTTCACTATCGTTTGACAGTTTAGAAACTGGCATTTGGTATTAATTATAATCTTCTAATGTCGTCACGTTCTGAATCAGCACATAATATAATTCAAATAAAATTCGAAAGCGCTTTCAGAATTCAGTGATGCATTTTGAGAGAACTGCATGGCTTTACGTTTATCGGTTATTTATCACCAAACCAATATTTCATTCTGATAAAAATGAATTCCGTAGCTCTACCTCCATCAAATTTCCAATTGACAATTTATTTCACTCGAAACTTACAATTATGTAACATTGGTCAGCATTCCAAGAAAAATGTTAGGAAACTGATCTAACTCTCGAAGTCCTATGATGACGGCAGAAGGGTCCACTTCACATTCTCTTGGTCAATTAGTGGCAGAAGAAATATCTCACCAGGGTTAAGGAGGAATAAGCGCAATTCTACTAGGAAGTGATTTGCACGGTTCAACGAGAGAGAAACCGCACAGAAGCAACCGAATTTCCAGCAGGGCCGTCCTCCCGCGATGGTACCCCGGTGGGTTCCGCAAGTAGGAAGCGGGAAAGCCCAGGCAGAGAGGGGCCGGCGGCGCGGTGACATCAGCGCTCGGCCGAGTCGCCCCGCCCCGCCCCGCCCCCGCCCCGCTCGATCGGCGACGCCTTCGCGGAACCGCGCGTCACGCCCCCTCCCCTCCAGGACAACTGGACTCGAACCTCTCCTGCAGCAATGTATTTAGCAAAGCATGTCTGCCCACTCACACTCGCACTATTTGGGATTGCATAAACTGCGAATGCCGTTGCAAAGAGGTTTCACTACGTGCAGAGATGTACAATGTTAGTGTATCACATCCTCAAGAATTCAGGTTACTGCAGCTTTTCCTTCCATTTGTTTGAAACAATCAGCATTGCGACGAAGATAACTGTCCTTGCCGAATATAGGAATTTATACAGTGCTAATCACCGTTATAAAATGAATGATACATGAACTCGAATGACCATTATTAAAACGAGCAACCGGTGCGATAATTTAACGTGCAATTATTTAATTATATTATCCAGATGCTTTGAAGACTCTCTCTTCCTTTTTCAACGTAAACGTATCGCTTAGCGAGTAGATGCCAGACGTACGGTTTTCTTTTTGTGTGGCACAATGTGTTATTCATGAGTGACACCTGTCGCCAGGTCTTCCGCGCTGCCCGAAAAAGGCTTTACTCCACGAAACCAAACATCAGACTCGTTTCATAAGAGCTGTTTTTTAACAATATCCTGCGAAGCAACGATATCCTGAAAGGTTATTTACGACACGCCGATTACTAGAACCAATAACACAAACTTCTTTCAAGTGTTTACATCATTTCTATTTTTATTGACCATTACAATAAGTCTACATAGAACAGGCAAATAAAATACGTACCAAATGAACATGTTTTCTTTGACGCCCGAGAATATGTTATTAGAAAAAGCAGACCAAAGGAACGAGAACTTCTAAAAGGACTCAGTGCGGCAGTGGGAACAAGGGTCGAAAGCAGATGACAGCCGGCGGCAGCTGCGGGTGTTGGAAGCTGATGGCAGCGAAGATAACTGTCAATACAGAGGGTAGATCACAGAGTTGGGGGTGACGTGCGGAGAGGGAGAATTGCGGAGTCACCGGTAGCAGAAACGTTGTTTACAAGAACTGAGAAGGAATATTTTTTTAAAAAGGGGAAGAATAAAGGACGGTACGACTAAATTTTTCCTCCTTCATGTTTAGAAATCAAAATACTATGCATCCTATAATTGCTATCTTTATTCCTATCCTGTATTATCATCCTATAATTCACCTTTACACACCGGGCGAAATCCCTCCCTCGGACATCAATACTAAACCGGAGTATCGATTATTTTAAGGTATCCGAAGTTGAGAGAGTGAGAGGGGTGGGGGGCAGGAGGAGATTGTCATGCAGCGGGCGGTCGCTGACGAAACTCGGAGCCGCCACCATCGCGCCACGCCGTTGCTCAAAATCCGCGGCGGCGGCGGGGGGGGGGCAGCGGGCGCGGGATAGACAAAGCGCTGGCGCGGCTCCAGAGGCGCGCGGAGGGCGGAGGGCGGGCGGCCGCGTGGCGTCACGCGCGCCGTGCGCAGGTAGCATCCCAAGGCGCGCGCATCCGGCGGCGGCCGCGCATCCGGCCGCACGGCCCCGCCACACACAGGCGCGGCGCGTCGCGGCGCGTCGCGTCGCCGGCGCCGGCGCTCGGGGCACCGCTGGGGTGCGCGCGCCGGCGCTCCCCAACCAACCCCCTCCCATCTCACACGCACCACTATCACATCATGGGCTCATTCCAACAGCCTTCTTTTTCCGACAACTCAAAAATCATTCTTACCCCAATAATATTAATATTACAGAGAAAATGTATTTTTCAAATACACATATTAAACTTCATCAACAAATAACTTTATATAAATGATCTGGGCTGAGCGGGTGACGCCGCGTCACCCGGTCAGCCCAGATCACACTCAGGCCGCGCAACCCTACCATATCAACTTTATACAAAGTTTATAGCGAATTATTATTCACACTGTAATGGTTGAAGTTGAAGATCTCTCTCTTGAAAATCATGCGAACATAATACACCACTTTGGCGTTCTTCTTAAAAATTACGTTGCAATACGAAGAGATACATCAATTGTGTCATGCGCATAAAACTCTTCTTCATGGAAAAATAATTCACTTATATATTATTACACACTATATCCTTCCCCAAATTAATATATTCCCAGAATGATTTCATAAAACATTGTGTGTAAAAAAACTTTTAATATGGTATGAACACGATTGGCGACCATCGACAGGTCTGAACTCTGCTGACATACAGCTGGCTCCACCTCTTTGGGTGAATTGTGGGACACCGGGGAGGAAGTGGACGTTGCAGGGGCGGGCAAAGAGCACGACGTGGCGAGCCAGGAGAGGGGCGGCGGCGGACGAGGGAGGCCGGGCCGGCGGGCGCGAGCGCGCGGGCGCCGTTTTACAATTAAAATCAGCGCCGGGCGCGCGCGGCCCCATCGACCCGCGCGATTCGGTTAGAGGCGGCCGCATGGTGATTAGCGCGCGCGGGCGGCGCCCCCCGGAACAGGCCACAGCGCTTCTCACATCGGAAGCCACCCCACCTGCGCCGTCGCCCGCCCCTCGTGCCTTTGGCGGACAAGCTCACATCTGCGGTGTTGACCACACGGGAGAACCCAGCACAACCAGCGTTTGGACAATTCCGCATCCTCCTGGAGAGACTGTGATGTTCCTTTCTGAAGAGGAGTCTTCTTTATACTTGGGTTTTCGTAACGTGGCGGATCACATCGGGTTCTTTTGACACCTCCCGCCTTATAAAACGAATTTTTTAAATTCATTCGCAAACTCGTCCGTCTCAACGGGTCTCAGGGCCTCAAACATGTGCTTATCACTGTTATAAACATTCATTTTCTAAGGCAGGAGGAATAAAAATGGCCTAATGTCATCCGCCACGTTACCAAAACCCAAGTACAATATCAGGAACGACTCTAGCAAGGATATCACATGTGTGCTAACACATACTTCACAATCACCGAAGTTATAACTTTTGTATTAATTTCAATTCATGAAACAATCATCATTTCAATAGTCTCAATGAGCTAAATTTGTAATACTTTGGAAGGTTTATTTTTACATTTTTTCGAGAATCCCTCATGAGCGCAAAAAATATCAATTTCCATGATAAAGTTGATTATGTAGCTTCCCTTCTTCCCGTAGGACACCGTTTAGGGTACCTTCCGAGGCCAGTGGACGGGGCGTGGGGAGAGGAGGGCGGACAAAAAGACTCGAATGACACGCGATACCTCCGAGCTTCGCTGCCCATTTCGAGCGGCTTGGCGTCCTCGTTAACACTTTCCGCCCGAGAGGGGCGCGTGGCCCAGTGGCTTTGGTACGGTTTATCTAAACGTACGGAAGGACTGGAACGCCCACCGCACTCTTTGCTCATCTACCAATGAGTGCTGTTACGTGTGTGGTCCACTGACGCCATAAGAAGCAGCCGCACTCCATGCAGCAGCTCTTGGGCTCGCGGATCGCGCCAGGCACGCCCGCGCGCGCGTTCCACTTGTCAAAAGCAGACGCACGCGCCTCCGGATGCCATCGCGCGCGCCCCGCCTTTACGACTCCACCGAGCAGCCACTTCACTCCTAAGGACGCTAAGGGCGCACTCCGGTCGGTCGCTCTTCCACTTCCAACACGGACGGATGCGCACTTCCAATCACGAACCGTAACTAGCAGGTGTCAAGTTTCATGTGTACGTACGAGTTCACATTACGGAGAGACCAAACATTCATAAAAGAGAAGGAAATGAAGAGATAATGGTTATTCCAAATATCCCATAAGGACCAATAGTAATGAAACGAGACACTACCGCAAGACGTAGGAAATTTGGCGCCTTTGGCCGTGGGCTCGTCCAGGAGCGAGTTGGCAGCCCCGTCGCATGCCGGGGGTGACGCAAGGGTCGCGGCACGCGGCCGCCGCCGCCAGCCACGTCAGCGCGCACGTGCGCCGCGCAGCTGCCCGCGCGTCGCCGCCGTCGCCCGTAAATACCGCGCGCGCGGGGCACGCGACCCTGACGGCGCGCGGACTCGACACCAAGCGCCGAGACACACGACGCGCTTTCGGGGGCGGCGCACAAGGGCGGGCGTTTCCAACGGTGACGTCGTCGTCGGAGCTAGCATGATAGCGTCGACGCGATGGCAATTGCAGCGTGTGGGGAAAGCGGGTAAAAGTGAGAAAGCTGGTCACAAAGAAACTAACGCAGGCAGATGATTTGGAAAGACAACTCATGGCAGGCGACGAGAGGAAAAGGGATGAGAATGATAAAAGGTCGGCTGGAGCTGGGGGTGGGGGCGCGGCGAAGCGCTCGGCCACGCGTCGCGTCCACCGGCGGCAGCCGTTGGCGCGCGCGAACGCGAACGCGACGCCGCGTAAAAACGACGCGTTTTGTGAGCGGGCACGCGCGCGCGTCTGGGCCGCGCCGGGCTAATGCGAGAACGATGCCGGTCGCCGGCGCATCAGCATGCGCGCCTCGCCCTCCTCCCACCTGCGCCCGCGCCCGCGCCGGCGCTCGCCGCTCGGAATGCGCAGCTAATCTCTGGCGCTGGCAGCTCGTGCGACGCCGCCCGCCCCCGCCCCCGCCCCCGCCCCACGCGCGTGTCAACAAACATCTCCGGGCGGCGCCAGCATGTTGATGCCACCGATTGCTCCGCTGCGTTTATTTCTCTATAATGCACGCAGCCACACCGCTAATGGCAGCAAGTTACAAAAACACATCCTGTGTGCTCTCCACGGGCGTTGACAGAGAAGGATGTGAAGAGTAGAGCATTGCGTTTTTGCACTTCGCATTTAACAAAGAAGACCTCTTGGGAAATGCAATTCAGATAAGTGAAGAGAATTTTTTTTTCATTACAAGCTCAGATAAACTATTGCTATCCAATTTCCATTACAGAGCGTCAGACTTTTTTGTTCGGGTATTATAAGCAATGTTTGGTGGAAGTTCCTGTGAGGGAGAGCTGCGTGATCTACTGACTTAAGAATTAAACTTTTCCTGGCCCTGCGCCCCAGAGGGCTTCTGGCGGTGACCCGAACGCCATCGCCGGGGCCGTGCGCAAGGGATCGCTGCCGGTGCCGGATCGCCGGCGGCGGCGGCGGCGGCGGCGCGCTGGTTAACTATTCATGCGGGGGACAGCCGGCGGCGGCCGCCGGTGAATACTGCACGAGGCGGCGGGCGAGCGGCGACCCGCCGCGGCCCAGGCACACCAGCGTCGCCGCCGCCGCAATTCCTTCAATCAACTTAATCGCGGGCGCTCCTCGGAGGCGGCCGCCGCTGCCCCGGTTTAATTAAAGCAAGCGGGAGGCGGCGCGCGCCGTTTTATGCGCGAGGGGCCGGAGCCCGGGGCGGCAGGCGGCGCTGCTCCGGCAGATGTCGCACACGCGCTCAGACATCGGCGGCGTGCCCTTAAAGCGCAAAAGGGACCGCTGTGTTCATCAAAACACTATTCCGCGGAAACAGTGTTAAGAAACAATCTTACACATCTTGCAATGTAATATTTCAGTATATATTTTTGCATAAAAATTCCTGGGATACTCCCTAGTACAAGTAAATCATATTTGCCATCTTCACCAAAAATTTAATTTAAAATCAGAACAAAACATATTTGGACATTCAATAAACGTAACGTTACTTCACAATTATAAGGAATGATTATCGATTCTTTCCAAAGTCTTCATGATTTTTTTCTGTCATATGTAATGGCACTGGTATCGAATCAGTGTCCTGATATGACTCTCCCATGATGAGGAAAGTAGATCATACCACGTACAGAATCGCATTCTCTATATGTAAACTGAAAAATGTAAAACGCCATTTCAAAGCGTGTCCAACAGGCACAAGCCCACGAGAACTCCGCCGGGGCGTTTTTAAGAAAAACGCTCCCGCAGCGCGGCGCGGCGCCGGGAGGTGCCGTGAGGGCGAGGGCGAGGGCGAGGACGAGGGCCGGGGCGTCAAAAAGGGGCGCGGGCGGAGCTGCAGCTAATGATTTCCCGGGCGCGCTGAGTGCAAACACCCCTGCCCCTCCTGCACCCGCGCGCCTCCTCCAGCTGCTGCCGCCGCCCCGCCCCGCCCTCCCCGCGCGGCGCACTGGGCCCAAACGAGATCGACAGCGGACACACAACGTACCCACAGGTTAACAACGCGTGGATATGGTAAATGCACACATCTGTACAGGAAAAACGGATGGCAAAGGGGCAATACCTGTTTCCCAACGTGTTTTCGAAATAATTTTCGAGATGCAGCTATAAACGGTACGAGATAACTGTCAAGAGGATTTCAATTTTAAACAACAGAACTGGCATCACTGATAGCTTTAGACAATATAATATGGTCAATGATATAATATAGAACATACATCCTTTTTTTAAACTACGGCAAAAGCAGCACAATATAATGGATGAATACATCTGCAATATATTTCCTTTAAGCGTGAACGCAAAATGTAGTTGTGAGTGACTTTCGACCATCCCCCCGTTTTGACGTAAACCGATTTTTTAATAGAATGAAGGTGACTTAAATCTACGTCGTTTCATGTTCATTTACAAGTGGCCATTTTGGCAAGTGATCCACATGAGAGAGAAGGCGCCGCTTCGGGGCACTGTGCGCGGCGCCGCCGGGCGCTGCTCGCTCGCGCCGACAAATTAACGGATGCCTTCACGGCGCGCGTTCATTAATCAGCGCCCGCGGCGGCGGCAGAGGGCCCGGGGGCGGGGGCGGGGGCGGGGCGCGCGAAGATCCCGAGGGGAGAGGCCCCGCTCCGCCCCCGCCGCAGAGGCTGAGGCGAGAAGTTGCTCAGCGCCTTGGCGGAAGCCTCTGCCGGCCGCTCTTCGCAACAAGAATCCTCCGCAAAATTCCGCTTCAACAGGATGAGGATGGCCAATATTTCATTTCTTTGGGGTCATTTCTACAACATCCTTCACTTTGCATACGCGGCTTTCAAATGGGCTCCACGGGCATTTCGAGAAGAAAGGACGAGCTAAAAATTCGCAATTCGCTCTCGGAAACATTACGCAGTATTTCGTTGCAGATAAACACGTCTACTACAAAAATACTAATATCGACGACAAACAATCTTATAAAATTAGGAAAAAGGTCTAATACAGTTACAAAAATATTAGATGACCTTCATACGAAAACCTGAGTTGCAATAATTGAAAAGTTCCGACTGTTATATCTGTTTATTTCACCTCACTACTGCGCAAAATAGAACATTCAAGCACATCTAGTTCATTGACAGTAAAAAGTCAGATGAAGAAATCTCAAAACAAGCAAGAATATTTGTGCTCAAGAGCATGACACAAGTAATTACGTAAATCATAGGAATGAAGCTAATTAAATTACGTCGTCACTTGGGGGCGTGTCCGCCAGGCCGCGTGGGAGCGTCGCCCGCACACTGGCCCAGTTCCTCGCACGCTCCCACGCTCCCGCCTGCCCAAGAGCCCACAGCCGCCGCCACGGCGATGCGGGCGCCTCAGCTACGAGGAACTTGAAGCCCCCCCCCATCCGAGATTAACAGAGGCAAAAATAAATAAACAAAACAAAATACGTTGCTATGTAGATCATTGGAAAATAAACATCAATACACTACGTACTTCAATACTATATCCAGTACGTGGCGTTTTCTAGTACCATACCAGAGTTTTACTCACATTCCACCTTCCACGTCGGCATTTTAGAAATCGCCTAAACTTATTATATTCAATTTACATGCTCGTGGCAACATAAAGGCAAGGAATCAAATTAATTTGAAATTATTGAAAATACAATAGAAATTTTTAAAAAAATGTCAAATAAAATTCTACCAATTATTGATAAATTTTAATAATTTTCTTCATGTATTTACTACTTAGTATTAATAGGAGTATGCACAATTACCACTTGCATTACTTCTGTTTTTGTTACTTCAAGTAATTTGAATGCAGAAACCGATTTGCGGAACCTTTTTCATTCAAGATATCATCAATCAAAAGGATTTATTCGTTTGCATTTTCATATACAGAGGATTCAGAATAAATGTTACCGAAGTTTCAAAGGCATGTAAGGGAGTCGAGGATAACGTTTTTTCAAAGAACATGTAGTGGGAAATTTCATTTAACGAAGTGACTTACGTCACTTTTGTGGCACCGTCCCCTGCTTGATAGGCAACTCATCCGGCACTGGTGTTTGTCAGGTACATGAACCCCAGGGGACAACCTGCCCACTGACATCGGCGAACTACAAAAATGTCTACAAGTGGCAGCCATTTACGTTTCATGCATACGTGGAAACGGCGTCACACGATCTTCCGCATTCTCTTAAAAATACCTTGTGCTGATGCCTCCTGCCGATAAAACCTTATGCTTTTGGCCTCCTTCGGTCAAAACGCAGTCAACTACAGCTGAAATTCTGGCTAGAAGCTCTGACCGGTCTTTGCTGTCACTGGTGTTTCAAATACTTGATGTGACAGAGGTCCCGACCGCACGGGAGGGTGTTGAGGCGGGCAGTGAAATTCGCGGCCAAATCAATACATCGCCCATGAACCCTGCTCACGAGTTGCTATGTCCGCAGGTAGAAGTGCTGTGAGGGCTTTCGTAGAACCACACGTGACTGTTTATGGAGTTTGAAAATGCGGACTCGTCACTGAAGAAACTACCTCCACACGTGGTCCAGTACTCTCGCACGTGGTGGAAATACGTTTGGGCGCAAGTGTTGTGCAGGCTGAGTTACCTCCCAATCAAATGGCAGCGGAGTCTTAACGTGTAACATGTCGCATAATGTCCGCCTCGACGGGTTTTCTCACCTGCTTGTTTATTATAACTTATCAATCCAATGTGCAAACTCTGATTAAAAATGAAAAACTAAATGTTGTTTCGTCGAAGAACGAAAAGGCATGTTTCCCAGAAAATGTTAAAATTAAACAGGAAATAGAAACATATGCTGTATGTTCAAAGCATGTTGAAGGAACAACAGAATCTCGCGTCAAGTATTTCAGAAAAATCAAAAGGACAGTTTACAACACCTAATTCTTGCGTGCAGGCAGCGGCGATCACTTACTAATTCGAGCATGATACGTTCTACACAGTTAACTACCTCTCCAAAGAAGGAAACAAGATAAGACAACGACACTGACAAATCACATCAAGCGTTATGAACAGATAATAAAAAATCATTGAAAAGATGCTTCCGTGCACTTGTTTCGAACCTACCTGCAGCTCGAACAAAGGGAACTGCAGCCATAGAATTTCCGTAAGGGAACTGATCGGCGCTGTCCCCCAGAGACCACAACGCAGGGGCCGCGACCGGCCCCAGCCGCTCTCCCTCACCTGCAGTCACCACACACAGGCGGGACACGAATTACCCACGAGCAGAGGGCCATGCAATTTGTTCATCACAAAAAGCAACACACGGTCACAAGTCAAACAGCATCTCAGGGTCTGCTTTGCTCACTTTTGCTGAGAATAAATGTTTACATGTGATTCTAAAACTATCTACGAATTTCGAGTAAGTTACACGAGCAAAATTGATTTTCCTGTCATATGATTCACTTTCCAAACCGAGCATTTTCTTTTAAAAGGATTAGGGCTCGAGCTCCTCAAAAGCTGCAAGCTAATATAATTATTGTACAACTTGTGAATTAAAGTTATGCAGCGGCTTCCTGTTCTCTCGGATGTAGGAAGGATCACCTGCACCAGTACGCAGCGTTTGAGTAACTTACGTATGTCAGTCCGTCCGAGAGGCATTCTCGATTACACCATTTCCCATCCACCAATCCAGCAAATGAGGTGGCATTCGACGCACCCCGTCTCCTGGGAGAGAACATGATGTCTTTGAGAAGCCGTCTAGGACATTCTACGAAATTTCCAAAAATTTATTTGTGTCTCGTTCACGTCACGTCACGAGGCCGAGCCCGCGCACGTGGCACCAACGTAGCGATAAAATGACATGTGATAAGAGCTAAATGTACTCTATAAGATGACACAAACGCCCTTTTGTATACCCTTTCGTTTTTTCCAAAAATTCAAAAATGTAATTTTTTGACTTGTTTCCTACGTCGTTAATATTTACATTAGAGGCGATTTATATACATGATTGCATTTATAACTAAATGCGATGCAAATCATGTCTGATAAACTTCCTCGAAAACTGAAAAGTTTTCAGTGAAAATAAGCTCAAAATTCCGCGTTTTCCAAACTTTTTAAACGCCATATTCTGAAAAACTGCTCCAAATTATTTCTTGAAACTTCCAACGGAGAGTACTAATTGCACTTTTAATATGACACAAAATTGATTTCACTGTTTTTGATTTTTGTTTTTTTGTTTTTTAATTAGTCACGTATAACTTTTTTGAAATTCTTTCCCTCCGTTTATATGACTTTTTAGCGATTTATAAACATTTTTGCATTTGTGAGTTCAAGTTCTACAACTTACTTCCAATGAAGTTTTTCGAAAACAAACACTTTCTGCGAAAAAGACCTTCAAATTTCGCATTTACAGTGAGGCCCAAACACCATTTTCTTAAGAAGGACTCCAAATGTTTCAACAAAAATGATGGATAATATACTATGATAGACAATACATCCGTAATACACCGGTTCCACCATCAGGAAACCGAAAAATTGAGGGAAAAAACACGTAGTTTGGGTGGCGGGTTTTGGCGTAGTTTGGGGTTTAGAAGGATGAAACAATAACAACAGAAAACTATGTTTGAAGTATATTTTTGTTTACAACTTGCGTAGGAGACATTTTTGACATTTGAAAGTGTTGTTAAAGCCGTTCAAAGCATCGACGAAGCCTCATCCAGTCAGTTACCTGCATTCGAGTTCTGAACATCCACCCAAATGTTTCTCAAAGGGTAGAAACTTCAAAATGGTGAATAAACGAAGAATTCAATTGGTACGAATTACACCATTCCAATGTATTACCACACATCATCAATTTCACCGTACAAAGCCTGATTGTAAGCTCTCTCCAAAGGGTTCGGAAAGCGGTGGGCTCGTTGGTTGACTGCTCGCCCGTCCGAGGCGCGCAGGGGGCACGGGTCGCCGGTAGGCGCCTCCCAGCGAAGCGGCCACCACCTCTGTCTGCACTCGTCGTTTTCACACCGCCTGCCTTACAAAACGAATCTTTATAACAGTGATAAGCACGTGTTTCAAGCAATCACCCCGTCGCCAATGACTTATAAAGACTCATTTTATAAGGCGGGACATGTCATCCGCCACGTTACGAAAACCCAAGTATACACTTCCAACATCCAAGGCTCTAAAGCTAATATCAAACAAATATTTTTAAAAAATCTTTCTATCAAACGATTTCCCTATTTTCAGTGCGTTTCAATGCAATGGATAACTATGATATTCATAATAACAAGTTCTGGCACGAAACATTCATCACGTGCTTCTTGTTATCACATAGAACGTTATGTTTGTTTATATGTTTAGAATATAGGAACTTTTTATGGGCAAACTTTACATTTTTCGACGAAAACGTTTTCAATCAAATCATTTGTCCAAAGCAATTATCCAAGTATAACAAACAGCGGCAGATACTATTAAACTTTAATACACAACCGACCTGTTCTTATGTATTGGCACAAAACACAACAGTATCAGCACAAAACATAACAAATCAGTACCAGCACCAACTTTTTTTTTATAAATTGAAAAATCTTTATTATTTATAATTAATATCAATCAACATTAAATCGTATGATTTTTTATAACATTGCCATTTTCTTTTTCTATTTCCTTCATGATGGATGTTAGGATATTCTCCATTCAATTAAGCATAATGATTACTGACCGATACGTCTGAGTAGACATTTTCGCAGGACACACACGTTTACGTTTTAGACCTCAAAATTCGCGAGTCAGAGCAACTCGTCCATTAGATTGACGAATAACTATGACAATCGTCAGTGTATTAAGAAAAGGAACCAAGAATCAAAAATGATAGCTGTATTATTTGTAACAATACCGTTTATTTATCCATACTTTCAAAGTAGGCAACAGACCTTACATACAATTGTAACACATGAAGCATTTTTTCCTCTGGCTCGGCAGTGCAACAGTACACATTCTGGCGTATACAAATGATGCCACTTTTAGATAGTGTCGAGTCGGTACTTCCGCCTAACTACTTTTGTTTAAAATTCTTGGAACAAGGAAATTGACGAGTGCCGTTTTGCCAACGGCGCATGCTTCATCGCGCGAGGATTGTTTTACAAGCCACGACGACGCCTGACGCAGTCGTTCTTGAGCTCGCCCCGAGCGACTGCGAGCTTCAAGTAATGACTCTTCAAAGATAATATCGGCAGATAAATTACTTTCTTTCACCAGTTGTATTCTTCGTATCTCTACGAAGAAGCGCACGGCAACGACGCGCCTTGTCTCAATCAATTAATTATTTAAATTGTGGTATTTTTTTAGAAAGCATAAAAAAACATCTTCAGAGAAGGAAAATAAAAACATACGCGACTCTACCAATAATGAAAAAAGGCCCAGAACATTTGGACAGTCGCATTCCATGCACAATAATTTTTGTGGATTTCGTTTTTAATTTTCAATTCCTTCGGATGTTATACTCGAAATACGTTCGAGAACCAACAAGATTGTCTATAAAAGTGTTATTTACAGATCTAAAATTTAAATGACCATAAATAATATTAAAATTAAAACATTTCATGAATACTTGATACAATTTTACAATACAATTTTATTTGTGAGTATTCATTTATCCTGCTGCAATTAACATTCCCCAACAATAATAAAAGTTCACCAGTTTATAACACGTATATTCTATCACTTTAGCAGTAGATTCAATTCAGCATGACCCTTTGGAGCTAGTATGGCAACATTAGGGTACGGACGAAGGTAAAATAACGATTTAGCTCACATTCACATTCTTTATGTGCATCCCGTTACACAGTGTCATAGTGAGAAATGAGGTCAAACTCGACTGAGAACGCGACCTACTGGTGCGATTCTTCTCCACTGTTACTGTCTATGGACAATCGACCAGCCACAAACTGACGCAAACTGGTGTTGTCTCAACCCGTCGGATCGTACACGAGATAACATTCCTGATGAACCTCGCTGGATATGAGAAAGTCGGAATCCTGTTTGATACAAGTGACGTGAGCTTGAGAGTTTGACCAGATGAAGATTCTCGACCAAGTGCTCCTTTTATCTTTGTGTAACGGGGTGGTTGCGAAAACAGTTAAGTGCTGCGGCGGATGCCGATTCAACGGGACATGGGAGCGGCTTATCGCCGCAGATCTGCCAACTACGTCTCGCATATCTCCAAGTAAATAGAACGATAAGGTGCACGAGAGAAATGCGTGCTCCGTAACTCAGTACAAGTTACTACCATTACTCCTACTCGTGTGAATTTATTTCACGTAACACCTGAAATTTACGTTGCTGTAGGACATTGTTCCAATCAAACCTTTCACTGTACATCAAGTATTGTTAATATCTGGCTTGAGTTGACACAAGACTATTTTTATTTTCATACATTCATGATGGATTTGTGGAAATTGTATTTCTATTTTTAAATTCTACTACAAGATATAATTTATGTTCCGAGAAGCCCGGCTCGTTAGCTGAAATCACCAGGGCATAATCAAGCTCTTTCAAAATTGAGCGTTCCAAATGCGCTAGAACGTGCATTTTGTTATTTTCATTTAACTTAAAGTGAAAACTGCACAGGCCAATATGTTTAGAGTGTATCAGTAGCAGCAGGGAGCGCAGAAATGTTCCAGGATTGGGATTTCGGAAGTGTCCTGCGATCGAAACATCGGTTGCTTCATGCTGAGTTGTTACTGTTCTACGACCCTAAACCAATTAACGAATCAACCACACGTTATTTATCATTATAGGACAATAATAAATTAGGTATATATAAAAGAATTAATAGTTTAAAAAATAATAAAATAGATACTAGTATTAATAATTTCGTAACAGAAAATCCAATAAACGTTACTTCATGTCTTAACGACGAGGGAATTTCCGGTGGGATCAGAGTATGGCAACCGCAGAGTACTATAAGACCGACGTCAACTGCATTGCCATCGTCCTCACCAACGCAGCTGACTCCGGGTGTGGGTGCCCACCGAACGCCTGAGGACTAACATGTTTGCTTCGTTACAGCCGTGGAGGTCGAAATTAAAAACGAATTTCTACGTAATAACTGATTTTATTAATATAGAGATACTCGTACAGACAAATACATAAACAGCACGAACTGAAAATTTCAATACATTATTTGAACCATTTCCAGTTGTTGGCTTCGCATATGTTTCTTTAGTCATTTCTTTAGGTCCTTCCTTCTCCAGAGCCCGCGTTCTCTCCATACTTGATTCTGCGTTGTCCACTATCTTTAAGTATCATAAAGCAGTCTTCACACCCCTGAATACCTCTTGCACGGTTGAAAACTATTCAGCCTTTAATACGGCTGCGAAAGAAAAATCCCTCATTTCGTGAGATACCCAGGAACTCGGAAAAAACACAAAACTACCTGAAAAACTAAATTCCAATGCGCGCAGACACTGAAAGAATACTGCTCAGCCTCCGGACATTCAAGGTGTGTCTACGGTTTTGGTTCAAGAACTCGAGAAAATTTCAAAAACAATTCAACAGTGTCGATTTTGACTGAAAATGCGATGATTTGATTGTTTTCAGCATTTGCTCCTACTGAATGCAACGCTGCTTACGTCATGCGAAAGCAAATCTCCGAGGAAGAGCCCTTCCGCCATTGCATATTTGCTGTTGACAAACTGCTTTATGAAAGGAACTTTTTTATATTCTTGGCATGTAAAGAACTGTTGTGCTATATGTATGATATGGGATGTTATTGCAATATTCCTTAATACTGTTTTTGTTAAAATGTTTTAGGTATCGCTTTATTATTTTATTATAGAGTATTGTATTAGTTCACAAGCAGAGTATGTGCTACTTCGGGGAAAACAATGTTGAGTGGTTTTGTTCAGCCACATTTTTACTCACTGATTTCTTAAAAAAACTCGCTCATAAAGATTAATGAAAACTTCAAAGCAGTTACAAAGGTAATGTAACAATTTTTGACACTTCAATTTGCCTTTAGTTTTAAATTTGCCCTTACGAAGGCCGAATGGAAGAAACATCGGCAAATTTGACCATGACGTGGCGCCGCTTGTACTGCAGATTTTTCATTATTTACAAATAATGTCAATGTTTTTTTATATTTCTACATTGACTATTAAAAAAAAGTATATAGTATATTTGACCATTCAAAATTATCATAAAATAACCGTCACTTTTTCAAAACGTGTTCTTCAGTCCTATTCTATAACCAAAACTTCACAGAAATAAGTTATCATACAGCGCTCATTCTCATAATCAGTGTGTATTGGGTAAATGATGAATCACTCTTCGTATTTGCGTCCAACGGGCGTGATTGGCTGGTCTGCACCACACGTGACAGCATACAATGGACATTGCAGAACTGCCACGTCAGTCCTACATGCGTCACGCACATTAATACCAAACAGTGAGTGATACAGCTCCATCAAACTACGCAATAATGCGTGAATGCTTGCAAATAATTCAATATCACATTACGCATAGAGTTGCAGACAAAAAATAGAACATTAATTTCATGTATAATTGGAGAGTAGACACATGACGGCTACAACTGTACATTAAAAACACGGTTAGATCAGATTTTCGAGGTGGTTACGAAGATCAGAGTAATGTAATCAAACCAAAAGACAATATCGGACATTTTCTCAGCCACAGCGAATACCAGAGAGCCATAATGTCTATGAACAAGGTTAAATGTCCTTTATATTTATCCACTTTTCCATTCAATATTTTCATGTAATCATTTCGTATTTTATGAGTAGTTGAGGAAAGATAAGTATTCGATTGAGTTGAGTTGACTTCAAATATCCTTATTACTCAACATGAATATTATAAGAAAGACATTTACACCAACTTTAATCCCATTCCCAAGAGACTGTGACATGCAGGGCAAATGAAAACACAATAGATGATTTTCTGTATTAGAACTCAAGGAAGAAAGTAAGCCAGCCACATTGATAATGCATTCTGATGTTCAATGTAGCAATTTCCTTCTCCATATCCTTTACGTATGCACAACAAATAAGCGAAATGTGCTACATGCAAGTAAAACGAATTTATTTAAATGTTACCACCAACTAGTACAAACATGGCAAACATAACTACAAGACGGATTAACTAAACCATTTGCTGTCGATGCAAAGAAAGAAGAGGAATACATAAGGGTGTCGACGTCAAGGCACATCCCCATTAGTCCTCCAGCTCCGTGACCACCAATCGCTGCATTGTTTCTTGTAGAGTTTAATGCTGGGTTTTTCTAACGTGGCGGCTGAGGGTAGCATCTCCAAGATGGAATTCGGCACGACTTTTATCTTTCTTGGTCCTGCCGCAAGATGTCGCACGATCGCGACCGCATCAAGCAGCGTTGATGATCAAGCGACTCTAGCGGCAGGACTGAGAAAGACTCAAAACGTCGTGCGGAATTCCATCTTGAAGACAGCAGCCACGTTAGAAAAAGCCAAGTATACACAACGTTGACATGACCCCTCACAGAAAACCAACCCGCACAAGAAATGTGTATTACAAAGCGCAACGCACGTCACTCAGTCGCGGCCACGGGGGAGCGGCCCTCCAGGCGGGCTGGCGGGCTTCCTGCCCCCTCCCACCGCGAGCGGCGTCGTGAGGCGGCCCGTTAGCTCCCGCGCCGCTCCCACGGGAGCGCGCTCGCGCCGCGGCCGCCCGCCGCACACACGCCAAGGAGCGCCCTTTCGGAACTCCCACCACACAAAATAAACAAATTGATTGCTCTTCAGCCATTTACGTTTTACATACACATCAGGATTCAGATTGAGCAAATGCTGAGATGGCCCCTTGATTAGCTTCTGGACGTAAATAAAGCTTCACGATGCGCACGTTTTGTTGAACTTTCCTTTTGCTTGTAGTGGTAATAGAGCTTAGGATGAGTTTCTATTTTGTTAACAATACAGAAAAATCAAATGTTTGTTTTTATCTTTAAAAATATGTTTTCTATAATTCGGCAACAAAAATATCTAGTTTTTGAAATGTTAACCTCTCGCTTTTTTAAATTTATTATTATTATTATTATTATTATTATTATTATTATTATTATTACTATGATTTTTCATCTTTCAACTATTAATAGTTAAATTGTTGGGAAGGGATTCTGAAACTCAAGAAAGCGTGCGCAGATGATTTTCTCCCCCATACGTCACATACAGTTTTTGACTAAATAAATAAATAAATAAAGATAATCCCCTACATAAGAACAATAATAATAATAAGTGGTAGTATTACAATGGAGTCTTGGGCACTAATCCACTCAATTTACACCTGAACGGAGGCATTAAACATTAATATTTTGTATGTGTCTTTTTCTAATTGAATAATGGCTAAATTCTACCATTCGTTACATTCGTTATTTTATATTCCGAAGACATATCGCATTAAAGCACTGCGTGCAAACAGAATGCAACCGACAGATGTTCATCTCAAGAAAATACATCCTATATCCTATACGTAAAATCAGTTTTTTATACTTGCGTTTGGAATGCACGTGGATATCTATTCTGAAGCACCATAATTAGATCATCGTTTTCAAAATACTTAAGAACACATCTCTTCAGTAATGACTAGTTTTCGAAGAGATACAACGCAACCTAGCAGACGTATTCATTACTTAAAACGCACAGTAATGCGAAATACAGAACCCCCGGGAGAGCCTGGATCAAATCTGATAAAATCTGCCGCTTCAAATCTGCATTCGAATCTTGCGGAAGGATGAATATCCAACTTTCTGCTAAACATACCTAAACATAAATTTAATTAATGGTATGTATACATGAATTTTAATGAAGATAATATTTGTTTTAATTTGTTGTATATGGTCCTTTGAAGACCTATTTTACATTGTGGTAGTGACACAGTGTAACCGCCAAATTTTCGTTGGTTGGTTGGTTGATCAGTGATTCCGGGCGCGTCAACAGCTTCGGTCATTAGTCCCGTAAGTGTACTGCATATTTTTTTCCTCAGGAAATGGCGGTGTTCTTCCCCCGCTAGATGGCGAGATCCGGCGGTGACATACCGTGGGCTAAAGATTTCTCCCTAACCAGGACTCTCCCACCAGCGAGGCACCGCCCCAGCCAGGACAAGCTCTAAGCTCCCGACCGGTCTCCCGGAATATGTGGTAGTGTAGTCCATGTTAGTGTAAGTGTGTGTGTAGGGGGAGAGGCTAGGACAAGGAAGAGGAAGGACAGATCGCGGGCGGTCCGTGGCCTGTTTGTTAGGGCACTGCTCCAGCTTTCGCCTGGTGTTGATCGGAGAAAACAAGGAAAACTACCCAACAGAGCAGCCGGCCGCTAGACTTCTCCTCCAGACAGCGACTGAATTCGACCTAGCTGAAAAGCCAGTGTCGAAAATCCTGCCGCCGTGGGGAGTGGGAACCTAGGACCTCCCGGCCAGAGGCGCTGCAGTGACATCAGTTAATGCACCGAGCTACCGCTCCGGTTCAAAATTTCGTACATATGGAATTTTTTGACTTAATAATTGCATAACGAATGTGATTCCCATATGCACGAAGGAATTTATATAAAGATCGTTTACTGTGTGTCTGTTTAATTGCTGAGAAGGCGAATCCGTTCGGGAGCTCCTTACGCAAGCGAGATTTTCTCCTGCTTTTGGCGGCGCGGCGCCGCGCTCCGGCCTTACATAAACGGCAGGCGTGGACACAGCCCAGGCGCCCATCAGCTGCCTCCTAACCTCAGCGACCGCCATCGCGCGCGCCGCATGGAAAGAGCAAATCAAAGCAGCCCAACAAGCGTTGGCTGGTTGGTTAGTAATTCCGGGCGCGTCAACAGCTTAGGTCAGTACTCCCGTAAGTGTAGTGCATGTTTTTCGTCGGGAGATAGCGGTGATCTTCCCCCGCTGGATGGCGAGATCCGGCGCCGACCTACCGTCAGCTAGCGCGGTTTCCCTCAACTAGGTATCTCCCACCAGCGGGGCACCACTCCAGCCGGGACAAGTTCTAAGCTCCCGACCGGTCTCTCGGCATGTTGGTAGTGTAGCGCATGTTAGTGTGTGTGTGTGTGTGTGTAAGGGGAGAGGATAGGACAGGACAGGACAAGGAAGAGGAAGGAAAAATCGCGTGCGGTCCGTGGCTCGTTTGTTAGGGTACTGCTCCGGCATTTGCCTGGTGTTGATCGGAGAAACCACGGAAACTACCGATCAGAGCAGCCGGCCGCTAGAATTCTGCCCCAGACAGCGACTGAATTCGACCTAGCTGAAAAGCTAGAGTCGAAAATCCTGCCGACGTGAGGACTCGAACTAGGACCTCCCGGTTAGAGGATCTGCAGTGACACCAGTTGATGCAGTGAGCTACCGCTCCCGGTCCCGAAGAAGTGTAATAATGGTAAGTTGAACTAGGAGTGCGATGCGCCGTTTTTCTGCATGAAAATCTCTTCAGAATACCCACATGTTTCGTTTGTGTAAACAACTAAGACATAATTGAAATGATTGAAGGCGTTGTCATTGTCAACAATAGTATTTATTTCAGAAATAGCAGCTTTCGATGGCTTAGCCATCGAACTGATGATGATGGCTAAGCCATCGAAAGATGCTAATTTTTAAATAAATACAATTGTTGACAATGACAACGCCTTCAATCATTTCAATTATGTAAATGTCAACTACAACTCACCACTGATATACTAAGACATATCCCATTAAATGACTCTGAATAATAAACACAATATGAAATCAAACGTTGCACAAGAATGTTGGAGTCATAAATTATCATTTATATCTTACAAATGCATTTCTTCAAATCTTGAAACAAATTTTTGGAAATATTACTCAAAAGAACCAAACTTACGTTTTAAAATTGTTCGTACATTTGTCTCCTTTCTCTCCGAAAAGAATTTTTGTGTTGTAAACGCTAATTAAACTTAGTTTGGTTGATGAAATTTCAAAATAAGTTCAACGTTTTGTTATCTGTTGAATAATATAAAAGATTGTAAATGGTCAATACGAAATAATAATAAATCACATTCAAGAACGAGGAACGATTTTTAAAATTTCACTTCAATCTAACATTGTTTGTACGTCTAGAAATGTAAACGTGACTAAGTATGATCTGATGTTACAATGTCAGCCTTCATTAACAAATTCTACTTTTGACATTACATTAATCGGAGATTGTGATGATCTGGTTATGAGCGAGGACTGATGTTCAGTTGTTCTGAGACATCCCCTCCACTCAGTGTATCGAACGTATCAAAACCTTCTGTAGAAATGTTTCCTTATTGCTCGTTTTATTAATAATGCGACAGTTCACTCATTTCTACTGTCGAAAAAATATTTTAATGTTATTCCATCCAAAATGTTTATTTTTTCCTTAATTCTTCTTTAAATGCATTTTATCCCACAAATCCTGTTGTCAACAGTCAAATGAACAGACGTTTGCCGTCAATTGATTTTTCGGTATCAATGATCCACAAAACATGGAATCTGAGCACGCAATGTGTTAGAGGAAGTCATTTGCTAGTTAGAATGCTACAAGAATTATCCATTTCTTCGGAATCCGGAACAGTAATTTGCCGCAGCATTACAGTACTTTTTCTATACAACGGAAGAAGTGTGCGAAGAAGTAAAAACGAAGGTGCCCTCCACAGCGAGAAAGGCAGCGCTGGCTGAGAGAGGATCGGCCAGCGGGGAGGGGGCGTCTCACCCATTCGTCGCGCGAACGACCCACATCAAGAGCAGCAGCGCTGCCGGCGCCCGGCCGCGCGTTATCGCCCTCGCCTCCACACACCAGCGCGCCCCAAACCGCGAGGCTTGCGATGCTGCTGGAGAAGTTTTGATGCATAGTACCCAAGTTGACTTGATTACTCTTATGTCTACACGTGCGGTGGTGCTGTTTAGAAGCTGCCAGCAAGCTTCGCACCATCTTGGTTTACGTACCAACTATGATAAAGAAATCTTTCCAAACTTCAATATGAGATATCATTTAAATAATTACAATTATTTCATGAACCAATACATTAGTTTGACCCGTGAGAACATTCGCACTTTGCAATTCACTGTCTTAATAGTGACAATAGTTACGTACAGGAATTGAAGTTCCGACGTCTCCAGCCCCTGAACTGTACTATAGTAAACATCAATATTGCTAAGCGTTTATAAAAAATCAACCAAACACTTAGTCCCATAAAATTAAATTATTCAGGATATAAAAATTGCCAATTTAATTTTACGCAGATTTTGGGATTGTTCTTACCTCTGACCACCCGTGAAGCAGAGTGGAGATACTCAGAAAAGTTAAACCTACAAAAATGAAATAGAAATTTTAAAAAAATATTTAGTTTTGGGAAATTTTCCTTAAGAAACATCACTCGGACCCCATGTTCTCTCGCGTGTTCTTCGCTACTTGCTCTGCGACATGCACCCAGCATGGTGCCAGCACGTTCCCCACATGTTTCCTACACATCTGTGTATCCTAGCATGTTCCTTCACATCTTTAATTGGATATCAAGAAATTAATTCTACATCGTTTGTGTGGCGAAAAAGCTTTCCTAACTCCAAACAGTAAATGAACGAATAGAAAGCCACAAGAGGGGACACTACTTAAACAAATCGGGAAACAAAAGAGGTTTTTGGGGTGACAAGATCCAGTTTCCGAATTGTGTTCCAATTTCAAGAGTGCATTCTCGTTATTTTGATTAAAGGAGGCAGAAAATGTTAAATTAATAAATGTATCACTCACCATGTGTCCTTCAAAAGAATGCTCATTTTATACCACTCAATTACAATGTTTCCTAGACCAAAAACGTTCTGAATACTTAGTGAAATAATGTACAGAGAGAACTCCAATGCATCGTGAACATTTTGCACGACCAGTACGTCAGAAACCATTCAGGATGAACAAAAATGGGTTTAAAAATATGCAGAAAAAATTACGGTAATCAATCACAATTAATTTAATTTTATATTTTCGAAAGTAACTGAACTGTAACCACTGCGTTTTTACAATGATTTTAAAATGTTTGACTTTACCCTGATCTGTTTTGAAATCTTTCTTCATTTTCCTTTCACGTGGTCAGCCATTTCTTTCTCAAAAGGGGATCCTTAGGATAAATACAATAGCTGCCCATCAAACATTACTTTTATGATGAGTCCTAATAATCCCTGTACGGACACATTTTATTAGGCTCTCTTCTGCTTGAACAAAAACTAAATGTATAGAATAAAATAGCCGGGAAATAAGAAATTTAATTAAATTTAAAAATTATTTTATTTTATCAAAATAGTACAGTTATGATGATAGTTTTTAATTTAATTATAAATATTAGCTCATCTGTATACGTAATTTTTACATGGACTTTTTAAAATTAGTTTAAACAAATTTACTAACAAATTATAAAATATAACCAAGTTCGTGAAAATGGCAAGTGAAATTATCATCGTTAAATGAAACGACTGTTTTATAAATTCTTTAAAATATGAAATTGTTGTCTCCAATCCTGTTTGATGGATTCAATATGTAGGCGTCGCGCCATCGTGTCAGAGGGTTAATAAAGTAATGGTATACAATTAGAGGGTGTGACCAGTATCTTTTATTAATAGAAATAGATTATATTAATAGTAATAGAAGGTTTTGGTGTAATTCTCATTTCCTGGTTCTTTGACTCCGTTTATGGTTCACTCATCGGCAATACCTTTCGATTCTGTAATCCAGTATGGCGGTGAATGGATATTCATTCAACAAGATACTCAATGTAAATATACTATGTTAGCAATTGTTGGTTATAAATAATGGAGGCATTATTATTATTATTATTATTATTATTATTATTATTATTATTATTATTATTTTCAATTTGGTTAATTTGATTCGCTCAGCTACTGCTAAAGCAAACCATGTAATTAAATGCAACGGAGAATGCAAATCACACATTGAACCCTTTCTTTGTGGGCGTTTTTAAAAAACGACCTTTTGGTTAAGTTACTCTATTAAATAATAGAAATAACAAAAAGATAAATACCACCCATTTTATCGTGTCCATCTATTAGTAAAGAGGATGTGATTGAACGTGTGGTGCCGAGTCAAGGGATTGGATGTCACCCACGTCGTGGTGCATGATCAAATAACGCTAAAATATCTGGAGTTTTGTTCATTTACTGAAACACGGAAAACCCCTCTGATCGCCCCAAGCACAGTTTTGTGCTCGAGACAATGTATGGTTTTTGATGTTCAGAGTTTTGCAGAAAGTGAGAATTTTAATTGAAAGGGGAGATATAATTTCGTTTTTCCTAACATGCACCACGGAGGTTAACTGATGATCAACAATGATAGAATGCGCATTTACCAATTGGGAAATTGATTTTAAGAAAACCTCGCTCTCTTTCTGTCTGCACATTTCTCTCATGTCGCCTTACAAAGGTAAAGCAGCAGTAAAACAGTTTTATAGGCTTTAGGAAGTATTTTTCAGGCATGAGTACTAACTTCAAGCAATTACGGCAGAATATCTAGAAACTATTCGAATAGTTTTTGATCGTCCCCCAATGTTTAAATTAAAATTAATGATTTAAAAAAAAGAATACAAATTATTGATCATATGCAAGATCAAAATGTCTATCGATCGCTGCCGATTACGAAACATTCGGCAAAGGCGCTTGATGGAAACCGCCTCAGGCACTGCCGCTGGCGCTAACTGGCGGGCAATTGTTCCGCGTGATGACACTGCATTCTCTCGGCGTAAGTGGAAAATATACTAAATATATATGTTCGAAGTATAGTATTTTAATGTAGGTAGGGTGCGCAACACACGTTTTCGCCACTTTTCAATTCTTTGTCAATCTCCGTCCACAGAAGCTCAAAAACAAACAGCGCATCTGAAGTTCATTGAACTGCCTAAAACGCGGCGTGATAATGGGCTCTCAACGCCAACGGCCTCGTTCCGCAGCCGACCGAGGCGACGCACTCGCAACGAGTCCGTGCAGCCCACCGCGCACAGCCAGGGAGTATTCGTGGAAGGAGGCGCGGCATATTTTTAGCTTCATTGAGAAGTGGGTTAGCGATCTTCGAATGAACTCGTAGCCCCTCCACCCTCCCGCTCATTCACTCCAGGCGCAAACTTCCCTTCAACTCCGCGCAAGTCCGACGCGGCTGGACGTTCCGGCGCCCGCCGGCAGATGGCGGGCCCATCGTTGGGCGTAATCGACCGCGGGCTCGTAACGCGTCGGAGATTTTGATGCCCGCGCGCCGAGAGCCAGTTTAAGCGCGAGTAAAACTGGTAATGCCCACGACGGAGCTGGCACCTCCGCGCCTCCCGCCCCCACTGCCCAATGGACTGCTCCACAGCGCGCTTTTTCCACATGCGCCCCACCGCAAACATCATTTAACAAAACATACTATAGGGCATTCACACTTAAAGATTATGATTTTTTTTAAACCCTCACAATATTAGTAAATGCTCTCAATCCTCTATAATACATTAATGTGACATGCAGAAATCGCAAACTACTTATATCACAAATTCGAGTTGTATTCATGTTTCGTAGGAGTACATGTTCACACATTTTTTTATTCTTTCCTTTCTTCGTTAGATTATACATGACAAACAACAGTTTGTGGTTATTTTTATTCTTTCCACTACTGAGCCTCTACACAACATGAAATTGTATGGATGTTTATGTAAAGAGCAAATCAAAAAACAATTAGAAATGCCATGAAGACGAGTAAATGATGCAATATTCAAGGAAATAACAAACTATTAATTTTCGTCCATTGTTGTTTCCTTCAATATTAAAAACGAAAATAAAAAAAATTGTTAGTTTTAAGAAGAAAAATCTTAAAATTATCTATTCTTATTGAAACGGGCATCTGCCTCTGGCAACCGTGTTGTTAATAATTAATATCAACAGCAATGTCGATTTATGAGGTTTTCATATCATTACCCGAACTGTAAAAAATAACTGAATTTATCAATTTTATAGATTATCGAAGAGGGAAAGTAGGTAACTCCACATTAATTGCGTTTAATTACAATATTGCACCCAAAGGAAATGTGCGGGCCACGAGTTTATTACAATTACCATGAAATACAAACTCGAATCTGCAAAGCCAATATCTTCAATTTAATGATATCAGAACTCTCATTACCAAAAATATTCTAGCTGAACTAGGATGTCCGTCGTTTTGCTGTGCTATTGCTTGTCAAGTGTCACAAATAACCCCCAAACTAATCCTACTATTGGGGCAGGCCTGTGAATTGGAAGTTTTGTGAACTGGAAATATTGTTTCTGAATTAACTTGCTAAGGCAATAAAAGAATGTACAAAACATTGTCCTGTCCGTTATTGCTCAACGAATTCGGAGGCCGTGATGCAACGGTGTAGGCAATCTGCCATACCTGTGCGTACACAATGTTGCAGACAAAGGTGAAAAATACAAATTAATGCAAATCATATTACTAGTAGTGAAGTTCCCGGTCTGACAATAAAGACGGTATCCCTCTGTTAACAACAATTTCTTTTTGGGAGATATTCTCAAGAGACAATGCATCAGAGTCAAAGCACGAGTGTTTCGCGGCTCTAACGAAGCTCAACAATATAAATGAAAAGCAAACGGCGATATCAAACGCACGGGAGAGTTCAACTTGTAACAACCACCACTCGATTCATCCACGGAACACGCAACTTAACAATACAGTAATAATAAAAGGTGCGAAAATAAATAAATACATTAATCGGCGATTTGATATAGACTTAAATTATCCAGCGAGAACGCTATGAACCAGATGCCACGGGTCCTTTCAGCAGACGATTCCATGTTCCTGAAGTACTACTCGCGCAACTTTTCTTGAACGATGACCTTGCTTCCCCCTCCCTTAAGCACAAACACTCGAAGCCAAAAGCTCGCAGCGAGCCCTGACGACAACATTCCACGCCTTAAACCTCCTTGGCGCGAAACGAAGCTAGTCAAAACTAGTTGCTTTCTTAGTCGAGAACTTCTGTTCAGCTTTATTACCGTTATCTAAAGAAGTGGCTGAGGCAGGTCCAGGTCCTTCAAGGGAGGCACCTGAAACTCCTATCTAGAGTCCCTGCTGTTGCCTACCCAAAAGGATGACTTAGCCGCACACGTGTCCCAGGTATGGCTTTGATTTTCCACAGGTTGGCATTACTGAAAATCGTCTAGTGTCCGACTTTGCAATTAATACCCGCACTGCGCCCGCATTTCTTGAATCCACCGCGCGAGCAGTGCTGGCTGCTTGGCGGGCGCCGCGCAAAGACGGCCGCTCCGCGAGGGCGTGGGGGCAGGGCTCGGCTTCTGCTTCTGCGCGCCGGCCGAGGCACGTCCGAGGCATGAATACTCGGAACGTGACAGCTCGGGAAACAAATGAAGAGCGCCACCAATCGAGCGAAGGACGTCCTCCTCCGCGGCGCATATCGGATATTCCACGCCGAACATCAACACAACCCGAGTCCGTAAACAAAGCGGAGCGACTACTTGTACGTCACAGAGCTATGCGTGACAATAAAGGCGTTTTCAAACACAGATAGCAATCGTTCTGGACTATAAAAACAGAAACGATGCAGAGATAATTTAAAACGATGATATGAAAATCGACTTCTGGGAATTCATAACTTATCCATCACGACCGACAAAATATGAGTTACTAAATTTGAAAGGAAAGGAAAGTAGTTCTGCTTCACTTTCTTGAGTTTTCTTAAACCACTTTTCCCTACATACAAAACTGATTTTGCTAAATTTTTAATACTGTCGTGATCCTCAAAAGGAAGAAGTGGGTTTCCGTAAATTTCCGCCATACGATATTAAACTATCGGTGCTACAACAGCACATACTTTTTCGAATTAATGAAAATCATTACGTAATATTGAAATATTGAACTTTCGGCCAAAAATTAAAAACTCATTATAACTTGAAAAAGTCCAAGTCAGCTCATTCAAACGAATCGCCTATGGTGCATGTCTGCGCTCATTTCGATAGCCAGGAACAGTAGTCATTTCTAACTTTTACAAATAAAACAAACATGAATAAATTTAACTATTCCAGTATTTGAAGCTCTTTATACAGAAAAGGAAGATTAACATTTTCATGCTTGCCGTGATTACATCAAAGCGAGCTAACAATGTCTAAATACCATAATCAAGTACTGTGCAGCGTAAATAGTAGCAAGAAAGTAAACTAGTATTTTACGAATACATTATTAACGCCGTCCTGAACACATTGAGCAGAACGGTGAACGTCGAACACAAATGATCAACTACCTGAAGACAAGAGCGCGCTAACGTTCTCACAACAAAGGAACTTGACGTTAGCAAATAACACGAAAAAACAAACATGTGTTAATAACTTTTTAATAGAGTCTATCTCATTAATAAAAACGGTGAAAAACCCATTACTTCTTTGTATTCGTAAAATAAAACACCCTTTGATGTGAAAGTAGTTTGTCACATACATTCTGTACATAACCGCTGTAAGTGGAAGTGTAGTTTCAAACGTACTGATACGTCATTAGTGTTCGCACATTTCCTCCCGTCTCGAAAACGACACCACTCCGAGTTGATTCAATGGGGCAGGTTAAAGAGCAGGCGGAAAAAATCAGTACGGTCGTCTACTACACAGCCCGACTACATAAAAGCGCCTTCCCCTCTCAGCCGCCGAAGAGAAGAAGCCGTACACGCTACGAGGCGGCTCCACAGCACACCTTCCGGGAGGGGCAATTACGGCGGCGGGGGAGGGAGCGGCGGCGCGGCGAGGGAGAGCCCCGCGGTCGATAAATAAAAAAACGCGTCTCGCGGCCGGCGGCTCCCTCGCCCGGGGCAGCGGGCGGGCGGCGCGAGGACAGCGCGGGCGCGGAAAACGAGGTATTAATAGGGCGCCGCGGTCAACCCGGAGGGATTGGTCAGCGGAGCAAAGAGCAAAACCTGTTGCCTCGAAATGGACACTGTGGGGAGAATAGCATTGAGACAATCAATACTTTTACAGATAGTTCATTGAAGCCATTAAAACCGTAATGTTCCATATTAGTCATTTCTATTTGTTGGAGTTGTAATATAGAATCTATGATACACTTCTTCACACAAAGATGATGCACCACCTCTCACCAAGAATCAATGTTCGCAGTCCATTGGAAGCGAAGTTTATCAACTGCACACCATTCTAATGTTGCTGAAACAGTGATGGGCCAGCCGGCGGCGGGGGGGGGGTCCCGGGGGGGGCCGGGACGTCAGCCCTGTTAGGCTGATTGTCATGGGCCTCGAGTGGAGTGCGCGGCGCAAGCACAACGCGCGCTGACGCGGCGCGTGGCGCGTTACTTACACCATGTGCAGGTGCGTGAGGGCAAGGACCCAAGAGCCGGGGCGGGGCGGGGCAGCACCACACTCTACTAGTGCGCGAGGTAGCACCACACAGGAAAAGGTCTTCGTCGGGAAGAAAGAGGACAAGTAAGAAATACAATCGCTCAATCAGAATTTATATTAACCCGACCGGATACGAACACTAAATAAAAGTGCAATGTAAAGAAGCTTGACTCAAAAAAGAACGAAAAATGTTTAAAAACAAATGCGACGACAAAAAGAAAAAAGTAAGGAAACGACAAATGAAACGTAAGACAGAAAGGTGGTATGCGAGGGCGTCAGGAGAGAGGGAGAGAGGATAGTTAGATAAAGGAAGACGGAGACGAGAGCAGAGGTGTGGCGCGGGCCGGGCCGGCTGCAGCGGTGCGCATCATTGCCGCGTCATTCGCGTAATGGGGCACGTCGCGCGCGGCTTAATTGCGGCTTACTTATTAATTAGGGGGCGCCCCGCCCCCTTCGTGCCTGCTCGCGTCGCGCGGCCGCGCGCCCATGACAAACGGCCCCGCGCCGCGCCGGGAACGGGGTCAGCCGTCGCCGCCGCCGCCGCCGCGCTTCCTGGGTAATGGGACGGCCCGACCCACGTCCTTTCTCAAATCATCCACCTACACAACTCACGTCTACTTGGCCGTAACGCATGCAAAACTTTCATTTCACCAATATTACATTAAAAAATATGTAATTCTCTGTAAACACCCATAACACCTTTTTCTGTTTTTGTAATTCGACTAACGACTTCCTCAGTGAATAAACAAACAAAAAGTGCTCTTTACAATAAATGCGAAATGTAATTATTCTGATGTAGTATGTGCGGAGTTCTTGGATGAATTAAGTTAAAAAACAAGCATTCATGATTAGATATTTGATTATACTAAACGAGTATGATTTTTCTAGAGTTAAGATTCTTAAACAAATTTCATTTGACTGTGGTCGAGGGTTCTTCAGGCAACCAGTGAGAGACAAATAAACTCAGTTTCTATAATCTTCTTCCCATATTACTACACGTTTGTAAAACCCCAGATTTTTCCATTCGCTTTTCAGTTTTCCGGTATTTCGCACAAATTACTAAGACAATTTCGTCCGAATTAAGAAACACAGACTACTTTCTTCGTTCTCCTGTTTTCCGCTCAGCTCCTCACACCTTCTAGTACTTGACACTCTTCGCATTTCACTATCAAAAGTAAAACACGTGCATCAACAAAAATAATACGAAATGGACACCCCGAATTCGTTCGCCGTCCAGCGCAGCATTTCAACGCCCAAGAACAACAAAAACGTGCGCAGAGGATAACGAGGCGTCGCCGTGAAATTTCGCGCAGTTCCGTCTCTTCACACGCTGCTGCGGCGCGGGCGCGGGCCTCGGATGATGTGCTCATTGGGGAGGCCCAGCGGCCAGAAGCGGAGCGGACGCAACGCACGGGCTGCAATAATCGCGCGCCGTGAAAACGCCTATTACACAGCGGGGCCTCCTTTATTTGCACGAACAAACGCTCGTTTTGTCTTCGCCCTCCGCCAGTTCCTTTCTTTCTGGTCGTGTGCGCGTCGCTCTTCTCGCCTGAACACACACCGCTAAACGATCACATAAGATCTCACGGTCGTCCAAATCTCAAAAGCCCACAGAGCTAATGGCCGTTTTACGGCATCAGAGATGCACGATGTATTGGTAGTTATAAAATGGGACAGTGAACTATGCTGGAAAGTATGTTGATACAAACTACTAGGTACTTATTAATAGACATTAAGAATAATTATGAGGTCATTTATAATGATAAGAGATATTTATAACATTCCAGAAAAGGGTCATATACAGGGAAATCGAAGACCTAAATGCGCGTTTTTTTTTTGTTTTTTTTTTTTTAATACCAAAGCAGAAAGTTGACGATCTGTTTCGCACTACTTGATGACTTCATTCCATTAAAAACTCACGGGTATCCAAACCTACGAAAAAATATCGTAATTTTTTAGATATTCGTTTGAAAGCAGAAAACTCACCCTAACAATACTTCAACTTAGTTACTTATAAAATAAACACAGTATGACTACTCGAGTTCAAGGTATTGAACGTTTGGGCAACGCCTCACTGATTTTCAAAATGGTCACGAAAGATTAGCAAATGAAGTGAGCCAAATGAGACGGGGAAAAATTGGTAATGAAAACTGGTTGAAGTGGACTAAGAAGCGAAGATACACATTCATAACACTTAGGATACGTGTACAACTTTATACACAATAGGTGCACACACGACCTAGAAAGTTTAAAGAGTATACACATGCACAACACAAAACATTGAAACGTTTCAAAATTGTTTAAAAAGGCAATGCAAATGGAAACGCCCTGCTGAGAAAGCAAGTAGCAAAAAGGAGACACGGGGCGAATGGAATGGCAAGGGGGCGGGAGAGAGCGGGGCGCACCAGAAGAGATGGGAGGCAGCAGGAGGGAGCGGAAAGGAACCGATGAGCGGGTTGCGCGGCAGAGTCCACAAGATTGCAATATGCCGAGTGGTGATGTGCCCGCCCTAGCTAGAGCTTTTTCCCAACGACAACTGCCGTATATCCTGTGGGCAACACCAGAACGGGCGCGTCATTGTCAATGGAACGTGTATTTAGATGAGACGCAATATTTAAATTATGTTCAATTTAGTCCAGAGTAGTTGAAAAAAATCAAGAGTTTGTTTGATCGTAGTCCAAATTAAAATTCTATATTTTATTCTTAGTAACAGCTTATTTTAGAATATTTTAATTTCTGAGTTGAGTTAGTAGTTTCTAATTATTAATATTAAAAATGAAACGTTAAATTAAATTGATATATATGGAAACGCTGTCATTAACAATAACTTGAGACCAAACAACAGTCTCAAAAACGTTACTATTAAAATGCACAAATATTTTTAACAAACTTGGCTCAACCATTTTCATATATTTAACGTAATATCCTACGGAACATTTCCCGATGCCAAAACATCCTCGATAATAAAATCTGAATTGAAGATAATTGAAATTTACTCTAATTAAACATTTAAAACAAATCTTAGATCCACAAAATCAACGTGCTCCCTCCACATTCTAATATTTTTGACCCTCTAATTGTGATCTTAGCACTTGTGAGCAAGGAGCGCCGTGTTTGCGAGGGAGAGGGGAAGGGGCTGCCTGACTCACCGCGCAGCGCCTTCATGTGGGCCACCGCCATGCGCAGGATGGTGAGCTTGTCGGGCTTGCGCGCCAGCGCCGAGCACGTGGGCACCATGTCCGACAGCTCCGTGATGTAGGCCGTCATCTTGTTGCGGCGCCGGCGCTCGATTTCGCAGTGGTTCTCCCTGCAGTGGGGGTGAAGAAACAGGCGCACGGTCAACGCTACAACCTCCACAATATCCTATTACATTTCATTCTACTTCATATGAAACAACAAACATCTTAAATTAAAATGACGACACTTCAGGAAATATTTTATGCATGTATTACAGATTCATCAGTTTATGAACCAATTCCTTCGTTTCATATGAATACTTTTCATATAGTTCGTAAAATTAATTTGTTTTTAAATAAAATGCAAATCACACGTTTAAAAGGTTACGAGCTTCATTTCTCTTGCTCAGCAAGAGCTGAATAGTTCTGCAGGAATTTTCTTTGGACGTAATATTTAACGCATATCCTTCTTTGTTTTACATAGGCTTCTCAAAAAGAAATAGTTCTCAGCTTGCACATTCCCGTTCCAAATTACACACACACACACACACACACACACACACACACACACACACACACACACGCGCGCGCGCGCGCGCGTGTGTGTGTGTGTGTGTGTGAGCATATTGTCAAGTATGTCAGAATACTTAGCAGCACGCATTTCTGCAAAATACATTAGGACTCAATTACGGCACTATATTGTTTTCCCTTCCTCAAAACAAAACTCTGAGCATGTGTGGGCATCCGTATTTCAATCTAAGCAAGAATCCCAAAAACTATTCATCATAAATACGGTCAACTCAAGCGAATCGGGACATTAAGAATACGCTATAGTAAATAAATGTATGGATTTAAAATACTATAGGTACACTCGTTGTAATTTAAATTTTGAGAAAAAGAACTTGCCTGCGCATACGCTCATTAACATTGTTAAGCCCTCCAAAGTTGAAAATATAATGATTATGAAAACACAAAACACGACTACTTAGTGGTATTACTCTCCGAGCATACGCCCTCCGTGCATATCCACCGGGCTTCCTGTGCCGGAAGTGTAGTTTGAGTGGCAGAATAAATTTATAATTCAATACGAAACTCAGCAGTCCAACGATGCATCAACTTTCGTGTTGTCCACACTTACAAAGTCCACTATCCTTCGCAACTACCCTGCAGGTACAGAAATGGAAACGCCCGTAATAAATGATCAGATAGCGCAACATGTTTACCATGGATCATGCGTAAGGATATGATGCATCACCGGTTAGAACGACTTGTGGGTTGCATCGCGGAATACGCGCTACATTAGTTATCCTCTGCCGCACCTTAGGTAAGGTATCAGAGAAACTGGAATGCCCTGCCTTACCCAACGTCTTCACCAAACTTTCATTCAGGCTTTATATGAAGAGGAGGGGCAAATATGTTGGGATACACGCCGCTGACTTTTACTTGAAAAAGAACCACACACGTAGAATGATATTTTTGGGAAATTTTCGAAGCATTTCGATGGTAATAGCAAAAGACGCATTAATATTGTGCATCCACGCCAGATTCTCCATTGACAACACGTGACTACAGCGAAAAAAGACACCTCTAAATCCACCTATCTTACGTATTTTGAGATACATTAATCAAAACAAAAAACAACAAAAGCACAATATCATTTCATCCCCAGCAACAGTAGTTATTAAAGAAACGTCTTTGCCGTTGGAAAGTCGCAGTCAGCACATGAAAACCGTCCTATCTCAGAAACTAATCGTCCATCCTATCTATAAGACCATGTGAAAAGCGTCCTATCTAAATACATATTTGGAAACAGGGACTGACACTCAGTAAATCACATGCATTTTCTTTTCTGGTGATTTTTCATTGTTGACTAGGTAAGTCCTTATTTTGGAGGATAATTCTTACATTCTCAATAATAAAACCATTTTATCACACAAATGATACGTGCTAGAGAATATTATAAGTACATATATGGGATCAGGGCCTGATACGTAGTAAAATATATATAATTTTATTTCCGATGATTTTTCATTGTCGACCCGTGTTATCAAAGATGATGTGCTTCGCATGTAATTCTCACTGACGTTTTTAACAAACACCGCAAACATGTCAATTTGAACCCCACACAACATCACGAAGGTTATTAAATCCAGTACGACAAGAACGATTAATTAACCAAAACACCTCGTGTGCATTGGGAATGTATGACTGTCGAGGTCCTGCGAAACGTGCTGTAACACGATGAGGCGCAGTGCGGTGCACAAGGCGCATCTCGGGCGCCGCTGCCGCCCGCTTCGCCCGCTTCACCCGCTTCGCCCCGCGCGGCCGCAGGCAACGCACCGCCCCGCGCCGCCCGTGTATTATAAACAGCGGCCACCCAATAATGACTATAATTTATTCAAGAAGTAATTTCCGCGGCCCCGAAGCCCGGGCCCGGCCGCCGGGCGGCCTTCGCCGGCGCAGACACCCTCTAATGAAATTTGGTATGGAAACCCCTCATTAACATCGGCGCGGCCGAAAAAAAATCATTAGAGTCCATCTCTCCAAGAATTCACCCGCCTGGGGAAGGTCTGTACGATATAAACAATTACGCATGATAAAAAACTTTTTTTGTACGTCCACCCGGTGGGAAAGATGGGCATTTTATAGGTAGCGCTCCTCGCGTGGGCTTTCAATACTTGTTTATGAACCCGTGGGAAAGCTTCCTTGCCACACTGATCCTTATGGGGAGAATAACGTGACAGATGCGACTGATATCGCACGTGGTCCGATACTTTAAACCACGGTATTATTATCCCTAATTTATGATTAATTAGCAGTAATCATACCGAAGAGTAACGTATGTTTTTAGCGCCTTTTTGCTAACACATTGCCAATAAAGAAATTTATTATTATGATTATTTTCATTGCCATCATCGTCTTCAAAATTACCGACGCAGTGAATAGTAGCATTAGTAGTACACACATCGCAAGCGATCCCACCTTGTCCTAACCGGATACACACAGCAGTAGGATGCCAGCCATTTGTTCACTGCTCACTCGGCCTCCAACTGACTCTTCCTTCTGTTTCTGATATCGTGTATTAGTTTTCTCCACTGGTTTTTGCCTCGATCTCAATTATGTCCGGCCATGTGAGGCTGCTGGCCTTGATTATTTCATAGCGCCATCTATATCTTTTTATTTCCCTCTCCCTGCTTCCTTTTACCATTCCAAGCATTATATTCTTTTCCAGACGCAGTGAATACTGGACACTAAAAACAGTCTTGGTAAAATTATAAAATTAAAAATATACGTATAATACATATAATATCACTGCAATAATACGTATATAAATAATACGTATAATATCACTGCAAAATAATGTCCATAACACTTCATCGTTATGAGAGGAAAAGTTTAATAAGAAAAGCTTCCAACAAAGCTGCGTTAGAGTGATTTGCATAACAAAACGCACGAACAAAAACTACATTTTCACTCGTTTAGATGAACTCGAGAAGAGAAAATCTATCATTTGCATGTAAAATGGGTTGGTCGAACCCTTTCATTATCAAACTAGGCTACAATAAAGGCAGAAACAAAAGTTTACATAACACAACTCTAGCTTTGCCCACGTTTAACTAACACAGCCATCGCTCTCACTTTCTACAGATGTATCAAGAGCCTACCGGAGTGTGGACTTTAATGCAACCACATTTCAGAATACAATAACACTTACCACAATGCAGTGACGAACATCCTGTGACATAGTATGATTCAACTGAATATGTTATCATTGTTAAACCACAAACACTGTGGTTACAGTCACGCGATACTAACTTTTGGGATCGATGCAAAAATTACAACTCATAAGTTACTTAATACGGCAACAAAAAGTACAATTTCCTAAACGATCGATTTATTTGACGCGGATTGGTACACTAAAACTGGATGAACAAAAGGAAAATTATATTAAGTAATGAAAACACTCGGAGTATAGCAACACTAAAGACATTCATTGACTGAATGACTGGTTTAGGTCTTCAAAATATTTAACTAGTGGTGCTAAAACAGCACATACTTTCTAGCACTTAGTAACGGTTACGTCATTTTATTATACAGCAGTTTAGTCCGAATTGACACATCTGTCGTTTTTTGGAAAACTTATTATAAATCGTAGATCTTTAGATGGGAACACTAATTAGTTTCATGCAAATATCCACACATATTCAACTATTAAAACGGCGTATACAAAGCTATATCATATCAGCAATCAGACGGAATTCTTACAAAATCCAACTGCAGATTCGTGGTGCGGAATGCCATTGTCGCATTCTAATCTACTTCCTGAAGACTAGCAAATGGAGCGTGCGATATTAGAATTGGCAAAATTACGATAAACCACTCATATTTTTCAATTTCCGAAAATATAGACACTTGGTCCTGACGCAAGATGTCGCATGATTGCGACCGCATCAAGCAGGGCTGCAGATCAAGCGACTCTTGCGGCAGGACTGAGAAAGACGCAAAAAGTCGTGCAGAATTGCATTTTGGTCATACTACGCACAGATGCCAATCTGTTCAATGAATCTGAACCTTCTGCCGGGAACTGGTCATTTAAAGCAAGGGCCAAGGGACGTGAATACGCGAAGAGACGTTGCACACATCGCCGTAATGCAATCAGCCGTCCGACCTGCACGTGCGCGGAGCGATCACGGAGCATCAGGCAGGGCTCAAAGAGCGCGGGCGGCGGCTGGCTGTAACAACGCCGCCTCGGCGCCAATCTCGGCGAGCGCGGCGGCGGAAGCGGCCGGCCACGTCGCCGCCCCGCCCCCGCCCCGCCCCCGCCCCGCCCCCGCGCCGAGCCCAATTGCAGAAATAGCCGTCGCCGCCGCGCCGCGCCGCGCCGCCCCGGTCGCGGAATTGCCGCGCATTCAGCTCGGGGGCGGCGACGGCGGCGGCGCGCCGACACGCTCGGGCTGCTGACCCCGCGGCCGTTCCCACGCTCCGCGGCGGCGGCGGCGGCGGCTCCGGCAGGTGAGCCGCAGCCTCCGACGCCCCCCACCGCCGCGCTATCGCGGGTGCATCGCGTCGCGTCTTTCCTTCTCCCTTTCTTCGCCTCGCTCCGCCGCCCCCACCGCCGCAACACCGGGTGAATCCCTATCCCCAACCCACGGGAGACAGCGCCCCAACATCCAACGCCCTCGTTACACAAACATTTTCCCGTTGCGATATGCTCTGCCTGCGACAATGTATTGTAGTAATCAATTAAAATCGAACGTTTCTTTATTTCATTGAGTTTTCCTACGCGCTTCACCACGATCTAAATCTACCTGTCTGAAACGAATGAAGGTGGTACAAGGAGATCTTCATTTCGGAAACACAAAAAGAGTATCCGATTATTTTATGGTACGTATACAACCAGACTGCAGGATGCAACAGCGATTTCACAATAACGACCAACGAAGTCACAATACAACTATACAAACTAATAATTGGGAATATATACTAGATCCCCCCGTAAACAACATTGCGGTAGGCAATGACGAAACGAGAGCGCTGATCCCGTCCGCGGGAGCGACGTACCATACAAAACGACATTCATTTAACACATGCTGCCTCACATATCTGTAATAACAGGTCATTACTTGTTATGGTTATCTCTGCCCTATTGCATAGCAAATTATAGTTGGAATATTGTTATTTTTTGTACTGAAACACCATGTAGAAGTGCACGACCTGTATATTTTTCTTGTATTGTTGTATATTTATAGCCCTGAAGCAGGCCAAATGAATGGCCTGTCTCTGCTTCCGCTGAGCGGCGGCGGCGCGCCGGGCCTGACACTCACCTGGCAAAGCGCTCCTTGTCCTGGATGCTCTCCTCCTCCATCCGTGCGTACTTGCTGCCGCTGGGGTCGTCCTCATCGGACCTGAAACCATACGGGCTGTCCATCAGTGACGCGGCATTCCGGTGGATATTTCAACACCCACCACATCAAAACAAACATGCAACTCAATTTCACGTTTCATAATGCACATGATGGATAAATTAAATAGTTAAAAATATAAGACACATAAACCTTTAAAGCGAAGCCGCATTATGAGATAAGGTAATATATGTTTGACATTTTAATTCATTCACATTAACCAGTCTAGCAATTCTCGATTTTTCGTCGCTTGCAAATAATTATGGAAGGCATTCTCAATCAATTCAGTCCGGCAAAACGAAAATACAATTGCAGTGTGATACTTTCGTTGTTCACGGGTTCTATAACTCTTACATTAAGACAGTACAATAGTAGAATAAAGCTGCCCGAATCGCTCCGAATTGGCTACTTACCCACACTTCGAATTGTGCAATTATTTTACCACTAATAAACCAAAAACAACCAACCCTCAAATTCCAGACCCTTCCGCCAAAATCTTCGAAAAAATAATTGTGTCGCCTAGTCCATTTCTTAAATACAAATGACACCATGCTCAAATACAATTTGCCTTCAAGTCAAATCATTCAACAAGTCACCCCCTATTACAATAAGTCGAACATATAGCAAATAGTTCTCATTCAAAAGAGCACATATTAGCAGTATTTTTAGACATAACTAAAGCATTCGGCAACAAGGCATACTTTATACAATTCAGCAACTTGTCACTCCTGACTCTTTCTATAAAATTTTTCATAGTTATCTTACAAACCGAACCTTCCAGGTCCAAGTGAACTAAATTCTTTCCAACACAAACAGCATTCTTGCAGGAGTCACTCAAGAATTAGTTCTTGCTCCCAGCCTCTTTAATATTATACAGCAAATCATCCCACAGCACCAGATTCTAACACAAGTGCAGCATTATTCTCATCTCATGAAAACATTTCATTAGCATATGCTTTCACAAATGACGATTCAAGGTTAATCTCGCAAAAACACAAAATCTTCACCCTCAGAAAACCCAGCCTCTCTTACCTCTAAAAATAAATAAGTCCCGATTCTCCTGGACAAACAACTCCACATCCATTAAATATCTGAGAGTACAAATTAACAGACGTTTAACACGGAAGCAACACTAAGCCAATCCTACGAAAAGCAACAACAAAAGCTGTCAAACTAAATTTACTCATCAATTCTGCATCCATTTTAAAAGTTGAAACCAAACTGCTTCTTTATAAAAGTATCCTCAGACGCACACTGACATATGCCTGTCCAATTGGGATAAACGTTGCACCTAGTAATATCGATTCTTTACAAAGTTTCCAAAACAAATCTCTCCGGAGACTTTTTAACGCATTATGGTTTATATCCAAAAGAGAAATTCATTGCAAACTCCAAATGCCTCTAAATACAAGCCATCAGCCGCAAATTCCGCGGCCTTTAAGGTCCACACACCGGCGCGGTATATCCGCAGCGGGTGCAGCGCGGGAAGTTCCGTCCTAAACGCGGCCGCGAAATTTGCGGGACCGTTCACACCGGAGCGTCAATTATGAGCCAGCGTTTGGTGACGGTTGGCAAGGTCGCTCTACCCAGAGCGGAGCGAAGACTCCCGAAAACGGGCGGACTTCCACGAAACTCGAGCTGCAGCGGAAGAAACGCGTCTGACTGCGTTACAAATTTCGCCGCCGATTCAAATGCTGCCAATCCGTTGCCGCGACGCTCGCCTGCCGCGCAGGTCTGAACGTGCTCGTAAGGCAACACGTGACGCGAAACTTCCGCTGCGGGCAATACGCGAAGGCCGCGGATCTTCCGCGTCGGTCTGCGGGAGCCTTGAATCGTCGTGCGAGAGGGATCGCGCAGTCTTGGGCGGCGCGCGCGGCTGGCGGCGCGGCGCGTCCCGTAAATCCATATCAGCCGCGCGCGAACCGCTCACGTGAGGGCGTCGGCGGGGCGGGGCGAGGGGAGGGCAGGGTCGCCCTGTCCGTCAACAGGCGCGCTGCCGCTCAATAGCTGCCGCTGGGGCAGGCCCCGCGTCGCGAGGGGGACGAGTGAAGCACTTGGGGAGAGACGGGGGCGCCAAGTCTGCCAAGAACGAGGGCTGCCTCATCAAGCTTCACCATCAGGGCCAAGGGCTTCTCTTTCTCTAAACGGAGGATATGAACACGAAAAAACGCCCAAATATCGTATTTGTTCATCATCTCACTACATTCAGAAATGATAAATCGTATTCTTCTAGGCAAAATTCGATCACATCGTATTACACCCACCACTGACGGAATTCATTGTTCTCCTAGTTTAAAATCAAACAAGAAGAAATAAATAATATTTTTTGGTACGTATCATTCACGTCATTCCTACTGCCTGAAATATTATTCTTCTTGGTCTCCAGAATGGTCAATTTTGAGCATACGTGGAAATGACCGAGGTTCCTTTTCCCGTTGATGATTAGCTATTATTACGTTCTACTGTACCCAAACAGAGAAAATGATTTCTGAATGAAAACCTTCAAAGATATACATTCATATTACCGAAGGTAGTTGGATTGTCAAGCAAGGGGGTAACAAATATTATCCATTTCGTACTCTCGGTAGACAGAGGAGCAAGGCCCAGCATACGGCAAGCGCGCTTATCGAGAGCACACCCCCGTAACAAAACCGGAAGACGTCGCAGGCAGCGAGAGAATGAACCAACTCTCGTTGATTAGTCGGTAGGCCACCAGAGACGACATCAGTGGAGACCCGTGATGTGACCGCTCGCCATGCACCGCTCGGAACCAGTCGATTCGTGAGTAATTCATAGCAGACGAAAACAATGGCGCACACAAGGGGAGGGGGCACCCATATTATAAAAATATTGCTTTACTCATGTTCTATACCAACGAATTTAGCTAATATTTACAACGTAAACAAATAAAATCCGTTTTATATTCGCCGAAAATGAATCGTAAATGATTTTAATAATTTACAAATAATATTAAAATAATTCATATATTATTTATTACTGTACCTCACGTTATGTGCCCTGTATTCAAATATCATGTATTCCAGCAGGTTTCCTCCGGATCTCTCGTTCCCCCTGCCTCTCATTCGAGCGTTGCTCTTCACTGCCACCTACCCATCAAATCCTTCACCCGTTCCCGGTTTGACTGTCGCGTCGGTACAAAAAGAATAAGTGAAAGAGTTGATGGCAAATGCAGGAGGGGATTGTGACGGCACTGATCGCGGAATCAGCATATATCAACACTTTCGCTGATTAATGGCAGCACTTTACCAGGACCTCGGTATCATGGGAATTCTTTCCTAAATTGCACGACCCCATGAATTGAAAAGCAAATGACGATCCAATGTCAACAAAGCATCAAAAGAAGAATGATCTCGAAGATTTTTCAGAGCCCCTTCTCGCCTGTTGTGCCTCCGGCTGCAGGAAAGCGCGACGGACAGCAAGAGCCTCCAAATCTCACGACGTCTGAGGAAGTTGAAGTCTCGGACCTTTTCTTGGCACCCCTTGAGAGTAACTGACATTGACGAAAAAATACATTTCCTACTTACCTAAGAAAATACGAAATGGAGGGTGAAAATGCAGGTGGTCGAAATAGTTTAATGAAATGTGTTGTAAGTCATTTGTGAATTTGATAAGTTGTGTAATATGATGGAATATAATTCGAATTTTTTTCACATTACTACGACTATTGTTGATTCTCGATGCACTGGTACAATTAGAACGCGGCTTTCAAGCATACGTAATTACTAACAGTAAGACCATACGCGAAACCTTTTATTTTCGAGAGTTAGAGGCGTACACCGCTTGCAATGTCATCCTCTAGTAGTCTCGGCCCCATGCTGAGACAGTTATTAAAAAAAATAAAAATAAAAAAATAAAAAGAAACAACTGAAGGTTTCTGGTAGTACATTCGGATACTTGTATCCAACGACTTCGTCAGACACTTTCTCATAACTTTAATTGAGTCTTTCGATGGAATTTGCCCAGAATTATACATCAGTATACTAATCTATTATTTATTGAATATAGTGAAAATGGTGTAATGAGATGCAAAACGAAAAACTAATATTAATTTTAAAATAAACTAATATAGAACGCGCGGACTTAAAACAGAGGGTAAAGTCGGATCAATCGAGAAGTGCAGGTAAATAGAGTAACGCCTTCTTTAGTAGTGGTAAATTGACAAAAATGACGATTTGTTTTGACAATAAAATCAAACGATCACCTCGTGTTGATGAAACATCGGAATATAATAATAAACAATGTTGCAGCAGGGCTCATAAAGTTTCACAAAAAGACTTGCCGGTTGGTCCGACTTTCCCATATATTATTTCTTATTTGTATAAATTAGTGATTCATTGTTCAGTCGCTTCCAAAATCTTAAACAGTAAAATATTCACTTCCACTCGCACGAAGTCGTATCTGTGCTCCCCTATTCAAATATCAAATTTCGAGCGCGCTCCTTCGCAGAAAAGAGGATTGCATGCAACCTCCACCTGGGTTTGCCTCGCGGACTCCCTTTGCACAGGGAACGCGAGCGTGATAGGGCGGCCGCGAAGGCGATGGGGGCGTCAGGCAAGGCAGGCCAGCGGGACGAGCGACGGGGGGACTAAATCAAAAGAGAAACTCAAGTAAATTCTGAGAGATGCACGAAAAAAAGGACGAGGTAGGAAAGGGTAAAATGTCAGTCCGAGATGGGGTGAAGGGGCTGAGTGATGACGGGAGGAGCAGGTAGCCGGTGCAGGATGTCACACAGGGTGGCGGTATGTGTACAAACAAGGCAGCAAACAGAAGCAGTCAGTAGGAGGAAACTCGTGCGAGGGTTTCCCCACAGGTATAGCTATCAAGATGACGAGAGCGTTGGAGTAGACTGATGCGTGGCGAGGGTGGGGGTGGGAGGGGGGTCGCGCGCGGCGGCGGATTCGGCCCGCGGCAGCTCGGCGCCTCGGCGTCTGGGTATCCGCATGCAGCACGCAACGCGCACCAAACCATACACGAAGCTTTTAGAAACAATCTATAATAAGCTCTGGCGGCGGCGGCGACCGGCGCGCGGGAAAAAAACGGCCCCTGCTGCCGCCGCCGCTTCGGCCGCCCCTCACTGAAGAACCGCCTTCTCCCAGCGAACGAAACAGCAGCAGCTCACGGCCGTTCGCAGCCACTGCACTGGCCATACGTCCATCTTTTAAGATTAGCCATCTCCAACAGTGCAACGCCATGACGTGAAGGGTTTCTATATAAGCAGTTGCGTGGCCGTTTACGTGTGAAGTATTTTATTATTAAAAAGAATTGCGAATGTAGACAATATACAGCACACATAACTGGCAACTTGTTTCTTTCAGTTTTTCGTTCTTTATTCTGTTGGCAGGTTCTTTGCATTTCACAATGTTTTTCTTTTGATGTCCCTCAGATTTTAGCAACAAAAAAGATGCAACTTCTGGGTATTTTCTCCTCTTTTGAACCTCTATCCCTCGCTATTCGTGTTGATATATAGTTTGTAATAACGATATAAATTGGCGAGCCGTTCTGTTATTAATTCTCGTCCAAACTGTTATTAAAATCGTTTTACAAAGAAACGATTAATCTTTCTAACAAATGACGTGTTCCCCTTAAATTATTCTAAAATAAGGTCTTATTATCCCGACTTTTTCGTATTCTTACAGTTCGTAGGCAATAAAAGGAAGGAGTTTCCAAACAAGTCATTTTGAACATCGAATTAAATCCAAGGAAATTAAACCTTGTTAGAGGTTCTTACGAAGAATCGTCTCTGGTTTTCTTTTTGGCACTGGAACGGTCATAACGCGTCATTGGGACAGCTACCAGGCAAAAAGCAATGCAACAGAAACTATACACTAGGAAGAAACCCTGAGCCAGTAAGGACCTCCGAAGCAAAGCCAAACCGGTCGGGTGAGGTGTATCACAAGTGCGGTTTAAGTACACGAAAAAAATAATAAGTACATCTGACGTTTTCTGACCATCAATTAGCAACGGAAGCGCAGCATGATATGAAACTGCTGGAATGTCGGAGTTGATCAAAGAACGAAACAACTATATTCGAAAGACGAGCGTAAACACAATTGTGGGGACGGTTTCTTCGAGATTTTACGAGTATTAACACCACAGATTTGCAAGTAAGGACATTTCAATAAAGAACTAAATTTTAAAGGTGGACATACACTGAAATAGAAAATGAACCCACAAAGTATCATTATCTGAACTGGCAACGTGTTTAAGGACCAACAAGCCCGGGATATCTCTCATGTTTGCCCTCGTAAGTTTGTGGGTTGAACCAAACACCCTTAGGATTCTCACCTTTACGGTTTGCGCGCCATGTGTCTCTTCTCATTGAAGTAAAACTAAATACAGTTACGGTAATAATGACATCTTATTTTGCAATGCGTCATTGTACTACTCTTTTTAAACACGGCCGTTTCTAACAGCAACCTCATAACTAACAACACTTTCGAAGAGTAAAGGAGATCTTCTATTCAAAACTGGCACAATATAGTAGATTGCTATAACCCAGCTATGTTTGCATCAGTGTACGCATTAATGTATGTAATATAATATAATTTTAACATTTTAAAATGTTTCAATAGCCTTAAAAAGCAAAGGATATACTACTGCAAAACAGTGTATTTTCACTGAGAAAAAATCACCAGGGAGGATTTATAACTTTGAGTAAAAAGTCTGCTAAATTAATAAACACTACAATTATTAGACGTACCATAACATATGTTTGTCCAATAGGTCAAACGCAGCAAAATCTAAAATACAGAACTAACAAAATCTAATATAATATTCAAACCATTCAAAACAAATTCTTTAGAAGAATTCTACATGGACCTTGATTTATTACCAATAAACAAATCATCCTACAATCCATGATTTGATTAAAAATTATAGTCTCAATTTTTTTAATATTCTTCTTTCATTACATCATGCACAATTTTTTGATATTGGTAAAACTTATCCCTTTGCTCCAAAGTAGAATTAATTCCAAATTTCCTAAATATAAATTTCATCCTGCGTAATTTTATTCTCCCTTATTTCTTTTCCAATCTTCTTATCTTTCCAACACATTTCTAATTAAATTTTGCCTTCATGATTCCCCATTAAGAGGTTACTGTTAGTGTCCATAACGACTGCCCTATGTTGTAAATTTCAATGCTCTGAAAGTTTGTCTAATGGAAAGTAGTAAATCAAAAAAAAAAATGAAGTATTTATGACAAGAAATCAATTTGTTTACGTATCCTTGACAACGATGCTAATAGAAGCAGTGAAGGTGTTTCGTTTGAGCAAACATTCCACTTTCGGATATTTCTGGCAACGGGAGTCTCAAAAGAAAACCTGTCGCTTTGTCCACCGCAGCTACTTTATTTCATGATTTATTATGAGATGCCTCATTATTTTTTACGAAAAACTAAAATACATGTTTTATTGATGGCGTCGGTTAAGCCCAAACACACAAGGGTCAAACGGGACAGTACCTCGAGCCACTTATAACGATTTGGCACATTCCAAATATATTAGTAATAGTGAATTATGTAATGAATTAACTTCACATTCAACAAACAGCTCACTTGTTTAAAGGAGTGTCAACTTTGAATGGTTCACGAAGTAGGTATGTTTACAACAAGCGTTGCAGGTAGCGTAAGCGGCAGGTTCACCGCCAGGGCCGCAGCGTCTGGCGGCGACTAATTATGTTAATGCGGCGGCGGCGGCGGCGGCGCGCGCGCCAGGGGAGCACGCAGAAGGACGCCGATCGATGCCCGGGGGAGGGAGCGCCAGCGGCCACCGGCCCGGCCCTCCCGGCGCCCAGCCGTCGCCGGCGACAGCGGCCGGCGGCGCTCAATGGAGGCACCGCGCACTGCGACTCCGAGAGCAACAGCGGCCGCCGCCGCCGCCGCCGCCAGAGCAAAACATGGACGCGAGCGATTCCTCGAAACGCGTCTGGAAGGACGCGCTTGGTGGCGGCGGCGGCGGCGGGGAGCGAGGGGGATTATGACAGGCGAGGGCTGGCGACAATGGCAAGTGAGTGGAGTCGTAGTTGACAGAAGATGCATGCGATTGCAGAACCGACATACGAGCAATAACGCTAACCACATATCGTTTGTCATATTGAAGGGAAGGCGACATTTGTTAACTCGATCACGTAACACCAAGACTTGGTCCGCTTACAATTTGCGTAAAGCTCGAAATCATCTGTCCATAAATGGATAGAAAACAATACTCCGGTATATTTCCATGACGCAACTGATAACGTGTCCGCGGATTAATATTCTATGTCCTTAAATGTTATCTTGTACAAAACGTACTACAACATCCTCTCGTTGGGCATCAGCAGCATACTTCAAAATCTGATCGAAAACTGAACAAAAGACTGAGTATTTGGGCTAGGGAAATAGGGCTATAAGTTGTCATAAGGTCGATAGATTGTTTCTGAGCGCGTCAACTGGTATGTTGACGAGCCCCGTTAACGCAGTGAACGTTTTCTCCTAGGAGGTCGCGGTGTCCCTTCGCTGCTGGAGCCGAGATCCGGCGCAGACCTACAAGTCCGCAGGGGGAGGGGGTCCTCCGAGTATGTCACCAAGCGGGCCAAGCTCCGAACTCCCGACGTAGGTGTAATGTATGAATGTGGGATTGAGTTAGGGGAGAAGATACACAAGGAAGAGGAAGCAAAGCTCGCGCAGTTCGCGGCCCTTTTGCTTCAGTACGGTCCGACATTCGTCTGGTATTGATCGGAGTCATTGAAAACTACTGACAAGATAAGCCTACCGTTGCATTTTTTTCTCCAGACCGGATGAATTCGACCTAGCTATTTAGCAAGTGACAATCCGCCACCGTTGGGACTCGAACACGGGCCCTCCCGGTCAAAGTCACAGTAGAGAAGTTGGATCTGAGCTGAGACGGATTGCTGAAATTGCCGTTGCAGGTTCTGAAATTTACTGTAGTGGGAGAGTCGTTCTCGAGGTTTAACATCGTGTGATACGTGTAGTAACATTGACTGAATGGTAGTATCTGGGTTGGAGGTGGTGGAATCCACGGCGAACGCCGCACTGCGCCTTGTCCCGCCACCTCAGACCTGAAGGAATATTCAGGTGCAGCTTTGCCTACAATTCTCGTCTGCTGCTGGCACAGTTACTTTCTCGTTTACGAAACCGAAGGAACAAGGAATAAGACATGCATCATTCATTTCTACAGATCGCACGCGATCGCACATAATCTTGGGCGCATATTCCCTACAATGGATTTGGTGTGCTTTCAAAACAACCAGAACTAATAAAAAGTATTTGTACATCTTGGCATTTTATCTTTTCATATACATAAACAGTTGGGTATGTACTGTAAATTGGATTAAGAGTCTGACAGCTAAAGTTGTCATATTGGCAGTCGTACACACACAGGTAAATTTTTGCACTATGCCGCAAGCAATATATCACTAACACGGCAAAATACCTAACTCCACGACATACCAGTGATGAGTAAAACGCGACGAACGTTACCTAACAAACTAAACAGAATTTCAACAGGAAGACCGAGAGAGTGCAGTTATTTGTCTGTTTCCAGAGCTCTGCCTGGCAGCGGTCAAGTTGACCAGCGGCGCAGGTAACGTTCCGGAAAGAGCGATTGTGAGCGGGGGAGACACGAACACAAAGACCAACTGGACGGGAGCGGCTCACGGTCGGAGAGGGCGGGAAGGATGCCGAGGAGCGGGAGGGGGGGGCATCGGGGAGTGCCCTGCTTTCTCCGCGGGCCACGTTTGGCACAGCCTGCGGCGGCGGCGGTGGAGACGGCGAAGGCGACATCGGTGGCAGTGGTGGCGGCGGCCGCAGCGAGGGCCAGAGGCGGGGGCGGGGGCGGGGTGGGGGCGGAGGCGGCGCGTGCGGGCACGCGGCCCTCTCCCGCTCGCGCCCCCGCCACTTACGTAAACGCCCTCCAAACCTCAGTGTGGGGGCGAAAACGCAAGGCAGCACGGCGAGGAATTACGCGCGAAAAGTCAGCAGCAAGCTGCTAAAGAACATCAAATTCATGATTCAAAGGGATTATTCTGATAATGCAACAAAATCAAAAACTAAGTAATGACACGTGGGGATGACAACAGGATGAAAGTAATAAGGACGAACGAAGACATTCTTGGCCTTAAGCGTATAACGATAACTCTGCTGGAATAAATAAGATAACCAAGAGACATCATTGTAATCTTTTCGGAGAAAGTACATGAGTATAGTAAAAGAGTATTGGTTGTATATAGTAAAGAACATGCGGCCAGCTCTGTTGACACAGGATAGTCCCACTTGTGTGTTTGTCATACCAGGCTACTCATTGCTTCCGTCTTCAAGAAGTAGCTTTCCAAATATTTTTCGTGAGTGATACCTTTTCAATACATTGCATTCAATGCATATTTTTAGAAAAATCTAGTTCATGTTAGGTAGGCTCCGAGTGCCGGCTCGCAAATAATTACAATACTCCTGAGAGTTAGAAAACACACGCACCAAGAAAAGGCCATAATGTGAGGCAAGATCGGGCAACATATTCGCCGAATCTTTATATCGCCACTCTCGGGGAACAGTAGCGCACTCAAACCTGCGTAGTTTCAAGCTGTAGAAACGAACATTACTGATGCCTGAAGTTACAACAATGCTGTTTTTTTTTCAATTCCGATACATATACAAGACAAAATCCCGCCCCTTTCATTTCCTAGCCAGACCTGTTACTGTATTAAACCGAATTTCCAGAAAAGTGCCGCGGAGTAACACAAATATGGGTAGCCGCCTAAGTGCTGGGGCTTTCTCTCTAGGCGCTAAGTATATTGGTAGTATATCATAGAGAACACACAATACTCAGAGGCGAGACTGAGTATTTTGGAACCGGAATCTCTGCTTTAAAACGTGCCTTAACATGCACTTGAAGTTGCAACGTTCGGGGAATGAATTTTCTTAGTGTTTGAAATAGTAGTAATAATTAGTAATGAATTTAATTAGATATTATCGAAAGTGATGTAACATTTTCCATACATCGCAATTTAAAGAAGCAAATTTTCAATATCCACACACACACGCCTTGGCACACGGCCTCCACGGGGCGGAAACGCGACTGGCGGCGCGGTGCGGAGCGACGCGTGTTTTGGCCGGTGGGGCACGCGCCCCGGGCGGCAGCTGTCGCAACGCGCGGCGAGGCCGCCTTCGCCACGGCGACACCCAGTTGCGCTTCTCAAGACGGCTCCACACATTCGGCATTCGCCGAGCAGCGACCTACTGCGTTCGGCGACTGTTCGCTCCCTTTGATGTGTCCAAAAGGCCGACACGCGGTGGGTGGGGCGAGCCCCGAATGTTCGTCGCTCGGCAAATAGCAAGCAGCTCATCCGCACTACTCGGGATTCGGTGAGCGGTTGCTCGGTGTTCGCCAAATAACGAATGTGTGAAACCGCCTTAAAGACGGCTCCACACATTCGGCATTTGCCGAGCAGCGAGCTAGTGCTCGCCCAATCCCGAGCAGCTGACGTGTTCGGCGAATGTTGGCTCCCTTCGATGTGACCGACACGCGGAGGGTAGGGCGAACCCCGAATGTTCGTCACTCGGCGAATGGCAAGCAACTCATTTACACTACTCGGGATTCGGTGTGCGGTCGCTCGGTGTTCGCCGAATAACGAATGTGTGGAGCCGCCTTTAAACGATTTTTCTGAAAACGTCTACCTCCTCGTGAAACTTACACGGAACGCAATGGAAGTGATACTGGTAGAAGGTTGCAGATTCTTCATTCATGAGTCTCGTATTTCTCCTATGTATACTTACAGCTTGGCTGCTTTGGCCTGCGTTCACACAATATGGTTTTAGGGACACACATTTACTGCTATAATTCATTCTCAAAACGTTCATTATATTTAGGGATAAATTTCAATTTAACGTTTTTATAATATCGCATATCATTGCTTTATTTTTTTAAATGAAAAAATTTCTTGATTCAATGCGTAAGTCTAAATAATTAATTCGAAATAAGTATTTCGAAAATAAACCGTATTGGAAGCTGTTAAACAATTCAGTTTCATTCTGCCAATCAAAGACAGTGTACAGAGATCAAAAAACGATCTGTACATGAAATGAAGTAGACAGTGATAGTAAGCGTGTAATGTCGGGTGTCCACACAGCGTGCGCGGCGGCGGGGCACCTCCGGTTGCGGCGCGGGCCCCGAGGCGCTTTCACCCCAGCTATGCGGGTCAGCGGCGGCGGTGCGGCGGCGGCGAGCGTCGCGGGGCTGCGCTGGGCTGCGCTGGGCTGCGCGAGGGCTGCGGGGGCGGCACGCGACGGCGCTGCCGCGGTGGCGGCGGCACAAAGCCCGCTAACGCAATTAGCCCGGCGCGGACAAAGGCCCAGGTGCGACGCCGCCGCCGCCGTAATTGGATCGGCGCCCCGGCCTGCCGCCGCCGCAGCGCTGTCCATGGCAAAAGTAGCGCCTGCTGGCGGGGGCTGTGAGGCGCAGCTGTCGGGGCCGCAGGTATCTCTGCGCCAGCGCCTGTCGCACCGAGCGCTGCGGGCGCGGGGGCGTGGCCTGTGTGCGAGCGAGCCGCGTTGCGCAGCGGCGTGCGCGCCACGCTGCTCTGGCAAACATTAAGCACGACGGCCATTTTCAACAGCCTCTAACACTTCATTGCCACGAAGAGCACGTTTTGCAAAGCAAAAAAGGAAATCGAAAGAAAAACAAATCTATTCATATATCTTTTGCATACCTACAAGCCTTTTTTTATAAGACGATGGCAACATATTTTATTCAATCAGACTGCAAACAATTTGCTACACACAAACAAATGGCAATTACGTTTCCTCTGCTTGCATCTGTTTCTGGAGAGCAAGACTAGCAATTATTTCTTATTCGTGAATAAATATTATTTTCAATAACCAATCAAAAAAAACGTTGCAGACACGTTTATTAATTTCCCTGCATATAATTCTGAACATTTAAATCCTTTATCGTTTCTTTAGCAAATTGAAGAACCACAGTGTAAGCTATTATCAATGAAACTAAACACACGTCATTTGATTGATTCATTAACTCAATTAGTTCACTCGGCGATTCTTGCAAGTAGTGACCTCTGTGACAAAACGAACCAATTGCGTGTGGCGGCTGGAAGCGACACGCGCGACCGCGCTTGGTGGCCGTGCATCTCGCCGAAGGAGCCGCCGGCGGCGCGTCCGAGGCGAAACGAAGTCCCGCGCGGCGGATATTCGCCGCCCAAATGGGGATTTATGTGGAGAGGCCTCGGAAAATATCGCCGTCCGTCGCGCGCAGGGGCCGCCGCGCCGGGCGCGTCGCGTGCGCCGGCGGGGGGGGGGGGGGCGGAAGAGTCCGCACGGCAGCAATGACGAAGGAAAACACGGTAACACACGAGTCACAGCGGTGGAAGATAGAGGCGCAGGGGTTTTGAGGCGGTGACACTCCGAGAGCGAAGCAAATTGCAAAGAAACGAACGAACGAGGGGAAAGAAGCGAAAGACTCACGCGAACAACTTCTAAGGTTTGCGCGTAGAAGAGTTGCGAGAAAGGCGTCTGGAGAGAGAACTCTTGAAGTATTATCTCGAGAAGAAACCGCAAGTCCATAACTAAGAATTAACACGAGAAAACCACGTTTGCTTCGGGAGGGCCAACCACAGAGAGGCAGGTGCGTTTATAAACAAATAAAATTTTCCAACGGAGAGCGAGATATGAGGAATCTAAAAGAAATGAAGCAATAGAGTGCAAAATCTGCACACACTACAAATGACAAAAGGGCGCAGCGTGGCAGAAAAGAAGCGGTACAGCAATTACAAGGAGAATTGTGCAGAACAACTCTTATCTCCGAAGCAGCGCCCGGAGTGCACGTGGGCTCTAAAGGGGATGGCGAGTGGGCGCACAGGGAAGGGAGTTGGCGAGATAAAGACATGCAGTGCAGCACGCGGGCCGGCGCCCGGGGCGGCGAAAGAAACTCGGCGCTTATCTGGCGTCATGGCGCGGGGAGGGCGAGCGGCTCCGAATTGAATCCAAAAAGCAAATTCCGCGCCGGCGATAAGGCTTCCGGGGAAGACAAGTGCCGCGCCCGCGAGAGCGTCCTATTGAGGCGCGGCGTTGGGGAAGATTTGCCCAACGAACTCGTCAATCAGAACGTACAAACAAAACTGCTCTGTTTGCATATGCGTGGAAGAAATACTCCTTTCTGAGCGACGAGGACTGCGTCTCTATGCCCTTCCGTTTCCTGAACAGGTGACCGCTCAAGTGGCTTCCCCTCTTCCGCAACGAGGAAGTTCGTAGGACGACCGATCGGTGATGGATGATGGTGTAGCGTCCGCCACAGAAACGCACGGGGCAGCGTAGTGCACAGGCATTGCATCGCAATGGGCAGGAAGCGAGGGACGCCGAGCCCAGGGCGTAGCTGGAGAGGGTACGCGCCACACTTGTGCCAGATGTGTCGCAAGACCCGCCTGGCATAGACACCCGCAGCCTCAGCCAGGCCATAAAGGCGGGAAGGCCCTGAAAAGGGCAGCTTTGTTTTTCCAACTTCCGTCGCGAGACGCCAGTGTGCGCGGGAGGCCGCAAACTATATGAGCGCCAGGCTCATGTCAAGAGTCCATTCGGCAGTCAGCGGGTGCTAACGGGCAGCAAATGCTCCTGCAGTAAACGGTAGGGCAGTTACGTGTATCCATGTAAATAAACTGTATAATACCGAAGCCATCTTGTCTGTGATTTGTTCAACCCACGACGTCACAATGCTTCGGATGCAAGGTGGTGTGACAAGCCACGCCGAAGCAGGATGGACAGTCTCCAACGCCCTACGTGCAATTCCAGGTCACCGCCTTCAGCCCCGGCACACGAGCGCTGCCTTACGCCTTCACATCGCCGCGGCTGGCGAGTGTCCACCCAACAGCGAAAGCATATTAATAAAAATACAAAGTCAAGGGCCTGATGATTGAAGGTTATTGAACCCGCAATGATGTGTGCACGTGAGCAGTTACAAAGTGAAACATAACAACGGCGACAGGAAACAACAGAATTTTTTTTTTTTACATGACAAAACCCGCAAAAGAAAACACGTCAGCATTTAGAGGAGATACGAGAAAAACACAATCGTGATCTTACTAAAAGCAAAATACTTACAAAACATCTTATCATCACTTACCACAATGTAAATATATTTTCATAATTTAAAGATCTTATAAAGGTATGAAACTAAGTATGTACTAAACGGCCAATCTCTTACTCAATAAGTCCATACGTGGAATTTTTCTTCAAACGCCCACATGTTGAAACATTCTAGGCACTCATCCTTCCGATCTATAATCATTGCGAATGCATTAAAAGAACAGCTGACTGTTACCTGTCTCAGAAGCGAAACCCTGCAAATTCAACATAGAAAGAGCTTTCTCATTCTGCTCACGACACTAAATTTCTTCGTCTCCGGTCATACGCATCACTCGCGCGCATTTCCTTCGGCCACAGTGCGCTTTCAATACAGGAATAAATAAATATGCCACTCGCTTGCCAGCACGCGCGCACCCACCCAGCCAAGCGAGCGAGATGCAATTTCATACATATCCGAGGACACCGGATCCCACAAGGGAAGTCGCAGCGCGAGGATCGGGTCTGGGGACGCCGCGCGCAGTCCGGTCGCTCGCTGCCACGCCCACACACGCAGCGCGGAATTACGGCTTAAATAAATAAACCCGCGCCACACACAACACTAGCGCCGCGGAGCCCTCCTGGCGCGCCCGTCGGGTGCTGCACATACCAGGCGCGATCATCATCAAAAGAGACTCTTGAAACTACAGGGAGCAGGTAATTCACGAACGTTCATTTGGATGGGAACGACAGTTCACGCGAGCTAATCGTCTCTTTTATTGTTCCAGAACTAAACATACCTTTTGCGGCTCTCAGAGGCAACCAATCTTTACAAATGAGGTCTCTAAAGAAAGAACATTTCACTGAGACACTTCGATTTTAAAAATATTAAGGATTTGTTTTAAAAAACACATAAATATTAATGTTAAATGCAACCAGCAACACACGGTCAGATATAGTGTTAAATAACTCCTAAATGAAGCATTCTAGGGCCTTAAAACTGAAAAGTTTGAGGCCAAAGGCCTCAATCCAATGTTTATCGCACCGTAATCTACAGCATAAGATAATTTTGAACATTCTATTACATTTTTGCCGGTCCGGCGCTTGTCTATATTATCCAATACCAACTATATTACTCGGCGCTGGATGCGACCTTCTTCGACGTCAGTTTAGAAGGCTTAGATTCTTCAGACTTACATGTACGCCTCCTGTGTACACCGTGGTTTGCGGTTTATTTCCATAGAGATTAATTCAAGAATAATGCAAATAAACCTAAATGCTCTCGAAGCAACAGTTAAAAGTATTAATAGTTGCTTGATACCGATGAAAGTTGCTTTTCATGTGCTCGGTGCAACCTTATCGAATGCAAGTGCTGACATTCTTTTCTTTTTGTGAAAACTTTGTGATATAACCTACAGTACTCACGCCCTGGGTATGGTACCACATTATATCTACTAATCACTAAAAAATAATAAACTAAACTGTGCACATTTTATTCTTATTCACAATATACATACATGGACAGGGCAGTTCAAGAGGGGATTTTTTTTTTTAAACATGACTTAAAAATGAAATTTGATGAAAGCAAAGACCTATATTTCTTTCACTATATTTTTTCTGGTGTGGTTGATTTCAAAGACCTACGTCATTTAAGAGAAATAATTGTTTTATTTTGTTTATTCGATTTCATTTCTTTACATGTAGGTGCTTTTCACTTTGATAATAGGGAAATTCGTTGCAAGTCCTTATGCTCTGATGAAAAGTCATGAAAGGAGCAACAGTGTACTATGGGACGACTGAAATTCAAGGAAGGAACCATCTCCACGAAATTGCAAGGATGTTCTGGGTGAGAATCCAAAAGAGGCTCACCAATCCAAAGAAGGCTCAAGAAAATTCGAGAAGGGCATTATCAGATAGCTTATAAACTATATCAAACAATGACAGAAAGAGAGCTCTTACATCTTTTGATGTTCTTCATCACAAAGAAGAAATAAACAATATTGGCAAAGACTGCACTATTGTGTACAGTAACAAGTGAAGACTGTCTTGTTAGGATTGGATTCTGTTTTACCTGTGCCAGTATTTTCTTTCAGCAGTGATTCATTGAGATTTTCAAGTCAGCGTGTTCAGTCCTGATATTGCATTGAAAAAGCTGGGTAATAATATTTTACCTTGAGTGATTAGTAATTTCATCAAATTAATTTATATCTTGGAGAAGTTGAAGCATTTGCAAGGAAACTAGGACTACTCTCGAAGTGAATTTAGTACTATAAATGCCCTTTTGATCACATTAGTGTAGATGTTACATGCAAGCAAGTTAAATTTATTACTAAACAGATCGATTTATTAATCATTGGAAATAGGTGGAAATCTATTTAGTGCCGCATATCGTAGTCCATATACTGCGTCTTCATCTCATGTTTTATAGTTCATTTTATATAAAATCCTCTCCTATATTATTTCAGTGGTGTAGATGAGTTTTGCGCACACGCAGTCGAACTTCATGAATGAGGTCTCTGAAAAAGAGAACTTCATGGAAACAACGATTAGCATTTTGTCTTTGAAAATATGAAGGATTTGTTGAAAAAACGAAACTAAAACTTCATGTCAAATGCTCGGGTAGTATTATTAAAATCTATTTAGTTGATTAACTCCTAGACGAAGCGTCCTAGGGCCTTAAAATCTGACAGTTTGAAGCCGAAGGCCACAAAGAAACCTTCCTCGCAACGTAATCTACAGAACGAGATCTTCTTGAACTTTCTATTGCATCCGGCGCTTCTCGATACTACTCCAGTTGTTCAGAGACGTGCAAGATCTGCACCTATATGTGTAATGAAATTAATTACTTGTTATTCGAGGCGATTAAATTGCACAGGTGTACCTCTCAGTTCGGTAATAAAGTTAAATAATCTTTCAAAGAGTAGGGTAATGCTTGCCCGATTCTGTATTTTCACATGAATAATTGTAAGTAGCTTTCTCGCGTGAAAAAACCTTTTCTAATATTTTTGTGATTGTCAGGGAAAACGAAAAGCTAACTGCCAAGGAAGATAGTATAATTACTTCAAATACTGTTTTTAAGAAAGCGCTGTGAATGGTTCCAAGAATATTATAATACTGAATAAACCTTTTTTCAAAATTTGTTTCAATCAATTTCATTGTTTCTTATTTTATTGTAAATTCTATAAGTACATTGGAAGTTACCTTAATTCTTTTAAACAAATAAACTTGTTTCGTTAACGTCCTCTCATAATATGGAAAAGGAAAGATAGGGAAGAGGTTGACATTTGGAACACAGGCGAGAGTCCTCGCACGGGTGCGCTAGTTCAAACAATGTTGCTAATTTTCAAATGTGAAGGTCCTGGATGATACTGATTATAGAATGTTAAAAAATATTGAAAAAAAGTTGTACGTTCAATTTTTGTTTTACTTTTTCTTTTCGTTTTATCTTCCGAACTGAACGCTGTCTCAACTTGGGTATAGACTAGTGATGCTCACAGTTTCAACAAATGTTAACGAATTTTATTTACATATTGTTATCCTTATCGGACATATTTTAATAACAGCCATCCTGCCTAAGTGTCATCGCTAGACAGAAGTTCCATGCACTATCAAGTGCTAAAATGTGCTTCCAAACATGAATTATCAAATAGCCAAACTTGCACGATGTAGAATAAAAATTGACAAAATAAGAAGAATCAAATTTGAGTTTTAGTACATTTCCTGTTTTATTGCCGTTTGAAACAATTAACAATTTTTTTCTGCAATTCACTCTCTCAAATTTATCGTTTTGTCAGAAACAATTTTTTTAAATGCAGAAAATGCTTTCTACCACACAAGTCGTAATTGGAGTATACTTCAACGGTGAAATTCGAGCCAAATTCTGAGGCAAATTCGAGTCAAAATCTGCATTTTGTGATTTTTCACCACAAATAATGTTTTTTACATTTTGGAGAAATTTCACATTCCACTGATATCGATTTCCAAACTCTTGTATTTCTGCGTCCTTGGTTACGACGATTTGATCGCACGGCACAGCAAGATCTGCATGACTACGTTTTTTCTCCAAGTTTCGGATAACAATTTCCGGTTTGTTTGCCGCAATTGTGCGATCACTTTGAATTTGTTGGTCGAACAGTATTGTACACAGTACAACAGATGTCACCGGTTTTGGTGAGTATTCGTACCACTTGGAGCATGTGCTGAGAGCATTGAGGGCAGTACAGCTCTGTCAGTGGAGGTAACTACACACCCTATCGGGTCTTTTGAAGTATTCAGAATTTGATAGAATTGGAGATGAGTCGATATGATCAATGGTTTCTTGTTCCTGGCATATGCGGTATTTATCATCTTGGGAAATTTTGAGAACAGTTTTACCATAATGTCGTGTTCTCAACGCCTGATAATGGGCAGCTATTACAACTGCTTTCGATTCAGGCTTCATTCTTCCTTTTTAAGCCACATAAATGATCTTCATTGATCTGCACCTCGTCAATTCTTTGTAGATACTGTCCAAGGAGTGGTTGGTCTCTCCACGATTTCTTGAACATTTTTGGCGTCCCACATTTCATGTTAAGTGGCATCAGAAGATCAATGTCTATGTTATTCTGCGTGACTTGCACAATCTTGTTCGCAATGCTTCTTGCTACTCTTACAATGCCTGTTTCCCATTCTTCGGTCAGACTTAATGACCTGCCTCATTAGTGGGTCATCTTGATTATATACTTTTTCGTCGCGACCATTGCATTGTACCGAGACTTCAATTTGTCTGAAGCCACTTGTATTCCTTCCGTGACACATACGTCAGCTCGAGGGTGGGTGACATCATGTGTTGTAAGTAGTTTTCTGTTTTTTCGATACATGCTTCGGATTTCTGGCTCAGTCCAGTACATTAGTCCGAAACTACTCAGTACAGGCACCGATTTATTATTATTATTATTATTATTATTATTATTATTATAGTTATTATTATTATTATAAATAGTAATACCACAACTAGGGGCAGATATCAATGAAAAATCTTTTTTTTTTCTTTTCACGTAAGAACAACGCCGTTTAATATAGCAATTCATTTTATGTTATGACAAAAGGAAATATCCCATTTTTATGGATCATTATTTTGCATTTTTTGTCAATTTCCACTAATAAGTCAATTCCTTACCCTTTTCCGTCATTTTTACGCAATTTTTGCCGATTTCATCGATTTTAGTCATTTATAATGATACTTTCTTCAAGAAATATTTACGAGATGCAACGAATATTGTTCACACAATTATTCAATAGCCTATTCGACTTGTTCGCTCACAAATTGTTTTGACAGCCGTTGAGAGTATATAATTCTTGTGACGTATATCAGCGCCATTGCCGGTTCGGCCGATTTCGGGATAGCTAAAGACTGAGATTTCCTGGTTAAAAAAAGAGTTAAAACCAAACGTTTGCAATCTGAGTTCGCTCGAACGAATGGAAGAAGCATGGATTACATCAGTAGCATTAAACATTTTGAGTCGTTCACGAGAACTGGTTTTGATCCTTTTCCCTGGCCCTGGCCCCGTCCGCGTGCGTGGGGCGGCGCACCCGCAGCGCCCCATGGCGCGGGGCACGGGCGGCTGACGCAGCCAGCTCCAAACAAAGGACGCCCAGCGCTGGCGTGACGGCGCGGAGGCCGTGCTGACGCCGACGACAAACGCCCGGCGAGGTCGCGCTCCCTCCACGCAACACGGTACGCGCGCCGTCTTCACGCACTGCACTGGCACTTGGGGGCTGATTGGTTGCTTCTTAGTGATTCCGGGCGCGTCAACTAACGAGGTCTTTAGTCCCGTAAGGGCGATGCATGTTCTTTTTCATCGGGAGATGCTGGCGATCTTCTCCCCGCTGGATGGCGAGATCTGGCGCAGAACTACCGTGGATGAGCGGGTTTTCCCCATCCAGTTATCTCCCACCAGCGGCGCATCGCCCCAGCCGGGACACGCTCTAAGCGCGATTTCCCCACGTGTGTGGTAGTGTGGTGCATGTTAGTGTAAATGTGTATGTATGGGGAGGGGATAGGACAAGGAAGAGGCAGGAAAGATCGCGGCCCGTTTGTTAGGGTACTGCTCCGGCATTCGCCTGGTGTTGATCGGAGAAACCACAGAAAAGTACCGATCAGAGCAGCCAATTCCAGAATTCTACTCCAGACAGCGACTGATTCGACCTAACTGACAAGCTAGTGTCGAAAGTGCTGCCGGTGTCGGGACTTGAACCTAGGATCTCTCGTTCAGAGGCACTGCAGTGACATCAGTTGATGCACTGACCCACCGCTCCCGATCTCTGAAGTTGTAGGTTTTTTTCTTCTGCTCACATTTCTCCTAGGAAACTGCGGGACACATTCTTCTTAAATATTAATCTAATGGTAATACCCATTAAGGTATCACGAAAAAAGATTTGCTGCCCAATATGACGATCTGTACTTCACTCTCACAACAATCCAAATATATGAATATGAGAATGAGTAAATTGATAGTGTAAAGGAATTTTCATTTTTCTTTGAATAATATTATCTTAAAATGTATACGCAGCAACATTAGAATTCAAGAAGTCCCTTGCCAGAACAACAATTATATGCGTACAAAAGAAAGCAATAAAGTGCAAGATAACAGCAACAACGAGAAAAATACTCCTGCGCTCCATATTTAATGGAAACAAATATCTACGGTTTCGGTCAATGATAGTTACCTCTCACTGATTGAGGTGCAAGGAACGGAAACTATACTTCATGCATCATTTCCTCCACATGATAAGCAAACACTAAATGCAGTTCTCTCTAAAATTCCGAGAGCACTTGTATCACGCAATAACAGGAAGTAATAGCGCGTGGTCCCTTTACTACGCGTGAATACGGCGGGCGCTGTAACACGCTGCGGGTTTAATGGCGGGCGACAGCTAGTCACCGGCGCAGCGGAGAACATCGACAGAGGTTAACTGCGCAAAGAGGCTTAGCGCTGCACCAAAGAGGCTTTGGCCTGACACCGCTGCCGGTGACCGATATGGGAGCTCGCGCGCTCAATCTGCCTGCAAGCCTCTGCTATCATCCCGCACTGCACACACAAATGTAATTCATCTTTTAATGCCACAACGCAAGACAAACACATCAGAATTTTCAATTTCTACCTAAAAGAAGTGACTACTAAGAGCATTAAATACGTTCTTATAACCCTGAAATATATCAGAAGGCAATAAAAAATTCAAAAAATTATGGTGGGTTTTGAAACACTACTAAGAAAATAAAATACTCTGCGCTTGAGGAATGTTTAAAATATACAAACTACTTGTTCATTCTTATTAAAAATTCACGTTACTAATACCTAATTCTCCCACCGACACATTAATCACAAATATTTACGGAAAGATTTGATAGCACAACACAGTTAAAACTTAAGGTGGTAACTTCTCGAAAACTAACTCGAAAACAGAATCACGTAGTACTACACAGTCTTCTACTTCACTTTAAATACATGCGAATGTTTTCTTGGGGCAAAGGTCACGCAGATGACAAGTATTCTAATCTTCGAAAAGCGCACAAAAGTTGCAATCGGGAAAGATTTATTATGCATAAAATATAAGGTCACGGTTTTTCTTAACGACGTGGTGACCAAAACGTTTTTTCTACGATAACAGCTTCGCGAGGTGCAAGGAATATGCAAAAACGCCTGCGTATTTTCAGTCTCATGACACTGAAACGTGAGAGTACGGGCTGCCTTTACTTGTTTGCAAAAAATCCAATTTACGAGAGAAAAACACAACTCAATGAGAGAAGTGTTTCATGAAAGCATATTGGAGCACACATCGTCAGTTAAGGTCATTTTCAGAATTCGTTTGAGTTGCTCGATTAGTTTCGAATTACGATTGTACATTAGGTTCATATATCAAGAGGCACAATTCAACACCCTACTTAGTAATTTCGTCATATGACAGGCAGAATATTGTTTTTAAAGGACCCTTCATCGTCCAATATTTTGCTTGAGCCTTTGCACCACCCAGAGGGCGTGCTCGTGTATGAAGGCGCAGTGTCTGGCGGAGCCGCCCCTTCGCCCGGGACGGACCCTCTCGGCCCCGCGGCGCAGACACGCAAATCACCCCGGAGGCGCCCCGCCGCATCGCCTCTGGGCTGCCGCCGCCGCCGCCGGCGCAGAGGACGAGCGCGGATTTTTCATTTCCCGGGAGTCAGGGCGCGCGCGGTGACAGGTCGCCAGGGCGCGGGGCGCGGAGACGCGGCCGAGGTGAGGGCGAGGGCGAGGGCGAGGGCGAGGGCGAGGGCGAGGGCGAGGGGCGGGGGCAGCGGCGGCGGTGGCAGAGCCGCAAATCTGGTTTACGTGCCCCGATGCTCCGATAAAGGGCTCATTAGCCGGGTGCCCGTCCCCTGCCCTGCTCCCTGCGCGCGGCCCCGGGTGATCACGAGGGCGGGCGTGCGCCCCGGCCGGGGAAATAATAGAGATGGATGGGGCGCGCTATCTACCTACGCGGGCGGGGCGAGGCGGGCAGGGGCAGGGGCTGGGCGAGAGAGAGGCTGCGACGCACCGCGCGCCGCCCCCGCGCGCCCAAATACCCCACGCCCGCGCACCGCTTTTTCGCCCCTGCCTTTGCCGCACCGCCAACGAGGTGCCCGCCGCCACTTCGATGCGCCGCCGAAGGCGTTGGCGCGGGACATGCATCAACACGTCACAACAGCGCTCACACTCATTTTCCCCGGGAACAAATCAGATAATTACTCCTCCTACTGCTACTAGTAATAATAATAATTATAGTCTTGCGCATTAAACTATTTCCTACTCACTAGCATCCTCTTCCTCTAACATTATGACGAAAAGTCATCCTAAAACTACTCTTTCTACACTTTGCACCCTTACATCTAGCACACCAAGCAGGCCATGATACGAGTCATTTTCAACGAGGCCTAAAACAACTTGGATGCTCTTCCTCCCGCGCCCACAGCCCAAGGGAGATGGCGAACTTGGCTCTCTCCCGGCGGCCGCTCCGCTCGACGAGGAAGAGAGGCACTTGCGAGCCGCCCTGTGCGCGCGCCGGGAGAAATATGGTAATTTTTACTGATCGACATCGCCGCCAAGTCGGTAGCTTTTTATTTTGTTTAGCGGGCGCGGGGGGCGAGGGGCTCGCATGCAAGCCGCATTAGGCGGCGGGTACGCACGCGCGGCCTCCGCGGGCCGTTCGAAGCCCGCCGCCGCGGGAGCCCTAATCGCGGCGTGGGAGCGCTGCCAGGCGGGGCGGCGCAGGGCAGGGCAGGTAACGCGCGTCATCGATCCCTTGCACGCGCGCTGCCCCCCCCGCCGGCGGCCCCCGGGAGCAGGCCCGCGGCGCCTCGCCTCGCCGCTCCGCTCCGCGCGCGCTCTCCACGTCTCAATCACGACGGCGGCGGCGGCGTCTCCGGCGGCTGCGTCCTCCCACCGCTTCAACGGCCCCGCAGGAAATCCAGCCTCGGCTTTCACCACACGCCGTCGCTCTTCATTACTGCGTCGTTAGCGCAATCAATGCTATTAATAGCTACTAGGGTACTCAATAGACAGGGGGAAAAGTTATCCACACTGACAAACATACCTTACAACTAGTCAACATCGCTCCTCCCTGAGTCATGGAATAACTTCTCATTTACACAGTATCGTCTCTTCTATATTCAAAAGTACGAAGTGTTATTCAAAGCAATTGAGATTTTTAAGTACCAAAGCTTATTGTTTTAAGTATAATACTTCAATTTACGAATGTGTTGTATTTCCTATCTACTTAAATAATATTATATTCATTAAAGTTGATCGTTCATTTTATATTTCACATTATTTTCATCAATACATCATATATATTCCCACAGTACATAGAAACCATTGCCCCTCGTTACGTCTGCAATATATTGTACGTTGTATAGCAAAAGTGTATAAATATTCTATGTACGAATACTATAACTGTAAGAGAAAGTCGTCATATTTACAAGCACTCACGAGTCCACAAATGGCGACAGTCGGTCGCAAATTATTCAACATTGATGCTCTGATAGTTATACATGTAACTATGGAGCCATATGCATCCACGGAAAATGTCTTCCATAAATTTACACTCACGGGAAAAGTACATCCACATTGCATCATACTCCACACAGATTTCTCACTGTACGACAAAGCACACTCGCATGCTAAATGAAATGTAACCATACAAACACCACAGTATAGAAACGCGACCACGGCACACTGCTGATATTCGAAAGAAAGCCCCCGTCGCAGGGCATATCTGTGTGCAGCCGCCGCGGGAAGCCCCCGTGGAAACCACGAGTCGGCGGACGTGGCGACGCGGCGCGAACAGGAGCTGTGGCGGAAAAGGCGAGCGCCGACTCGGAATGGAGATCACACCAGAGCGCCGACACAGGACGGATTAGAGTTGCAGAGCTTATAAAGAGATGAATCCTAGTCAATTTAATGATTTTTTTTATTCCCCGACCAACAAATTTCATGCTGGATACTCTTCAATGAGTATGTTACACATATGACAGACGACGGTTTCTTCAGAAAAAAGAGATATTCGTAATTTACGCATTGTAATTCGTAATTAAATTACAATTATTTAGTTTAGAATTATTACTATATTATTTTTAAAATTATTATTATTATTATTATTATTATTATTATTATTATTATTATTATGTATTACTTTAATTAGCTTTAGTAAACACTTGTATAGGGGACACTACATTATTTATAATACTCTGTAAATATTGGTTAACATATCCAACAATAAAATGTAATTCATTATATTATTACGTACGTCATTTACAATCCATATTTCCAATTTTCTTTCCGTATTTTCCACCTCTCAACATTAGTTTTACATTCTCGTGTACGTAAATATACATAGCATAGAGAAAGTTATGTAATGCTGCCGAAAACTACTTTCGGAATTTCAACGAACATGCATGTTTTGGGTCCCCTCAAACCGAAAAAGTGATGTTCTTTTCAAAACGTGCGTTCGCCTGCCCATCCGCTTGATATTGAGAGGCAGAATCTGTGGAAAGCACCAACTGCCACAAGAGAACCGCCGAAGCTTGCCTGGCTCGCAGCCCCGCTTGCAGGCCTCCGTGCCCCCAGCAGCCCTCGAGATCATGCGCCCGCACCCCGCTTGCGGCGGGGCGGCGTGGGGCCACATTCTATTTTCCCAAATTTCACTTTGGATCCAGGGAGCACGTCGTCGCCGCATTATAAGCCCAATGTTTTTAATTTCATACCGGAACTACAAGAGCAATTTGAATTTTTTTAAAAATCTTTTCTGGAAAAGTCGCTTCTTAGCGTAAATCTTATATTAAATACGAATCAAATGCCGTTTATCGATTAAAAATTGGACCATTTGTTTAGAAGTTATCGGTAATGTAAATTCCCCTGTAACCGTGCTACCCCTGCGAACGAGGACGCAACCCGCATAGCGCCTGCCAAGCGGCCTGCGCCCTGGAGACGCACGGGGCCGCACAGCACACGCACGTCTCGCGTGTGAACGCCTTTAGGATGCGCGCATGCCCTTATTCATTGTGTTCGCGTCCTCCTGTTAACCGCTCGCTACTCGTATCATCATGAAACGTTCGGAGCGCACATTCTGCGTTGTTCCTTTTCCCCACGACCTTTAATCTCATCATGGCCGAGACACCTTCGTTTTCATTTCGTTTTATGACGTGACGGATCCACTAGACGCGACGCAGGGCGGTCAGCAGCTGGGGGCACCACCCACACATCCCTCTCCCTGTCCGGAACATGATGTAGGGCTTCTCTGTGATACACATGTCCAAGGAAGAAGGCTAAACAGAAAGTTGATATTTATAAACTCTCTCTTAAGCTCTTATTAAAACATTACATTCCTTGAAGAGTGAATGCAAAAGAGAATCCAAAAAGTACGGCTTAGCAACGGAGGAAAATCATACGATGAATCTTTCACACCTAAATACAAGGAATCATGCTCCAATACCCAGTTGATGAATAAGGAATACATGGAAACTAAGATTAGCTGAATGATTTGTAATCTCCATTAATGTTCTGAGTTATCGGCTTACATATTTGGGCGGAATCGGACTGATTTCAAATTATACCTTCGTTCACTTCAGTTATGAAATAATAGCATCATCAATGAGAAAAATATCGCGAATTCATTTTCTCTTATATGTGCTTCTCCCCCACACACTGTGATGATAATTTCATGCTCGGTTTCTTCACGAAGCTAATTTTAAACCAGTGGCGCTACAACAGCACATACTTTCTCGCATTCGTTCTAACAGCTCCGCTAAATTATACTACTACAACTACCTGCAAAAGTGTGTTAAACACCAAAAACATTTTCCACGCCGACACGAGAACTCAGATCCTTCGAGTCGTCCGCCGTGAGCCTCGCCTCTATGCTATGGAAAGGCTGTGAGCTCGGACCTCGGATGAATCTCATAACTCACTTATCAGTTATATTAACTTAGTTTTCATTTCACAACTGTTGTTTCAAATACAATGCTACATGATTTTTTTTAAAAGCTGATTTTTTAGATCCGACAATGTTTAAGTCAAAATCTTTACCTACAATTTTAGAGATGCGGAGAGTTCGCCGAAAATGGGAGTAGCGCCATATTTTTTTACAGTCCTTTCCTCGGTATGCGAGGAGAAAATTTAAACAAAACAATTGGAGCTATTTTTGAGAATTTGTTTTAGAAATTTCAGACGCCAATTACGCGAAATCTGCTAGCTTTTTCACATTTACAATTGTACATGACATATTGCAAACATGACATTTTACAACAGACTTTGCCTAAGGCAAAATCTCCATCTTCTATTTTGTAGTTTTGAGATGTTAATTTTTTGCAATTTTCGAGAAAAAAAAAAAAGAAGACATCACGTTTGACGAAAATGAGACTAGCACCTTTTCTTAACCGTGTTAGTTCATTTGATGTGAGATACGGTTTAGAAATCGAAGAAGAGTTGAAAAAGTGTTTAAAAGTTTAAAATTCGAAAATCAAGTAGACACATCCGGTTTATTTATCTGTACTGATCGCAGTTGACAGTAGAAGTGCTTTCATGAGAGATAAAGGACAAACAAACAATTCGAGGCGTGACTCGAACCCGCGACCCTTTGCACCGAAGCGCTGAGTCGGTAGGCGCAATTAACGCTCTCGGCCCTCGAGGTCGGCACGGATCTCGCGCTCTTCTACAACATCCTTAAAGTCATGCTTCAGTTCTACCATTGCAGTGCCAAAAAAATTAGAAAATGTGAAAAAATTTCCTTTCGGCGGTAAAAGAGGACACCGGGAAAGAGAATATCTCATGAACGAAAAGCTAGTCCAGACTACAGAGATTAAAAAATTATCTATCGCGTGAAAGCCTGCGCCGTTCCAAAGCATCACTAGTTTTTTACCATGCGTTATATACGAGGAGAAACTTCAAAGGGAAAAAATTGGTGCAGTTTATGAGAATTTTCTTTTGTTTTGAAATTGCATAAATTTCAAGAGCAAATTACACAAAAACTGCTCGCTTTAGCGACAAAAAAAATTGTACATGATCTTTTATAAAGAGCTGATTTTTTACAACAGACTTTGAATAAAGCAAAACTAGCTATCTCCAATTTTGTAGTTTTGAAATCTTAACTTTTTGCAATTTCCGAAAAAACGGAACGATAGGCGAAAATGGGACTAGCATAGTTTTACTTTCCATTATTACGTATAGGGAGCAAAATTTCACGAATGAATTTGGAACGGTTTCTTTTAGGGAAAATGCCTATATTTTGCACAAATTAACATGGAAACAACGTACTTTTCGAAAAACTGAACACTAACTTATTTGAAGATTCCGTATTTATGGAACAGGTTTCATTAAGGAAATCTTTTTCTTCAATATTATAGTAGTAGGAAGACGCCCCCTCCACCCACGAAAGAAAAATTACTCGGGAAATTAAACATAAGACCTGCACCCTGAATATCAAACTATCCGTAAGAAACTTCCAAATTCGGGAGTTCATTCAGATGGATTGAAGAATATCGATTTTGAAGAAAATCGGCGGAACGGTTAAGTCGTTAGCGTTGAACACAGACGTTTTGCCGTCAATCGATTTTTCGGTATCAAGGACGTACACCACGTGTTAAAGGATTTTTTTCTACATTTAGCAACACAATTTCTCCACTTTTTCCTTACATGTGTCCAGAGGTTTTAAGCCAAAAACTCATCATTTTCAGGGAAAAGGTTTCTCTCCTTGAGAAGTTTCTTCGTTAAGCGAGAAAGTAAAAATAGAATGCTGATTTTCAGAAAACAGTATCTGAATGACGTTATTCATGAGAATATTTATTTAATACGACTACATACTTGCCATTTCAGTTATTAAGTTTGATTAAAACAAGCGTCAATTGTATTGCGTGGAAGCCAAGGCATTGAGCCGCCATAAATCGCATGTATCTGCCCAGTAAATCCGAGGAGAGGAAGCCGAGGCTAAGCGACCCGCGGTTAATACACAGCGGGAGAGCACGGCGCGGCGCGGCGCGGCGCGGCGCGGCGCGGCGCGGCGCGGCGCGGCGCGGCGCTTCACGACATAAAGCACTGGCGGCGGTGGCGGGGAGCGATCGGCGGGAGGAAGAGGACGCGCGCGAGGAATGCGGCGAGGACGAGGCAAGGAGCCGGAGGACGAAGTTCGCAGGCGGGGGGCGGGGCGGGCGGGGACAGCCTCTGCGGCTGCGGCCGCCGCTGCGCCGGCGCCGAAGCCCCGACCGCAACCGGCGGAGGGGGCGGCCCCCCCGGCCCCCGCACCGCAGCCGCCCCGTCATTCCGCGCGTGCCGCGTCCAGAGCGCGGGCCCCAAACACGGCCCCGAACAGCGTCGGCCTCCCAGCGCCCTCTCTCCGCACACACACACCGCGCCTGGCTGCGCACCTTCGACTTGGCGCACGCCCTTTCCCATCTCGCTC